>CM071931.1:36704094-37332305 GCA_016081115.2 Rehmannia glutinosa | reverse complement strand
ATCACTATCCACATCTCATCATGTAAAGTGATAGATGAGCCTCGCATACGTATTTTCAGTCATCAAATTCTTCAATGGTGAACATAGGAATGCGTGTCAAATTTGCTTCCATGATAATAACATTTGCAAAAAAATAGCTTTTGAAAGAACAAGTGTTAAAAACTCCTTTGAAAGATTGGAGATCTAGTTCAGTAACTAGTGCGGAAGGCTCAATGAACCAACCGCTCCGATACCACTTGTAGGTCCCAAGGGGGTGTGAGTAAAGTTTAGAAGGGGGTTGAATAAACCTTACCAACTTTCGATTTTAGTCCTTTTAAAATATTACGAGTTAAATACACAACTAAGTCATTGATGGACAACTAAGTTAGTTAACCAGCAGAGTTAGCCACTCAACAGACTCGATTGAGATGTTGATAAAATAACTCAGCTGTTTAGCCTAAACCTCAACTTGGCCGTGATGAGATTTTTATTGGAAGACTTAACACCCTTGAATTTGGTTTAAGTTTGTTTTAACACTTGGTTTTAGCACTTTGTTAATTATCGGTTGGATACCAAATTATCACAGATATAAAATGATATGCGAGAAAATAAATCTTTGAAATGTAAATGACACAATAATTTTTATAGAGGTTCGAAGATGGGGTAACTCTTCTAATCCTCTCTTCTCCAACACCTGGAGGAATCCACTAAGTATTGATCGAGTACAAAGTGGTTATCGGTCCGGATACAAGTCTTGATCACACACCGGTGACTTGATCCTTTGGGACTCGATCTGGAGATGCCTTGGTCACACACAGTGGCTTCTCGTCGGCTCGGCTTCTTCTTTCACAGGCGGTGCGCTTTGCTACTTCAGCTCACTTGCTCAAGCTTCTTGGATTTGATCACGAAGCCCTCCAATAACTTGAGACTCGGTTCGACCTTGAACCTTTCTACAATCCTCCTTGGAATGTAGACCCTTTTGATTCTTCAAAAGTTTCCTCTTCAACAGTTTGAAGTTGTCTTTCCTTCACGACTTGGTGTTGGATCGATTTCCTTGAAATTTAGGCTTGAGGATTTGCTTGAATAACTTGAGAATATTTTGCAGGTTACAGTTCGAATAATTGCTTGACTGTTCGTGGTTCAGGTTGTCAAGGTAACCCTTTCTCTAAGTGATTCCTCAGCCTTTTATATTGAACTTTCAAAAATCTGCCCGTTGAAGAGATAGGCTGATTTTCAAAAGTCACTTGTGTTCGTTGGCTTGTCTTGTTGCAGACCTTGATGTTGACATTTCCTCGTATTAAATATCTTGCAGCTTTCCAGGTTCTGACACAAGGTGCAGTGCTTCCCATTGGTTTATTCCTTTTGCACGCTTCCGGGATCGAGCACTTTAAGACATGGCAAACATGGAAGTATTACTTGTTTAGGTAGCATTCTTGACTTCGGCAACGGATTCTTTTTGATTGACTCCTCTTTGCTTTTGTCTTTTCCCCAGGTGACTTGAGTCTGCTCCAATGATTGAAAGACTCATCTGTCACTTCAACTTGACTTGGCTTCTTGAGTTGACTTGACTGACACTTCACAAGCTGTATCTTAGCTGATACTCCTTCAGTCGAGTTCTTGACTTCTCCTCCTTGCCATACTCAGCTATTTCACAGCGGAGTCTTCATTTTAGCCTTCAGTTGACTTCTTGTATATCCAGGCATAGCTGACTTGACTCAGCTTGTGCAGCCTTATCTATTACAATGCAAATTACAAGGAAAATGGGGTGCCAATTTTCTAGTCTAAGTTTTACATGGCATTCATCAAAATCTAAACAATAAATTTCCCAACTGAGGATTTCACAGCACAATACACACTGTAAAGTGCATCACTAAGTCCGTTTAGGACATAGTTACGGCACAGGAAATCACCCTGGCCCCATGCATCAAACACAACGTGTTTTTCAGCATTCGTTTCGTTCTTGGCAACAACAGGAGCGT
This sequence comes from Rehmannia glutinosa, assembly GCA_016081115.2. Taxonomy (NCBI): domain Eukaryota; kingdom Viridiplantae; phylum Streptophyta; class Magnoliopsida; order Lamiales; family Orobanchaceae; genus Rehmannia; species Rehmannia glutinosa. Next base: position 37,330,347 of record CM071931.1, on the reverse strand, counting down.
CCTCGGTCAGATACTTCGCCAGACTCAGGGTAGTCAGGTAAACATTTTTTGCTGCCACCTCTTGAAGTCGAAACCCATGAATTTTTTGGGTTTCTCAGCTTGAGCAGGAGGGATGATCGGGGTTCTGCTTGAGCTTGCCATCGTGAAGTTCGATAATTGCTTTGCGATTGTTGATTACAAAAGTACAGAATCGAGAATGCCTTCAAAATGGCAAATTATAGAAACAGAAAATTACAGGAAAATGAACTAGCTATTACATCTTGTCAATACATCTTTCAGAAGCCGAGTCGAGATAAATCTCTTCGCAAAGCAATTACGTCGGCTAGTGCTCACGGTTTGACGTATTACTTCCAAAGATGAAACGACTTACGTCTTACGTAGTAGCACCACCACAATGAAGCACCTGAACTAGAAATGTGTTGAAGACTAGTTCTTTGGACATAGGCGAGAATGCGGAATATATGAGTGTATGCTTTTTTATGGAGTAAGAATTATGTGTTCCAAACAGCAATGTACAACAAGGTATATATAGCCAACCAACACCTGCAGGAGATAACAAAGTAGTGGGCATTAATCCAATTGTAACATCCAGGATGTTACACCCCACTACTCCATAAACAGACAAGTAGTGGGCTCTTTTCAGATGATCACTTTGTAGGAGTTACTAACTCCAACGGTCACACGAATCGGACACCTACAATGTCCAGATTCATTGGGCTCCAACAGTCCAACAGTCACTCGAATCTGGGCCAAGCCCATTTTCGAGTGGCAAAACTTTAGTGGACCAGGACCCAGGCCCAATAGGGCTGGCCCAAGGCCCAAGCCCAGTCTAAGGCCCATGCCCAAGCCCAAGCCCTGGCCCTGGCCCTGGCCGGGCTGGCCGGGCGCGCGCGCGCGTGTGTCCTACCTGTGATCATCCACTTGTGTTATAGTTTACACAACCTATAACACCTTCTAGTAAATAAACTAGGATAAACAATGATTTGTATTCCATGTGGGATAAGGCAAAAGCCTTTCATCTCCCTTTGCATAATCTTTACATAATGCCCATTTATGTGGCTATCTTCGTGTATTAATTTCTCACTCACCGAAATTCGGTTTTGAGAAATAAAAAATACTACGAACATCTAATCGGAACGTAGATTAATAATGTATAATTTAATTTCTCCAGAATTAAATATTTAGCTACTGAAAAATTAGTCAAAGTCGGGTCGACACCTTCTTTATCAAAACCAAAATTTCCAACAATCCCCCACATGAGTGGAAATTAATGTATGCATGAATGCAAACACGCAAACAAGTCCTCAAGAGACAATATTGCATTCGGAAAGGTAGCTTATGGCTTTGAACCTTTCGTAGTCAATACCATCAGGTACACTCGCGGCTTAGTGGACGCAATGCCTTGAACTATTCCTCCATGGTGTATACCGAGTCAACAATATTAACACAATAAGGTCTCAACACCTTCTGTTCTCACGTTTTGTGTCCATTTCGCCATGGACACCACTTTGGATTCATAAGTGTTACTTTGAAGCGGCCCGCACTTCTTACTTATATAGGTGATCTCCTATCCGAGTATCCTCCCATACTCAACCTCAACGAGGTGTAGGAATCATGAAAAGTCAAATGACTTAGCCTCACCACAACTTTGAAGGTGTTTCAACACTTGGTATTGCTTTCTAGGGATTGGTTATAACATTGTTTCCAAGTGTTACAACATAACCTTCATAGTTTAGTTTTCCCATTGAACCAAGTTCTTGGGATCTCCAGTCATCATGGTTGGGTTACCACTATGATTGTTATTTTTACTTTGTGGACTTTAAGCCCATTCCCTCTAGCAATATACCTAATTGATCTCAATTCAGTCCTTTCGTCAAAGGATCTGCCAAATTGTCTTTTGACTTTACGTAGTCAATTGACATCACACCATTTAAGATTAATTGTCTGACGGTATTGTGTCTCCGACGAATATGTCTAGACTTACCGTTATACATATTGCTATTTGCCCTTCCTATAGCCGCTTGGCTATCACAGTGAATCATCACAGAAGCACAAGCGGCTTCCAACATGGAATATCTTTCAAAAATTTGAAGCCACTCGCTTCTTCACCAGCTTTATCCAAAGCTATAAACTCGAGATTCCATGGTGGACCGAGCTATACACGCGTTTGCTTCGTGGACTTACACGATACCGCACCACCTCCAATGGTGAATATGTATCCACTAGTTGAATAAGAATCTTTCGAATCTGAAATCCAACTAGTATCACTATATCCTTCAAGTACAGCTGGTTATCTTGAGTAGTATTGCCCATAATCTAAGGTATACTTCAAGTATTTTAACACCATGGTTAACGTTTTCCAATGCTCATGGCTTGGATTGCTCGTGAACCTACTCAACATATTTACAGGGTAAGCTAAGTCTGGACGTGTACAATTTGTGTTGTACATTAGACTGCCTATTATACGTGAGTATTCCATCTGAGCCACTGGTTCTGCTTTATTAGAAACCATATTTATACTTAAATCAGTGAGCGTCTTTGATGGTGAACTGTCAAAAGCACTGAATTTTTGAGCCCTTTCTCCACATAGTGGGATTGTGACAAGATAATTCCATTAGGAGTTCTGCTGATTTTTATCCCAAGGATTACATCAGCAGTCCCCATATCCTTCATGTCAAAGTTCCTCTTTAACATTCTTTTAGTCTCCATGATAGTATCATGACTACTACCCATGATTAAAAAATCATCTACGTATAGACAAACTATGACAAATGCTTCCGATGTCCCTTTGACATATACGCATTTATTACACTTGTTGATTTTAAATCCATTTGACACCATCGTATTGTCAAACTTAAGATGCCATTGTTTTGGAGCTTGTTTCAGTCCGTACAAGGATCTTATTAAGTTGCACACCTTCTTTTCTTGACCGGGTGCAACAAACCCTTCAGGTTGTTCCATGTATATTTCAGCATCTATCTCTCCATTCAGAAACACCGTCTTGACATCCATCTAATGAATCTCTAGATTGTGCAAAGCAAAGCAATTGCGAAGCACCGAATAGACGCTTGATCACTGCGTTCTTGGAGAATAAGTATCAAAGAAGTCATATCCTTCTTTTTGTTTAAAGCCTTTGGCTACAAGCCGTGCTTTATACTTATCAATAGTTCCATCTACTTTATACTTCTTCTTTAGGATCCATTTACATCCTAAAGGTTTATGACCAGCAGGTAGATCAACCAACTCCCAAGTATGGTTTTGCGGAATAGACTCGATTTCACTATTGATAGATTCTTGCGAGCGGAGCGGAGCATCTCGGACTACTTAGAGCCTCTTTAATCGAGTTTGGCTCACAATCTAACATAAATGTTATGTAATCGGCCCAAAAGACTTAGCCGTCTTAGACCTCTTCTGCGTCTCGGTTCTTCACTAATTGGTGTTGAACCACTTGCAATTTCGTGAGTTCTTTTATTAGTACTCACTTCTAACTTTTCTCTACAAGGGTAGACATCCTCAAAGAATATAGCATTCCTTGATTCGATTATGGTACCTTGATCATTTCAGTTTTCCGACTTATGTATCATAAACCTATATGCACTACTTTGGTATGCATATCCTACAAAGACACAATCAACTGTCTTTGGTCCAATTTTAACTTGTTTTGGTTCGTATTGCTACCTTAGCCAAACACCCCCACACTTTAAGGTATTTATAAGAAGGCTTACGATTTCTCCACAATTCGTAAAGGTGTCTTATCTTTCCTTTAAGTGGTATTTTATTCAATATGTGGTTGGTACATTAAAAGCGACTTCCCCCACATATTCGGGATAATCTGGAACTTATCAACATGGCATTCATCATATCTTTTATAGTCTGGTTTTTGCGTTCAGCAACACCGTTAGACTGTGGTGAATATGATGTTGTTGTTTGATGAATTATGCCCGATTGAGTACATAGTTCTTCAAATGGTGCAACATATTCGCCAACTCTATCACTCCGAATTATTTTAATCCAACTGCCAAGTTGATTTTCAACTTTATTTTTTATAATTCTTAAAAGCTTCTAATGCTTCATCTTTGCTTCTTAACAAGTATAAGTAGCAAAACCTTGTGCAATCATCAATAAATGTGATGAAATATTTTTTACCACCTTTAGTTTGCACAAATTTTAGATCACACACATCAGTGTGTATCAACTCTAAAGGTGAAGTGCTCCTTTCAACCGAATGAAATGGTAATTTAGCCATTTTAGCTTCAACACAAACTTCACCTTTTTTTTGTGAGTTTACTTCAAGTAAATTAATTAATTCTAAATTTACCAATCTTTTTATAGCATTCAGATTTACATGTCTTAATCTAATATGCCATAAATTATAGCACTTAGTAATATAAATAGAAGAAGATTCATTCTTATTCATATTCTCGCCAAAACGGCGTACAATCATTACATTCATTTTGAACAGTCCTTTGTCTAGATAAACCCTACCAAGGAACTGTCCAAATTTGCTAAGTACAAACTTTTCAGACTAAAAAACTAGTCTAAACCCATGGTTAACCAGCAGCGAACCCGAAACCAGATTTTCGCGGATGTCTAGGACATGCAACACATCATTCGACTTCAACTCCTTTCCCAAGTAAGCTTTAGCACCACCGTTCCAACGCCAAAGAACATCGGAAGAGGGGTTATTCCCCATATGGAGCTTCCTTCCGGTCGATGGGATGTAAGAAGAGAATGCATCCTTATCGAAAACAGACATGGCAAGTGGCACGGTATCCACAAACCATTCTTCGGGTTATCCACCAAAGCGGCTTCAAACACCACCGACATGCCAATGTCTGCTGGCTCCTTTCTTCAACCACATTGGCATTGATCTGCGGTTTGGTTTTCTTTTTCTTTGGTTGGCGAGTTCTTTTGCCATATGGTTTGGTTTTACGATTGTAGCAAGCTCCTGGAATTTTCGTTTGCCCGGTTTCTTGCCTTTATCGTTAGGCCTTTTCTTGAGTTACTTGACGAGCCGTGCTCCATCAAGTTGGCTTTTGACTCCATAGGGACAAGCTTGGACTTAGAGTCAATACTCCTATTGTCTTCCTCATTCGAGTTTGATAATCGGATCCTCTAGTCCCATCTCCTTTCGCTTATGTTTGAGATAATTCTTGAAATCCCTCCAACTTGGAGGCAATTTCTCAATCAAGGTGGCCACTTGGAATGCTTTCGGCAAAGCCATTCCCTCGGCAGAGATTTCATGTAGGATCAACTGGAACTTCTGAACTTGTTCCATCACGGTTTTAGTATCAACCATCACAAAATCCAAGAACTTACCGATAACAAATTTCTTTGTGCCGGTATCCTCGGATTTTTTACTTCTTCTCCAAAGAATCCCACAATTCTTTGGAGGATTTCACATCCCAATACATTGTAAAGTGCATCACTAAGTCCGTTTAGGACATAATTCTGACACAGAAATCACCCGGCCCCATGCATCAAACGCGGCGCATTTTTCAGCATTCGTTTCGTTCTCAGCAACAACAGGAGCGTCCTCGGTCAGATACTTCGCCAGACTCAGGGTAGTTAGGTAAAACAACATTTTTTGCTGCCACCTCCTGAAGTCGAAACCCATGAATTGTTTGGGTTTCTCAGCTTGAGTAGGAGGGATGATCGGGGTTCTGCTTGAGCTTGCAATCGTGAAGTTCGATAATTAATTTGCGATTGTTGATTACAAAAGTACAAAATCGGGAATGCCTTCAAAATGACAAATTACACAAACATAAAATTACAGGAAAATGAACTAGCTATTACAACTTGTCAATAGAACTTTCGAGTTTAGTCGAGATAAATCTCTTTCCATAAAAGCAATTACGTCCCGGCTAGTGCTCACGGTTTGACGTATTGCTTCCAAAGATGAAACGACTTATGTCTTCTGTGTAGTAGCACCACTAACACAGAAGCACCTACGAACTAGAAATGTGTTGAAGACTGGTTGTTAGACATAGGGCAGAATGCAAAATATATGAGTGTATGCTTTTTTATGGAGTAAGAATTATGTGTTCCAAACTGCAATGTACAACAAGGTATATATAGCCAACCAACACCTGCAGGAGATAATAAAGTAGTGGGCTTTAATCCAATTGTAACATCCAAGATATTACACCCCACTACTCCATAACAGACAAGTAGTGGGCTCTTTTCAGATGATCACTACTGTAGGAGTTACTAACTCCAACAGTCACACGAATCGGACACCTACAATGTCCGGATTCATTGGTTTCAGCGATCGCTCGAATGCGGGGCCAAGCCCATTTTCGAGTGACAAAACTTTAGTGGACCGGGACCCAAGCCCAATAGGGCGGCCCAAGCCCGATCCCTGGCCAGGCCGAGTCGGCCGGCCGGCGGGCGTCTTGCGCGCGTGGCCCACTTGTGATCATCCTCTTGTGTTATAGTTTACACAACCTATAACACCTTCTAGTAAATAAACTAGGATAAACAATGATTTGTATTCCATGTGGGATAAGGCAAAAGCCTTTCATCTCCCTTTACATAATCTTTACATAATGCCCATTTATGTGGCTACTTTCGTGTATTAATTTCTCACTCACCGAAATTCGGTTTTGAGAAATAAAAAATACTATGAACATCTACTCGAACGTAGATTAATAATATATAATTTAATTCCTCCAGAATTAAATATATAGCCTTCGAAAAATTGGTCAAAATCGGGTCGACACCCTCTTTATCAAAACCAAAATTTCCAACATTCTCTTCATAATTCCATTAATATTTGTATCTTGTATTTTTGTGGTTATTCCTATCTCAACCTCCACAACAACCATCAATATCCGATCGTCTAAATAAAAATAAAACTATCTTAGTTCAATACTTAGGGCATTAATTTATTAGTCTCTGTGGATACGACCTTGCTTACCCTATTCTATAAACTACACCGTACACTTGCGGTGAAGCTAATAAGACGAACATTGCATGACATCCATGTGTCAAATAGTGCTTGTAGAGTTGTTCCTTTATTGTTTTGTCAGGTGGCAGAGTGGTCTGCCATAGAGGTTTCAATTCGGTCATCGTTGACTTTTGAGGTGGGCTCTCTATGTCTTAAAATGCCTTTCTGGCTGGGCCCTGGTCAGATAATATTCTTCTCGACTCTGGCATCCTGGTCAGCCCACGTCAGCAGGTCTTGGGTTGCCACGTGGACGTGTCTGTCCAGCTCTGCTCGGTTATCATCACTACTTCTCCCGATTAGCTTCTTCAGTGATAATTTTTCCACATGATAATTTTTTAAAAAGAAAGAACAATGTAAAGAAAAGTATTAAGTATTTCACTATTACGAGTGTAAAAAGCCAAGACGAAATTATTTGATTAATGGAAATCTAAGTGGCCATCATTAGTTATGGTCGTCTTATTTTACTTAAAAATGTGAACTTGTGAAGGTATAATTAAGATTTGCCACCCTACCAACCAACTTCCAAGATCAAAGTCATTTGTGGATACCCTTCTTTGGTATATCTAATATCCGTTGCAGAAGATTGAAGTGAGGACCCTACTGTCCGGCCCTTAAAGTTTTGTGGAGGTGAATCACGGAATATGTCTCAACTATTCAGGTTTTAAGCTGTTTTAGATCGATTCTACATAATAAATAATCCTCTAATCGATCTTTTAGACGGAATCGAATCTCCAAAATCTGAATGTCGGTGAAGCGGGGCATCAAAATCTTTTCCAGGTTGAGTTATACCCAACATTTTCTTTTTGGGCAGTAAAGACACGATGATATCATAAGCACAAGAAAACCTCCTAAAAGTAGCAACAAAAATAAAATTAATTGCACTTTCTTTCTTGATTTTCTGAAAGCTATTATGGGGATTGCACTTATGTGGCTGTTCGTTGACTCAAAAAATACATTCCCCGGAAATGCCCTTTCGCTGACTGCAAAGTCAATATAAGCAAGGGGCAGCTGAAAAATAGCAATTTGATTACACTATGTAACTCCCTTTTATAGTGGATGAGTGCATATTTTTCCCTGTGGATAGAATTGAGGATTTTAAAGTATAAATACCACATTTGTATGATAAAAAAGAAGCAGAGAGATAACTCCTCTCATTTAACTATTTCTTCAAATATTCTGAATACTTTTCCAATATCAGGATTGTTGGGATTTTTATAATAATGCCAAATATATTAGTGAAGCTCATGTGTTAATTAATGATTGTGACTATAAGTAATAAATGTATATTATTAATAATTCATGAAGTGATTTTTTCACGTGACTGATGTTTCAAACTTTATACAAGTACCAACCCTCATATGTTTCAAACTTTATATAAATACCCACTCTCATGTTATAAAGACTTTTAATTTTCATTTGGTTGATGAAGTTGAATCTAATAACTTCAAATTCATAATAATAATTTTATTACACTTGTTTAGGTAATCTCAAACTACAAAAAGCTAATCTCAAACTACAATGAATTTCAAATGTTTTATCTAATATTTTAAGCTATTTTTAAATTATTGTGGTAGATTTTAAATTCGTATCCATAGAAAATCATTCGAAATGCTTGCCCTATATCCCTCTCATCCAAACTATTCTATCCAAATATAGCTTCAACTAATTCGAAATTCTAGATATTTTTTGAGAAGTTCATGAAATAAAGAAGTTACTTGAAGCTGCTTTTGCAACGTCTCAATGTTTGAGATTGAAATGAGAACAACAAACAATTGCAAAGGTAAATGCCACTTAATTAAGTTGCATTTGGATATTAGGATTTGCAGTTAAATATTTCAAATTCGTAATAAAGATAATCCATTTGGCTTGTTTACGTAATATCTTAATACGGTGGATTTTAAATCACTTAGCTCCTATATATTTTGAGCTATTTTTGCGTTATTGTGGTAAATTAAAAATACATATTATATTGAGTTATTTGATATTATTTCAAATTCCTTCCCTCAAATTCAAATGCGTCCATCCGAATGCAACCTCATATTCTCATGGAAAATAGTTATACGACTCAAAATCGCAGTTTAAAGGTTATATTATTTTTAGTAATGAATTGTCAAATCTCCAATTATAGAAACTACCTAATTATTTATATTGACACCCCCTAACATTTAATTTCATTACAGATCAACCCTCCGACATTTCTTCAGCCTAATAAAATTAAAACTGATACCATTGAAAAGAGGTGCGAATTTGTCAATTACCTATAGGGGCTTAGGTTGCGATTGCTTACCAATTCTTTATTTTTTTTTTTTTGTCTCGCCAGAGAATTCTTTTACTTTAAAATGCGATTGCTTATAAATTTTTCATAAAATTCACTATTTATTCATTTTCATTTTTTTTCCCTCACCAATCACATCTCTTAAATGTTCAAGAAACCATCAAGTCACCAGTCATAATTTCATATTTTCTCATAAATTAATTTCATTCACTCACACATTACCAATTACTAATCATATTCGTCATTATTTTACAACTTATATGTCAAATCAACTTTCATCTTTACATTTTTATAATTTTATATATCCAATCACACTTCCAAAGTTCAATATTCTTCTTTCAATTTTTTTTTTATAACTATCCCCTAGCAGAAAAAATAAATAAAAAAGAAAACGTGCTATTATTTGTGAAAATTTTGAAAAATATACTATTAACTCAATTTCACTTTTCCTCCCACCAATTACATTTACTTTTTTCTCTTTCAAAACAACCATAAAGTCACCAATAATAATTTAATATTTTCTCACAAATTCAACTCACACACTCATACATTTACGATCATAAGTCATATCCAATCATTATTTTACTATTTCTGTATAAATCAACTTTCATCATTACTTTTTCATCTCACATTAGCGCCCAACTTTTTTTTTTCTTTGATTGGGCGCTAGTTCAACTAGCGCCCAACTTTCATTTCTTTATTAAATTCATTCGATTAATCAAATCCGTTCAGTTTGAATCAATATGATACAGAAAATTATAATCGTTACAAGTTGAGATTAATCTCAATCTATGTTATCGTGTTGTGTTCGTATCACACTATCGTGTTTTCGTCTTATCTATTTTATTTGATCTTAAATATAACAATAATTGTAATATTAACTTGATTTTCAATTTCGTGTTCGTGTCGTGTCATATAGTATCATGCTTTATCGTGTTTTTTTTATTTCTGTAATTGTGTCATGTTCGTGTCGTGTTATCATGTCGTGTCACTCATTGCCAACTCTAGCAGGGGACATAGGGTTTGAGATAAGGGTGTTCAATTAGGTTTTTTGGTTAGTTAGCAAGAATCAATTCTGTTAATTCGGTTGGTAACCAATTATTTGATTCGGTGAATGATTAAAGATTTTAAAGAATTTTGGTTATCGGTTAATTTGGTTCGAAAATTCAAAATTAACCGAATTAGCGAAATATTGTGTTAAACATATATTTTATATATAATTATATATAATATATTATATATTTTTATTTATTTATATCATATATTATATATAAAAATTATATTTTTTATTTTAAATAAATTTCTATGAATTATATTTATTTATTTATATCATATATTACATATACAACATATATTTTTTGTATTTTAAAGAAATTTCAGTTAATTCGATTAACCGACCGAATTAACCGAAATATAATTCGGATCGATTATTTCGGTTAATATAATTTCAGTTCGGTTAATGGTTTTAACAATTAGCAAATTCGATTAATTCGGTATTCAACATTTCGGTTAATGGTTAACCGAATGAACACCCCAAGTTTGAGATTAATCTTAACTTGTAATGATTATAATTTTCTGTATCGTATCGATTCAAACTGAGTGGATTTGATTAATCAAATGAATTTAATATTTTTATTTTATAAACTAATTAATTATTAAATAAATATAAAAAAAGAAATGAAGGTTGGGCGCTAGTTGAACTAGCACCCATTTAAGAAAAAAAAATAAAAAAAAAGTTGGGCGCTAATCAATTAAAGAAAAAAATAATAAAAAAAAGATTAGGCGCTATTGCCATTAGCGTCTGGTATATTGGCGCTACTTTTAATAGCACCTAAACTTAAATTAATCATACTTTCAAAATCCACTACACTTTTACAAAAAATTCCCACAAACACGGTAAACTATTAAATTACCCTTACGAAATACCATGATGGATGTAATCGTAATATTATGTAAAAAAATGTAAGTATGAGAAATGCATATCCCATTGCATGCATGATATACTTCTTATAATCCCACCTTTTGATATCTGGAAGCTTGAAGTGAGGAAATTGTTGGGTAGTACTATCCAGGAACATGTAAAAGCAATGAAATTTAAAATTGTGCAAATCGCCTTTTCAGCCATTTGATCCAAGTTAATATTTTTTAGCTATTCCTTTAATTACTTATTCACTTTTACTCCAAAACTTTAGACAACTCTCTCTCTCTCTCTCTCTCTGAGCTTTTGGTGAGTTTTGCAATTCGATTGATTCTCCCTCCGTCCCTCACCACTTTAATTGGCAAATTTATCGTTTGTTGAGTTCTAAATTTTGATATGTAAATATCCATGGAAGAGGAGGTTTTAGAATCTCCCTGGTTTCTTGGTGCTGAGAAACAATTCTTGTGTCTCAGAAATGATTTCTTGTGTCCGAGAAATAGTTTCTTATATTCAAGAAATGGTTGGTGCCAAGAAATAATTACCCGTCTCGAGAAATGATTTTCAATTGATTTTTTTGGTGCCGAAAAATTATTTATTGGTACCGAGCAATCATTTGTCTGTACCAAGAAATAGTTTCTCGAGACGAGTTTTCAGACTTTATTTTTTTTCTTTGACGGCTGTGGAGGGTGCGGCGAAAATCCACCATTAAAGTTGCAGACAACCATTTTGAACAAAACATCAAACTCATTTCAACAACTTACAATATTACAAAAAATCAACCATCACTTAAAAGATTACAATTAAAATCAACAAATGAAACACATTAAACAACATTTATCAACAAATCAAACCCTGAGTATCGTCCGAGCAAGAAGATTAAGGAGTCAGAGAGTTGGTATAGAAATTGCTATGAGTGCAAATAAAGAGAAATTAAGGGTGAGGACAACATGAGCCATTTACCTACCAAAATGACTAAGAAGATTTTATTTTTTTAATAAAAAATGGCTGAAAAATATATTGACTTGGGTCAAATGGCTAAAAAAATTCTAACTTTTTAAAATTTTCAATAAATAGAAATGTAAGTACATCAAAGTATTTTAGCCTCACACCATGGGTAACGAAAATGACATTGATGCCATGGGAAAGTATTTTGGCCTCATGCCACGGGATAGACAAATAGCATTCGTGCTAAAGTAAAGTATTTTAGCTTCACACCACAAAAAAGTAAAAATGACATTCGCGGCTTAGGAAAGTATATTGGCTTATGCCAATGAAAAAGTATATGATATATTGGTTATGCCAATGGGAAAGTATATGTGCTAATTTGCTGAGTTTTGCAATGCAGTTGTTTCTCCCTTCATCCCTCATCACTTTATTCAGTAGATTAATCGTCCCTTGGAACATGAGGCTTCAGAATCCGCATGGTTTCTTGTTTTTGAGAAATGATTTCTTGTGTCCCAAAAATGATTTCTTGTGTCTGAGAAATAATTTCTTGTATCTAATTAATGGGAACCAAGAAATAATTTACCTGTCTCGAGAAATAATTTTTAAATAATTTTTGGTGCCGAGAAATCAATGTTTGGTACCAACAATCATTTCTTTGTAACAAAAAATCGTTTCTCGATATGGACTTTCATACTTTATTTTTTCCTTTTAAATTTGTGGAGGTTTGGGGGATCCACCATTAAAGTTGCGGACAACCATTTTCAATAAAGAAAAAAAATCAAAAATCATTTCAACAACTTACAACATTACAAAAAATCAACCACCATTAAACAATCACAATTAGAATCTACGAATGAAACAAATTAAACAACATATATCAAAAAATCAAACCCTGGGTGTCATCCGAGCAAGAAGAACGAGGAGTGAGAGATTTGATATATAAATTGCTAAGAGAGAAAATGAAGAGTAATGAAGGGTAAGGGCAAATTGAGCCATTTACCTACCAAAATAGCTAAAACAAAAATTATATTAAAAATCACTAAAAAATATATAGACTTGGGTCAAATGACTATCAGTTTGAGATTTTCAATAAATAGAAATATAAGTACATCAAAGTATTTTAGCCTCGCGCCAAAGAAAAGAAAAATGGCATTCATGTCTTGGAGAAGTATTTTGACCTTGTGCCCACGAGAAAGAGAAATGGCATTCGTGTTATGGTAAAATATTTTAGCCTCGCACCACAAAAAAGTAAAAATGACATTCACGGCTTAGGAAAATATATTAGCTTATGCCAGTAAAAATGTATATGCTATATTGGCTTATGTCAATGGGAAAATATATATGCTAAATGGCTTATGCCAAAAGGAGATTATATTTGCTAATTTACTGAGTTTTGCAATGTGGTTGTTGCTCCCTCCATGCCTTATCACTTTAATCGATAAATTTATCATCCGTTGGAAGGATGAAGCTTAAGAATCTACCTCATTTCTTTGTTCTGAGAAATGATTTCTTGTCCGAGAAATGGTTTCTTGTGTCACAGAAACAATTTCTTATGTCTGAGAAATAGTTTGTACGAAGAAATAATTTACCAGTCTCGAGAAATAATTTCAAATGGTTTCTTGGTGCCATGGGAAAGAAAAATGGCATTCGTGCTATGGCATAGTATTTTAGCCTCGCACCACAGGAAAGTAAAAATGGTATTCACGGCTTCAGAAAGTATATTGGTGATCGTGTAAATCTTTTCACTAAAATGCAAGTGTACGGTGTAGCTAGCAGATAGTAGCGAGCAAGGTCGTATTCTCGGGGATTGAATACGAAATACATAAAAAATACTGATAAATATTATACTCCAATTTTATTGAAGCGATCAAAAACCAAAAAGCGTTATCTAAACTATACCTAAAATTATCAACAAAAATATCAAAATATTGTTAAAAACCCAAACTTCACAAGATTTCAAGCAAACACGAAAAGCAATCCGAGGAACATAATCTCAACATGCTTCATCAATATTAATTCCAATTAATGTTTCATCAAAATCAGTTTCTGTGTATCTATGGGTTCAATTCCTAAAGTAGTTTATTCCATCTCTCGAGTGCAAATAAACCGTTGATTAATAAGAACTGCAGGTATCCATACTCAACAATTAATATTAACTCACAGAAGAATTTAGAATTGAAGCAAACCCCCCAAATGTTATAGGTCACCCGACTCGATACCCATTTATGTTATGAATTTGTTTATCACAAGTTAGATTTCATTTCTCGAATTTTGAACTAACAAATAAGACATGCAAATTATTGGCCATATAATCTACAAGAAATAAGCACACAAATTATAAATTGAACACAAGAAACTAATTAAGAAGAAACAATCAAATTAGAATTAACATGAATCATCAATTTCAATCATGCCTTATAATCAAAAGATCTAACCTAACATATTTGATTGCAAATTCATAGACAAGTCTGATAACAAATAGTTCGACATTGAGTGAAGTACATAAAACAAGCTCTGAACTATGATGATGGAACCTCTTGTATAGAGGATCATTCTTCACAATCTTGAACCCTTGCCCCTTTGTAGTTGGAATTGTGTTCTTCATTGTATTGTGTTTCCTCTCTAAGAATTTCCTGTCTAAATTGTATATTGAATCGTGTCTCCACTTTAGGGCTTGGTTTTCCTTTTATAGATACTTTGAGAGATCCTGGTAGAGTCCTCGACGAAATTAGGAAATAAATTCGGCCCATGAGACATAGTACACGAACGTCTACTTTCACACGGCCAGGTCGTGTATTGATTCGATCTTTTTTTTTTGCTCGAACAATTCACACGGCCATGTACTTTTACGGGTGGACCATGTATTTTGTCTCTGAAATTCTTCCCTCAAACAAGTCGCACGGGCGTGTAAAATGACACGGGGACACTTCACACGGCCGTGTATTTTGACTCGGGCAGACCATGTGTTTTGTTCTTCATCATTTTCTTCGCGTATTTGTTCGTTTATTAGCATTCAACATTCTTGTTCGGGTCGTCCTACTGATATCTTCTCATAAAAAGCTCTATTTTCTGTAAAAATATACAACAATACACAGTATCACGTCCAACAAAGGAAACCAACCAAAACACACTAAATGTTCATGCAAATATATCAAATATATAATAAAATAAGCCCTTAAATGGACGTATATTTTATAGTTTTCCATTGAGTTATGCCAATGAAAAAATATATGCTATATCGCCCTATGGCAATGAGAAAGTATATATGTTAATTGATTTATGCCAACAAGAAAGTATATATTTTAAGATAAAAACTTGTGTCAGACTGTCTGACAGGTCAAAATCCATCAGACGGATCCTAAACCCAGACCCGGTAGCATTTTTATAATATTTTGGCACAGTGCCATAGTGTCGTTGCGCTAAAAAAAGTATTAGTTTTTCCTTTGAAAAGTATTAGTAATTTCCCTGAGATGTATTAGTACTTTATTTTAATAGTCCTCCAGAAAAAGTATTAGTTTTTCCCTCAAAAGTATTAGTAGTCCTCCTAAGACGTATTAGTAGTCACCTGGAAAATATTAGGTTTTCTCCTTAAAGGTATTTTAGTAACTCCTGTAAAGTATTATTTTTTACATAAAAAGTATTAGTAGTTCTTTTAAAAAGTATTAGTGGTTCCCCGAAAAAGTATTAGTAGTTCATCAAAAAAGTATTAGTGTTTTCATGGAAATTATTAATAATCTCCTTTAAAATTTAGCAGTCCTCCTACAAAGTATTAGTATCCCTCTAAAAAGTATTAGTTTTTCCTCTAAAATTATTAGTAGTAGTTGTTTTTGAAAATATTAATTTTTTCACTGAAAAATATTTGTAGTTCCTATAAAATCATTAATTACCAATATGTTTAGAAGTAAGTGACAGGTAGCTTCACGAGCTGAGTACTTTTCTTCAAGACCACACTAAATGAGTTTCTATGATTTATTTTTGGGTAAAAAAAAGTGACAACTAAGAAAGAAAAATTACTGAGTTGATGATTCAAAATCTCCTTATTTTGAAAACTAGAAACTAAGCCCACAAAATAGGTATGAGTGAGTTCATGTGTTGCAGCGAGCAGATCCATGGATAAGCAAAATCTTGGAACATATACATTATTTTAAACCATAATCCGTTTCAAACAGATGTTAACAAGATCCATGGAAAAGATTTAGTTACAGGCGTGATGGAGGAGGTGGTATGGCGGCTAAATATTTGGGGGTGGGTGTGAGAGGGAAGGAGTTATCGAGGAGGAGCAAGAAACCGGGTACGAGCTCGTCAAATTTTCCCTTTTTTTGGATTATTTATGGATCCGGGTTTGGGTTTTGGGTATCTGTCTTACGGATTTAGATTCGCAAGACGGTCTGATAGGAGACCTTCTCATGTTCTAATTTGTGTAATTGTGCATTTTCGTATTTAGCTAGGACAATGCCTATTCCTACTAAATATGCGTTTATTCACCTTATATATTTAAACTCTTTTCGAATTAAATGGACTTATGCATTGTTGATGTTGGGGATAGCCGAAGATTTCACCTTAATTATTTAAATTTAAAAATATTTCCAGTTTTGATGGTCCAAGGGTGTCAGTTAAGTCTGGGGGGATGGGGGGTTGAATAGACTTAACCAATTTTTAACCTTTAAAATAAATTTAGAGTTTTATTACAAGTAAATAGTTATGTCTCTTGAGAGACAACTGGGTCATACTTCAACAGGAGAGTTAACCACTTAACAGACTCGAGAGAACTGTTGATAGAGTAACTCAGCTAAGTGAAGTTAGCTTTTTAGAAATTCAATTTTCTTGGTTTTTAACAGCGGAAGTCTTTATACCTTTTTTAAGATTGGTTATCAACATGTATTTTAAACCTGGTTAATATCACATGGATAGCAAATATAAGCACAAGTAAAGAGATATGCAGAAATAAATTGTGTTGAAAGTAAGTGACACAAATATTTATATCGTTCGAGGATGGGGTAATGCCTTTACTCCACTCTTCTCCTACTCCAGGAGGAATTTACTAATGCAACGATAACTTTGTCACAAAAGTACAAAACTTGATCCGACCTAGCCTTGATCACACAACCGACTTCATTCTCGGGACTCGACTCTTCGCAAGGCACATTTGCCTCACTGCTTGAGCTCTTCAAATCGTTTGGACTTGATCACGTAGCCCTCCTTTGGATATTTGAACCAAGTTCTAACTTGAACCTTACTGAACTTCCTTCATTTTGTGGAATAACAAATCCCTTTGTTCTTGAAAACAAATTTTCTCTTCAACTTTGAAGTATGACTTCGTCCCTTTACTGGATTGTGTTGGATAAATTCACTTGAGTTTGTGTCCGAGGATATGAGAATTTTTGCTTGAGAGAGAGTATTGCAGATTTGCTTGAGTGCTTGATAAATCACTTGTTCGTTCTTGTCTCTCTTGTGTCACTTGGGTTGTATCTCTCTATGAAAATTCCTCAGCCTTTTATAGTGAGAGTTTGAAATTCATCGGTTGAAGAGATAGACAAATTCAAACTTCACTTTCTTATTCGTTGGCTTGTCTTGTTCTGCAGTTTTTTGATGTTGACCTAATATTTGCATTAACTACCCGCAGGTGTCTGAAAAGCACCAGTGTTCTGTAGGCATTCTATTGGTTCCTGCTACTTGCACTCTTTCAGCAAGACAACTCTTTAAGGTTGCAGGTCTGTCCCTACCAAAATGAGTAAGTCTTGACTTTTCTTTGCAACAGACTTCTTCAGCTTTCTTTAAGTCCTTTAGTTGCTTTATACCTTAAGTTGAGTCTTCTCTTGGATACTTGGATGACTCTGATGTAAGTCTACTGAAAGACACATTTGCTTTACTTGACTGAAGTCCTTCTTGGCTACTCAGCTGCAACACATCTGGATCTTCTCTGCACTTCTTCAAAAGTCTTCTGCATCTTCAACTTGGCTGCTTGATAACTAAGCTAATATTCTAACTATTACAAAGTTGAAACACATACAGAAAATGGGGTACTAACTTTCTAATCTAAGTTTTCGAAGCATCATCAAAATCTATACAAATAAGTTTCCTAACAAGTTTTAGGCATTTGTGATATACTCTATTTTAATTTATTGCAAGTTATTAGGATGGATTTCTGATCTTAGTGAAATATCTAGACTTATACGTAAGACATAATGTTAGTAATTTAATCTCATTATGATTTCGGTAGTATTATTCATTTTATTTTAATGAAAATATATATAAACATCTATTTTATTTGGTGACGCTAAAAATTCATTTCAAAAAGTAGGCAATTATAATTTTTCTTCTTCAATATCTTTATTTTCTTCATTTGTTTCCATCTTTGTTGAATTATTCATAGGCACTTTTACAGTCTTTCCATTATATTAGTTGTAAGTCCAAATTTCTGTGCTATGTTTCTAGCATACTTTTCAGGACTTGCGAGAATGTCTTCTATTAGTTGCTTTACCTACAATCCTAAGTAATAATTCAGCTCTCCCATCAAATACTCAAATGGTTTCATGTATCATCCAATACTCAGATGGCTTCATCGTCCAAGTTTGTTTATGTCATGATTGGTTATAATATTGATTGGTCGAAGATGATAGGTAAAGACTAGTATACACATGGGATTGATAATTAGTAGAGCGGACACGATTCTCATTATGAGAATCGCATGATATTCTAAACTTTACAAACAACATCAACATCCACAAGCTCGACTACAACTTGGCTACAGATCAAAGTTTTGGAACGTGTGGGATATTGTGGAATTTACAGCAATGCCAAGATAATATTAGACACCATTATGTTAGAAGTATATGGTAAGAAAATCAAAATCACCAGGCACATTTTTTTGCACACACTTTCAATTACGATCGGATGGAGAGAGTAACATGGGTGTCCCAGAGGAGGTGTTGAGAGAGATGTACAAGAACATTAATAAGGATGATCATGATGAACATTACAAGTAAATGGTTTAAAATAAAAAGTTAAAGGATGAATTAGGAACTTTAGCCCATATCATGTCTGAAACTGTAAAAGGAAGGACATAAAGCTTTGATCAGCTCACAATGACTAATCTATCTTATGCACAATATAATTGAAGGTACACCTTTTAATTGGGGTGATTATATTTAGGGGAGATGGTTAGAGGAAGTAGAAAATTCCCAATTTGTTGAGGGAGAGTATGAAGTTGAGTTGAAGGCCAAATGATATGGTCTCAAAATTCTACATTTGTAAAGCAGTTGGAAGCTGAATTGTGTGAGAAAATTAAGATGGGTGATGAAAATGTTTGTTGGAAAAGGTTATGTTGAACATAAGGAAAGGGAAAAGGATCAGCAAACCTCCAAGATGAAAGATGCACCTAAGAAGAAAGTCACATCATAGATGCGATGGAAGGGGGCTGCTGCAATCAAGAAAGAAACTGCCACTTCTTCAATAATAGTCTTAATGGATGGATTCATCAAGCATCAGTGACAACAATAATGTGAGACAGATTGCTAGTCAACATGCACAACAATCTCATTCTGAAGCCTCTCAGTCATATGACACCATTTCTCTTAATATTTAAACCACTAACCATCTCAAACTCTACAACAAACTAAACCCAGAACAATGACAACAACCAACCCAAACATCACAACAATCTCCCGCTTCACAGCCAACTACTCTACCATCATTTCTCAAAAATATAATTGAACAAGCTAAAACTTCCCTACCCCAACTAACTACACTTCTCACCACATTCACACCCCAAAAACCCCAACCATGTCAATCAACTATAAATATTCTTTGAAACATGGATGATGATGATGAAGAGGACTATGTTCCTTTATCTCACACTTTCAAGAGGCAAGTAGTTCTGCACCCATGGAGTTAGAGCAAGCGTGTAATGTTAAGGTGATAAAAGTGGGGAGTCATACAAGTGAAGGTGAAAATGAGGTTAGTGATATGGATGAAGAAATGAAAGATTCTGAGGGAGTCTCAGAAAAGGCTGAAGAAGATATAATGGACATTGCTGAAGGAGTGGAAAAAACTTAGCAAACCTCTACAACAACACTGGGCGAATGCTAACTTTCAATGCCTCTCTCATATGAAAGCACAGGGAAACAAAAGATCTTAATCAAGATAAGCCACAAGTTCAAACTAACATACATTCCTTCCCCATGCGTGATTTTCTTTTTTAAAGGGAAAGATTTCTCTACTGGTAATATATTAGGTCCTTGATAGGCAGAGAACTCGAAGATTGGATATAAACTTATGGCTTTGCAAAATTGATAAAGAAGGACATTTGGGCCAATGAGTACTATGACAACGATCCTACCCATGTAGCTCTAACTCAGGGGATGGAAGATGAGTATATGAAGGACCAAAGCCAACAAATTTGTGGATCTATTAGATGCTGGCGATCTAATGGAGGAGCTTTACATAGTTGTTTCACCAACAACAGACTAGTGGTCCACCAAGAAGCAAATGTGAGCTTGACCCAAACAATTGATCCCCTTGAGCTCGGTGTTAACATTACGAGAAAAATCCATCTAGGAGGTTGAGGTTCTTCTAGAACCGATGGAGAGCAACTGTGAGTGAATTAGTCGAAAAGGAGAAGACAACTATGATAATATTGATGATCATGATGTTCCTATTACTAGAGCCCTCGTAGTAATGATCCAATGACCTTACAAAGCAATCAAGCCGCTCAAACTAAGGGGAACAAACATCTAAAGAAATATACCCGCAACAACCTGGTCAAGTTGGTGAGCAAAGAATGATAGCATATTGTTGATACAAAATAGCAATGTGGGAAACTATAAATAGTGCCACATCTTTGGTGATCAACATCCATCTATTAAGTAAGATGATTCGATGATGTGTTAGAGTTGTTGATTCCATCTTTCATACCACGAACCTCACGAACCAAGAAGACCATAAAGTTCATATGAAACCTTCCAGGTTGATGATAAAAGAATATGTACTCAAGTGGTATTCCCGTAATTCAAATCATATTGTTGAAATTTCTATGGAGCAACCATCTGCTATAGAGTCTGTGGAGAAGTCATCTGCTACTTTTGATGTTCAGGTTGTATCTCCCAAAGGAAAGGGACATGGTAGCTCTTCTAAAAGAACTATCACAAATGTAGATATCAAGAAGGAGGCTGAGGATGCTATTGTTCTTTCATTGATAGAAAGCTTTATGCTCGCCTTATGTTTGCTTGTCCAAAAAGCTCAAGTACATGACAAGAAGCTCAAATCCGTTGAAACTTTAATGAAAAAGCTGCGAAAGAGAGCAATTCAACACGGTGCATCTTACTCAAGCTTTCAAAGCAACAACCATAGCACAGTCCCAAATTGAAGAGGCCAAGAAGATATGGAGTGACACATTCATACTATCACTGAGACCATGGTTGATTATAGGAAATAAATAAATATGTTGAATGATGATGTTGCTACATGGAAGGAGCAGCAAAGTTCCATAGTAGAAACTTTGAAGGCGGTATGTGTCATCCACTTGAGCTACACGTTGAACACAAAAAAGAGGGAAATGAAGGATAAAGGAAAAGGAAATTAAATCTCCATTTTTATGCAAGCTAAGAAAAGGCAGCAGATCAAAATGGCTAGAGAAATTGAATCTAGTAAGCTAAGTGAGTAGCAACAACAACCATCTAGAGCAACTTTTGCAAAAGTAGAGGCCAAATTCAAAAGTCTCATGGAACAAAAGTGAGATTGTGCAAAGAGATTTTCTTAAGGATCCCAATAGAAAACCCCTCAAAATTCTTATCAAAAAAGGAATAATGTGATGAATTCTTATGAAGATTCAAGGTTGGAGCATATGGAAAGAAAAATCAAAAACATTCCAGAGAAGTGTTAATCAAATGAAAGAAGAGTATAAGCAGTATACTAAAGGGAGCATCAATTACTCATGGAAGCATCCTATAGATGAAGGTGTTATGAAAAAATATATATTACTACTGTAGCTAAGATTGAAAAAAAACTGTTATCTTTTGATTAATTAACTGGAAATTCTTCACTAAAATAGAATATGACTTATCTTAATATCTAACATTCTGATGTGATAAGCTAAGTCCTAAAATGTAAAACAACTAACTGAATTATCAAGAAAATCTACCATCTTGCAGATAAGATCACTGCTCATGATTTGGCGATGTTATTTATTGTTGATTATTGTTTATTTGATATTATTGCATTTTTAATTATTTTTTTTTGTAAAAGCTTTGTGTTCATCATCAAAAAGGAAAAAACTTATTAAGATATTATACAGAATTCGATAATGAATTATTGTAATAGGTGATCGCTAAAATCTTTTAAGCCAAACCACAAGTGTACATCGTAGTTAATAGATACTAACAAGCAATGTCGTATTTTAAAGGAATTGATTAAAATATAAACTGTGATAATTAAAATAGTTCCAATTTTATTTAAACGTCCGAATAAGATGATGATTAAATTATCTAACAATTAAAACTAAGTAAAATAACAAATATAAATAAACTATTACACACATGCAAAATTTAACCAACAAAGAAAGGTGATCCTAGAACTATGATTTCAACATGCTTCATCAATTTATACCCGATTTGTGTTTCGCAAGAACCAATTACACCTTATCAATGGACTCAATTCCTATCCTAATTCATTCCCTATCCCGAGGTGAGAAAACCGTAGATCAATATTGAATTTTTAGTGTCCCTACTCAACAATCAAAATCAACTCCAAAAAGTATAGTGAATCAAGTATTAACTCCATAAACACCATAAGCCTCCCGAATGTAAAATTATTTATGTTGTGATTTCTTTAATCTGTTGTTGGAACTCATTTCCCAAATTATGAACCAATATATTAAACATGCAAATTATTGATCAGGTAATCCACAAGAATTAAGCACAAGAAACCACAAATAGATAGGTGTGACCAATTCATACTTCAAATATAAATCAAATCCACGGTCTACATCAAGTCCTAGAATTACGATGAAATTAGTCTAATATAATCATTTGCAAATTCATAGACTAATCATTAAATGAAATACACAACTTGGAAAAGAGGGAAAAGAAGTTCTAGACTATGATGATAAAATCTCCTTGTGTTGAAGAATCAATCTTCATGTTCTTGAACCCTTCGTGCTTCTTCGTAGTTAATTATCTTGAAATCTCTCTTTCCTCTTCCTAGATGTGTTCTTTTTCTCCAAGATGGATTCTGTGAGGTGCTAGGTCTAATTTTCCCTTTTATAGTCGCCTTTCAGGATCCCCTTTAGAGTCCTTGCAAATTAAGGAAATAAAATCCACAACATAGAACAAATCGCATGACCGTGTGCATTTTACACGACCAGGTCGTGTGAAAGGTCCTCAGTCTCTAAAAATTGCAGAATACATTTCACACGGGCGGATCGCGTGAATAGTCAAACGTGTGAATTTGCTCCTGGGGTCAACAAGAAAGTTGTATTCCTTTCTATTAGCTTTCCATAGCATCGTGAATCATCTCAATATCAATTTTATAGAAAACGTTATGGCCAAAATACTAAATCCCACCAGTGCTAAAAACTGTTGACGCATTTGGACATTTTCGAGAGCAATCCCCTGTTGTTCGATCGCCTATGCTTCTTTCCTTTGTATCTTTGATCGTCCCTTTGCTTTTGACATTCTGGTCTGGGTCGTTCTACTGATATCCTTCAAATATAGCTCCATTTGCTATTAAAGTAACAAAGATATGCAGTATCATGCCTAACAAGAGAAACTAACCTAAACACACTTAATATCCATGCAAATATATCAATTATGCACCAAAATATACCTCTAAATGCATGCATATTTACCATTTATCAAATCCCCCCAAACTTAAACCATTGCTCATCCTCGAGCAAAATAAGAAAAACAATTGCATGCAACGGGGTAGATTACACAACACGAGAACACCAAAAAATACAAAATCTCATTCCAATCCATTCCTTAGCAAACATGTAACTCATTCTCAAAAAGTTCTCAATTGCAAATTAGGCATAATCAATACTCATTCGGGTATTCAATGTCGCAACTCACCGAAGTGTATCACTCACACTCTTAAAGTAAATAAGGATGTGTATGCTCTCAAATGAATTTAATGTTGTAAAACTACCATAAGTTTGCAAATCATCTTATATCTCTACCACTCAAGCGTGCACAATTTAAGAATCAAAAAGGACTTTCTCATTTGGTTGTAATGAAGGATCTTTAGTTAGGGTAAAAAAATATGGATTAAGTGACTCAACTTGAGCAAATAGACTTATAAGTATTAACAATTTTAAATCACCAATCCACTTTTTCTAAGAAGCATTAACTTGTTACTTCAGTTTCACTCCATACTTCTTACTTCACTCATTTTTTTTTCTTTCTCATTCTTTGGTAATTGCCTTTTTACTTCACTCTTTTTTTTTTTCTTTTTCATTCTTTGGTAATTGCCTTTTTTTTCTTTTTTGTCATAAGCTTGATTTTCTCGATTATATATAAAAAAATTTTAAGACTTGAATTTTTTTCAGTCTTTTTTTTCCGAGCTATCCTTCTTCACCTATTCACCTCTCATCCCTCTAACCAATCATCTTTTAAAGAATAAACTACACATTGCCTCAATGTTTTCATCTCTATGAGCTCTAGTTTTGGGACAAAGATATGTCAAGTTAAGGCTCAAAATGCGGCTAACTATATATCAAGTCTAAGGCTCAAATTGGCTAACTAGGAAATCATGTATTCATAGGTAGGCTTTTAGGCTAAAAGGCTTAAAAAAATGGCCTTAAATCATCTTCAAAAATTACACACACATGTGGTTTCAATAAAGATACCAATACAAGTTCTAGAGTTCAAGCAACAAGAATGACACACTCAGCAAAAATAAGACCGGATATAATAAAAGCAGTAATATGCACAAAAGCTTACAAGCTGATTTTTCGCAACATGTCTAAACACCCGACTTTCTTAATCAATACCAAATAAGCAAAAAAAATCTTTTCTCGAATTTCAATCTATGCTCACCAAGGACATCTCCTCATAAATTCAATTATTTGCAGTAAAAACACACAAAAGACTTTCTATTCTAATTCTATGACAATTTCAAATTCACGAAAAAACAATAAACGTGCTAAAGTGATAAACGTGCTAACTAAAAATAAATTATGCAAATTTTATACGAATCAACATGCAACCTATATGATTTGAAAATATGCAAAATTACACTATTACACAGTCTTGACAACCCCCCGAAGCTTAAATCATTTTACATCCTAAAAAAGGGAAGTTATCAAAAGAGAGGAAAGTGTTAGGAAATTTATTTGTTAGATTTTGATGATACCATAAAAAACTTAAACTAGGAATTTGGCACCCTATTTTCCTTGTAATTCTATATTGTAATAGACAGGACTGGAAGAGCTGAATGAAGTCAGCTAAGTCGAGAATGCAGGAAGTCAACTGCAGACTAGAGTGAAGACTCTACTATGTGTCAGCTGAGTATGGCCATGAAGGAAGACAAGGACTCGACTGAAGGAGAAGTCAGCTGAGGAACAACTGTGAGAAGTGTCGGTCTAGTTAACTTAAGGAGCCAAGTCTAACAGTTGAAGTGATAGTTTAGTCAATCTTATGATTGGAGAAGACTCAAGTCACAAGGGGTAAAGGCAACAGTCAAGTCAAGACGACTGACATTGATCCGTTGGAAGAAAGTCAAGAATATTACTCGATATAGTAATATGTCCAAGCTGCCAGGTCTTAAAGTGTTTGGCCCAGAAACATGCAAAAGGAATAAGCTAATAGGAAACACTGAAGCTTATGTCAGGCCTTGTAAAGCTGCGAAGACATTTAATACGAGTAATGGTCAACATCACAATTGTTGCAGACCAATAAAAGACAAGCCAACGAACAAGAAGTGTCATTTGAAATTGGCCTATCTCTTAAACGGGCAAATTTCAAATGTGCACTATAAAAGGTTGAGGAAGCAATTGAGAAAAGGTTACCTTGCATACCTGAACCTATCACGAACAAACATTCATTGAGCAAGCATAAATATGCAAATATTCTCAAAGCTTACCAAGAAATTCCTCAAGCCTAAAACTCGAAGAAACTCAATCCAACACACACTATGAAGGAAAGATAACTTCAACCAATTGAAGAGAAAACATTTGAAGATAAAAAAAGGGTCCACTCTCTAAGTTGAAGGACCTGTAGAAGGTTTAAGGTCGAACCCATAGATTCAAGTTTGTTGGAGGGTTGTGTGAACAAATCCAAGGACTTGAAAGTGAGCTGAACTAGCAAGGCAGTTGTCTTGTGAAGAAGCTGAGTCACAGGAGAAGCCAACTATGAGATCAAGGCTGTCTCTAGGCTGTATACTGCTTTGTAACTCAATCCGTTACCTAGTGGATTCCTCCAGGAATTGGAGAAGAGTGGAGTACAGGAATTACCCCATCCTCGAACCACTATAAAAATTACTTGTGCCAATTTACTTTCTTCACTTACATTCTCGCATATACTTTTATACCTGCTGTTAGTTAAATCTGCTATCTAACTGATTAATAACAAGTGCTAAAATAAGTGTTAAAAACAAGTTTAAATCAATCAAAAGGGTGTTAAGTCTTCAGCTGTTAAAAACCAAATCAACTAAAGTTAAGTATTAGTTTAAGCAGCCGAGTTAAACTATCAACAACTCTACCGAGTCTGTTGAGTGGGTAACTTAGCTGAATATAGCCAACTTAGCTGTCCCCCAAGGACACAGCTGATTTGAGTCAACTCTGTTGAAAAATCTTAAAAAGACTAAAATCGAAAATTTGGTAAAGTTTATTCAACCCCCTTCTAAACCTTACACCATACCTCTTGGGACCTATAAGTGGTATCAGAGTAGTTGGTTCATTGAGCCTTCCGCACTGGTTACTGAACTAGATCTCAATCATTTTCAAAGGTTTTAACACTTGTGTTTTTTCAAAGTCTTTAATCTTTTAAGCAAAGTTATTATCATAGAAGCAAATCTAACTCATATTCCAATGCTTACTGTGGAAGAGTTTGATGACTGGAAAATTCGCATGAAGGCTCATCTATCTGCCTTACACGATGAAATGTGGCTTGTGATAGAGGATGGGCCATTGCAAATACTCAAAGTCAATACAATTTGTTAGAAGAAGCATTTGCAATTTGGAAGAAGAAGAAGGCATTGAAGCTAGAATAGTCATGGTTGAAAAACCATGCACTAAATGGACAAATGAAGATCGGAAGAGATATAACCTGGACAATGTGGCCAAGGATATACTCTACAAGACGTTGGACAAGGCGATCTTCAACAAAGTCAAACCATGCAAATCTGCCAAAGAAATCTGGGAAAAGTTAACCCTGATTTGTGAAGGATCAGAACAGATTAAAGAGAATAAATTAACTGTTGCTGTTCAAAAATTTGAAAATTTTAAAATGCTTGCAGGTGAGACTCTGGATCAGCTGGATGCCAGATTTACAGAGATAACAAATGAGCTTTCAGCTCTTGAGAAAGAATACACTCAGAAGGAGATGTGCATGAAGATATTAAGAGCCCTCCCAGCTGAATGAGAAATGAAGGTCATGGCCCTGAGACATTCAATGGACCTCTCAAGAACATCTAATCATGAGCTATTCTCAGACCTCAAAGCTTATGAGTTTGAGCTGAGAAAGAAAGAGCAAGAGAAAGTAGTTGTACCAAAGACAGCTGCATTATTGGCCAGTGAAGGGAGGAAAGCTGAGCCAAAGGTGACCAGGAGGAGATTGCCCTCATGGTGAAAAAATTCAACAAGTTCTTTAACAAGAACTATAAGAGAACCAAGGGTGAAACCTCCAGAAGATATTCAGCACCCTCCAAAGCAAGGGAGGACAGGCCGCCCAAGAGAGCTGAGCATCAGAGAGCTGACTATCAGAGAGCTGATAATCGAGGACCCGTGAGCTAACTGCAGAGCCGAAAAACCTGTGTTGGAATTACAGACAACCAGGACATTTTGCTGTTAACTGTTCCTATCCACCAGTCAACAAATACATAAATGAGGATGAAAGAAGAGTCTTCAAAGAGAGAAGACAAAAAAAGAAGAAATCCATGTTGGCTGCTGAGACAGCTGAGCCAGCCAAGTGCAAAGAAACAACAGACTCAGATAGTAGTGAAGCTGACTACTCAAGTGACACAGAGGAAGAGGCTTTGATCTGCCTCATGGCCAAAGAACAAGATCAAGAGGATGAGGTACACTCTAACTCATCTCATTCTGATTCAGGTGATAGTGATTGTGATACACACACCTCATCACCCACAGATCTTTATGATTCATTAGGCAAAATGATGAAAGATTTTGAGCACATTAAAACCTCTCACACACTTTTAAATGAGGAAAACAGCCAGCTTAAAATCCAAAACTCACAGCTGACAAAAGAGTTGAGTACTCTGAGTCACATAGGTGATGAGAACACTAAGCTGAATGCTGAAAATGCCAAGATTATAGCAGTTAGCTGCTACACAAAAGAGAGAAAATGATCTTAAAATGTGATTGCCTCATTTATAAAAGCATCCAAATCATTGAATGAACTTATTATGAGTCAAAAAGAATGTGGAGACAAGACAGACATATGATTCAATTCCTTTGTGCATAGTCAAACTCCAAGAGTGATTTTGGAAAAGAGATCTTCAAGCAATGAAGGATTCCAAAAACCCAAAACACTAAATGTTGCACCCACATTCACACCAAAGCACAATCTTCCAAAAGATCTTCAAGCAATGAAGGATTCCAAAAACCCAAAACACTAAATGCTGCACCCACATTCACACCAAAGCACAATCACAATCATAATGGCCTTGGTTACAAAGGAAAAAGAAAGAAGCCAGTAGAGTATGCTGAAAGGATAGCTAAGAAGAAATCCAGAAAGGTCCATCAGCAAACTCCTAACAGAAAATACTCTGTAAGAGCCAAACAAAGCTACCAAAAGCCCCAAAAATTTCATCAAAGAAATACATATGATGTGGAATGGTAGAAACTATCCAAACCAAGCTAATTGGAATAATGTGAAATATCAGCAAAGACCTATGGGATACAAACCAAAATGGCAAAGACCTCAACCCTCAAAGAAAGGTCATTCCCAAGGCAAAGGGCTATTATCAAAGATACTTATGCACCCAAGCACTACACTCGAAATTTCACAACTATCCTAAGAAACAAATTGCTAAAACAAACACACAGTATACTGAGACAAAAAGAGACAGTGTATGATCCTAAAACCCCAAGCAATTTGCTAATGTGCATTATGATTATGGGCGATAGATGGCAACCTCTTAGAGTCGATCATCCGGCTATAGGTCGGTTGGAGCATCTTATAGCACTAACCCCCAGGACCAGGCAAGTATGGGTACCTAAAAACTGATTTCCTTGATTGCAGGTTTAACAACCGAGTGTCAAGGAACCTAGTACATGGATAGTGGTTGTTCCAGGATATATGACAGGGAATAAAAGAAATATGTCAAGATTCAAGGAGATCAAAGGTGCTAAAGTCATATTTGAAGGAAATGAAGCTCGGGGGAGATCAAAGGCACAAGATCCGTCAAGAAGAATGGTGGAGATCACATATGTTGCTTATGTTGAAGGCCTCAACTTCAACCTATTAAGCATCAGCCAACTCTGTGACAAAGGCTACAATGTAGGATTCAACATGGGAATATGCCAGATCAAAGATGTTGAATCAAATGAAATTGGCTTTGCAAGGTACAAGGCAAAAGAACATGTATGTGGTAGATTGGTCTACTGCTACACCAAGCACATGTCTGCTAGCAAGAAGCACAGCCGAATCCAGTTGGATGTGGCATAAGAAGCTGAGTCAACTAAATTTCAAGACAATCAACAAGCTTGCAAGGAGTCATCTTGTGGAAGGATTGCCAGACTCAGTTTACAAGAAAGAAACCAGATGTGATGCATGCCAGATGGGAAAGCAAATCAAATCATCATTCAAGGATAAGCCAAGTCCTTCTTCAACCAGGATATTACATTTGTTGCATATAGATTTATTTGGTCCAATTGAGCCAGCTAGCATCAGTGGAAAGAAATACATCTTAGTGGTGGTCGATGACTATTCAAGATATACATGGACAATTTTCATGTGTAAAAAGAAGGAAACACTGCAAAAATTGCCTCAGCTGATGAGAAGAGTTCAAAATGAGAAGAGTCAAACCATTATAAAGATAAGATCTGACAGGGGAACTAAGTTTGTCAATGGGATAATAACTCAGTATTGTGTTAAAAATAGTATAGCTCATGAGTTATCAGTAGCAAGGAATCCACAGCAGAATGGAGTAGCTGAAAGAAGGAACATAACTCTCAAGGAAGTTGCAAGGACAATGTTAGCTGAAGCTGGATTGCCTAAGAGATTTTGGGTTGAAGCCATAAATACAGCATGTTATACTAAGAATAGATGCATGATTAACAGGCAATTGACCAAGACTCCCTATGAGATTTGGACAGGGAGAAAGCCAAATGTTGGATATTTTAAGATATTTGGATGCAAATGTTTCATCCATAATAATGGCAAGGACAATTTGAAGGTTTTTGATGCTAAAGTTGATGAAGGTATCTTTTTGGGATACTCAGCTGAGAGTAAAGCCTATAGAGTGCTGAACAAGTGGACTATGGTCACAGAAGAGTTTATCCATGTGGTTTTTGATGAACCTAATGTGAATGGAGAAGACATTCATGAGTTAGCTTATAAGCAGAATCAGCCATGTTGAAGCAGAAGTGAGAGCACTCAACCCTGATGATGATGAGATAGCTGAATCTCAAAGACAGCTGGAAGGTCTATAGCTGAATGAAGATGAAGAAGCTATTCAAGACAACCTAGCTGCGAGACGGCTGAATCCAACAGACTTACTCCAACCTGATGTGAGATGGCTGAGAGACCATCCACCTAAGTTAATCATTGGAGATGTTAGAGATGGCATAAGAACCAGATCCAGAGCACAGGATGAAGCAATGTTCACTTGTTTTATTTCCCAAATAGAGCCTAAAGATGTGTCTTAAGCATTGGAAGACACACATTGGATTTAGGTCATGCAAGAGAGCTGAATCAGTTTCAAAGGAACAAAGTATGGGAATTAGTTCAAAGGCCAACCCACCAAAATTTTATTGGTACTAAGTGAGTTATCAGAAACAAGATGAATGAGGAAGGATCTGCTGTAAGAAACAAAGCAAGATTGGTAGCCCAAGGATATTGCCAAGAAGAAGGTTTAGATTTTGATGAAACCTTTGCTCCTATTGCCAGATTGGAAGCAATAAGGATGTTTCTTGCTTATGTTGCACATAAGAACTTCACTGTATATCAAATGGATGTGATGAGTGCATTTCTTAATGGACTGCTAGAAGAAGAAGTCTATGTTGAATAACCTCCAGGTTTTGAGCAGAAACCTATTGGAGATAAAGTCTACAAGCTCAAGAAAACACTGTATGGATTGAAACAAGCACCAAGAGCATGGTATGATACATTGTCTCAATTTCTAATTGAAAATGGATTCACCAAAGGCAAGGTTGACAGAACACTCTTCAGAATTCAAGATGGAGAGAGTATACTGCTTGTTCAAATATATGTGGATGACATCATTTTTGGTTCCACAAAAAAAGAGCTGTGTGACAAGTTCTCAAACCTCATGCAAGGCAAATTTGAGATGAGCATAATGGGAGAGCTGACTTTCTTCTTAGGACTTCAAGTCAAGCAATTGAAGGATGGAACCTTCATAAGTCAAACCAAGTATACCAGAGATTTAATGAAGAAATTTGGTATGGAAGAGAAGTCATCAGTGAAGATTCCTATGAATACATCAGTCAAGATGGACATGGATGCAGATGGCAAAGTTGTTGATCAAACTAGATATAGAGTTCTCATTGGATCATTGCTCTATCTAACAGCAAGCAGGCCAGACATCACCTTTGCAGTAGGTTTATGTGCCAGATTTCAATCTGCACCAAAACAGACTCACATGACTGCAGATAAGAGAATCCTAAGATACTTGAAGGGATGCCAAGAAATTGGCTTATGGTATCCAAATAAAGGAAGATTCAAGCTGGTAGGATACTCAGACTCAAACTATCTTTGGATGTAGAGTTGACAGGATGAGTACTTCTGGTACGTATCAAATGCTTGGAAATAGATTAGTTTCTTGGTTCAGCAAGAAACAAAATTAAATAGCTACATCCATCTTTGCCAAGCAGAGTACACAATCGTGGCAATTTGTTGTGCCCAAGTCTTATGGATGAGACAGAATCGAGAGACTATGATATTGAAGAAAGAGAGATTCCAATCATGTGTGATAACACTAGTGCTATTGCAATCACTCGTAATCCGATGTGCATTCAAGAACAAAACACATTGATGTCGGATATCATTTCATAAGAGATCATATTGAAAAGAAAGACATCACCTTGGAATACATCTCAACTGATAAGCAGTTAGCTAACATATTCACCAAGCAATTATGTGAATCAAGGTTTGAAGAGCTCAAGAATGAGTTAGGGTTAATTGAACCGAGTTAGGATACTCAGAAGACTCAATCAGCAGAGATAGAAGAAGAAAGTATGGAAAATAATAAAGTTTCACATTTCAGCCAAGTGAAACAAAATTAAAATCGAGAAAAATCGGTTTATGTCGAGTTAGTGACGGTGAGTGATAATATGAGAAGAGAGAAGCAAAGTTAAGTCATTTTGGATGAGAGCTGAATCATTTATAAGCTATGTGACAAAAACGCAGTCGTTTTATTCGAGCGAGAATGTTTTTATGGATGACGTAGGCGTAATTTATGATCAAGACAAAAAGCCGCACAAGAAACCATATGATTGGATATAAATGTTGTTGCATTTAATGTGGAGAAATTAATGCGGTTTTGAAGAGTCAATCTTGATCGTTAATTTTGATCAAATTTTTCAAACAAAAACCATCCTTTCAAGTCCCATATATACTAAAATTCATTTTCTCTCTCCTCACACAAACACTCTCGTCTTTAGCAAGCAAGCAAGTTTTCTCTCTGCAAACTGTTCGAAACCCTGCTCTCAAAAGTTCTAGTTTTTCATATTTTTCTCCGTTCAATCACTCTGAAAATGGCTGCTACTCACGATTTTGCCAAGCTTTCTGAGAAGATTCCACTCTGGTGCGTTAGTGGATTTCAAGGGCATGATCAAGCAGGGCACTGATGAGGCCCTGTTGAAGAAGATTGCAGATAAGCTCGAAAAGTCCGGTCTGAAGGGCTTTCTCTCGATGGAGTTCACGCACACATATCTGGAGGAGGTCGCCATGTTTTACGTGAATGGCGAGGTGCATGACGATGAGATTCTCTCATCCGTCCATGGCAAGGTCATCAAAATCACTGCAAAGGACCTTGTTGAGCACTGTTTCCTACCCTCTGAAGGTTTGAAGGACATCGCTGAGAAGGATGTCAACTTGGCTGCAGCTTGGAAAGAAGTTGGAAAGCCCGAGTATGCTGCAAAAGTTGTGTATATAGCTAAGAAGGATTTTATTAAAGATGATTACAACAAGTTGATGGACATCGTGTCCAAATGTGTGGATATGAAGTTTGGGAGCTTCAACCAGCTATCACGGAAAAACCTAATGGTGATGGCTGCGATTATGCAGGACAAGAAAGTGAACTGGGTTGAGTTCGTCTTCAGCCGAGTGTGCCAGAATGTAATCAACAGAACATTCAAGGAGGATGGCACTTTTGGTTCACTAGGATATGGCCTTGTCATTCGCCATTTGATGGAGATCAAGGGTATTGCATTGTGCCATGGGAAGCCCTTCCATGCGAATAACATGATGTTCAAAGCAAACCTCTCAGGCGCACAGAAGAAAGCTCATGCTATGATGGCTGATACTAGTGAGGGGGAATCAGCTGACTCAGCAGAGGACACAGCTACGACCGCCCCAGCTTTCTCTCCCAAGCCTATTTCCAAGAAGAGAGCTGCGATAGCCAAACCTGCTCCTGCCCCAGCTTTCTCTCCCAAGCCTATTTCCAGGAAGAGAGCTGCGATAGCCAAACCTGCTCCTGCCCCAGTAGCCAAGACAAAGAAGGAACCTGCCCCAATAGCAAAACCTCAAGCACCTACCCGAGCAGCCGATGCCCCTGCCCCCACAGCCGAGACTAAGGAGGAAACCCTACTTTCTTCTCCAGTCGTGAAGAAAAAACGCACTGCCAAGTCTCGCAAGGCAGCTGCGTCAAAGAAGAGCGATGTTGAAGAAGAGGAACCAGAGAATCCAATGGTTGCCACAAAGAGAAGACGACTGTTCAAGAAATAAGAATTGGAGAAGACAACCAAGTCTGGTACTCAGCCGGAGGAGACCATTGAGACTGCTGATGCTCAAGAGGAGCAGTCTCAAGAGAAAATCAATGAGACCATGAAGACTGTTGATGTCGATTAGCAGAGTGTTGAAGACCTAGCTGTACGGGAGACAGCTGTGGAGACAGAAGGAGCTGAGACAGCCAATACCCAGGAAGAAAAGGTTGTCTCACCACCTCAGACTGATGTAGTTAAATATGAGGAGACGCTTCGTTAGCTACTATTCCAGAGGCCGGAGAGGATGATGATGACGATCTTATTATGTACTCTCCAATTTATCCGGACATCCAGCAGCGACTAAGAAATTGGAGGAGTTGGAAGCTTGATTACTCCAGACAGCAGTTCACTCGTCTGGAGTTTATTGAAGAAGAAGAGGAGGTTCTCAGCTTCCTCGAAGATGTCTCTGTCCAATTTGCCCTGAATGAAGAATACTGCATGGATGCCCTCCGTGCTATCAATGAGGATGGAAAGGAGAAGGCACAGGAGAAAGCTAAAGCCTTGGAGAAATCCAAGATGTGTATGCAGACTGGAACCCATGAAATTCTCATGGAGTCCACTGACAGCAGCGATCTTGAGGAGATGGACCCAGCCGCTACAGTCGAAAAGACCGAGTTACAAAAGGCTGTTAGAGAATTCCGAGCCATGCACGAGCAACAACTTCAAGAAGGTCTAGGAGAGTCTTCCAAAATCTCACCTCGATCTGGCCCATTGGGAGTGGCGCAAGAGATTGCAACTGTCATTGCTGCGACCACGTCCCCCATGCATTCTCATGATGGCTCTCAAGGGAACGACGATGAAGCTGGGAACGCTGGCACCCAAGCCAAACCTACCCCCATGGAAGGTGTTGAGACACCTGCCCATCGAACTACTCAATAGGAAAAACAGCCGTGTCTCAGGAGCTGAGTAACCCCACTCTTGTTCACTCAGTTGGTGCGCCAGCTGAGGGGAAAACTCTTTCCACCATAGTAGAGTTGGATGATGTTGTGGGAGACAACTCAATGAAGTTTGGAGGTGAAGGAGTGCAAACCACAGATAAGTAGAGTAGAATAAACGAAGCTCGAACAGTTGAGACTGTTCCAGCTGAGGTTTCCTCTGTACTGTAGGCCGATGAAGCTGCTGATGCAGCTAAGGCAAAGGATGGGAAAGAGGCCACGGGAGTTGACACTATTGGCCATGAAATTGCAATCCTAGGAGTTGAGACTCCAATGGATGCCATTGTAGTAGACCCCAGGACAGCTGAGTCTGTCGAAGGGATTGTAGAAGGTCCCACAGCGATTGAGACTATTGGGGGTAACGAAGGCCTAAAGGAGGTTGAGACTTCCTTAGGTAAGGAACCGGATCAGGAGAATATTCCTCAAGTTGAAGGAGTTGATGCAGAAGAGGAGATAAGTGCCCTTAATGATTCCCAAGAACACATTGATACATCTTTCCTGGGATCCGAGGATGAAGCCGAGTCCACTTATAATGAAGATTCTACGATGGACGAAGATGAGGATGATCTCATCTCACGGAGCAATGTGAGTGACAAAACAGCTCCAATGAGATTGAACTTTGATGATGAGCTATCGCCTCAGGCCACATCAAACTCCGATGACGCTGTTAAGATAACTGAGGACCCGTTACCTCAAAAAGAAAAACCTACTGAGACCAATGAAGTTGTTAAGACAATCGAGACGCGATCACCGAAAGGCACCATTACAATCGCTCTAGTTAAACACTGATCACCACGCAGTTACCACAGTGCAGCGAATGACTCAGACAGCTCCATCGCAGGCTCCCACAGCTGCGTTATCCGCCGATTACACTGGCTCAACTGAGGCACATAGAGCTGCTCAATTGCAACAAGAACAAGGAAAAGCGCCCCCAGCGTGGACCTTCAGGGATTCCTTTTGTGCGAGATGATGTCTTTGAAGACATTTTTCCCTTCAATGCTGAACCTGATGTGAACCGCAGCAACAACTGTGCATACGACCCAACAACAAAAAGTTGTTAATCCAAGATCTTCACTAGTTCGGTTAAAGATTGGTGGAAACCTCGGACCATTGCTTAGAAAAACAGGAACCTCGGTATGCGTAGACGCCACAAACAAATGAGGAAGTTTGTTCGATAAGTCAGAATTCGCAACAAGATGAACAATGTTGAAGCTCTTGGAAAAACCTAAAGGGTTGAAGAGAAAATCTCAATTCAATATTCAATATCAAAGTTGTTATGAAAAATCAAATAAAGTTGTTGTTTGTCTTATATAGGCGACTCAAAACAAACCCTAAACCAACTAGAAACAACTTAAAAATCGAAAAAGGAAACAAAACAGAATAAAACCCTAAAATGACCGAACTACCATCACTCTTCTATTCGAACATTCACTAGCTCTATGACCCCTCCCATGACATTTAAAACACTCAATGTCTCTAGTGCGTGAAGTAAAAGGATCAAATTTTCCGATGGTTTTGCCTTGTCCGAGTCTGTCTTGTTCTCCACAACTTTAGGCTATTGTGAAAAATGCGTGTCATCCATTGTAGGCGTATTCGAACCCCAAGTACTGGTGCTAGTGTTGGGATTTTGCCGTGTAAAACCCCTCCTCTTGAGCTGTTGCTCAACTTTCACCGCCATGTGCACCATCTCCTCAAGATCGACATAATAATGTAAGTCAACGGCATCTGCTATAGGAGTATTCAGTCCTGCAATAAACCTCGCCATAGTACCCTCCTGATTCTCCTCTATATTATCCCTGTCCATCAGCATCTCCATCTCTTTATGATAGTCCTCTACACTCTTAGACCCTTGTGTCAACCTCTGCAACCTTTGATAGACGCCTCGATAATAATGATTTGGTACGAAACGATGTCGCATCAAACTCCTCATCTCTTCCCATGTGGAACTGGTCCGTTCGCCGCTTCTCCTCCTCAAGACCATTAATTGATCCCACCAAACACTTGTGTAATCCGAGAACTTGATTGATGCCAATTTCACATTTTTCAATTCGGAATAATTTTGGCAATCAAATACATTCTCGATTTTCATCTCCCAATCCAGATAGGCATCCAATCACTCTTTCCCTAGAATAATGGGATTTGCATTTTGATGCTACTCAAATTGCCATCCTCACGTCCCCTATCACCCCTATTTCCACACTGACCTCTGCCCGGATTGTAATTTTGCTCCGGCTCCTTTTCGGAATCAAAATCATCAATCACATCCGCCCATTCCTCCAATTTGAACCTCCTAGGCCTCCGCGCCCAAGTAACAGGCTCCTCTATTTTCGGCGCCTCCCTGGAATCCCCTAACGTCTTGATCATCACTTTCTTTATGAGACTTGTAAGTGCCTCCATATCTAAGTTATTACCTAAATCCAACGGTTGTCGGTTTTCTTCGGACATGATGTATAAACAAGTGCAACAATACCAACTACAATCCAAAAAAATAATCTTTGTTTCTTTCATAGTGCTTGTATTTGCTTTTTACTTATTTTGTTTGTTTTAAGTTTTGGACATCAAAAAGGAGAAAACTTTAGGAAATTTATTTGTTAGATTTTGATGATACCATGTAAAACTTAAACTGCGAAGTTGGCACCCCATTTTCCTTGTAATTCTGTATTGTAATAGATAGGACTGGAAGAGTTGAGCGAAATCAGCTAAGTCGATAAATCAAGAAGTCAACTGCAGACTACAGTAAAGACTCTACTGTGTGTCAGCTGAGTATGGCCATGAAGGAAGACAAGGACTCGACTGAAAGAGAAGTCAGCTGAGGAATAGCTGTGAGAAGTGTCAGTCAAGTCAACTTAAGGAGCCAAGTCTAACAGTTGAAGTCAGAGTTGAGTCAATCTTATGATTGGAGAAAACTCAAGTCACAAGGGGTAAAGACAGCAGTCAAGTCAAGACGACTGACATTGATCCATTGGAAGAAAGTCAACAATATTACTCGATATAGTAATATGTCCCAGCTGCCAGGTCTTAAAGTATTTGGCCCAGAAACATGCAAAAGGAATAAGCCAATGGGAAACACTGAAGCTTGTGTCAGGCCCTGTAAAGCTGCAAAGACATTTGATACGAGGAATGGTCAACATCACAATTGCTGCAGACCAAGAAAAGACAAGCCAACGAACAAGAAGTGTCATTTGAAATTGGCTTATCTCTTCAACGGGCAAATTTCAAATGTGCACTATAAAAGGCTGAGGAAGCAATTGAGAAAAGGTTACCTTGCATACCTGAACCTAGCACGAACAATCATTCATTGAGCAAGCATAAATATGCAAATATTCTCAAAGCTTACCAAGAAATTCCTCAAGCCTAAAACTCGAAGAAACTCGATCCAAGACACACTGTGAAGGGAAGATAACTTCAACCAGTTGAAGAGAAAACATTTGAAGATCAAAAAAGGGTCTACTCTCCTAGTTGAAGGAGCTGTAGAAGGTTCAAGGTCGAACCCAGATATTCAAGTTTGTTGGAGGCATGTGTGAACAAATCCAAGGACTTGAAAGTGAGCTGAAGTAGCAAGGCAGCTATCTTGTGAAGAAGCTGAGTCGCAGGAAAAGCCAACTGTGTGATCAAGGCTTTCTCTAGGCTGTACACTGCTTTGTAACTCGATCTGTTACCTAGTGGATTCCTCCAGGAATTGGAGAAGAGTGGAGTAGAGAAATTACCCCATCCTCGAACCACTATAAAAATTACTTGTGTCAATTTACTTTCAGCACTTACATTCTTGCATATACTTTTATATCTGCTGTTAGTTAAATCTGCTATCCAACTGATTAATAACAAGTGCTAAAACAAGTGTTAAAAACAAGCTTAAATCAATCAAAAGGGTGTTAAGTCTTCCGCTTTTAAAAACCAAATCAACTAAAGTTAAGTATTAGTTTAAGCAGCCGAGTTAAACTATCAACAGCTCTATCGAGTCTGTTGAGTTGGTAACTTAGCTGAACATAGACAACTTAGCTGTCCCCAAAGAGCACATATGATTTTAGTCAACTCTATTGAAAAATCTTAAAAAGACTAAAATCAAAAATTTGGTAAGGTTTATTCAACCCCCCCTTCTAAACCTTACACCATACCCCTTGGGACCTACAGAAAGCTCTATAAGAACTTACTTCTTCTACTGTGGTAGAAGTGGTGGAAGATGGTGCCCTTGACCACTTTACCATTGCTCTATTGCTTCCATCAGTTATAATACTTTCGCTTGAAAATCTTCAAAGTGTTCATGCATATTCGCACATTCAGTGAGAAAAAGAAGTTCCTCAGCTATTGCTTCTAATAATCTGAACTCAACAAGAACAAAATCAACACCCAACAATTTAACTAAAATCAAAGCTAAAATAAAGCAAATAAAATGTTTCAATTAAGATCGAAACTATTTATCACTATATTTATGTTGATTAATTCAGTCCCCAGCAATGGCGCCAAAAACATGATCGCTAAAATCTTTTAAGCTAAACCACAAGTGTACGGAGTAGTTAATAGATAGTGGCAAGCAAAGTCGTATTACATAGGAATTGATTAAACATAAACTACGGAATTTATAATAGTTCCAATTTTATTGAAACGTCCGAATAAGATGATGATTAAATTATCTAACAATTAAAACTAAGTAAAATAACAAAAAACAAATAAACTATGAACACACACGCAATATTTAACCAACAAAGAAAGGTGATCCAAGAACTATGATTTCGACATGCTTTATCAATTTATACCTAATTTGTGTTCCGCAAGAACCAAATACCCCTTATCTATGGACTCAATTCCTATCATATTTTATTCCCTCTCTCGAGGCAATCAAACCGTAGATCAATATTGAATTACTAGCATCCTTACTCAACAATCAATATCAGCTCTCAAAAGTATAATGAATCAAGTATTTAACCCCATAAACACCATAAGCCTCCTGACTCTAAAATTAGTTATGTTGTGACTTCTCTAATCTGTTTTTTGAACTCATCTCTCGAATTATGAACCCACATATTAAACATGCAAATTATTGATCAGGTAATCCACAAGAATTAAGCACAAAAAACCACAAATAGATAGGTGAAACCAATTAATACGAAACAAACCAAATCAAATATAAATCAAATCCACAGTTTATATCAAGTCCTAGAATCAAGATGAAATTAGCCTAACATAATCGTTTGGAAATTCATAGACAAATCATTAAACGAAATATGCAACACGGAAAAGATGGGAAGAAATGTTCTAGGCGATGATAATGAATTCCCCTTATGTGGAAGAATCAATCATTACGTTATTGAACCCTTCGTGCTTCTTCGATAATTTTCTTGTGGATTTTATCTTTAAATCTTAGTTTTTCTCTTCCTAGATGTGTTCTTTTTCTCGAATATGGGTTATGTGAGTTGCTAGGTCAAATTTTCTCTTTTATAGTTGCCTTTCGGGATCCCCTTTAGAGTCCTTGCAAAATAAGGAAACAAAATCCACAATGTAGAACAAATCGCATGATCGTGTGCATTTCACACGACCCAGGTCGTGTGAATGGTCCTGATCTCTCGAAAATTATAGAATACATTTCACACGGCCGTGTGAATTTCACATATGTGGATCATGTAAATGGTCAACCGTGTGAATTTGCTCCTGGAGTCTGTATAAAAGTTGTAGCCCTTTTTCTTAGCTTTCCATACCATCTTGAATCAGCTCAATATCAATTTTTTAGAGAACCAAATACTAAACCCTGCCAGTGCTGAAAACTGTTGACGCATTTAGACATTTTCGAAAGAAACCCCTTGTGTTCAATCATCCAGGCTTCTTTCCTTCATGTCTTTGATCGTCCCTTGGCTTTTCACATTCTGGTCTGGGTTGTTCAATTGATATCCTTCAAATATAGCTTCATTTCCTACAAAATTTCACAAAGGTATCATGCCCAACAAGAGAAACTAACCTAAACACACTTCATATCCATGCAAATGTATCAATTATGCACCAAAATATACCTCTAAATGCATGCATATTTACCACTTATCAATAGGTTAGAGACCCCTAGTCATTTGTAAAAGTTATATTTGTAAAACTTAAGACAACCAAGAATTCGAAGGTAGGCCAGCAAGCCAAGAAATGTGTTAATTATTATTGGAGCAGAGAACAACGACTAAGTAGAAGTCAAGAGAAAGCATCATAGTAGGATATTAATATGCAACCAAGTCAAAAAAAGTCATTGCAACTAAATGGAATGAGCTCGCAACAAAGTCCAGCCTTTTAGAAAAGTAAACAAGAGCAGCAGAGTCATTCAAATGAGCTAAGTCAAGTTTGACAACTAAATATAGCTTGCCAAATCTAAGGAAACCATGCCAAATGAATATCCTCAATGGATTCATTGCAAATCCCAAGGTCCGGGGATAATTTGGATAAGTTCAAAAAGTGTGTTGCTCAGAGGACACGTGGTGAGCATTGAATAGAGAATGTTTCTTACATTTTATTACAAGGGATGCGAATAAAAATTCAAGGACACATGGTGTACGAATTGCAGTTTGATTTGATAATATGGATTCATCTATAAAAGTATGATGAGGGCATAAGCACAAAGTTACCCAATCTATCTGCAAGAAATTACAAGTGCAAATTCTCAAGTTAACAAGAAAAACTCATTGTACTGTATAAGAGCTTCAAAGCTCAAATAAAAAAAAGCTTCATTTTCTAGAAAACTTAAAACACTTTCAAGAAGAAATGTTAGAGAGAACCAAGTGTTCAATTAACTAAGGCGACAAGCTACTATTGATAAGTGAGAAGCTGCAGAAAAGTAGTTCACTTGACAACTAAAGGTGGAATTGAGAATATTTCGATGAAAGAGCTAGGGTGCAGTATCAAGTTTGAGAAGAACTTGAGAAGAAATAGTTTGACAAGAGCATTGTATTCATTGAACCTTATGGATTTTACCCAATGGAAGAGTGGACTGGTGGAGCATTACGCTACGTTGATCACTATTATAATTATTATTTTCTTAATTGCTTTGTTTATAGCTTACTGCATTTATTGGCATTACATATATACCTATCTATCGCACAACATACTCAAACTACATAAGTTATCTTAAGCATGGTGCTCTATTGAACTGATTGTTTATCTGGACTAAAATTTTCTAAGTGAAAATCATTCAATTTATTTAAAGCTCAACAAACTTAATCTAAATTATTTTTGTTGCATAGCTAAGTGACCTTTAAATACTTAGATATATCTCTAAGTTCAATTAGTTTTCCAGTTCAGAACAGCTGAGCAAAGTTTCAAAAGATTTAAAATTCTACTTACCCTATAGACTTTTGCTCTATATTTTCGGATCAACAGAGATAGAATCTTTGGAGCGGTATCTCCCATGGTTTCTAATTTGTGAGAGAACCATATATAGGGATAAGCTCTTTAGAATGATATCTCCGGTGGTCAGTAATATGTGAGAGAACCATAGATAGAGATATGCTCTTCAGAGTAGTATTTTCCAAGGTCTCAAATTTGTGAGAGATTTACAGATATGTATAGACACTTCACAACGATATCTCTAAAGTAGTGGTCGGAGAGCCAATTAGTGGCGATCATTTTATACTCTTGTAAATACAATCTTGTTCATGATATTTATTAGAAAACATATTTTTCTTTAACACTAATTA
This sequence comes from Rehmannia glutinosa, assembly GCA_016081115.2. NCBI lineage: Eukaryota > Viridiplantae > Streptophyta > Magnoliopsida > Lamiales > Orobanchaceae > Rehmannia > Rehmannia glutinosa. The sequence continues at coordinate 37,287,322 of CM071931.1, read as the reverse complement.
TTTTGTCAATTGAATAAAGTTCCAAGATCACATTTAGCTACGGAACGTGGTCGTGCATTTGACGGTGATCATGGAATGACATATCTATGGCTCTGATTTTAAATTATATTTTGAGCCAAGTGTTCATTGAGATGGGACATCGATAAGCCCAAGATAATCGTATATACGATGCATGATCGAAAGAAGAAATGTCTCATTCCATATACATTAGAATAAGGATGCTAGTTAATGTAAATTACAGAACGACCCAATGGAAATTCTAAGTGGAAATTATTTTTTTTGAAAAACAATTCTCTTTACAATAGTGCATTAATTAGTCATTTGACTTGAGGGACCATAGTTGTATTGTACATGACACTATGCACTTTGATGTATTTCCTGATTGTTTGGCAATGATAAGGCATTTACATTGGGTGTATATTTTGTATATGGACACTAATGAGTCACTGGTAAAGGATCTGTCATCTATATGCTAGGTGAATCTCCTATGTTTTAATAGTCGTTGATCCAAAACAAGACCTTGTTCAGGGCATAGATGAATAGAGATTCATCAATGGATCAAAGTGACTTGAAAGAGGACCATTGTTATTAAGTCTTTAAGGGTTTTGACTTTTACCATAATCTTGACTTAATCGGGAGATTAGATGATAAAGGGACTATATCTACATAATATTCTTGTATTGAATAGGTTCGCTCACAATTCACCTAAGACTAGGTAATCAAGATGCATTTATTAGGTCATTCTCTTAATTTGTGATATTCTTGAAAATAAGATGTTAATTTCAAACAGGTTATCTAATGGGATTAATTAATCGGAATATAAGATATTCATAAGTGTAATTATTACAAGTCCACTGCTAGTTTAGTTGTGACCTAAAGGCTTATACACAAAATGAGATAAAACTTTTCTAATCTTGGAATGATTCAAAGAGTTGAATATAATTATTTAATTCGTGTTTTACTGTGATTCACTTAGTGGAAAAAAATTGAGAAGTGTTATCTTGTTTTTGTAAGAAAAATTTGAGATCTTTCATTTTTTGTGCATCATAAGTCTTGTTCCTTCTACATCAATCCATAAACACTCCATACAACACGATTAGAAAATCAAATAGGATTTCTAGAGAGATTCTACTTGTGTGTTCTACATCGTTCGTGTGGATCAACTTTTGAGGGAAGACATTTGGATTCCTTTGGTGAACCCGTTTGAGTGATCAATCTACTTGGAGGAGGAATACGAGGATTCACCATGATAGTAGAAATTCAGATTCCTTCTAACGCACACTATATAAAAAGGAGCTTTTGATAAAAGGCATGACTTCGCAACTTTAATTCCTTTAAAAGGTAATTCGAAAACGCCACCATCAGATTAATTCGCATGGGATACCGAGATGCATAATTTTTTATGCATGCTAATTTACTGTAAAAGAAATTAATTTCTACTGCGTTTGCCCATGTTCGGAAATTTATGTAATAGATTTTGATGATGCTATGTAAAACTTAGATTAGGAAGTTGGCACCACAATTACTTTTGTAAAATCAACTATGTAATAGATAGGGTTTCATTAGTGAAGTCGAAACGGCCAAGTTGAAGACTGCAGAAGTTAAGCGGAGATTGAAGTGAAGACTCTGTGTGTCACCGAGTATTGCGATGAAGAATCAATCAAGTATCGGAAAAGCTGTCTCGGTCCACCGACCGATAACCTAAGTCACTCCCGATTAAGTGGAGAAGACTATCAAAGAGGTTAAGCAAAGAAAAAGGACTCAAGAAAGTCAAGATGTCCGTTGATAAGGAAAGTCAAATGTTTTTGAAAGAGGAAACATGTCGATCGATCGAAAGCATAAAGTTTTTTTCTTTGAAAGAGTGCAAATAGCTAGGAACCAATGGGATGCTCCCGCAAACCCAAGAGATTCGGGCAAGGTTTCAAAGCATTAATTCGAGGATCACTCTACATCATATCTTTTGCAAGATAAGACAAGAAAACGACCTTGAAGTGTAGTTTGAAAAATGGATGTATCTCTTCAACGGATACATTTTTCAAACAGACACTATAAAAGGCTAAGGAACTTTAGAGAGAGAACACTTACGATACACAAGAGCATTCAAGCAATTTGATCAAATTGAAAAATACTCTCAAGCATACATTCAATCTTCAAGCCTAAAACTTGAAGGAAATCGATCCAACACACTGTGTGAATGAAAGACAACTTCAAACTATTGAAGAGGAAACATTGTTGAAAGACAAATGGGTCTACACATCCAAGGTTGAAGGAAGTGTAGTAAGGTTCCAGTTCGAACCAAAGCTTTGGACTTGTTGGAGGGCTCCGTGATCAAATCTAAAAGTCTAAAGGAGTTGAAGTAGCAGGACAACCGTCTTGTGAATAGTTGAGAGTCCTAGAAGCAAAGCCATCTGTGTGATCAAGGCTAAGCTTAGACTGTCATCCTTTTGTAACAAAGTCACTGTTACTTAGTGGATTACCTCCAGGGGTTGGAGAAGAGTGGATTAGAGGAATTACCCCATCCTTAAATCACTATCTTTTACATTCAATGCTTTTATTTCTTGCATATCTTATTTGTTGTTTGTTATATTTGCTAAGTCTACTGATAATATCTAAACCTAAAACAAGTGTTGAAAAATATATTTTAATCAAAGGGTGAATGACTTCTGCTGAAAAACCAACTATGTTGTTTTCTAAAAAGGTTAACTGAATCAACCGAGCTATCTTATCAACACTTATTCGAGTCCGTTGAGTGGCTAACTCTACTTGTGAAGGTCGAACTAAGCTTTGTCCATCATGACTAAGCCGACTTGTGGCTAAACTCGATTTAAAAGGACTAAAATTGAAAATTTGGCAAAGTCTATTCAACCCTCCCCCCTAGACTTTATATTATCACCCCTTGGGACCTACGTCCTTGAACTTTGGGACCTATAAAACTTTCAAGTTTCCACCCTGGTTTTGCGAGCATCTCCTCATTAAAACAATGTAAATCTCTAAAACCTAACCCTCCATCCTTTTTCGATTTGCAAAGTCTATCCCATGAACACCAGTGGATGCGTCCTTCGTCTTTTCTTTGTCACCACCGAAAGTTTCCCACCACCACATTTAATTATTCGCAAATGTGTCGGGGTAGTAGGAAGAAACTCATAATAAAATATGGGATCACCTGTGCAATAGATTTTATGAGAATCGACCTACCTGCCATTGATAGAAAATTGCATTTCCAGCTTTTTAGTTTTTTTTTTCGAACTATCTCAATGACAACCCTGAATATTTCTGATTTAGATCTTCCAATGATAGTTGGTATCCCCAGGTAAATAACATGTTTCTCAACCAAAGACCCTTCCATATTTTTGGCCAAGGTTACTCTATGTCCTGGTTCAACCCCCGCTAAAGGAGATCGCAGATTTTTCCGGGTAATTGGCAACTTGCACCCTCAAAATATACATGATTTGCACTATGCACCCTAAATTTGGATTTTTGACATTTTGCCCCATTAAATTAGGTGTTCCTTTGCACTATGCACCCTAAAGCAATTTTGAGTGCAATTTTGATTTTAAGGATTTTTGCAAGGGTATTTTGGTCATATCAACAATAAACTATATTCTCTCCATTTCTATGTTTTATTTCTTCATTTATAGTTAGTTTTGTCTCTTTTAACACATCCATATTTTGCTATTAAGTCAAATATATCTTAATTTAAAATAAATATATAGTATAATTTTGTTATACGAGAATATACATTAATTTAGACGAAAACTTACACAATAATTTGTATTTGAAAAAAATCTTACGTAATAATTTTTATTTGAAAAAAGATGAAAACTTACGTAATACTTTTTATTTGAAAAAAAAAACTTAACGTAATATTTTTTATTTGGAAAAAAAAGCTTGCCTAAAAATTTTTATTTGAAAAAAAACTTACATAATGATTTTTATTTGAAAAAAGTCGAAAACTTACATAATAATTTTTTATTTAAAAAAATTTACGTAATAATTTTTATTTGAAAAACAACTTATGTAATAACTTTTATTTGAAAAAAAAAAGACACGAAAAATTATGTAATATTTTTTATTCCAAAAACTTATGTAATAATTTTTATTTGAAAAAATTTATTGTATCTTCTCGTTTGATAAAGTTATATTATATATTTATTTTAAATTAAATTTAAGACATATTTGATTTAATAGCAAAATATGGATGAGTTAAAAGAGACAAACTTAACTATAAATGAAAAAATAAAACCTAGAAAATGGAGAAGATATAGTAATAATTTTTATTTGAAAAAAATTATAATAATTTTTATTTGTAAAAAACTTATGTAATAATTTTTATTTGAAAAACATTAATGTATATTCTCGTATAATAAATTTATATATTTATTTTAAATTAAATTTAAGATATATTTGACTTAATAGCAAAATATGGATGGGTTAAAAGAGACAAATTAACTATAAATGAAAAAATAAAGCATAGAAAATGGAGATAATATAGTTTATTGTTGACATGACCAAAATACCCTTGCCAAAATCCCTAAAATCTGAAAATTGCACTTAAAATTGCTTTAGGGTGCATAGTGCAAAGAAACACCTAATTTAATGGTGCAAAATGCCAAAAATCCAAATTTAGGGTGCAAAGTGCAAATCATGTGTATTTTAAGGGTGCAACTTGCCAATTACCCGATTTTTCCACAATCGATGCGTTGCTTGTTTTTCCATATGATCGATAATAATTATGTCTAGTTCTCTTTCATTGGCCCTCCCGAAAATAATGTTATCATCCGTGAAGAAGAGATGTGTGATTTTGGGAGCTTGTCTACGTATCCAAATGCCCTACAACGAGCCACTTATTTCCGCTTTCCTAATCATAGCTGAAAAGGCTTAGGGGCATAAAAGAAAATGATATGGTGAGAGCGGGTCTCCTTGACGGAGCACACGGGTGGAAAAAAGACATTACTCGGTTTACCATTGAGTAAAATAGAGAAAGACACTGAAGATACACATTTCATTATTAAAGTAATGAAAGGGGTGTTGATTCCCAATTTTACCAGCACTTTTTGTAAAAAAGTCCATTCGACACAGTCATAAGCTATACTCATGTCTATTTTAAGGGCAAATGATCCTCTTTTTCTAGCTTGATTCATTTTCATGGAATGGAAAGTTTGAAAGGCTGGGAAAAAATCTGATTGGGTGGGAAAAATCTGGTCCGATAAAATAGTTTTTACTCTATTAGCAATCGTTTTTGTAATGATTTAAAAAATTGCGTTACATAAGCTAATAAGCCTAAAATCCATTACCATTTTTGAAAATCTTTGTTTTTGGGATGGGGACAATATATGTATGGTTTAGGGATGCACGGGGATAAAGAAAGATTAAGAATATCAAGATTGACAGAAAAAATATTTAATTGTAATATAGGCCAGAATTTTTGTAAAACGATAGCAGGCATACCGTCGGATCCGGGAGATTTTGTTGGGTGCATTTGTGTGAGGGCAGCCACCACTTCCTCCTTTGTAAATTGACGTGTTAGTTTTTCGTTCATCTCTCGTGTCATTTCATACTCAAGTGCATCAATGGCTCTATCCATATTCAGATTGGGTTCAGATCAGAACAACTCTAAGAAGTATTTGGAAAAAACCTTTTCAATCATTTTGGCATCGTCCACCCACTGCCCATTATGATTTTTTATCCCACCGATGGTGTTTCTCGCCCTACGGCCTGAAGCGGTTTTATGGAAAAATACTTTATTTTTGTCCCCGTCTCTAATCCAGTTAGCTATGGATTTTTGGTGCCATATTTTTTCCTGTTTCTTATGCATGCTCCCCAGTGTATCTTCTATATTTTTTCTTTCATTTGTATTTGCCTTGAACGTGGGATCCTAAAGTTTCTCCTCCAATCTTTTGATTTGTGTGTTTACATTTCCAGAATGAGATTGTTCCCATCCACTAAGGTTCATTCCCCACCTCTTAATTTTGTGTTTGATCGTATTCGGTAAAATTGGAGTCACCTACCTTATACCCCCCGAGAAGTTCTCCACCACTGATTCGCATGATTCGTCCATTAACCACATTATTTCAAATTTGAACACCTTTCTCCATTTTATATATTTACGGGTAGTGGAACATGTCGTCATTTTCCAACTAACGAGGATAAGGCAGTGGTGTGATCCCACTCTTGGCAAATGTTGAACCTTGTAACCAAGAAACATGTTTATCCATCCGCTCATCCCTAAACAACGATCTAGTCGTTTCGAATATTGGCTTCGCCGTCTTGTCCATTGGCCCTTGTAAAGGAGTAGCCTTCATAGCCAAGATCTTCTAGGTGAGCATTTTGAATCGCGTTGTGGAAATCTTCAAACTTTGAACCGTCTTTGGACCTACCACCCATCTTTTTGAAGTTATATAAAATCTCGTTGAAGTCGCCCAAACAAAGCCGTCTCCATAATATGTTATCGCAAGTGTTTAAGCGAGAGACCAAGTGAGATATTTGTTTTCGGTCTTCCAACCAACCATAGATCCTGCTAAAATGCCATTCTTTATCATTCTACATCACTACGCCATCAATATGGTTAGGAGAGTCTGAGAGTACAGAGAATCTGATGGTGTCCATCCAAGAAAAACACAGGCCTCCTCGTCTTCCACCCATAGAAGTATCAGAGTCCACGATATGATTGTGATCAAAACCTAATATTTGAACTAACTCCAATAATTCATTGCGGCTAAGTTTGGTTTCCATAAGAAACAAAATTTTGGGATCTTTTGATTTGATTAATTATTTAAGCACTTGAACCATCGGTTGGTACCCAAGCCTCCCACAGTTCCAACTGAGGCAACTCATTGGTCTAGGCGGAGTTGCTTCTTGGCAACCTCAACCGATAAGACAAAGTGGCATGGTACGTCAAAGAGTCCAATTTCTTTCAATTTCTTAGTGTTGTCAGACACACTTGTCCAGCCAATGACAGTTTCTGCCTCGAAATTACGCTTTGCAAGAAGGGATTGAGTAGGGAGTTGGCTTTTTGAATAGTATGTGGGGTTCATCAAGAGGTGTTTTGCTTTCGTGTGTTGATTTAGTTTTAGGTTTGTTTGCAGGGGTATTTGTTAGGGCGGTCAATGTGTTTGTGGTGGGTTGGATGGTTAGTAAGAAAGTTAGTTGGTATTGAAGCTCATTTAGGGTGGTGTTTGTGGTTGGTGTTAGTTTGATGTGGACGTGTGAGTAGTGTAGTTATAGGTGAGCCACTTGGTATGACAGTATAAGGGGTAGAGGGATTCTTTTGGTTTTGGATGTGTATTCGCATTATGGTTCGTGTCCTACGTAGCTTCATGCACTGAAAAGGTCTCTGGTGAAGAAGTTATTTGCCCTTTGTATTTGTTCGTAATAGCCTCATCGTTCTAGGGAATTATTAGGGCGGTGGGGGTGAAGAGATGAGGGATAAAAATTAGAGTGATCGGCTTAGAGTAACATTGCGGGGTGAGGTAGTCTCTAAGTATTTTAGCTTGTTATTACTTACTCGAAGACTGAATTGAGCATCGGAGGATCTTCGTCGGATCAAACCCCATCAAATTAATTTGGCAAAATCTAAACAAGTATAATAATTCAAGTTATTTAATCAATTAAGTAATTAGAATCCTGTAACAAATCCCATCACACTTATAAAATCATTTTAATCCTAGTTGGAAGTGACACAAACTAATCAAATTTGGACCTTGATTAAACCATAGCACTCACAACTATAATTACAAGAGTGTAGGATTAAAGTTTCTGCAACACACCTTTGAGAATTAAGGCCGATTTTGAGAGAGAAATTATAGAATATGGTGGAAAAGTTTCAGCACTCAATTCTTCTATATATAAATCATTGTTGTCCATACAAATTAGATAATTAGAGAAGGATTTCAGAATTGCTAGTGCACGACCAACAATATATATATATATATATATATATATATATAGGGGAGGATCAAATGAGATCACATTTTATAGTGAGACAATGTGGACTCATCTCAACCCTTCTTTTATCTATATCAATGGCTAAGATAAATAGGGGTTAAAATTACATTAAACATTTAATTAACGCAAAATAAGGATATAATTGTCAAAATAAACATGTGGGGACCATCCAAATATGGAATCAATTATTAGAGAGAGAAAATCACGTGGGGAGAGAGAAAATCGCGCAAAAATCGCGCTGGAGAGAGAAAATCACTCATGCGCTCTGCCATGCAGTATGTTGTACACTTATCATATATTTGCTATATACTTAACACTATTTTACTGTATGTTTAACATAATTTTACTGCATATTAAAATGGTCAAACAAAAATATGTGGGGACCGTGAATCAAGGAATCAGTTATAGAGAGAGAGAGAGAGAGAGAGAGAGAATCACGCTCATTAACATGTGGGGACCGTGGATTAAGTATATCAGTTGTAGAGAGAGAAAATCACGCTCATTATTGTACTGTATATTTAACTTTTATTTAATGTATATTTAACACTATTATGGTGTATATTTAACATATTTGTACTGCATATTACAATTGTCAAACAAAAATATAAGTATATAACAAAAAATATATAAGTGTACAACAAAACACATATAAGTATTCATAAAAAAAAATAAGTATACATCAACATAAATACATACATCAAAAATTAACTACTTATACAGCAAAACACATATGAGTATACATTGAAAAATATATAAGTGTACAGTAATCCTAATTGTCTCCTCGTATGCCCTCGTTTTCTCCACGTCAGCATCATTTTCTTTATTCTGAAACCCCAAAAATATCTCTCGAACTCCGGCACTCCGATCGCTTCTTCAATCGGCGGTCAAATTCGGTCCATTTTTGATCGAATTGGGGGATAAGAAATTCAGAATCAATTAGGAAATCTCCAATTTACCGTTCGAGACAGAGAAAAAGAAGAGAGAAAAATGGGAGTAGGGCACAGCCATGGCGTAACATACAAAGGCGTAACATTGCATCAACCCAAGCGCTGGCATACTGTCACTGGCAAAGGCCCTGTGCCGTCATGTGGTAGCCGTTCTTCTTAACTTTGGCCTGACGCATTGCCACGCCCCAAACTGGACGCGACGAACGATCCACAACTTAAATACAATAACCAAACAAAGACCCAAATATCAACGAGAACCCAATGAGACAGAGTCTAAATAGCGTGAAATAAATAACAGATACGAGTTACAACTTAAAGTCTACAATCCATCATCCAAATTACAACCCGAAAATCAACAAAATAGCAACTTAAAGTCAAAGGGTCCTACGCCCCTTAATTACAAACCCGAATGGGACGAAATACAAAAGTCCGACAACAACATAAGAAAAGAGTCCAATCAACAACAAGAAATAGTAAATCCAACAAGCGTAGTACAAGGTCTCAATCCGAGCGGTTCAAAGATCATCAACGAAATCCTCATCTAAGGTTAGAAAACAGGTGGGGATGAGACATAAATCTCGAGTGGATGGGGTGATCGTGTGCAAGTGTGGCGCAATATAGTTAATGCGAGAAAATAATTATATGAAAACGCGCGTGAGTATGATGCATGAATTCACACATTCGCATAAGCGTCGTGATAAAATAATACAATAGTATATTTATACGATTCAAGAAAAATTCATGGTCACACAGCACTATGTGATTCAATCAAGACAGCGAGGTTGGATTGCATGCGGAAGTGTAACGCCAATCCCATGCAAGGCAATTAATGGTTGCGTCACGGATTTGTAGCGCCAACCAATGCAAAATAGGTAGCGATTGCGTGCGGAAATGTAACGCCAACCAATGCAACAGTAGTGGCGGTTGCGTGCGGAAATGGGTCCGATAACTCCGAATCATGTGGATCGACAAAGATTCCTTCGTTCTTCCTTGTAACTCCCGGTCAAGTATGGTCCAAGACCGGCACCTTATTGCTCCGTAGGCAAAGACAAAATCCACAGTGGAGCTTGCAAGGCTCGGATGTCATAATCATGATTATACCTCGGTCTACGACCCGCTTCCCTTGGACAAACTCCGTCCCTCGATTTGCGGGATTAGGGACGATGCGGCCAGAAAAGAGTGGAATAGCGGCCGAGCTGCCCGGTTCCATCCCCGACGTATCCATTCCGACCGTGAGCTCGACACACCAAGTTGACTCAGCGGGAAAGTAATTACAAGTACAGTAATCGAGTATTATTGATTCAGGGAAGCAGTTTTAGGAAATTTTTTGAAAAACGCGAGTGGCAATTATGGCGTTGGTGGAGTTTTTGGATGAAGATGATTATCGGAAGGATAAGCAATCTTCGATATCTTGAAAGATTAGGTGGAACATAAGTCCCGTTATAGATTCAAAATCGCAAGGCGAGGAAGTCGCTCCGCGATCGGGTATTAATCGGTCAAATTGATCCGATAAGTCAAGGGTTTTGAGAAAATAAAATACTTTAATTAAATCTCCAAGTCAGAGGGTCTAGGGCTATTTTAGTAAAAGAGAAAATAATTTGAGTTAGGTCCTTTATAAAAGAAAAATTGTAATTTAGCCCCGTTTTGTAAAAACTAACACTTTTGAGGTTAAAAATTGAATAAATAAATATCCCGACTTTTAAAAAAATTAAGAGGTCAGTTCCTAAATTCTCCAAATTGTCCATAGATTCAGGTTTTTAAAATTGTGAAGTCGAGATTTTGTAAAATTCTCACATTGGCCCCAAATTTGTAAAAATTGCCAATTCGGACCTTAAGTTTTAAAAATTCGGAACTCACAAACCGGAAGGGCTTTTAATGTGATTCCAGTTGGAAAATGTCACTAAGTTTAGTAGGATATTGGGACAAAAGCAGTTTTTAAAAGAAAAATATGTGTAGGTCCTTTAACTTTTGAAAATATCATTTTTGTCCCATTTTGAAATAATTGCCTTTAAGGCTTTTAGGGGTCCAATTGTTATGAAATTTGAACCTTGGGTCCAAAATATAATTAAGTTATTGTTAAGTTAGTATTTCCAGGTGCATGGACTGCATAAGTCCTGGAAATTTCATTTGGGTCCTCAAGTTTAGTATTTTACACATTAGTCCCTCAATTTTTATAAAATTACTTTCCAAGCCCAAAACACTTGGATTTTTGGAATACTTTTAAAATATGTAATTCCCAGTACCTTAAGAGTAAAAATTTCAAATTTTAAAGTTAAGGCCTGGTACAGTTTTAAAAATTGCAAAGTAGCACTTAAACTTTCAAAATTTTACAATCTAGTCCTTGGGCTTTTAAAGGTTGATTTTATTTATTTTAAAACTCTTAAAACTTTATTAAAATGTCCAAAAGTCAGTTTTGAACCTGAGTACAGTCCCAAATTTCGAAATTTGCTGAGGGGTCCTTTAACTTTTATTTTCTTGCAATTTAGTCCACCAACTTTCCATTTTTACATTTTTAAGTCCAAAATTAAAATTTAATCAATTATGCTCTACTTTTCCAGGTTATAAGGCATCCAAATCATAGATTTTAAAGATCATACACATGCATGTCCAATACATACAAGAATTCATCAAATAGAACATTAAAGTGTACATGTATGCACCTAAAATTCAATAAATAGTAATTTTGAGCAACTCTTGAGAATTTTCATGATTTGATATATAAAATTGACATGCAATACATAGATTATATATATCTCAAGGCTCATGATCAATTTTCTACATGCATTTAATCAAAACACCTAAAAGTTGGAAAATATTTTTCCACCCACCTTAAATTTGGAAATTGTGAAATAAAAGGATAATTTCACAATTTTTGGATGAGGCTTCTTAGGTCAGCCCCTAAGTCAAGAAAATATCAAAATTTGGAGTTAGAAAAATGGGAGAAAAATTAAGGAGAAAAAGAAGGAAATAAGGAAATGAAAAGGACTACACTTTACCCTGTGTAGTAGATGTTTGGAGACTAGTTGAAGCTTAAAAATTGGAAATTTTGGCTCAACTCCAAAATCTCCTAAGGTCAGCCCCTATTTCTCAAAAATGAAATAGGGGTGTTAAAATTTGAAAAAAAATAGAAAGAGTAGGAAGAAGGGGTCTAGTACTCAATTCTTACCTTGTAGTCTAATTTTCTCTACTATTTCTTCTTCAAGCTTGAGGTCCTTCTTCAAAAATGTTGTCAAGCTCTAATCTTCAAGGTCTTCTAAATGTACCTCCAAATCAAATTCAAACTTAAGTTAAGAAGGTGGAAGAGATGAACAATGTGATATCCAAAAATGGATTGAAGATAAAATTTCTTACCTTGGTATGATGATGGTTCGATTTTTTTAGTGAAGAATAGGAGGAAAATGTTGAAAATTTTTCTAAAGTATAGAAAAAGAAAGTGAAAGGAAGAATAGAGAGAAGTTGGGAGTTTTTAGAGAGAAGGAGAAGAATTGATTTGGAAGATCAAATGTGTTGGTGAAATTTTTGAACCAATTTTTTGAAAAAATTGGCTTTGTGGCCGTCCAACAGGGGGAGAGAGAGAGAGAGAGGAATTTTCAAGCTTGTAAGTTGCTTCTTGCATGGGAGACAAAGTGCAAGTCAAAGTATGGGCTTGAATGGTGTTGGGGAATATTGAGAAGAATGTTGGTAAAGTGGGAATAAGTTGGGAAAAATAGTAATAAAGAATTGGTGTATAAGATGATGTGTATAATGTTTGAATTAATGATATAATTATACACAAGATGACTAATATATGGTGTAGGTGTACAAGAGTTGGATGATATTTTTACCCCAAAAATACCACCATGGCCGTCCACTATGAGGGTAATATGGTAATTCCATATTTGTTTTCCAAATTTGATGATAATAGATGAAATATATCAATCTCCAAAATATTTAGTGATTTCCTTGATCACTTGTAAGTCTCATGATCACTTAATCTAAATCAAAATCTTAATTCTATAAGGTAAAAGTCTCTAAAATAATTAGTCTCTTAAAATTCTAAGGTGACTAATAAATACAAAAATAGTAATAATGATCAATCAAGTGATCATAAATGAGGAATAGAATTAATAAAGATCATGATCACAAGTAATTTAAATAAAATGAAATAAAATACAAAATGTATATATTATTAATAATTACCCGTCAAAATGACGCGGTAAAATATTCGATCAAAAGTATAAACGACAATAAGGATCAATTAATAGCTCGGAAAAATCGGGGCTTCACATCCTCCCCTCCTTAAAAGAATTTGGTCCTCAAATTCTCTTCAGAATAGCTCTGGATATTGATTCCTCATGTCTTCTTCCATTTCCCATGTTGCGTCTTTGTCTCGGTTGTGGTTCTGCCACACCACTTTAACCATCGGGATTTCTCTCTTACGCAATCGTATCATCGATCAATGATCCGGATTGGCCTCTCGGTGTAGGATAGATTTTCCATTAGAGGAGGAGTATCTCGAGTGATGATATGCTCGGGATCCGGTTGATACTTCTTGATCTCGACACGTGGAATACATCGTGTATTCCCGCATATGGTCTGGTAACTCGAGTCCGTAAGCTAACTTCCGATCCTTTGTAAAATCTTGTAAGGTCCAACATATCTCGGACTCAACTTGCCTCCTTTCTTCGGATTGATCAATCCTTTCCATGGTGAGAGTCCGAGAAATACTTCATCACCGACTTCAAATTCCAAATCCTTTCTTCTCTTGTCCGCATAACTCTTTTGGCGGTTCGAGCCGTGCAAATCCGCTCCTTGATCAGCTTGACCTTCTCCATGGGCTCTGAACTAAGTCGACCTTTGGAATCGGCGACTTTCGTTTCTCTTTTGGAGTCCATTGGTCATCAATCTCCCAAAGTGTAGTGGGGATCTACATTTTGCCCATACAATGCCTCGTAGGGTGCCATCCCAATCGTGGCCCGATAAGCTGTTATTGTAGGCGAACTCGGCTAATGGTAAGTGCGAATCCCAACTTCCTTGAAAATCAGTGCGGGCTTGCAACATATCTTTAAGAGTTTGAATTGTTCGCTCGGATTTGTCCATCGGTTTGTGGATATCTTCTTTGTCTTTGAAACTTAGTGAGGTACCCATTCCTCGTGCAAGCACTTCCAAAACTGGAGACAAACCTCGGGTCTCTGTCGGATACTATATCAACCGGTACTCCATGCGGTCGAATGATTTCTCGGATATAAATTTGTGCAAGTTTTCGCAAGCTATCGTTTTCTTGATGGGTAAAAAGTGTGCGATTTCGTGAGCGGTCTACAACTACCCAAATAGCATCATGGCTTCCTCTGGTCCTTGGTAGATCCATCACGAAGTCCATCGTTATGTGTTCCCATTTCTACAAAGGGAATTCTCAACGGTTGTAGTAAGCGGATGGTCGTTGGTGTTCTCGCTTTTACTCGTTGACAAGTCAAACATCTCGCAACGAATTTCGCTACTTGGTTCTTCATATTTATCCACCAATAACTCCGTTTCAAATTCTTATACATCTTGTTTCCTCCAGGATGTATAGTGTATTTTGAACGGTGTGCCTCTGTTAGATTTTATTCCTAATCGCTCGTCATTCGGTACACACACTCGATTCCGGAATCCGATAACTCCATCTTGTACCGAGAATTTCGATCTTTCTCCTTTAAGTATCTTCTCCTTGATTTTTTGAAGATGTGTATCTTTCTCTTGTGCTTCTTTGATCTCATTCACAGATTGGGTGTAATCGAAATGTTAGCACATGAAATTTGAGTATTGGTCCTCGTCGATTCCAATTGCTCACTCTTTTAATGATTCCCACTCTCGAATCATAAGTCCGCTAAGCTCGCCTTTCGCTTAGAGCGTGCGCTACGACGTTAGCTTTCCGGGATGGTATTGAATGTCAAAGTGATAATCCTCAATCAACTTCATCCATCTCCGTTGCCTCAGATTGAGGTCTTTCTGAGAGAATAGGTACTTCAAGCTCTTATGATCCGTGAAAACCGTGAATGTTGCTCCGTAGAGATAGTGTCTCCATTTCTTCAATGCGAACACTATTGCTGCCAATTCCAAGTCATGCGTTGGATAATTGGCCTCATACGGCTTGAGCTTTCGTGATGCATAAGCGATAACTTTTCCTTCTTGCATGAGCACTGCTCCTAGTCCTTCTTTTGATGCATCACTGTAGACGACAAAGTTTTCGGTTCCCTTTGGAAGGGCTAAGATCGAGCCGTAGTAAGTCGTTTCTTGACTCTTGAAACTTGCCTCGCACTTGTCATTCCACTCAAACTTGACTTGCTTCTGCGGGTTAGTCGAGTGAGTGGTCCGGCTATCTTGGAGAAGTCCTGGATAAATCTTCGATAATATCCACTAGTCCTAGAAACTCGATTTGCATTGCACTGGTCGTTTCCATTCAACCACCTGTCTGTACCTTGAAGGATCCACTGCAATCCCGGTGGACGGATACTATATGTCCCAAGAAGAACGCGACTTCACTAAGCCAAAATTCGCACTTGTTGAATTTGGCATATAGCTTATGCTCGTAGTGTCTCTAAAACGATTTTCAGATGACGTTCGTGCTCTTCCCTAGACTTAGAGTATACGAGTATGTCATCAATGAATATCACTACGAATTGATCCAGATAAGGTTGAAAGACTCAATGCATCAGGTCCATAAATGTTCTTTGGTGCATTCGTCGGATCGAAAGGAATTACTATAAACTCGTAGTGTCCATATCGAGTTTGAAATGCGATTTTGAAATGTCTCCTTCGCGGATCTTGATTGGTAATATCCTTGTTGTAAATCAAACTTCTAGTACACCGTCGCTCCTTGAAGTTGATCAAATAGTTCGCCTATCCTCGGAGGGGACATTTGTTCTTGATGGTCACGCTATTAAGTCCACGATAATCTATACATAGTATTAATGTGCCATCCTTCTTTTTACGAACAAGACAGTGCTCCCCACGGAGACGCACTCGGTCGGATAAATCCCACATCCATCGGTTTTATAATTGCGTTTTCGGCTCTTGTAACTCAAGAGGAGCCATTCTATACGGTGTTCGGCATGGGGCGTTCCGGTAACACCTCGATGGTGAACTCGACTTCCCTATCGGGAGGGGCGGTGGTTTCTTGTGGAAATACATCCGTATATGCCGATACTATAGGTACTTGGTTGATTTGTGTCTCAACCTTGGGTTTGTTAATTACAAATGCCAAGTACCCCGAAGTCCCTCTAGTGATCGCCCTTCTCGCTTTCATTCTTTGAAATGATTGGGGCAATCTTAACTCGTGCCCTTCCCGAAATCTCCACT
This sequence comes from Rehmannia glutinosa, assembly GCA_016081115.2. Classification (NCBI taxonomy): domain Eukaryota; kingdom Viridiplantae; phylum Streptophyta; class Magnoliopsida; order Lamiales; family Orobanchaceae; genus Rehmannia; species Rehmannia glutinosa. The sequence goes on along the minus strand of CM071931.1, from coordinate 37,271,114 downwards.
TCGGGTTTTAGGGTTCACATAGCTTAATGGACTTGTTATGGCAGTCCATTTGTGCATGGTGTGCAGATAACTTGATTCATTCCCAATATCACGTCGTATTCGAATATAGGTAATAAGATCAAATCGAGATAAGTTTATCTCAAAGAATCTTAACTTCGCATGCATTATAGATAATATATGTTATCCGACTTGCACCCATAGGAGTTGACACTTCTAAACATATAGGCATATGTTCCATGCATGCATGCGGTTTGTGTACAAAATGCGGTGCAATAAATGAATGCGTTGATCTAGTGGTCGAACAATATTTTAGCGTAGTGGTTAGATACTAGAAGCGTACCTTCCACCACGTCCCGTTGCCTCCGGAGCCTCTGTCCGGCTAGTGCAAATGCTCGGCGGGCATCTTGCCCGATTACCCTGGCCATTTCGCCGCGGGTCGCTGCGTCTGTTTGGTTCGGTCATCGTGGGCAATCTTGCGGTACCTGGTGTTGATTACTACCACAGCGCAAACACCTTCCTTGTTTACGCCATTGATTGTCGCCAGTATGTCCCGGTTTCGGCAATGTGCACACTCTTGACCCGCTTTCCTTGCACCGGTCTCTTTCCTTTTCCTGCCTGCATTAATTGGTCCCTTCAAACTTAGCGGCGGTTTAGATGGTGTCCCACGCCTATCCTCTTAAGACTTTTCGATGTCCCGGCTATCCTCTTAAGATGGTTGATCCCGACTCAATGCGGAGAGTTGCGCTTTACCGCGGCCGAGTAGGTTGCCGTTCAACGATCAACAATCAAGTTTCAAGTTCCGATTTCAATCCTCGAGTGAACTTGTAAAGCTTATCCTCTTGATCAGATCGATTGTCCCCAGAGCATACTTGGACAATCGGTGAAATTCGGACTCAGATCTTGAGCTACAATCAGATTCCCTTGCCTCAATCTATGAAATTGCGTCTCGGCGCTTCCTTCACAACCTGGGAATATCTTGTTTCGTTGAACTCGCCAAGAAATTTCCCCATGTTCGATCACCTGGTCCTGTTCCCATCTCCTTTCAACGCCCTCCACCGGTCTCTAAAGCCAATTCCGGCACGAAATACAATGAGTGTGACTCTCTGCTCGTCGGAGTATTGAAGAGCATTGAAGATATTTTCCAACTTCTCTATCCATTCTTCTGTTTTCACATCGTCCCGCTCTCCCAAGAAGGTTGGTGGGTCGAACCACAGGAATTGCTCCAACGTGCGATCGTTCGCTCTCTGGCGGGTTCGGGAGCACGGGGTTGAGGCTCGCCTGTTGTTGCCTCATAAAAACCAATATTTCTTTGTAAGGCTTGTGCGGTCGGATTGTCTCCCGCAGCAGTGGAGGAGGTGGCGGTAATTCCGGAGAGGGTACCCGATCCCGGGTACATCATCGTCTCCTCGTGGAATGCGATGAGGTCTCCCACGCCCTCGATGTTACGCCATTCGCACCTTGAAGCGTTAATTGCGATTCGCGAGTAAATGAATACAATAATGATTCGCGTAAAGTAAGTGATATCGCGAGGAAAGTAACATCAACACAAGACATGAATAAATAGAAAAAGGCATATCCATTAATGTAAAATTTGAATATACCCAAAGTACAACAGCAGAATACTAAGTCAGATACATGGAATCAAAATACACCCGAATCTAGTACAATAAATGTAAGGTACAACACTGGAATACACGGCTACAACAACAAAAGTACAAACCGACAAACCGCTATCTAATCGGTGAGATCGCCATCATCGCCGCCGCATGCCTATGTCTATAATCGGGCCGGTCGGCCGAGGTGGCGCCTCAACCTCGGGCCAATCCACGAAGTCCAACCACTGCTCGAATCCCTAAGCCTCATCGAGTGGAGCAGCCTCTGGCTCTCCAATGTCGACTGGATCCTCCTCGGGATCCTCCTCGGGATCGTACGAGCTCGCCTCGGGCGGTGGCAATGGCTGAGCATTAGCTGCTAAAGCAGCCTCTAGTGCGGCGTCTCTCTGAGCTAGGGCCTGTGTAAGGTCCTCTATGACTGTCATCTGCTTGATGAGGGTCTCCTCCAAGCGATCGATGGTGCTACGGGATAGGCGGGCGTCAATTTCCCATTTCTGGCGGCCGTCACTAGTCCTCTTCATTTTCTCCCGCATGTTATCCAGGCGCTCCTGGATACTCTGTATTTGGTCCTCCCGCGCTCTTATGGTGTTATCGCGGTCCTTGATGACAGTAGTCAGCTCGTTCTTCTCATCTTGGCTCATCGCCAAGCGCCGAGTCAGTCCCTATTCCGTTGGCGCTCCGGGCTAGCTGTCGTGGTCGCGCGTTCGCTTTCGGTGCCAATAAATCATCGCGTGCCGGTAATATTCCGCCAAAGACAGCATGGAATACATCCCACCATGTAGGCGGCGTCGGCTCCATCCCGATCAAACAAAACTAAGGCGAATCACCAAAGGTAGAGGAAAGATAAGAAGAAAATAAGGAATAATGAATAAGGGAAATCAGTCAAGAATCAACTAAGTCAAGACAAGTATGACTATGAAATCTCAAATTATGTGTCCTAACTTAGTTCAAATATCAATAAGACGGTTCTATGACAATTTGAAATCGATTTCACACTTAATTGGTCAAGTCGTGGTACTACCCAAAACACACATCGAGGGTCCTATCTCGGGTTAGCTCGGTGTAAGTTTCATCTTACTAGCCGAGCTCGATACCACTCTTATTGTCACGCCCAAACGGGACGCGACGACGAACGATCCACAACTTAAATACAATAACCAAACAAAGTCCGGACAAATATCAACGAGAACCCAATGAGACAGAGTCTAAATAGAAAATGAAATAAATAACAGATACGAGTTACAACTTAAAGTCTACAATCCATCATCCAAATTACAACCCGAAAATCAACAAAATAGCAACTTAAAGTCAAAGGGTCCTACGCCCCTTAATTACAAACCCGAATGGGACGAAATACAAAAGTCCGACAACAACATAAGAAAAGAGTCCAATCAACAACAAGAAATAGTAAATCCAACAAGCGTAGTACAAGGTCTCAATCCAGAGCCGGTTCAGCATCATCAACGAAATCCTCATCTAAGGTTAGAAAACAGGTGGGGATGAGACATAAATCTCAGTGGATGGGGTGATCGTGTGCAAGTGTGGCGCAATATAGTTAATGCGAGAAAATAATTATATGAAAACGCGTGAGTATGATGCATGAATTCACACACAGTTCGCAAGCGTCGTGATAAAATAATACAATAGTATATTTATACAGTTCAAGAAAACAGTTCATGGTCACACAGGCACTATGTGATTCAGTCAAGACAGGTAGGATTGCGTACGGAAGTGTAACGCCAATCCCATGCAAGGCAATTAATGGTTGCGTACGGATTTGTAGCGCCAACCAATGCAAAAAAGCGGTGTACGCATTTTAAATGTAACGCCAACCAATGCAACAGGTAGCGGTTGCGTACGGAAATGTAACGCCAACCAAAACGGGTCCGATAACTCCGGAATCGTGTGGATCAGACAGCGATTCCTTCGTTCTTCCTTGTAACTCCCCAGTCAGTATGGTCCAAGACCGGCACCTTATCGCTCCGTAGGCAAAGACAAAATCCACAGTGGAGCTTGCAAGGCTCGGATCTGTCATAATCATGATTATACCTCAAGTACTACGACCCGCTTCCCTTGGACAAACTCCGTCCCTCAGTTGCGGGATTAGGACGATGGGGCCGGAAGAGTGGAATAGCAGCCGAGCTGCCCGGTTCCATCCCCGACGTATCCATTCCGACTGTGAGCTCGACACACCAAGTTGACTCAGGCAGGAAAGTAATTACAAGTACAGGCAGTCAACCAGCAGTCGAGTATTATTGATTCAGGGAAGCAATTTTAGGAAAAATTTTGAAAAACGCGAGTGGCAATTATGGCGTTGGTGGAGTTTTTGGATGAAGATGATTATCGGAAGGATAAGCAACCTTCGATATCTTGAAAGATTAGGTGGAACATAAGTCCCGTTATAGATTCAAAATCGCAAGGCGAGGAAGTCGCTCCGCTATCGGGTATTAATCCGTCAGATTGATCCAATAAGTCAAGGGTTTTGAGAAAATAAAATACTTTAATTAAATCTCCAAGTCAGAGGGTCTAGGGCTATTTTAGTAAAAGAGAAAATAATTTGAGTTAGGTCCTTTATAAAAGAAAAATTGTAATTTAGCCCCGTTTTGTAAAAACTAACACTTTTGAGGTTAAAAATTGAATAAATAAATATCCCGACTTTTAAAAAAATTAAGAGGTCAGTTCCTAAATTCTCCAAATTGTCCAGAGATTCAGGTTTTTAAAATTTTGAAGTCGAGATTTTGTAAAATTCTCACATTGGCCCCAAATTTGTAAAAATTGCCAATTCCGACCTTAAGTTTTAAAAATTCGGAACTCACAAACCGGAAGGGCTTTTAATGTGATTCCAGTTGGAAAATGTCACTAGGTTTAGTAGGATATTGGGACAAAAGCAGTTTTTAAAATAAATATGTGTAGGTCCTTTAACTTTTGAAAATATCATTTTTGTCCCATTTTGAAATAATTGCCTTTAAGGCTTTTAGGGGTCCAATTGTTATGAAATTTGAACCTTGGGTCCAAAATATAATTAAGTTATAGTTAAGTTAGTATTTTCAGGTGCATGGACTGCATAAGTCCTGGAAATTTCATTTGGGTCCTCAAGTTTAGTATTTTACACATTAGTCCCTCAATTTTTATAAAATTACTTTCCAAGCCCTAAACACTTGGATTTTTGGAATACTTTTAAAATATGTAATTCCCATTACCTTAAGAGTAAAAATTTCAAATTTTAAAGTTAAGGTCTGCTACAGTTTTAAAATTGCAAAGTAGCCCTTAAACTTTCAAAATTTTACAATCTAGTCCTTGGGCTTTTAAAGGTTGATTTTATTTATCTTAAAACTCTTAAAACTTTATTAAAATATCCAAAAGTCATTTTTGAACCTGAGTACAGTCCCAAGTTTCGAAATTTGCAGAGGGGTCCTTTAACTTTTATTTTCTTGCAATTTAGTCCACCAACTTTCCATTTTTATATTTTTAAGTCCAAAATTGAAATTTAATCAATTATGCTCGACTTTTCAAGGTTATAAGGCATCAAAAGCATAGATTTTAAAGATCATACACATGCATGTCCAATACATACAAGAATTCATCAAATAGAACATTAAAGTGTACATGCATGCACCTAAAATTCAATAAATAGTAATTTTGAGCAACTCTTGAGAATTTTCATGATTTGATACATAAAATTGACATGTAATACATAGATTATATATATCTCAAGGCTCGTGATCATTTTTCTACATGCATTTAATCAAAACACCTAAAAGTTGGAAAATATTTTTCCACCCACCTTAAATTTGAAAATTGTGAAATAAAAGGATAATTTCACAATTTTTGGATGAGGCTTCTTAGGTCAGCCCCTAAGTCAAGAAAATATCAAAATTTGGAGTTAGAAAAATGAGAGAAAAATTAAGGAGAAAAAGAAGGAAATAAAGAAATGAAAAGGACTACACTTTACCTTGTGTAGTAGATGTTTGGAGACTAGTTGAAGCTTAAAAATTGGAAATTTTGGCTCAACTCCAAAATCTCCTAAGGTCAGCCCCTATTTCTCAAAAATGAAAAAGGGGTGTTAAAATTTGAAAAAAAATAGAAAGAGTAGGAAGAAGGGTCTAGTACTCAATTCTTACCTTGTAGTCTAATTTTTCTACTATTTCTTCAAGCTTGAGGTCCTTCTTCAAAAATGTTGTCAAGCTCTAATCTTCAAGGTCTTCTAAATGTACCTCCAAACCAAATTCAAACTTAAGTTAAGAAGGTGGAAGAGATGAACAATGTGATATCCAAAAATGGATTGAAGATAAAATTTCTTACCTTGGTATGATGATGGTTCGATTTTTTTTAGTGAAGAATAGGAGGAAAATGTTGAAACATTTTCTAAGTATAGAAGAAGAAAGTGAAAGGAAGAATAGAGAGAAGTTGGGAGTTTTTAGAGAGAATGAGGAGAATTGATTTGGAAGATCAAATGTGTTGGTGAAATTTTTGAACCAAATTTTTGAAGAAATTGGCCTTGTGGCCGTCCAACAGGGAGAGAGAGGAGAGAGGAATTTTCAAGCTTGTAATTTGCTTCTTGCATGGGAGGCAAAGTGCAAGTCAAAGTATGGGCTTGAATAGTGTTGGGGAATATTGAGAAGAATGTTGGTAAAGTGGGAATAAGTTGGGAAAAATAGTAATAAAGAATTGGTGTATAAGATGATGTGTATAATGTTTGAATTAATGATATAATTATACACAAGATGACTAATATATGGTGTAGGTGTACAAGAGTTGGATGATATTTTTACCCCAAAAATACCACCATGGCCGTCCACTATGAGGGCAATATGGTAATTCCATATATTTCTTTTTTCCAAATTTGATGATAATAGATGAAATATATCAATCTCCAAAATATTTAGTGATTTCCTTGATCACTTGTAAGTCTCATGATCACTTAATCTAAATCAAAATCTTAATTCTATAAGGTAAAAATCTCTAAAATAATTAGTCTCTTAAAATTCTAAGGTGACTAATAAATACAAAAATAGTAATAATGATCAATCAAGTGATCATAAATGAGGAATAGAATTAATAAAGATCATGATCACAAGTAATTTAAATAAAATGAAATAAAATACAAAATGTATATATTATTAATAATTACCCGTCAAAATGACGCGGTAAAATAGTCGATCAAAAGTATAAACGACAATAAGGATCAATTAATAGCTCGGAAAAATCGGGGCTTCACACGCATTCTCCTTGCCGGTTGTTCACCATTGCTGCTGTATGAAAGCTTCGACGAGCTGAGAAGCCGAGAGGACTAGAGACAAATTTTGATTTGGTGTAGTTACACAATTACAATGCTGCCCTTTTAAGATTTAAAATAAATCAAAAATATTTATTAAATTGGGTAAATCTACCATCTAAAATTACAGATTTGTGGACAGGATTAGTCTACACTGTCTCACTCTAATTATGTGGTCTTATTTGATCCAATCCATATATATATATATATATATATAGGGAGGGGATCCTGTGAGACCACCCTCCTAGGTTAGTCCATAAGACTAAATCTACACCATCCAAATAGTAAACCAATGGCCAAAATATATTACAATATATACAGCATTTCATAAGTAAGTATACAACAGAGGGGATAAAATAGGAATCCAGGAAATTAAATATAGTAACCGCTTCCTAAAAATTAGGGATGTGATTTTGTATTGATCACGTCCCCATAATCAAGCGATTCACCTTTCCTTTCTCTCTCTTCCCATTCGAACCTGCAATGGCAGCAAACTCGTGCAACAATTAATGAAAATTATACAATTACACTAAACTAACTATACATTAAAACATTACTAAGTATACATAAACAATTAACTAAGTATACAATTACACTAAACTACCTGTACATTAAAATTTTACTAAGTATACAGAAACATTTAATTAAGTATACGATTACATTGAACTAACTATACATTAAAATAATACTAAGTATACAGAAATATTTAACTAAGTATACAATTACACTGAATTACTTATATAACTAAGTATACAATTCCATTGAACTAAGTATACAAATTCACAGAACTAAGTATACAAATTCACTAAACTACTTACTAAACTACTTATATAACTAAGAATACGATTCCACTGAACCAATTATACAAATCCACTGAAATAAATATACAATAAAACATGACTAAGTATACAAGTCCACCTTTGAACTAAGTATACAATAAAACGATCATTCACAAATATGGCGGAAAGAAGTATCAATTTTGAAAAAACGCTTGAAGTTGATGATTTTTCCTCCCTAAAAAAATCGGGTAATCGAAAAGGTAGGATTATGTTTCCTTAAAAATAGCTAATAACCGCCCAATTAACATAACTAATTAAATATAAAAGTACAATTATACCCTTATATGCCTAAATTAACTAAAATGATCTACACCATCCAAAATTTTAAATCAAGAGTCCATAAGTGTTCTTATGGACTAACCTAAAGGGATTGATCTCATTTGAACCAATCCATATATATATATATATATATATATATATATATATATATATATATATATATATTATCCTGTTTGGTCATTTTGATTAATCTTTTAACATAAAAATTTGGGGATTCTCTTACCAAGACAAAAGTGATTTAGTTCTTGAAACAGTCTTTCAAAGCATATTTTTCTCACTCTTTCTTATTAAAGCCATTGACTCTCCTCTTCTCAAGGTGCATCAATATATATCTTCCTAGTTTGCCCGAAAAGGATTCCAAACTTTTAACTAATTTTGGTTTTGAATGGCAGTCAATCATTCTTCTTCTCTCCTTAATTAGTCCTTATCCATTTACACTTTTCCATGCTATATACCCTTTGATTTATAAACGTATGCATATATCTACAAAATATTAACTGAATATATCTGTATATATCCATTAACACTACTTTCTAACCTCCATCTTGATTATCTACGTAAATCATTCGGATTTACCTGGATAATCAAACTCATCTTTTAAACTATTTTCCACACTGTACATAAACTTTTTTCATTTTATTTTTTGGTAAAAAAACGTAGAGGCTGGCCATTAATGCTTCATCAATCTCTGGCCATTTCCCAAGAATATTTTGGTAAGATTGCATATAAATCTAATATTATACGTATGTTACATTTTAATTCTACTTGCATGAGTTTGACACATTTTTTTTTTTTGAAATAAGTTTGACCGATTTTCTGAGAAATTCGTTATTCATTTCTGCGATATATGTGTGTGATTCTTGAAATCATTACATTTGAAACTAATGATTTTATGGATCCCTCTATTTTGATATATCGTACTTCTTTCCTTGCAGAATATATAATCAATATTTTGATTAAACATTATTAACACCAATATTTTTATTTCTTTAGCCTAGCTAACTATTTTAGTGTTTTGTTGCCAATTTTGCATCATGGTAGAATGAAACTTATCTGTATATATTGTAATCAATCATTTGATTTTGCCAACATTTCAATATGTGGCGTTAATTTATATTAAGTGCGGCAATAAGTTTGTGAGAAAACAATGGACGATCGATGAATTCATTAAAATGGCCATTGGGTTACATAAGCGGCCGCATTTGATTGTATGCGACCCAATCTAGGACATGGATCTTGTTGGGCCCACATAAGCCGCCGATGGGAGGGATATATAGATATATTCAGTGTTCTAAAAAGCACTAAACGCTAGTCGGGCGACAGGCTGGGGCCTAGCGCCTAAGCAGAATTTGGGCGGGGTTAGGCGAGGTCTAATCGGAAAAATAACGTATGTGTTCAAGAGCGGCCTAGCGCCTAGGCGGCGACTGATCGGGGCTAGGCGGAGATTTTTAGAACAGTGGATATATTATATATCATATACACACGAGATTTGCTCTTTTGCTCTTCAAAGTGGAAATCACATTTGAAAGTGCTTTTAGGGTTGAAACGACTTCTTTTTTCTTCTCTTTGTCCGCCTCTCCCCCTAGCATACAAATCGCATTACTAATATTAATTTAATTTACTACGATATTTTTTATTCAAAAGTTAAATATTACTTACCGAAAAGTATAGATTTAGTTTTACTCTAAATGAGAGCTGATAAAGTAGTGCTATATGTCAGATCTCAACCAAATCTTTTTTTTTTTTTTCTTTTGAAAGGATCTCAACCAAATCTTAATCACTCATTTCATCTTATCTTTTTTCGATACAAGTACTTTGTAACTTTATAATCTTACATTACACCATTTGGGACTCATTTTTATTAAATTACTATTATTTTCAAACTACATTTTTACAATATCACCTATCATCTACATATCAAAATCATTTTAATAAATTAACTACCTGCCACTGTCAATTTATCTGTCAATTAAACATCAAAATCATTACAACGAGGCTCCATCTCACGTATTGTCTCACAAGAGACATGTCCTTTCATTTTTGAGCCTATGTATTATCCAGTTTCACATGTCCCTCGAAAAACACTTTCAGTCTCACACAAAATAGAAAACAAACTTCTCAATAAAAATGATGAATATGAAAATTCTCATTTATGAAAATATAAACTTTTGTTCCTAAAAGTGTAGGTGAGAGTTATTAGTATCTTTTTTGACAGGATGAGTTAGTAGTATCGCATTATTGATTTATGTATTGAAATGAAACAATTAACTCACAATCAAGTCAGTAGTTTTAAGTTCACCATTGCAAAGGTATTCTACAAATTTATTTTTTTACTTTTATTTAAAGCTTTAATTTTTGGGGGAAAGATCAATTATTATGTCATCGTATGTTTACTTGTGTTAAAAACTATACAAGGTGTGCTGTATTAATAATCATAATAATAATAATAATAATAATAATAATAATAATAAATAATAATAACTATACAAGGTGCAAAGTGAAATTGGTTCCTAGTCCACTTCATTACTATAAGACGTCAATAACAGAATTGCCGCAATAATTTGCTAATTGCTAGACTTAGATTTTCGTAATACAACCTACATGCAGCCGGAGTTCAAATTTGCCTATTGCGTCACGAGCCATATATATGGTTGTTATTATTGTGACGTGATTGAAATTATTTAGATAGGTCAATATACCAGATTATCAAAATTAATCAGTCAAAATCTTTTGTATTTTCTTATCCGATCCTATTTATATTTGCATAGAATCTTTTCCAAAAGGTAATCTATCTTATATTCCGTCTCTCGGATGATTGTTACGTGTATAAAAGTTTTCATATTACAAAAACACAATTTAAGCTTGATTTTATACTTCATATTTACATATAATTACAAAAAAATCCCTGAGGTTTGGGCTAATTACAAAACACTCAGAGATGTTTTAAAATTACAAAAAGTCTCATCAAGTTTGCTTGTGTCTTTTATTCAAAGGATAACTATAATATTTCTATAACTATCAGGGAGTATTGAAATAATTTTTGTTTATGATGGGAAAAATGTGAAATAGAGTCAACCTCAAAGGAATTTTTGCAATTTTCAGAAACATCTGGGCTTATATTGTAATTAGCCCAAACGTCCTCTTATTCAATACGGTAACTTTTACTTGTGACAATCACAGTAGGAGTAGGAGATAGGAGTAGGAGATGAAATAAGTTTTGAAATAAAATATCGAATCGGGGTTTATCTTCAACCTTCAAGTTTCCCCATATAAATAGCACATGCAGAATACATCCTCGACCACAACTCATGCTGCTAATAGCCTAATAATACTGCTCATCTGTGTTTATTTTCCCCCATATAATAGTTCTGAAATTTCGCGGCCCATTAATAGGTAGCCATGACACGGGTTGATTATCCTCGCAGCGTCAATTTCGGACCACCTCGGAGTTTCCGAGACGTGCTGAATTCCAAGCTCAAAGAAACCTTCTTCCCCGACGATCCCTTCCGACAGATCAAAAATGAGCCGTTGGGACGCCGATCCATCAAAACAATCCAATATTTCGTTCCCATCTGCGAATGGCTTCCCAAATATAGTCTCGCGTTTTTCAAGTACGATCTTCTTGCAGGCATCACCATTGCGAGTCTCGCTATTCCACAAGGCATCAGCTATGCTAACCTCGCCAAACTTCCTCCCGTTATTGGCCTCTGTAAGGTTTTTAATTAATTACTTTTTTGTTAAATATATATATATATATATATCTATGTATACATGTGGAAAAATTGCAAAATCGGTTCTGTAACTTTTGGGGTGTCAAAACTGGTCTATTTGTTTTGAAATTTTTAATTTGGTCCTGTAGGTTTTAAAATTTGCTCAATTTTAGTTTTATATTCACCGTGAAATTGACACGTGACTTGCGAGGTCGGATTTTTTGATTTTCGACTATTTTTAGGTGGCAAGGCTGACATGAACACATCCTTTCAAAAATTGACTCGTGGTAAATTGATGTCATGCCACCCAAAATAGAAAATCCATAATTTTAGGGGATTATGTGGGAGTCACGTGTCATTTTCCGATGGTTATTCCCGCTAAAACAGTACTAAACTTGAGCAATTTTAAAATATACAGAACCAAATTAAAATTTTCAAAACGAACAGGACCAATTTTGCAGTTTTGCCTATATACGTGTGTGTATGTATGTGTTTGATGATTGTTATTATATATATATATATATGGGGCGAGGGCAGACTCGAGTTTTGTTCCACCTCTGGTGTACGCTCTTTTTGGGAGTTCAAAGCATCTTGCAGTGGGGACAGTGGCAGCATGTTCCTTGCTCATTGCCGAAACCATTGGAGAAAAAGCATCTCCCACTGATAACCAAGAATTGTATGTCAGTTTAATTTTCACGGCCACTCTTATCTCTGGTTTGCTTCAGACACTTCTCGGCGTCTTGAGGTGACCAAAACTGGATTCATTTCACTTTTTTTATTATTTTTCGGTCTTTTTTTTTTTGACAAAATTTAATGAGTTTTATAATGGCCGATATTTAATTTTTTTAGTACATATCCTTGGCGAGTTTATGAGAATCGAACATTTGGTCTAGGCTTAAAAGTCTTAACAATTTGACCACAAGTTGATTTCCACTAATCTTTAATGAGATCTTTTACGAGATATTGATCTCTAATTTTATGTGACATATCCTAAAAAACACAAAAATATGAATTCTTTTGATGAGTTTTGGTTTGATTGAAATTCTATTTAAATATAGGATATGTCTAATGGATTATATCAGACCATCTCTCATCGGACGGAACCTTCTGTTCCTTAATAATTTATAAATTGGGTTAAAGTCTCTATTACTAGTTTTGTTCCATTTCATATTTCAAGTATATCAATCAATACATGAGAGTTGCATATTTATTATATTTCAAATTGAAATTTGAGATTAAACACAATATATATGAATTAGAGTTTCCATGATCAAAATAGCAAGTTAATTTAAGTAAATGTTTGGTTGGGTTATGCAGACTTGGTATATTGGTAGATTTTCTAGCACATTCAACAATAACAGGGTTCATGGGGGGAACAGCACTGCTAATCATCCTGCAGCAGATGAAAGGAATGCTGGGCTTGAAGCATTTTACACACAGCACTGGCGTCATTGCTGTTCTACGTGCCATTTTCCAAAATAGGCACGAGGTTTGCATCATATACCCTTCTCAGTTCATTCTTCTTCACCTACATATATTTAATTATGGAGAATAATTCTATATTATATTTTATTCTTGAATTTCTATTAAGGAAAAGTATTAAAAAACAAAACAAAAAACAAAATAGAACTTTTTTATTCATTATTTTGCTTTTTTCCTTTTTTGAAGTGAGAAATAGAAATTTGTACTGAGTCAGGATAATATATTTCCTAGATCCTCTTTGTTTGGTTGGAAAAAAAATGTAACATAGAAAATATAATCTTTCACGATTTAATTGTCCAAAATCTGATTCCTTTTCAGTTTTTTTTTACATACGGGATAAAACAAATTCCTTAAAATAGAAAGGATAGGTATTTGGATAATTTTACAAATACACATATGTATGTGTACCTGTGACTGTGAGTGGGTGTATATGTAACTGTTTACATGTCTATGTGTAAATATACATAGATATCTACACATTTATGTGTGACCGCAATGGCGGATTAAGCGGAGTAGCTAGCCGACTATGCTGGCTACGCCCCTGTGTGATCCACAGATCAGTTGTAATGGAAACGAAAAAGACTATTTGGTGTATACTACTCGATCATAAGTAATAAACAGAGTATCTCATTTGTTGTATGTGTGCACGTATATTAATTATGCATTTAATATATTCGGATAAACATTAATAATTACCAAAACTAAAAAAATATGGCCTGCGCACCATAAGTGTTGTGGTCCAACGTTTGCCCTCCAACAAAATCCTTCTACGTCATCGCAATATCAATGTAATTATTGTCCTTCTACATATTAAATTTGCTTAAAATGAAACTTTATTTTGGATCATTTCAAAGTACTTAATGGGAAATATTTTCAAAGCTTTTTCTGAAAAATTATTTTAGCGTGCCTTGGGAGAAATATTTTTGTTAAAGCTAAAAATAATCACCTGTTATGTTACATATTTTTTTATTATAATGATTCAATATATATATATATATATAATAAAATAATGATTGTAAGATATAAATATCTACCTGTTATTAACATAATTAATGGAATATAAATAGAAATATATATATAAAATATATAATAATTAGAATATTTGGATGTGTATATATATAAATATGATAAATATCAAAAACATTTGAAAATTTATTTCAAGGATCGGTACTGATAACCCAAAACTTTGTAATGTTATTCCCCAAGTCATTTCATGATGATTTCTTATTCTTTACAGTGGAATTGGAAGTGCGCTCTCGTTGGCATAATATTCCTCATCTTTCTCCAATTCACCAGATTTGTGGTAAGTACTTAGAAACATATAATATATATATAATCATTAAATTTTCACACAATACTTTTGCTTAATGTACAGTACAATTTTATATAAATAGGTGTGTTTCTTACTATATAATTATGTAACCGCAGAAAAAGAAGAAACCGAAGCTATTTTGGGTTTCGGCCATGGGTCCGATGGTCGTTGTCGTTATCGGTTGCCTTTTCGCATACTTTGCTCATGCTGAGAAACATGGCATTGCCATTGTGAGTGCTATACTCTACTTAATAAATCAACTTATATATATGTTTGCTCCAGTATACATATATATATATATATATATATATTGGTTTTTGAGTTTTGTGCTTTTGTCAAACATTAATGAATTTCTTTAATTGTCCATACCAAAGTTATGTTTAGATTAATCTAAAAAGATTTATGCTTGAATATTATGGAAATTAGAAGATTTGGTATTTTAATTGTGGGATAAACTTTGAGGTCGATCGGCCTAATTAAAAAAAACCAGTTGTTTTTGAAATTGCAAAAAACCCTTTCAGGTTTGATTCCATTTATAAATAAAAAATATTTCAAAAATTCCTTGATATTTATGAAAATATTACATTTATTCCCTTAAATTTAAGACAGAATCAAACATGATGAATTTTTTTTTGTAAGTTTGAAACATGTTTTAGTTTTTTCGTAATTAGCTCAAACCTGAGGGGTATTTTTTTAATTATCCCTTTTAATTGGTTATGTCTATAACTCTATATGGATTCCAGGTGGGCCATCTGAAGAAAGGAATAAACGAACTTTCCGTTGACCGTTTGAACTTTGATCCCAAATATGTATCTGCACCACTCAAAGCAGGATTTATAACTGCTTTGATTGCTCTCGCGGTATGTAATTTGCTAGCAGTAAATATATTTCGTTATGAATCTTTATTTTTAATAATGTTTTGCGTGTGGGTAGGGTAGTGGGTGTTACTGTTATCTTTGTCCTTGCTGGGAAGAGCATAATTTGTGGAATTATGGGCAAACATGTCACAAGTTGTGCCTTCTACACTATGAGAGTGTTTGCAAAAACTTCTGCTTTTAGAAGAAGTGATTTATTATAGTAGAAGTAGAAGTAGAAGTAGTTGAGAATCATAAGTTGGTACTGTTTGAAATAGAATTAAAAGTTGAGAATGAGAAGTTGAGAGTGTTTGGTGAAAAAGTAGTAAAAGTACTTATTTATTTGTAAAATTCAAAGTAGAAGCAGAAGCAGAATCAAAAGCACCCCTCTCCCTGCTTTTAGATTCTAATAAAATGAAGTAGAATTAGAAGCAGAAATTGGTATTTGCAAACACTAAAAACTGCTTTTTTTAAGCAAAAAACTGAAAGTACTTATTTTTAGTGTTTGCAAACACTCCCTATATCTATCTCCCCAAACTACATTCTCCAAAACACCCAAAAAAAAATTAATATTCTCTTTTTTTCTTTAGTTATATCTTAGATTACTGACACTCGCGGAGCTAGGGCCTAGAGGCCATACTGCCATTTTGAACCCCGACCCCTTTTTTTGTTTTCAAACACTAATATCACTGAGAAATTTTTTTTTTTTAAGAAAATTAAGTTAGAGTTTATATGATTTTTTTGAGTTTTTCATCGGACTCACCCAACTTAATTTGTGTGTTGCCTTCTCATTGATCACTCATATGGATCGAATGGCTTGATGAACAACACTAACATATTCTTTATTCGCATCAGTGAAAAAATTGTACGTTAAAATAAAACAATATAAACAAGTAGCACAACTTCTTCTAACATATTTGCTTCTTTTTCCTGTTTTTTTTTCTTTTAAAAAAAATTCTTTTTTGGTGGCAGGAGGGAATTGCTATCGGAAGAAGTTTTGCCCTAGCAACAAATGACCAAATTGATGGTAACAAGGAGATGATAGCTTTTGGGCTGATGAATATATTGGGATCTATGACATCGTGCTATTTAACCACTGGTAAGCAGCAACTCTTATAATTCCGTTTATTACAAAAGCGATTTGATGATATATAGTTGGAGGAAATAGTGTTTTCAGTAGTGTAATGTGGACTACTTAGAGATTTAGTTCTATAAGTAGTCACCTTTAAAAATTGGACCAATATCATTCAAAAAATTGGACATTTAGTACGATTTTGAAAAAAATTGTGTAATTTTATTTGTAATTTTGATAATTATGACCAATGGGTGCTAATGTGTCTAAAAAGTTTAGGAGTTTTATTGTTTTGACACAAATATTGATACGTCAAATCACCAAAAATCGATACATAAAATTTGAGGATTTTAATATTTTAATGGCTTTTTTTTGGCGTCATATCACCAAATTCCATAATTTTTTTGACATGTTTATGCCTGGGCGATCATAATCAGCAATTTCCAATAAAAATAAAATTACGCAATGTTGGTAAAAAAAATGATTGTATATCCAAAATTTTCCCATATAATGAAGACGATGATGATGATGATAATTAATGTTTGATTAGGTCCATTCTCAAAAACTGCGGTGAATTTCAATGCTGGATGCAAGACGCCAATGACTAACATCGTGCAATCAATGTGTATGCTGCTAGTCCTACTCTTCTTGGCCCCACTGTTTAGCTATACGCCTCAAGTTGCACTCTCAGCAATTATCATATCAGCAATGTTGGGTTTGGTCAAATATAAGAAGGCTTATCATCTCTTCAAGACAGACAAATTTGATTTTGTTATTTGTATGTCTGCATTTTTTGGTGTTTCCTTCATAAGCATGGACATGGGACTCATGATATCGGTAAGATCCTCCATAATAGAGCTTATTAATTTATTTCTACGCAATACTTGCTTATAAACACATGACTCAATTCACAATTTACGTTGTCTGCAGGTAGGACTGGCATTGATCCGGGCATTGTTGTACACGGCACGTCCTGCAACTTGCAAACTTGGAAACATAGCAGACTCAAACTTATATCGTGATGTGGAGCAGTATCCGGGTGCAACAGGGGTTCCAGGCTTTCTAATTCTTCAGCTTGGTTCCCCTATATATTTTTCAAGTGGCACTTACATCAAAGAAAGGTTCTAATTTCCAAAATATATATATATATATATATATATAATTAATCACTACGTACTACTTTTTCATTTCATTTATTATTAAGTGTTTGATCCATATTAAAATTTGATGAACAGGATCTTGAGATGGGTACGAGATGAATTGGACTCGGCAAAGCCTGAAGAACACGACATTGAATACCTATTACTCGAGTTGGGAGGTTAGACTACTTTTATTTGAAGTCGATATTCAATATGCTTAATTAAAGGTGGTTGCTGAATAATCTAAATATCTGATGGTAATCTGTAACAGGTGTTACAGCGATCGACACTACAGGAGTGGAAGCTTTATTTGAAGTTACAAGGAACTTGGAAAGTAAAGGAATCAAGGTAAAATTATTAAAATACACCTACCTCTCTTAATATTTTCTATTTTCTAATTCTAAACTATATATTGTATCAATATTTGAAATTAAACAACGGCTATATATGTTGCAGATGATTTTAGTAAATCCTAGGATTGACGTGATGGATAAGTTGATTGTTACAAAATTCATCGACAAGATTGGAAAGGATGCTGTTTTCTTATCAACTGAAGATGCAATTGACGCATGCAGATTTTCACTTCAACGTTCAAAGCAAGTCAATGAAGAGGGTCGTCTGAATGGGTCTTAATTCATGATTCTTATGGCAGATCCCCAGTAATGAAAAGTATATATATATATATATATATATATATATATATATGTGTGTGTGTGTGTGTATTTTTCAATTTCTTTTTAAATAAATAACTAGCAAAAAGTCTATTTTTTTAATATTATGTGGTAGATACATATGTAAAAATATTAAATGTAATTTAATTACATCAATGTTTTCTATGGTATCACTGTTTTAAATATTCTATTGCGTCGTTAACCCAAGTACTTTCAGCATATGTAAATACAATTTACATGATTCCTAATCTAAAAATATTCTTCAAGACTTTTAATTAAAGTATTCCAGTAGGATCCCTGGTATATATACATGTGTAACTGACATGACAAAAGAATAATTTGTTTTTTAGTGATTCCAGATAAAATCAACATTGTTATAGATAATTTCAAAATCGTACATGTATAATCTTGTGCAAATAATAAAATTAGTTGTGCAAATAATAAAATAGATACTATGTATATCTATCTATATATGGAAAGAGAGAGAGAGAGAGAGCAATTTAGTAAGCAAATTAATACTAATTGTGCTTCAAAGTTGTTGTATCATCTTCGATCTATAATTACACATATATATAGCCAAGAGTTTAACTATTGCACATCTCAATCAAACTTGTGAACATATGCTAAAGTCCACAACTAATCCATGACAATTTGTTATACCACAACTACTCCATTAAATTTATAATAATACTCTCCCTTGGACGTAGCATTATTGTACTTTGGATGAGTATGTCTCGTTAAAACCTCAAGTCGGAAAAACCCAATTGGGAAAACAAATCGAACATAAGGAAAAAAGAGTACATTCTCAAATCGAGACCTTGTGCATAAGCTGTCTCATTAAAAACCTTAAGTTGGAAAAACTCCAATGGGATAAAAACCAGACAAAAGAGAAAAAGAGTACAACGCACAGTATATTCGCTCCCCCTGAAATTTAGAATATTATCTGCATAACATGATCCATTAATCTTGCTTCATATTGACTCTTCTCATTCCAATGCCGTAAACTAGTTTCTTGAATGTAGACATACGCAAGGATTTTGTAAACAAATCAGCAAGATTATGAAAGTAGTGAATCTGTTGAACGTCTACATCTCCATTTTTCTGGAGCTCGTGTGTATAGAAAAACTTTGGTGAAATATGCTTAGTCCTATCACCTTTTATGTAACCCCCTTTTACTTGAGCTATACATGGTGCATTATCCTTATAAATAATAGTAGCAGTATCTGTAACCGGCTTCAATTGACAACTATTTCGAATATGAGATATAACATATCTTAACCAAACATATTCTTTGTCAACTTCATGAAGCGCAATTATCTCAAAGTGATTAGAAGAAGTTGTTGACAGATGTACACATCAATTTAGGACGTGATTTTAGGAGTTAATTATGTACAGGATTATGGGAGTTAATTGTGTAAATCCTTGTAATTAGCAATTAGTTGTTATTTCCTATTTTAGTTAGTAGGAAACTTCTGTACCTTGTCATTATAAATAAGAGTAAACATGTAAAGGGTGAAAATATAACAGCCCTATTTCTTTCAAAGTCCTCTTTCTTCTAAATCTACATGGTATCGAGCACGATCCTTTTTAGGGTTTATCGCTCTCCGCCATCGCAGATCTTGAAAACCGACCAATTCTTTTTCTTTTTGAATTCCATTAGTGTTATGGACATGTCGATGGAAAGAAGGAAGGATCTTCCAATACCATGGTTGAACATGGTGGCGGCAAAAAGTTACGATTGTTTATGACAATCCTTCCCTACAAATGAGTCCGTCAAACTAGATGGGACAAACTATCTTTTCCTGGTCGCGGTCATGCTTTTGTTCATTCAAGCTAGAGGATTGCAAGGCTATATTAATGATGGAAAAAGAAAACCGGATGAAACTGGTCCGAGAACTCATCAAGTGGGAGTCGAAAATTCTCTCATCATGTCATGGTGATCAACTCAATGCAACCTCAACTTGCACGAGGTTACCTTCTCCTAGATACACTCGGAAGATTTGGGATGCCGCTTCCCGGACTTACTCCCAATCAATCGTAATGATGCCCAAATATATGAAGCTGGAAAAAGGTTCATGAAACCAAACAAGGTGAGATGACTATTGCCCAATATTTTTCGAACTTAGCGGCTTGTGGCAAAAACTTGACTATTATCAAGATTTTCAAGCATCTTGTCGATTGATGCAACAAAGTTTCATAAATTAATTGAGAAGGAACGTGTGTATGATTTCTGGCGGGATTGAATGATGTTTTTGATCGATTAGAATACAAGTTCTTGGGCGTGATCCTTTTCCCTCCTTAAGACAAGCATATAGTTATGTGCAACAAGAAGAGAGTAGACGTAATGCTATCCGCAAACTATCTCTATTGAACGATCGGGTATGCTTGTTGATTCATCTACAAGAACTACAAAATTTGATGCAACTAGAAATGAGCCTTTAAGGGGAGTAGAACAAGATAGCGAGAAAATGTGATTATGCGGAAAACCAAATCATACGAAGGACACATCTTTGGAAGCTTCATGGATGTCCAACACGTGGTCGAGGTGGTAAAAGATTTGGTGGTAGACGACCTCAAGCTCACATGTCTCGAAACCTTTGAAGTCGGGCCGCTAAGAGAAACCAACTCTTCAAATGGACTATCCAATGAAGAACTACAAACTCTCAGGCTCCTTATGGCTAAACTTGAGTCTCCTTCCACCACAACTACTACTTCTACTCCTCCCTCTCATCTCGCGCATTCGGGTATATCATATTGACTTTTAACACTAGTCAAAATATCCACGCCATTCCTAATCACTCGTGGATTTTAGATTCTGGAGCGTCGATCACATGACTAGTGCTCGAAATAAATTCTTCACCTATTCTTCTTGTTCGTGCCATGATAAAGTCCGTATTCCGATGGATCTTTATTCCCTATTATCGGCAAAGGTTCTATAAATCGCACATCTTCCATTAAATTGCTGTTGCATTACATATTCCTTGTTTTTCACATAATCTTTTATCTGTGAGTGCTCTTACAAGAGATTTGAATTGCAAAATTGAATTTTTTCCTTCTTATTGTGTCATACAGAGCCGAGCACGGGGAAAATGATTGGCTATGGTAGAGTGCATGATGGCCTATATCGATTGGTTGAAGGACCTCTTTGCAAAGGTCACGCTTTACTAAGTGAATCAACCCACTCAAATTCTTGATTGCACAGGAGATTAGGACATCTTTCATTTTTCGCTTTAGAAAAAAATATCCCAATTTGTTTAGCAAAGTGTAATATGGAGACGTTAGTTTGTGATGCTTGTGAACTTGCTAAGCATACTAGAACTTCATATTCTCCTATTAATAATAAAAGTCCGATCCTTTTATGATGATTCATTCGGATGTGTGGGGACCCGGCCCGGTGGCTTCTTTATCCGGTTATAGATGGTTTGTGACTTTTATTGATTGTTATAGTAGAATGACTTGGGTGTATTTGATGCATGCGAAAAATGAAATGTTCTCTTGTTTTGATCCTTCCATAAAATGATTAGTACGTTTGGTGCTGTTTGAAAATTTTCTGGTGATAATGGTCGAATACATAGAGAAGACCTTTCAAGCATATTTAGACACTCATGGGATTATACACGGACGGTTGTGTTAATACTCCCGCTCAAAATGGTGTATCCGAACGGAAAAATAGACATTTGCTAGAAGTTGGCGGGGCTCTTATGTTCACCATGAATGTTCCTAAAAAATATCTTTGGGAGAGGCAATTCTTCTATGCTGCATATCTTATCAATCGAATGCCTTTAAGAACCTTAGATTTTAAAAGTCCCGTAGAGCTTGTTCAAGGTAGTAATTCCTACATTATTCCTCCAAAAATCTTTGGTTGTGTTTGTTTTGTGCATAAATATATTGGGGGTAAACTTGATCCTAGAGCCTTAAAGTGCATTTTTGTTGGGTATTCACATTACTAAAAAGGGATATAAATGTTACCATCCACCAACTAGAAAGTTTTATGTGAGTATGGATGTTACTTTCCGAGAGGCGAGAAGCATATTTTTCTCTTACGTCACCTCTTGGGGGAGAATGACAAAATGGAAGAGATGACTTCATATGTTCGGCGTATTCTTGAGTTGCCTCAAGATATAGTGACCAGGAGGAGCATAAAACTAATGATGATACGATTTCGATGAAGATCATCAAGTTGAGATGCATGAAACTAATACAATTTCGATGAAGATCAAACTCAATGCATTGAAAAAACAAAAAGCGATGTGGCGATCGGGAATCGGACAAGCCTGGTTTGCTAAGGTATACTCACAGGAAAAAGGTTGATAACACTCTACATAGCCAAGCATTAAACCGGACTAACGTGGAATCGGGTAATCCACTCTCTCTTCCTACTCATGAGTTACTGTTGAATTAACTTCTCATAGTTCTTCTAACAATGATCTTCATCTCTATAGCTTCTAGAAAAGGAGTCGATCATGTACTCAACATCCTATTTCAAACTTCGTTTCTTATGCTTCATTGTCCCCTTCCTATAGAGCTTTTTGTCTTCTTTGCATTCTATTTCTATACCGGGGGTGGAAGGAAGCTATTCATGATCCTAGATGGAAAGATGCCATGGTGGAGGAGATGAAAGCCTTAGTCAAAAATGGAACTTGGGAGCTTGTTGACCTTCCTTCCGGACAAAAAGTGGTAGGAAGCAAATGGGTATTCACAAAGTGAAACATAGGGAGAACGGTTCTATTGAGAGGTTAAAGGCTCGGTTAGTAGCAAAGGGTTCACCTGGACCTACGGGATTGATTACCAAGAAACATTTGCACTGTTGCCAAGATGAATTGATGAGAGTTCTTTTATCTTGTGCCGCTAATCTTGGATGGGACCTTCGCGATTTGATGTCAAAAATGCATTCCTACATGGGGAATTAAAAGAGGAAGTTTATATGAAAATCCCACCAGGTTTTGCTACACATAAAACTGAAGGTAAAGTTTGTCGTTTGAAGAAAGAAAGCTTTCAGACGAAGCTTGAAACAATCACCTCGGGCTTGGTTCGATAGATTGAGAAAGCAATGATTACTTTTGGCTACAAACGAGCAATTGAGATCACACTATGTTCATCAAATACCTCAATGGTAAGATTACTATTCTTATTGTATATGTTGATGATATAGTGGTGACAGTAACAATCAAGAAGAGATGAGTAGATCAAGAAACATTTGGCTACCGAGTTTGAAATTAAAGATTTGGGCGAGACTAAGATATTTTCTTGGGATAGAAGTTGCTCGATCGAGAAAAGGGCATATTTATTTCCCGGAGAAAATATGTTTTGGACTTGCTAAAAGAAATAGGAATGTTGGGTTGTAAACCCGCAAATACTCCCATTGAAGCCAATCATGGGCTAAAAGAAAATATTGGAGATTTGGTTGACATCGATCGATACCAAAGATTGGTTGGGAGGCTAATTTATCTTCTCTCTCATACACGACCCGACATCGCATATGCATAAGTATAGCAAGTCAATTTATGCATAGCCCACGGACTACACATTTGATGTTGTTTTTCCGGATTCTACGATATCTAAAATCGTGTCGGGAAAGGATTACTCTTCTCAAGTAATGGTCATTTGGGAATAGAAGCATACACCGATCTTTGATTGGGGAGGATCTCCTAACGATAGAAGATCTACTGGATATTGTGTCTTCATCGGCGGAAATTTGGTCACTTGGAGGAGTAAAAAACAGGGCTTGGTTGCTAGGTCAAGCGCCGGCGAAATCTGAGCTATGGCACAAGGAGTTTGTGAACTTCTATGGGTTAAGTTAATGCAAGATATTCATCTTCTACAAGAGGAGTCTTTGTTGCTACATTGTGACAATAAGGCAACTATTAACATTGCTCATAATCCATCCAAAGCATGATCGTACCAAGCATATTGAGATTCATCGATTCTTTATTAAAAAAAAAAGTTGGATGACAAGAGCCTAAGAATCAGCTATCTGATTCACGGAGTCAACTTGCGAGATATATTTACTAAGGGTCTATCGGTAGATTATTCCATTCATTCGTATGCAAGATGGGTATGAAAGATATACATACACCATCTTGAGGGGAGTGTTGACAGATGTACACATCAATTTAGGGACGTGATTTTAGGAGTTAATTATGTACAAGATTATAGGAGTTAATTGTGTAAATCCTTGTAATTAGCAATTAGTTGTTATTTCCTATTTTAGTTAGTAGGAAACTTATGTACCTTGTCATTATAAATAAGAGTAAACATGTAAAGGGTGAAAAATATAACAGCCCTATTTCTTTCAAAGTCCTCTTTCTTCTAAATCTCTAAGTAGCCACTAATATTTGTTTGGTAGATCGCCATAATATAGTTGTACCATTATAGCAAAATACATAACTGCATTGAGATCGAGCTTTGTGCGGATCGGATCTATATCCCGCATTAGCATAACCAACTAATCCGAGTTAGTGAAATCTTTGGAGTTGAATAACCCCAAATCAGTAGTACCGAGGTATCGAAAAATATGTTAAATACCATTCCGGTGTCTTGAGTTGGCTCGAGAGTTGTATCGTGCAAGTAGATTGACAAAGAAAAAGCGATATCCGGATGCAGTGCATTGTGCTAAATACATTAATGCTCCAATAGCGTTGAGATAAGGTACTTCAGGACCTAAAATCTCTTCATCGAACTCCTTTGGACGAAATGGATCTTTATTGGGATTTAAGCTTCGTACCACCATAGGGGTACTTAAAGAATGTGTATTGTCCATATTAAACCGGTTGAGCAATCTTTTGGTATAAGCAGGTTGGTGGAAAAGTATTCCGTTATCTTTATGATCTAGTTCAAGACCAAGACAGAGTTTGGTTTTCCCAAAATCTTTAACCTCAAACTCCTTCTTTAGATATTCAGCAGCATTTGATAATTTTTCAGGGGTGCCAATCAAATTCATGTCATCGACATATACATCAATGATAGCAAATTCGGTATCTGATCTTTTAATAAAAACGCATGGACAAGGATTATTTTTGTAACCTTCCCTAGAAAAGTATTCATTCAACCTATGGTACCACATGCGACCATATTGCTTTAATCCATAAAACGATCTTTGCATTTTGATCGAGTAGAGTTCACGAGGAGTGTCTGATTTTAGTATTTTATATCCATCAGGGATTTTCATATAAATATCCGAATCGAGTGAACCATATAAATATGCCGTTACCAGGTCCATTAAGCGCATATCCAGATTATTGTGGACAACCATACTAATGAGAAAACAAAACGTGATAGTATCCATCACAGGTGAATATGTTTCATCATAGTCAATCCCATATCTTTGGGAGAATCCTTGAGCCATGAGTCGAGCTTTATATCTCACAACCTCATTTTTCTCATTTCTCTTCCGAACAAATACCCACTTGTACCCAATGGGTTTTACATTGTCTGGAGTTTGAGTAATTTTCCCAAATACATTTCGTTTCTCTAGGGAAGCTAATTCAAATTGTATCCCTCCTTCCCACATATGCCAGTCAGGCGTCTGACAGCATTCTATTATAGAATGTGGTTCACTATCATAATCATCATCAATGATTTCTTGAGCAACTGAGAATGCAAAATTATCATCAATAATTATTTCATTTCGATCTCATATCTCATTCAATAACTCATAGGATTCTCGGTCTTTATCGAATTTTTGATTTGAATATCTTCTCGAGATATTAGGCTCTACAAATTCATCCGGAGCATGCTTACTAGTATCAAATTGTTAGTCCAGTGGTTACGATAATCTAGAGGGGGTGAATAGATTATGCCGATTTTCTCGATTTATGCCCTCTTTTCGAATGTGAAGATGCTAGCAAAAATATAAGTCTTAGGAAAATAAACAACACTCGATGATTTATAGTAGTTCAACCCACCTAGGGCCTAATCTACTACCACCCGGTATATCCGAAGTGTATTTCAAAAAGAAAAAAGAATTTTATTAATAGTTACCAAAACTATTACACCACCACCTTTGAAAATTACCACAATCTTCTTACAACACCTTCAAGAAGATTACCACAATCTTTCTTCACCTATGAAGAGTACCACACTCTTCAACACCTAAGATCACCCAAGTGTGTTCTTACCACAAGAACACTAACAAGGATATCTTGTTTTGCATGATAGAAAAATTCAAGATTACAACTCAATAATGAAGTATACAAACTTTGAGTGCATGTGTAATCAAGAATAAAAAGCCTAGACCTCAAGATTGTGTAAGTGCAAAAACTTTGGCTATTACAACAAGAATGTGAAATATGAAGGCTTGGAGAATTTTGCAGATTTCTTGTTGTATTGTTTGCTTGTGTGTTGTGTTGTTTGCTTCAAGTCTTCCTCTATTTATAGGAGAGTCTTCAAGATTGGATCTCTAACATAGGCTCCTCCATCTCCACTTTTGTCTACAAAAAGAAGATCACAAGATGTAGAAATATTGTACAAAACTTCTAAAGTAAATCTTGCGAGATAATGGTTGTCCAACGGTTTGAATTTTCTTTGTCAAAAACATAGGTCGACCGGTCGAGTAGAAATAGAAATTTGAAAATAGATTGCACTATTTTACACGGGGGGACCGATCGACGGGGTCCGACCTGGCCGACCCCCTGTTGGATCGGTTGAGCACATCAATTTCAATACGAAATAAGAATCAGGTGGGCAAGACGCAGACACCGGCCGTCGAGGTCGACCTCCCCCATTTTCCCCGGTTTTGTTTTTTTTGTTTCAAGTTTCGACTTTTAGGTACGGGATGCCCTATAGGGCGGCGGTTGACCTCAAAACAGTGTTGTTCCATTTTTGACAAAAATACTCCAAAAAACTAGTAAAAACATTTTAAATCAATTGGGAGTATTTGGACAACATTTAAAAACATTGTTTTGGTGTAAAAACACATTTAAACAAAATCATCAAAATCTTGATAAAAATATTTTTCTAACAAACTCCCCCTTTTTGATGATTACAAATGAAAACAATTTTAGGAGATCGATTTTAAAAACAAAACATATTTTTCCGGTCTAAAAAAACAAACCATTTTTAAGCTACACTTATCATAAATAAGAACACAAGAATAGGAGCAAAGATTTTAAAAAAACAATTTTTATAAGCTCCCCCTATCAACATGCATAACAAGAGTAAGTATAGAAGCAAACAACTAAAAGCTAAAAGCTTAGCTTTTATGATTTAAGCTTGAATTTCATGAGCTTAGAAGCTCCCCCTGTCAAAGAGATATCATTAGACAAGCATAAAATTCCATAATACATCAATTGGACTTAGAATCATTCACAACTTTTGGCTTTTAAGAGGCATAGCTTATAGCTTTTCTTGCGAGCTTATTTTTGCTTCTTATAGCGTATGATCATTTTTCCTGTTTCTCCACCTTTGGAATCATCAAAAAAAATGTCAGCACGATAAAAACATCATATAATCAAATCAAAGTGCGCAATTTAATCGATTTATCGAGCTTTTTGAACATTGAAGCTTAAATTCCAAATAAAAGGGAAAAGTTGATCATTTGATTTGCAATAGCTCATTTGATTGATAAAACATGATCTCAATAAATATATAAGACTTTTGAAATCGAGAGAATCAAGTAAACAATGAAATATTCATTGGAGCATTTTATCAAGCACTTGGTGTGCATAGAATAAAACCGAAGTTGTATATAAAGTTTGTAAATTCAAAAATGCCCAAAAATCATCACCAAATAAATTCTATAAATATCATTCATCAATAATCATCATTCACAACAATTATACACGAATTCCATCAAAAATCAACATAAGTATTTTCTCAAGGGTTCAATCCAATTGAGATTAAAAGAGGAATTAAACTTACCAATCAATCGGAGAAGTTGAGTAATACGAATGATATACTCGTACTATAAACCCAAAAATATAGAATATACAAGAAAGAAATTATTTTGGGTGAATTGTGTGTGAATTGAGCGAAGGGGTGCAAAAAAATACAAAATAGAACAAATAAATCGAATGACGAACAGAAACATTTTAACTCTAAAAATTGGCACAGGCGACCAGTCGACTAAGGGTTTGACCGGTCGACGTCATGGTCGACCGGTCGACCTTCTTGGTCGACTGGAGCTTGTGCATTTGTTTAGTTTCTATTCGATTTGATTTCAAAAGCGATTTTTCACCCCTAAGCTTTAAAAAAAAAATGCAAACATAGACCTCATTCAATATGCATTATGCCTAACCGAGCTCTTATTGAAGCAAAAGTCTCGGAAGATAGCGGTTTTGTAAAGATATCCGCTAATTGATCTTGAGATGGAACAAAAGATATCTCAATTTTTCATTTTGAAACACAATCCCTTAGAAAATGATGTCGAATCTTAATATTTTTATTACAGTTATGATGAACCGGGTTTTGAGCAATATTTATAGCGAATATGTTATCACAAAAAATAGGAACATTTTCAAAAGAACATTTATAATTCGCTAAAGTTTGTTTCATCCAAAGCAATTGAGTACAACAAAAGGCCGCAGAAATATATTCGGCTTCGGCCGTTGAAAGTGAAACACAATTTTGTTTCTTTGAAAACCAAGAAACTAGGCAATCGCCTAAAAATTGACATGATCCGGAAGTACTCTTACGATCATCAATGTTTCCCGCATAATCCGAATCACTATAACCTTTGAGAAAGAAATTTTCATTCTTTGGATAAAATAAACCATATTGAATAGTGCCTTTCAAATATCGAAAAATCCTTTTAACGGCACTCATATGAGATTCTTTGGGATTGCTTTGAAAAAGAGCACATAGGCATACGACATGAAGAATATCCGGTCTACTTGCGGTTAAATAAAGTAAACTACTAATCATACCTCGATACTTAGATTCATCAACCGACTTGCCTTTTTCATCTTTGTCTATCTTGACATTGGTTGCCATATGAGTAGTGACGGTTCTTCTTCCTTCTTCAATGCCAAACTTTTTAGAAGTTCTTTTGTATACTTTGATTGTGAAGTGTAAATTCCTTCTTGGCATTTCTTAATTTGAAGTCCAAGGAAGAAATTGAGCTCCCCATCATCTCATCTCGAATTCACCTTTCATTAACTTAGAAAATTTCTTGCACAAAGATTCATTAGTAGCTCCAAATATAATGTCATCAACATAAATTTTGCACTAATAAGCAATCTTCCCCTTTTTCAAAAACAAAGACAAGTAGTATCAACTTTACCTCTTGTAAATCTATTTTGCAAAACAAAAGAGCTAAGTCTATCATACCATGCACGGGTGCTTGTTTTAAACCATATACGGCCTTCTTAAGTTTATAAACATCATTTGGCCTAGAAAAATTTTCAAACCCGGAGGTTGTTGTACATATACTTCTTCTTGAATAATACCATTTAGAAAAGTGGATTTTACATCCATTTGGTAAAGCTTGAAATTTTAAAGCAAGAATAGACAAGTAAAATACGAATAGCTTCTAAACGTCTTTATGGGTGCAAAGGTTTCATCATAATCAATACCTTCTTCTTGACAATACCTTTGAGCTACTAACCTTGCTTTGTTTTGAACAATATTGCCTTGATTATTGAGCTTGTTTCGAAATACCCATTTTGTACCAATAATTGTTTGTGATGGAGGACAATTAACCAATTCCCAACATCATTCCTTTAAAATTGATTTAACTCCTCTTGCATTTCTAAAAACCAATCCTCATCTTCAATTGCTTCCTTAGCATTTTTAGGCTCTTTTTGAGAAATAAGAGCTTTTCGGCAAATTTTCCTCGAGTCATTACTTTATCAAGGAGATCACCAATAATAAGATATTTTGGGTGATCTCCCTTAAATTTCAATGCTACGGGAAGATCCGAAGTATCACCTTTGTCTTCTTGATGAACATTTGAGCTTGAAGGTTGATCATTTTGAGCATCATCTTGAACAATTGGTTCAACAACATCCTCTTCATCACTATCATCATTTGGTATCCTTCCAACACCCGAGGCTTCTTTAAATTTGACGTGAATAGATTCTTCAACAACCATACTAGTCTTATTGTAAATTCGATATGCCTTGCTTTAGATTGAATACCCCATAAATATACCTTCATCGACCTTAAGATCAAGTTTGTCCAATTGATCCTTAGTATTCAAAATAAAACACTTGCATCCAAATATTTTGAAATAACTAATATTTGGAATTCTTC
Organism: Rehmannia glutinosa; assembly: GCA_016081115.2. NCBI lineage: Eukaryota > Viridiplantae > Streptophyta > Magnoliopsida > Lamiales > Orobanchaceae > Rehmannia > Rehmannia glutinosa. The sequence goes on along the minus strand of CM071931.1, from coordinate 37,240,679 downwards.
CTTTCCAAAGCCCATATGGAGTTTTATTCAATTTAGGACGAAGATAAACTCGATTAATGACATAGCAAGCGGTACTTACGGCTTCGGCCCAAAAATATTTTGGAAGTGAAAATTCATTGAGCATGGACCGACTCATTTCTTGAAGTGTCCGGTTCTTTCTTTCGGCTACTCCATTTTGTTGAGGTGTCATTGGAGCCGAAAAATTGTGACCATATCCCTTGGTTTCACAAAAGACTCTAAATTCTCCATCAAATTCTCCACCTCGATCACTTCGAATAGACTTTATGGTATCTTCTTTTTCATTCTCAATAAGTCTACACAACTTAACAAACTCATTAACGACATCGCTTTTATTTGCAATAAAAAGAGCCCAAGTATATCTAGAAAACTCATCGACTATAACAAAAGTGTAATGTTTTCCAATTAGACTATCCGTACCAATATCCCCATACAAATCTAAATGAAGAAGTTGTAGAGGCTTGGTTGTGGAAATTTCATTTTGGGCTTAAAACTACTCTTAACTAATTTGTTCTTTTTAACAAGTGTCACATAAGCCAAGATTTTTAAAATTCAATTTGGGTAGTCCTTTTACATGTTGGTTTTTGTAAATATTTTTCAAATTCTTGTATCCAACATGTCCAAGTCGCCTATGCCATAAACTAGTTAAATCATTATTGGCGACAAAACAAGAAACATTTTGACTAACCAAATCACTTGTACAAATTTTGTAAAGATTGCATTTTCTATTTGCTTCACAAATAACTTTATCATTTTTAAGAATAAGGCATTTTTCTTTATTGAAAACAACATTATAATTTGAATCACAACACTTATCAAATTGAACTTAAGCCCTTGTACTAAAAGAACATTACTAAGAGAGAAAGAAGAGTTACCAATTTCTCTATTTCCAAGAATTCTTCCTTTGACATTATCGAACATGACCATACCCTTTTCTTGGAGCTTGATGTTGGTAAAAAGTTCTCTCCTTCCGGTCATATGGCGTGAACATCCGTTGTCCACTAGCCATTTTGAATCTTCCATTGTTGTTATAGCCCCTATAACCTACAAAAGAATTATTTTTAGGTACCCTATAGTTTTGGGGTCTATGGGGGTCAGCCTTGAGACCTTTGGGTCTCCAAAAATAGCTAAAATTGTTCCAAGAGACATAGTTGTTGGCGTCGAATAGTGGTGGCTTGTTGGTTGAGGCGCCGGTGGTGAGGTAGCTTTCGTTCGTAGCCATGGATCTTTATTCTTTACTCGCAATGAGAAACGAGCTTGCCAAAGAGTTTGGCTTTGATACCACTTGTTAGTCCAAGTGGCTACGAAAATATAGAGAGGGGGTGGGGTGAATAGATTTTCCCGATTTTTGCCCTCTTTTTGAATATGAAGATGGTGAAGAAATAAAAGTGCAGAAAATAAATCAACACGTAATGATTTGTAGAGCTTCAACCCATATATGGCCGACGTGCTCTACCACCCGGTATGTCCGAATGGATTTTGAAAATGAAAAAGTTTTATTGATACCAAACAAATACAACATTTACCTTAAAGAGTACCAAACTCTTCTTACAACACCAACTTAGAAGAGCACCACACTCTTCTCACCTCTATGAAGAACACCAAACTCTTCAACACCTATTAGTCAACCAATTGTGTTCTTACCACAAGAACACTAATAAGGATTTCTTGTTTTGGATGATTTTATAATTACAATCAAGATGACACTTTGTTATGAAAATATTACAACTCAGAAATGCAAGTGTAATCAAGAAGGAAAGCCTATCAAGCTAAATATGAAAGTGAAGTGCTAGGCTTAATACAACAAGAATATGAAAATGAAGACTTAGAGAATTTTGTTGATTTCTTATTGTGCTTGTATATTGATGTGTTGTGTTGATCCTCCAATATTCTTCATCTATTTATAGAGGAGCTTCAAGATTTGAATTCCAACATAGGCTCCTCATATTAAAATTTTGTCTGCAAAAAGAAGATCGCAAGATCCACAAATAATGTTAAAATGATAAAGTAATAAAAGCAAATCGTGTTGTCTGCTGCAAGTTCAAAATCATCTGATTTTGAGCAGGCGGTGACCGTGGGTCGACCGGTCGACACGCGTTGAAAAGTTTGAATTAAAAGTCGTTTCAAAATGAGATCTAGCACACGATCTGTTAGATAGATATTTTTATCAAGATTTTGATGATTTTGTGTTAATTGGTTTTTAAACAAAAACAATATTTTAAATGTTGTCCAAATACTCCCAATTGATTTAAAATATTTTTACTAATTTTTTGGAGTATTTCTTGAAGTTTATTTTCAACAAAAGTCGGACAATATTTCAATTTTGAGGTCGACCGGTCGAGCAAACGGTCGACCGGTACCTGAAGAGATGAAAACACGAAACATAACACTCTGGATTGAAAAAAAATGAAGAGGGGGACCGGTCCAGCTGAGGGCCGATCGGTCGGACCCCCCCTGTAACCGGTCGGACCCCCCCTGCAACCTGTCCTGGATTGCACTAATTTCTTTCAAACGTTCGAAATCTTATATAGGGCAACCAGTCGCCCTACGTAATTTTGTGACAGCAAAATTGTGCCGTTTGAAATTCTTATCAGCAGGATTTGCTTTTGATTTTTGTACAATATTTCTACATCTTGTGATCCTCTTTTTGTAGACAAAAGTGAAGAAGGAGGAGCCTATGTCTATGAAGACTCTCCTATAAATAGAGGATGATTTGAAGACACAAGACATAACACACAAGCATACAATACAACAAGAAATCTGCAAAATTCTCAAAGCTTTCATTTTTACACTCTTGTTGAAATAGCCTAAGTTCTTGCACTTGCACAAACTTGAGGTCTAGGCTTTTTGTTCTTGATTACACTTGCACTCAAAGTTTGTATACTTCATTTATTGAGTTGTGATCGTGTGGTACTCTTCATAGGTGTTGAAGGAAGATTGTGGTAATCTCCTTGAAGGTGTTGTAAGAAGATTGTGGTAATCTTCAAAGGTGGTGTTGTATTAATTGTGGTAATTAATAAAATCCTTTTTTCTTTTTGAAATCCACTTCGGATATACCGGGGTGGTAGTAGATTAGGCCCTAGGTGGATTGAACTACTATAAATCATCGAGTTTGTTTAATTTACGCATTTACATTCTTGTCATTTACTTGTTCATTCAAAAAGAGGGCGATTTGCGAAAAATCGGCATAATCTATTCACCCCCCTCTAGATTATTGTAGCCACTTGGACTAACAAGTGGTATCAGAGCCAAACTCTTTGGCTAGCTCATTTCGAGTAAAGAGGAAAGATCCATGGCTACGAATGAAAGCTACCTCATCACCGGCGCCTCCACCAACAAGCCACCACTATTCGACGCCAACAACTACGCATTTTGGAAAGACCGTATGGAGTGCTTTCTACAAGGGTGCGGATTTGATATTTGGAATGTGGTCATTGAAGGAGTTGATCAACCAACCAAGAAATTGGAGGATGGCATCTCGGCTCCCAAACCATTCAAGGAGTTCGATGAAAATGACAAGAAAGCTTCTCTCTAAACGGTAAGGCCTTAAATATTTTACATTGCTCTCTTACCGCCACCGAGTATAATCGTATAAGAGGCATAAGGTCGGCACATGAAGTTTGGGAAAAATTAGAAACCATCTATGAGGGCACAAAGAAAGTGAAGCAAGTAAGAAAAACAATGCTTGTGAAAGACTCTGAAAATTTCAATATGCATGATGGTGAAAGCATATCAAAAATGGTGGAAAGGCTTGACAACATTGTCAATCCTCATGTGGCTCTTGGAAAGGTTATCTCCGAAGAAGACAAAGTGAGCAAGGTTTTGAACGTTTTTCCCGGCTCATGGTCCAAAAAGGTGACGGCTATCACAGAAGCACAAAATCTCGAGACACTCAAATTCGATGAGCTCATCGGGAACCTCCTCATCTACGAAGTCTATCTCAAGGAGAGGAAAAATTCCAAACCATCCATCAATCAATCAGGTATGCAAATTATTCCTAAAGGTCTTGCATCTTCTTCTAATAATGCATATTATGATATTGATGAGGATGATGAGGAAACAGCCGCACTTCATAAGGCAAGAAAACCGAGAGACAACTCGTGTTTTAAATGTGGAAAATCCGGGAACTTCATAGCCTATTGCCCAAAACTCAAGGAGGAGGAACAAAAGAAGAAGAAGACTTTTCCGAAAAAGAAGGCTCTAAATGCAGAAGTCAAAACTTGGGATGAGCTACTTGAAACAATCGACGAAGAAGGAGAATCCGAACATGGTCTTATGGCCATAGACGACGAAAACAACGAGGTATGCTCTAATGCTTCATCCTCTTCCTTAGTTGATGATTTACAATGTGATTTTGATGAATTACTAAATGAGTTTCAAAATTTGATTGTTAAATACAAGACTTTAAAAAATGAGCATAAAGAGCTTAAATTAGAAAAGGATAAATTGTTTACTTCTTATGAATCTCTTGATAAGGCTCATGCTATTACTCTTACTAAAGTCCGTACTCTTGAAACCAAAAAACAAACGCTCACAAATGATCTTGAATATTTGAAAAAGGATGTGCATCGTTTTAACTTAAGTACGGATAAAGTTACAAAAAATTTAGATGCACAAAGAGGTGAACATTCTAAATTAGGACTTGGCTATAAACCCTTTCAACCTCTTTCAAAGAAAAAAGACCAAGGTCCGACTTTTGTACGTGCTAGTAGTGCCCATAATCTTATTTGTTTTTATTGTGGTAAAGTTGGTCACTATGTTAGTCATTGTAAATTGAAGAATAATTTTAGCTTTGTTTGGAGACCCAAAGGTCTCAAGACTAACCCCCATGGACCCCAAAAATATAGGGTACCTAAATATAATTCTTTTGTAGGTCATAGGGGCTATAACAACTATGGAGGATTCAAAATGGCTCGTGGACAGCGGATGTTCACGCCATATGACCGGAAAGAGAGAATGTTTTACCAACATCAAGCTCCAAGAAGAGGGTATGGTCATGTTCGGCAATGGCAAAGGAAGAATTCTTGGAAATGGAGAAAATTGGTAAGTCTTCTTTCTCTCTTAGTAATGTTCTTTTAGTAGAAGGGCTTAAGTTTAATTTGATAAGTGTTAGCCAACTTTGTGATTCAAATTATAATGTTGTTTTTAATAAAGAAAAATGCTTTATTTCCAAAAATGATAAAATTATTTGTGAAGCAATTAGAAAAGGCAATCTTTACAAAATTTGTACAAGTGATTTGGTTAGTCAAAATGTTTCTTGTCTTGTCGCCAATAATGATTTAACTAGTTTATGGCATAGGCGACTTGGACATGTTGGATATAAAAATTTGCAAATTATTTACGAAAACCAACATGTAAAAGGACTACCCAAATTGAATTTTGAAAATCTTGGCTTATGTGACACTTGTCAAAAGAACAAATTAGTTAAGAGTAGTTTTAAGCCCAAAAATGAAATTTTCACAACCAAGCCTCTACAACTTCTTCATTTAGATTTGTATGGGGATATTGGTACGGCAAGTCTAAGTGGAAAACATTACACTTTTGTTATAGTTGATGATTTTTCTAGATATACTTGAGCTCTATTTCTTACAAATAAAAGCGATGTCGTTAATGAGTTTGTTAAGTTGTGTAGACTTATTGAGAATGAAAAGAAAGATACTATTAAGTCTATTCGAAGTGATCGAGGTGGAGAATTTGATGGAGAATTTAGAGTCTTTTGTGAAACCAAGGGATATAGTCACAATTTTTCGGCTCCAAGGACACCTCAACAAAATGGAGTAGCCGAAAGGAATAATCGGACACTTCAAGAAATTAGTCGGTCCATGCTCAATGAATTTTCACTTCCAAAATATTTTTGGGCCGAAGCCGTAAGTACCGCTTGCTATGTCATTAATCGAGTTTATATTCGTCCTAAAATGAATAAAACTCTATATGAGCTTTGGAAAGGAAGAACTCCAAATATTAGTTATTTCAAAATATTTGGATGTAAGTGTTTTATTTTGAATACTAAGGATCAATTGGAAAAATTTGATCCTAAGGCCGATGAAGGAATATTTATGGGGTATTCAACTAAGAGCAAAGCATATCGGGTTTACGATAAGACTAGTGGGGTTGTTGAAGAATCCATCCATGTCAAATTCAATGAAGCTTCGGGTATTGAAAGGATACCCAATGATGAAAGTGATGAAGAGGATATTGTTGAACCCATTGTTCAAGATGATGCTCAAAATGATCAACCTTCAAGCTCAAATGTTCCTCAAGAAGACAAAGGTGATACTCGGATCTTCCCGTAGCATTGAAATTTAAGGGAGATCACCCAAAAATCTTATTATAGGTGATCCCCTTGATAAAGTAATGACTCGAGGAAAATTTGTCGAGAAAGCTCTTATATCTCAAAAAGAGCCTAAAAATGCTAAGGAAGTTATTGAAGATGAGGATTGGTTTCTAGAAATGCAAGAGGAGTTGAATCAATTTGAAAGGAATGATGGATGGGAATTAGTACCTGGTCCTCCATCTCAAACAATTATTGGTACAAAATGGGTATTTCGGAACAAGCTCGATGACCAAGGCAATATTGTTCGAAACAAAGCAAGGTTAGTAGCTCAAGGTTATTGTCAAGAAGAAGGTATTGATTATGATGAAACATTTTCACCCGTAGCACGTTTAGAAGCTATTCGTATTTTACTTGCCTATTCTTGTTTTAAAAATTTCAAGCTTTACCAAATGGATGTAAAATCCGCATTTTTAAATGGTCTTATTCAAGAAGAAGTCTATGTAAAACAACCTCCGGGGTTTGAAAATTTTTCTAGGCCTAATGATGTTTATAAACTTAAAAATGCCTTGTATGGTTTGAAACAAGCACCCCGTGCATGGTATGATAGACTTAGCTCTTTTCTTTTGCAAAATGGTTTTACAAGAGGTAAAGTTGATACTACTCTCTTTGTTTTTGAAAAAGGGCAAGATTGCTTATTAGTGCAAATTTATGTTGATGATATTATTTTTGGTGCTACTAATGAATCCTTGTGCAAGAAATTTTCTAAGTTAATGCAAGGTGAATTTGAAATGAGCATGATGGGGGAGCTCAACTTCTTCCTTGGACTTCAAATTAAGCAATGCCAAGAAGGAATTTATATTTCACAATCAAAATATACAAAGGAGCTTTTGAAGAAGTTTGGCATTGAAGAAGGAAGAACCGTCTCTACCCCAATGGCAACAAACGTCAAGATTGACAAAGATGAAAAACGCAAGCCGGTTGATGAATCCAAATATCGAGGTATGATTGGTAGTTTATTTTATTTAACCGCAAGTAGACCGGATATTCTTCATGTCGTATGCCTATGTGCTCTTTTTCAAAGAAATCCCAAAGAATCTCATATGAGTGCCGTTAAAAGGATTTTTCGATATTTGAAAGGCACTATTCAATATGGTTTATTTTATCCAAAGAATGAAAAATTTTCTCTTAAAGGTTATAGTGATTCGGATTATGCGGGAAATATTGATGATCGTAAAAGTACTTCCGGATCATGTCAATTTCGGATTGCCTAGTTTCTTAGTTTTCAAAGAAACAAAATTGTGTTTCACTTTCAACGGCCGAAGCCGAATATATTTCCGCGGCTTTTTGTTGTACTCAATTGCTTTGGATGAAACAAACTTTAGCGGATTATAAATGTTCTTTTGAAAATGTTCCTATCTTTTGTGATAACATCTCCGCTATAAATATTGCTCAAAACCCAGTTCATCATAACCGTACTAAACATATTGAGATTCGACATCATTTTCTAAGGGATTGTGTTTCTAAACGAAAAATTGAGATATCATTCGTACCATCTCAAGATCAATTGGCGGACATATTTACAAAACCGCTATCTTACGAGACTTTTGCATCTATACGAGCTCGGTTAGGCATAATGCATGTTGAATAAGGTTTACGATTGCATTTTGCACATTTTTAAAACTTAGGGCGAAAAATCGGATTTTTGGTTGAAAATTCGGTTTTTGGAAAATAGAATGAGACAGTGGGCTGCCTGGGGTGAGGGCAACTGGTCGGACCTCACCTCGACCGGTCGCCCTCACCGTCGCCGCCTAGGTTGCCCACCGCCAATTTTGTGTTAAATACGTTTTGTCTTGACTTAATCATTTTGGCTCAAATTATCCATTTTTCATCCCTTCGCCAAATGCACACAAATTTCACTTGATTTGTTTTCTTGCATATATTTCATATCTTGGACTTAATTAGGCTCGATTATCATCATCATTGCTCATCTTTACCGATTGAATGGTAAGAATTCTACTTCATTTGCTCAATTGGGTTGAACCCTTGAGTTTTTGGCTTATTTGTAATTTTATTGATGGAAGTTTCATATGATTGGGATGAGCTTATTGATTATGATGTATTGAATGGTGTTTGAACTGATTTGGTGATGAAAATTTTTGGCTTGATTCCTTTACAAGGGCCTTATACAACTTCTTTTATTTTTCACGCCCACAAAGTGTTCGATGAATTATCGCAAAGAAAATTTCAACTTATACATGACTCTTATGCTTTCAAAAGTCTTACATATTTATTAAGATCATGTCTTGACACTCAAATGAGCTTTTGCAAATCAAATGATCAATTTTTCCCTTTTTATTTGGAATTTAAGTTTCAATTTTCAAAACGCTCGATAAATCGATAAAATTGCGCACTTCGATATATTTGTATGATGTTTTTATCGTGCTAACAATCTTTTGATGATTCCAAAGGGGAGAAACAAGAAAAACGCTCATATGCTCAAAGTAGCGAAAATAAGCTCGCAAGAAAAGCTATAAGCTAGGGCTCTCAAAAGCCAAAAGCTGTGAATATTACTTAGTCCATTTGATGTATTGTGGAATTTTATGCTTGACTAATGATGTTTTGTGACAGGGGGAGCTTCTATGCTCAAATAATTCAAGCTTGTTTTGTAAAAGCTAAGCTTTTAGCTTTTAGTTGGTTGTTTTTATACTTGTTCTTGATATGCATATTGATAGGGGGAGCTTGTGCAAAAATATTTTGAAAAATCTTTGCTCCTATCCTTGTGTGTCTCACTTATGATAAATCTTGCTTGTAATGGATTGATGTCTTAGACAGGAAAATTTGTTTTGTTTTAAAATCGACTTCCTAAAATTGTTTTGGTTTGTAATCATCAAAAAGGGGGAGTTTGTTAGATAAATGTTTTTATCAAGATTTTGATGATTTTGTTTAAATGAGTTTTTATACCAAAACAATGTTTATAAAAGTTGTCCAAATACTCCTAAATGGTTTAAAATGTTTTTACTAATTTTTGGAGTATTTTTTAGAGTTTATTATTCAAAAAAAATTGGACAATACTTTTGATGATTTTGTGTTAATTAGTTTTTAAACAAAAACAATGTTTTAAATGTTGTCCAAATACTCCCAATTGATTTAAAATAGTTTTACTAATTTTTTGGAGTATTTCTTGAAGTTTATTTTCGACAAAAATCGGACAATATTTCAATTTTGAGGTCGACCGGTCGAGCAAACGGTCGACCGATACCTGAAGATATGAAAACACAAAACAGAACACTCTGGATTGAAAAAAATGAAGAGGGGCACCGGTCCAGTTGAGGGTCGACCGGTCGGACCCCCCGGTGACCGGTCGGACCCCCTCCCCCCCCGCAACCTGTCCTGGATCGCACTAATTTCTTTCAAACGTTCGAAATCTTATACAGGGCAACCGGCCGCCCTATGTAATTTTGTGACAGCAAAATTGTGCCGTTTGAAATTCTTATCAGCAAGATTTGCTTTTGATTTTTGTACAATATTTCTACATCTTGTGATCATTTTTTTGTAGACAAAACTGAAGAAGGATGGGCCTATGTCTATGAAGACTCTCCTATAAATATAGGATGATTTGAAGACACAAGACATAACACACAAGCATACAATACAACAAGAAATATGCAAAATTCTCAAAGCTTTCATTTTTACACTTTTGTTGAAATAGCCTAAGTTCTTGCACTTGCACAATCTTGAGGTCTAGGCTTTTTGTTCTTGATTACACTTGCACTCAAAGTTTGTATACTTCATTTATTGAGTTGTAATCTTGAATTTTTCTATCATCCAAAACAAGATATCCTTGTTAGTGTTCTTGTGGTAAGAACACACTTGGGTGATCTTAGGTGTTGAAGAGTGTGGTACTCTTCATAGGTATTGAAGGGAGATTGTGGTAATCTCCTTGAAGGTGTAAGAAGATTGTGGTAATCTTCAAAGGTGGTGTTGTATTAATTATGGTAATTAATAAAATCTTTTTTTCTTTTTGAAATCCACTTCGGATATACTAGGGTGGTAGTAGATTAGGCCCTAGGTGGGTTGAACTACTATAAATCATCGAGTGTTGTTTAATTTCCGCATTTACATTCTTGTCAATTACTTGTTCATTCGAAAAAGAGGGCGATTTGCGAAAAATCGGCATAATCTATTCACCCCCCCTCTAGATTATCGTAGCCACTTGGACTAACACAGTCATCATGTGCGTCAACCTGCATCTGTATAGGGGGAGCAAAGGTTCAAGTTTAATTCTTGAGCACCTGGCCGACCCCGGGCGGCCGGTGGCCGACCTAGTCCAAAAAATTATTGATCCAAGGAAAATTCAAGTAAGTCTTTGCATCTTGTTTCACCTTGATGGTGTTCGGTAATTGTTAAAAACACTATAAAAAGTGAAATCCAAGTTTTATAACGCTGAAAAAATTGTTTTGAAATAAATACGAATAGTAAGATGAAATCATCAAAATCAAAAATAATTTTATCTAACATTGTGGACCGTGGGCATCGGACCTTGATTAACATTTTGAAGCAGGCGTTGCTTTGCGAATCCAATGAACGATCCCTTATAGCTTTGCTTAGAGTACGAATAGGTTTATCCAAAGGGTATTTAACCGTCCGTGGTTGGTGACGAATAGAAAGAGTGGGTAAGGAACCATCATGAAATACAAGATGCTTAGGAATTGAAGAACGTGAGGCCATAGCAGGAGGGGAGTCAGATGGTTGAACAACCGAAACATCTTCCGACTCAAGAGCAGCAAAAGAATTGCCCAAATGAATGTCAGCAGAGTAAGGGACTATGGCACAGGATGAAGAACCAGCACGCATAGTCAAGACCGTATTATCTATTGAGATAGCAACGGCTTTGCCCTTATATTTAGAAGTATGAACAGGACGATACACCTTACGAACTCTGGAACGTCCCTGTTGAGAAGAGGGATGTCGTAGTCTCAGCAGAAGCACTCTGGCAAGAAGCAGTCGAGTGGCCCGTGATACAACAAATAGAGCAAAACTCAGGAAGTTTCTCATAACTGACCAACACAAAAGAACACTGACCCACCCGTTCAACCATAATATGATCCTATAACGGCTTTGAAAGATCCACATCAACCAACACACGAACAAAATTGCCAAGAGAGTCATTTAAGGACCTATGATCAATCTGAATCGGGTTGCCAATAGCTTTGGCGATCCCCATAATAATGTTAGGGTCCCAATATTCCAAACTTAGCTCAAAAATTCGAACCCGAACACTAGCAATAGAAATATTAACTTTGTAAGAGTTGAAATCAGAACCCAAGTAGACAAAACCAATTGAACCCAGGTTAAGAGCCTAAGACACACGAGCTTGAGCCTGGGAATGATCCTAGGCGTTGGAGAATTTGACACAAAAGTAACCCTTCCCCAGATGAATTAATTTCCAACCATTATGAATACTCCATAATTCTGAGTGTTGTTTACGAAGTGGCATAATAGGCCATGGCTTATTACCCTTAACGAGAACAACACGCCCAATCAAAGAATAAGAAAATTATAAAAGACGACGTTGAAAAATATTTTCACAATTATCACAAAATAATAATCGCTCTTTTTAATAAGTTCGGGGATAGAATTGGGCTTACCAGAAACAATATGGGAAAATGATTTAGAGTTACCTGGAACCTGTGGGGTTGAAGAATCCATGGCAGAGGAGTTACCAGAAACAATATTAGCAAAAGAATTAACCAATTGTGGGTTAAACTTAGATGTGTGATGAGCCAAATATTGGGGGTTCACCGCATTTGTGGGGATCTTTGGGGAGGCGCTGCCAACAACTTGAACATCATCTGAGGGAAGACATGCAGAAGGAATACCATGTAGAGAGCAAACAGAAGCCCAGGGGTCATCACCCCCGGGAGGGGCAAGCCATGTGGCTTAGCTACGCCCCCAAAAAGAACAGATAGGGACCCCCAATAGGCAAAGAACTACCATGGGGAAGGTGTAGAAGAGGAGGGCACCCCTTAATCACCATAGCTTGCCTCGATGATGGGGTCACCTTGAGGGGCGTTGCATGTCACCATGGGAGAAGACGCTGCAGATAAAGCCGGTGCAACAAAACCCATCCATTCAGAAACAAAATGATCATCCTTATCATTTGGGGAAGACAAACTAGACCCTCCATTGACGCAAGGTTTGGGAGTTTCAACACCATGCAAATCTAGGGTTTTAGAAGAACTTGCAATGACGGAAGAGAAAACTTTGGGCATAAACATGGATCGACATAGTTCAAGTAAGACCATGAAGGAGCAAATGTGCCATCGAATTGCTAGAAAACGGTGACAGGAAAACGAGCTTAAAAAAATCAATAAAACCTAAGGGTCAAGTCGTGAGAGAAGAGAGAGGGGAGAGCATATTTCAAATTTTTTCCCCTAAATGTTCTCTCGCAAGTTTGTTTGTTTATTTGTAAAGTTGTCTAAATACTTCAATACATTTTATTCAATTTAAGTATTTTATGTAACGCTTGAACTTTATTTTTGACAAAATCGGACAACTTCTCTCGGTAAAGAGCGAGGTCAACCTTTGTAACAACCCGAATTTTTATGCCTTAATAAGATTTTATTAATTATGTTATTTATTTTTTTATGGAATAATAATGGAGAATTAGAAATGTATTAATGATTTTTCGAGATTGTTAATTTGTTAAATTATGGATAATAAAAGAGTCTTTTTAATTAGACTGAGGATTTATTTTATTTGGGCCTTATAACAAATAATTGGACTTTTAATTAGTTTAGAGTATTAAATCAGGCCCATATTGTTAGCAAGTTAATTATAAGTCCATGTACTCTAAACCTAGTTTAATTTGGAGTAGGTTAAAATGCATATATAAGACACGTAAAACACACACGGAGAACACAAAAAAAAATACACGATAGAGAGGCGTAGAGAGTATAGAGAGATCGACCAGAGAGAGAAGAGAAAAGAGAAAAAGAAAAGAAAGAGAGGTGACTTCCCCAATATGGTTGATTCAATAGAGGCCTGAGAAGAATTTGGTTATCCATAAGTTGAACAGACGAGTAATCTCCTTAGTTTTCATATATATTTAAGTTTGTATCACTGTCACATGATTTTTATTATGCTAATTTTTTGAGTGGTCTCCTTATCCTAATAGATTACAATGTTATGTGATAAAAAATTTATGTGTTGATGTGATAAATTAGCTTGTTGCCTCATGTGATAAGAATTTATGTAGTGATGTGATAAATTGGCTTGCCACCAACTATTTTGGATTGTGTGAGTGAATGGTTTTTCCCTTACTAATTGAATATAGGGTTTACCCTAATTAGTTTTGAATCCTTGAATGTAGGGCTTTCCTATAATTATTTGAATGTAGGGTTTACCCTAAATAGTTTTGAATCATTGAATGTAGGGCTTTCTCTTAATTATTTGAATGTAGGGTTTTTCCCTAAAGAGGTTTGAGTAATTGAATATAGGAGTTTCCTTTAATTTAATGAATGTAGGGTATTCCCCTAACTAAGTGAACATATGAATTTTCCCCAAGTATATTTGAATCTAGACTCTAGAGTTCACTAATTAATTGAACGTAAGGTTTCCCTGATTAGTTGAACATATGGTTATCCCTAATTAACAAAATGTACTTTTTACTAACTAATTGAATGTGGGATTTTCCCTTGACTAATTAAATGCATTTGTTTTCCCTTAACTAATTGAATGTAGAGTTTCTTCTAACTAATTGAATATAGGCTTATCCTTTAACTAGTTGAACGTAAGGTTTCTCCTTAACTAGTTCAATGTAAGGTTTTTCCTAATTAATGTTGAGTATGTGAATGTATGTTTATCCTTATTTACCTGTTTGATGTCATATTTACTTTTAATATATTTGCTAATCAATGTGATTTAATTATTATGATATGCACTTACATTTATTCTCATTTTTAATGAAAAGTTGCATAACTTAGGATCATGTATCACGTTAATGTATGTTCATATCATTTCACTAGCATGATAAGATTAAGTCAAGTCATAAAGTGTAATGGTTTTCAAAAAAATGAGTGCACATTATTCTATGATGCTGGAGTGAGTGGGAAATGGGCTCGAAGGACCGGCGTTCCGACCATGTGCCGCTTGCGGCTAATGTTAACGTTCAAGGAAAAAGGCCTTCGGGCAAAACGAATGGAAATGGACCTTCGGGCAAAATATTCATGGGTTCCAAATAACAAGGCCCACTGTGACCTGATTAGAACAATGTGTTACCAAGTGAGCTCGCGTCCTAAGAATGTTTGATGCAACGAAAGTCAAAGTTTTATGCAAAAGAAAGTTTTAAGCAATGAAATGAAGGTTTTTAAGCAAGGAAAACGTAAAGTCTTTTTAAGTTATAAAAGTTAAGATATTTCATTAGGCATGCATTCATGCATGGGATTACTTATTGAGCTTATTTAAGCTCATTCCACGAATATTGAATATTTTTCAGATGAGAATGCAAAAGAGGAAGGAGATAGATGTGCGCAGTAACTCGGGGAACCCATGTCAATGGTATTATTTTATTTTCAAAGTTTGACTTTTTAGTTCATTAAACGTTGAATGTCATTGTGTTTCCAGTACAAATGTTTTGGACGAGTAATTATTAGTATTTATTCCGCTGCAAAGTTTTGAACGATAAGATTTTTATTATTCCGTATATTTAAGCATTCTATTAAAGCATTTCTTTTATTTTAATTGCTATTTTCAATTTAAAATTCAAACAAGCTAGATTGGGTGCTACATTTAGTTGGTATCAGAGCCAGGTTTTTCAAATCGGTTCTGTAGACTTTAAAACGATTTAATTTACGACAAGTTTAAAGTCAACGAGTCATAGGTTCTGAGTCGCGCTTCGAGCATCTCCCTCCGCAACTTGGTAAGCTTTACATTTATTGTCCTTACAAATTTATATGTTTATGTCTCTATGAAATGTACGCTTATGTGAATGTGTTTGAGATAGTATTGATTATTTGATGCGCCCATAATATTTTTCGTGCTTTTTATTGATTTAATTATGTATTTAATTGCGCCTTTGATGCTTATACTCCATTGAATATGCGAGTCATTTTCACACTTTAACATATTATGTTTATTATATTTAACAAGTTTCTAGGACGAAACTTTTATAAGGTGGGGAGAATGTAACGACCCTGATTTTTATGCCATAATAAGATTTTATTAATTATGTTATTTGTTTATTTTATGGAATAATAATGGAGAATTAGAAATGTATTAATGATTTTTCGAGATTGTTAATTTGTTAAATTATGGATAATAAAAGAGTCTTTTTAATTATCTTGAGGATTTATTTTATTTGGGCCTTATAACGAATAATTGGACTTTTAATTAGTTTAGAGTATTAAATCAGGCCCATATTGTTAGCAAGTTAATTATAAGCCCATGTACTCTAAACCAAGTTTAATTTGGAGTAGGTTAAAATACATATATGAGACATGTAAAACACACACAGAGAACACAAAAAAAAATACACGATAGAGAGGCGCAGAGAGAGTAGAGAGATCGACCAGAGAGAGAAGAGAAAAGAGAAAAAGAAAAGAAAGATAGGTGACTTCCCCAATGCCGTTGATTCAATAGAGGCCTGAGAAGAATTTGATTATCCATAAGTTGAACAGAAAAGTAATCTCCTTAGTTTTCATATAGAATTAAGTTTGTATCATTGTCACATGATTTTTATTATGCTAATTTTGTGAGTGGTCTCCTTATCCTAATAGATTATAATTTTATGTGATAAAGAATTTATGTGTTGATGGAATAAATTGTCTTGTTGCCTTATGTGATAAGAATTTATGTAGTGATGTGATAAATTGGCTTGCCACCAACTATTCTGGATTGTGTGAGTGAATGGTTTTTCCCTTCTAATTGAATGTAGGGTTTACCCTAAATAGTTTTGAATCATTGAATGTAGGGCTTTCCCTTAATTATTTCAATGTATGGTTTATCCTAAATAGTTTTGAATCATTGAATGTAAGGTTTTCCCTTAACTATTTGAATGTAGGGTTTTTCCTTAAAGAGGTTTGAGTAATTGAATATAGGGGTTTTCTTTAATTAAATGAATGTAGGGTATTCTCCTAACTAAGTGAACATATGAATTTTTCCCAAGTATATTTGAATGTAGACTCTAGAGTTCACTAATTAATACGTAAGGTTTCCCTGATTAGTTGAACATAGAGTTATCCCTAATTAACTAAATGTACTTTTTACGAACTAATTGAATGTGGGGTTTTCCCTTGACTAATTGAATGTAGAGTTTTGTCTTGACTAATTGAATGCATGGTTTTCCCTTAACTAAATGAATGTAGAGTTTCTTCTAACAAACTGAATATAGGCTTATCCTTTAACTAGTTGAACGTAAGGTTTCTCCTTAACTAGTTGAATGTAAGGTTTTTCCTAATTAATATTGAGTATGTGAATGTTTGTTTATCCTTATTTACCTGTTTGATGTCATATTTACTTTTAATATGTTTGCTAATCAATGTGATTTAATTATTATGATGTGCACTTACATTTATTCTCGTTTTCAATGAAAAGTTGCATCACTTAGGTTCATGCATCACGTTAATGTATGTTTATATCATTTCACGAGCATGATAAGATTAAGTCAAGTCATAAAGTATAATGTTTTTCAAAAAAATGGGTGCACATTGTTCTATGATGCTGGAGCGAGTGGGAAATGGGCGCGAGGACCAATGTTCGACCATATGCCACTTTGCGGCTAATGTTAATGTTCAAGGAAAAGGGCCTTCGGGCAAAACGATTGGAAATGGGCCTTCAAAATATTCACGGGTTCCAAATAACAAGGTCCAGTGTGACCCTGATTAGAACAATGTGTTACCAAGTGAGCTCGCGTCCTAAGAATGTTTCATGCAATGAAAGTTAAAGTTTTATGCGAAAGAAAGTTTTAAGCAATGAAAGCAAGATTTTTAAGCAAGGAAAACGTAAAGTCTTTTTAAGTTATAAAAGTTAAGATATTACATTAGGCATGCATTCATGCATGAGATTACTTGTTGAGCTTCTTTAAGCTCCTTCGACGAATGTTGAATATTTTTCAGATGAGAATGCAAAAGAGGAAGGAGATGGCTGGGCGCAGTGACTCGCGGAACCCATGTCAATGGAATTGTTTTATTTTCAAAGTTTGACTTTTTAGTTCATTAAATGTTGAATGTCATTGTGTTTTCAGTACGAATGTTTGGACTAGTAATTATTAGTATTTATTCAGCTGCAAAATTTTGAACGAAGTAAGATTTTTATTATTCCGTATTTTAAAGTATTCTATTAAAGTATTTCTTTTATTTTAATTGCTATTTTCGCATTAAAATTCAAACAAGCTAGATTGGGTGCTACAACCTTAGTAGGGAGACCCTTACCTGTGAGTTTGAAACTTAAAACAGAAACATAAATTTTTTTATGGTAGCGGCCAGTGCGCCCTAGATGGCGGCGGTGCACGAATGTTTAAGTTTTTCTCGTATTTCTTCTCTCGTTCGAGGTCGAGCAGTCACTATCCATAGCAACCATCGCTATAGACGGTGATCGATCGGTCGTCCTGATGCCATCTTGTGTCAAAACGTTTTTCAACGATTTAATATTTTGAATTTTAAACATAGTGATGGTCCCTATAGTCTTTTGATAGCAAATTTATCCATTGTAGAAATACTTCTCAAAGAAATTAAGGCTTTACATTTATTAACCATTTTCCTGGAGTTGTTTTGATCCTTCTTTTTTGCGAAAAAACTCAATTAGGAGGAGTCTATGTTGAAGACTACATCTTGGAGCTCTTCTATAAATAGATGAAGCGTTGGAGGATCAACTACAACACACAATTCTATATCACAACAAGAATATCTCAAAAAAAAAATCTCACAAGCTCTCATTTTCATATCTTGTTGTAATAGTCTAAGCACTACACTTTCACATCTTGCTTATTGGGATTTCTTTCTTGATTACACTTATACTTTCAAAGTTGTGTTAGATAAATGTTTTATCAAGATTTTGATGATTATGTTTAAATGAGTTTTTATACCAAAACAATGTTTATAAATGTTGTCCAAATACTCCTAAATGATTTAAAATATTTTTACTAATTTTTGGAGTATTTCTAGAATTTATTTTTTGATAAAAATGGACAACACTTTTGATGGTTTTGTTTAAATTGGTTTTTACACCAAAACTATGTTTATAAATGTTGTCAAAATACTCCCAAGTGATTTAAAATGTTTTTACTAATTTTTGGAGTATTTCTTGAAGTTTATTTGTGATAAAAATTGGACAACATTTAATATTGGAGCCATCTATATCGTCGGCCTGCACCGAAGAGTTGAAAAAATGAAACAGAACAAAACAGAAACAAATTTTGAATTCTTTGACAACAAGATTTACTTTTCATTTTTGTACAATATTTCTACATCTTGTGATCCTCTTTTTGTAGACAAAAGTGAACAAGAAGGAGCCTATGTTGGGAGCCTATGTTGGTGAAGACTCTCCTATAAATAGAGGATGAATTGAAGACACAACACATACAAGCAAAACACACAACAAGAAATCGCAAATTGTTCAAGCTTTCATTTTTACATTCTTGTTGTAATAGCCTAAGTACTTTCACTTGCACATCTTTGAGGTCTAGGCTTTTTGATTCTTGATTACACTTGCACTCAATCTTTGTATTGGTTTCATAGAGTTGTAATCTTGATTTTTGTCCATCATTCAACACAAGACATCCTTGTGAGTATTCTTGTGGTAAGAATACACTTGGGAGATTTAGGTGATAGGTGTTTGAAGAGTGTGGTACTCTTCAAAGGTGGTGAAGGAAGATTGTGGTAATCTCCTTGAAGGTGTTGTAAGAGGATTGTGGTGATCCTCAAGGTGTTGTATTAATTGTGGTAATTAATAAAATCTTTTTCTTTTTGAAATCCATCCCGGAGATACTGGGGTGGTAGAGGATTAGGCCCTAGGTGGGTTGAACCTCTTTAAATCAACGAGTGTTGTTTAATTTCCGCATTTACATTTTGTCATTTACTTGTTGATTCAAAAAAGAGGGTGATTTGCGAAAAATCAGCATAATCTATTCACCCCCCATCTAGATTATCGTAGCCACTTGGTCTAACAAGTGGTATCAGAGTCAAACTCTTTGGCTAGCTCGTTCCGAGTAAAGAGGAAAGATCCATGGCTACGAATGAAGCTTATCTCACCACCGGCGCCTCCACCAACAAGCCACCACTATTCGACGCCAACAACTACGCATTTTGGAAAGACCGCATGGAGTGCTTTCTACAAGGATGCGGATTTGATTTTGGAATGTGGTCATTGAAGGAGTTGCTCAACCAACAACAAAATTGGAGGATGGTACCACGACCCCCAAGCCGTTCAAGGAATATGATGAAAATGACAAGAAGGCTTTCTCTTTAAACGGTAAAGCCTTAAACATTTTACATTGCTCTCTTACCGCCACCGAATATAATCGCATAAGAGGCATACGGTCGGCACATGAAGTTTGGGAAAAATTAGAAACCATCTATGAGGGCACAAAGAAAGTGAAGCAAGCAAGAAAAATAATGCTTGTGAAAGACTTTGAAAATTTCAATATGCATGATGGTGAAAGCATATCAAAAATGGTGGAAAGGCTTGACAACATTGTCAATCCTCTTGTGGCTCTTGGAAAGGTCATCTCCGAAGAAGATAAGGTGACCAAAGTCTTAAATGCCCTTCCCGGCTCATGGTCCGAAAAGGTGACGGCAATCACTTTAAGCTCAAAATCTTGAGACACTCAAGTTTGATGAGCTCATTGGGAATCTCCTTATTTATGAAGTATATCTCAAGGAGAGGAAAAATTCTCAGCCATCCACCTCTAAACCGGGTACGCAAAATAGTATTAAAGGCTTAGCATCTTCTTCTAATAATGTTTATTATGCTAGTGATGAGGATGATGAAGAAACGGCGGCTCTTGTTAGAAAATTTGCAAAATTTGTAAACAAAAATAAAGCAAGAAAGCCAAGAGACAATTCTTGTTTCAAATGCGGAAAATCCGGGCACTACATAGTCGATTGCCCAAAATTAGCGGAAGAGGAACAAAAGAAGAAAAAGCCTTTTCCGAAAAAGAAGGCGTTAAATGCGGACGTCAAAACTTGGGATGAATTACTTGAAACAACCGACGAGGAAGGAGAATCCGAATATGGTCTTATGGCCATAGACGATGAAAATACCGAGGTACGCTCTAATGCTTCATCTTCTTCCCTAGTTGATGAATTACAATGTGATTTTGATGAATTGCAAAATGAGTTTCAATATTTGATTGTTAAATACAAGAATTTGAAAAAGGAGCATAAAGAGCTTAAACTAGAAAAGGATAAATTATTTACTTCTTATGACTCTCTTGATAAGGCTCATGCTATTACTCTTACTATGGTCCGTACTCTTGAAACCGAAAAACAAACGCTCAAATAATATTGAAAATTTGAAAAAGGATGTGCATCGATTCAATTTAAGTACGGATAAAGTCACAAAAATTTTAGATGCACAAAGAGGTGATCATTCTAAATTAGGACTTGGTTACAAACCTTTTCAAAAATCTTTTAAGAAAAAAGACCAAGGTTCAACCTTTGTACGTGCTAGTAGTCCTCGTATTATTACTTGTTTTTATAATGGTAAGAATGGACACTATGCTAGCAATTGTAAATTGAAGAATAATTTTAGCTATTATTGGAGACCTAAAGGTCTCAAGGCTAACCCCCATGGACCCCAAAATTATAGGGTACCTAAAAATAATTCCTTTGTAGGTTATAGGGGCTATAACAACAATGGAAGATTCAAAATGGCTCGTGGACAGCGGATGTTCACGCCATATGACCAGAAAGAGAGAACTTTTTACCAACATCAAGCTCCAAGAAGAGGGTATGGTCATGTTCGGCAATGGCAAAGGAAGAATTCTTGGAAATGGAGAAATTGGTAACTCCTCTTTCTCTCTTAGTAATGTTCTTTTAGTAGAAGGGCTTAAGTTCAATTTGATAAGTGTTAGCCAACTTTGTGATTCAAATTATAATGTTGTTTTTAATAAAGAAAAATGCCTTATTTCCAAAAATGATAAAATTATTTGTGAAGCAATTAGAAAAGGCAATCTTTACAAAATTTGTACAAATGATTTGGTTAGTCAAAATGTTTCTTGTCTTGTCGCCAATAATGATTTAACTAGTTTATGGCATAGGCGACTTGGACATGTTGGATACAAAAATTTGCAAACTATTTACAAAAACCAACATGTAAAAGGACTACCCAAATGAATTTTGAAAATCTTGGCTTATGTGACACTTGTCAAAAGAACAAATTAGTTAAGAGTAGTTTTAAGCCCAAAAATGAAATTTCCACTACCAAACCCCTACAAATGCTTCATCTTGATTTGTATGGGGATATTGGTACGACAAGTCTAAGTGGAAAACATTACACTTTTGTTATAGTTGATGATTTTTCTAGATATACTTGGGCTCTATTCCTTACAAATAAAAGCGATGCCGTTAATGAGTTTGTTAAGTTGTGTAGACTCATTGAAAATGAAAAGGAAGATACTAGTCTATTCAAGTGATCGAGGTGGAGAATTTTGGCGAATAGAGTCTTTTGTGAAACCAAGGGATATAGTCATAATTTTTCGGCTCCAAGGACACCTCAACAAAATGGAGTAGCCAAAAGGAAGAATCGGACACTTCAAGAAATGAGTCGGTCCATGCTCAATGAATTTTCACTTCCAAAATATTTTTGGGCCGAAGCCGTAAGTACCGCTTGCTATGTCATTAATCGAGTTTATATTCGTCCCTAAAATGAATAAAACTCCATATGAGCTTTGGAAAGGAAGAACTCCAAATATTAGTTATTTCAAAATATTTGGATGTAAATGTTTTATTTTGAATACTAAGGATCAATTAGACAAACTTGATCCTAAGGCCGATGAAGGAATATTTATGGGGTATTCAACGAAGAGCAAAGCATATCGGGTTTACAATAAGACTAGTGGGGTTGTTGAAGAATCCATCCATGTCAAATTCAATGAAGCTTCGGGTGTTGAAAGGATACCCAATGATGAAAGTGATGAAGAAGATATTGTTGAACCCATTGTTCAAAATGATACTCAAAGTGATCAACCTTCAAACTCAAATGTTCCTCAAGAAGATAAAGGTGATACTTCAAATCTTCCCGTAGCATTGAAATTTAAGGGAGATCACCCAAAAGATCTTATTATTGGTGATCCCCTTGATAAAGTAATGACTCGAGGAAAATTTGCCGAGAAAGCTCTTATATCTCAAAAAGAGCCTAAAAATGCTAAGGAAGCCATTGAAGATGATGATTGGTTTTTAGAAATGCAAGAGGAGTTGAATCAATTTGAAAGGAATGATGTATGGGAATTAGTACCTTGTCCTTCATCTCAAACCATTATTGGCACAAAATGGGTATTTCGGAACAAACTCGATGACCAAGGCAATATTGTTCGAAACAAAGCAAGGTTAGTAGCTCAAGGTTATTGTCAAGAAGAAGGTATTGATTATGATGAAACATTTGCACCTGTAGCACGTTTAGAAGCTATTCGTATTTTACTTGCCTATTCTTGTTTTAAAAATTTCAAGCTTACCAAATGGATGTAAAATCCGCATTTTTAAATGGTATTATTCAAGAAAAAGTCTATGTAAAACAACCTCCGGGGTTTGAAAATTTTTCTAGGCCAAATGATTTTTATAAAAGGCCTTGTATGGTTTAAAACAAGTACCCCATGTATGGTATGATAGACTTAGCTATTTTTGCTAAATGGTTTTACAAGAGGTAATGTTTATACTACTCTCTTTGTTTTTGAAAAAGGGCAAGATTGTTTACTTGTACAAATTTATGATATCATTTATGGTGTTACTAATGAATTATTGTGCAAGTTATTTTCTAAGATGATGCAAGGTGTACTTAAGATGATCATGATGGATGAGCAAATATTCTTCCTTGACTTCAAGTTAAAAAATGTCAATCAAAGTGTACAATAGAACCTTTGAAGAAGTTAGGCATTGAAAAAGGAAAAATTATTTCAACCTCTATGGTTACCAATGTAAAAGATTGACAAAGGTTGAGGAAGGCATATTGGTTGACAAACAAATTCAAGGTATGTTTTCTTGTATTATTCCCATAGACTCGACATTTTATATGCCTTATGTCTATATGCTCGATTTCAAAAACTATCCCAACGAATCTCATTAAAGTGTCGTTAAAAGAAATTTTCAAATATTTAAAAGGCACTTCTTCTTATGACTTGTTGTATCCAAAGTATTAAAACATTCTTATTTTTCCGGGATAACAAGTTCGGTGTTAACAATTTCTCAAAATATGGTTCGTCATAATCGAACTAAACATATTGAGATTTGATATCTTTTTAAGGGGTTGCGTTTTTTTTAACAAAAACTTGAGATATGTTTAATTCCGTCTCAAAGTTAACTCGCGGACATTTGTTCATTTACCGCCGAGTCTTTTTACCTCATTTCGAGCTTGCTTATGACATAATGTATATTGAATGAGGTCTATGTTTGCATTTTGCACGTTTTTAAAACTTAGGCGAAAAATCGGATTTTTGGTTCAAACTTCGGATTTTGGAAAACAGATGAACCACTAGGCGATCGGGGCAAGGTCGACCCACCGCCGCCCATGCCATGCCGTCCGGTCGCCCATGACCCCAACCGTCGCCAGACCATTTTAAAAGAATAAAATTGCTTCATCCTTCATTTCGTTATTTTGGTTATTTTCTTCCAAAATCGAACCCCTTTGCATATTTTCACACAATTCACCCAAAATGATTTCTTTCTTGTATATTCTATATTTTTGGATTTATAGACGAGTATATCATCCGTATTACTCGACTTCTCCGATTGATTGGTAAGTTTAATTCCTTCTTTAATCTCAATTGGGTTGAACCCTTGAGAAAATGCTTATGTGTTGTTTTATTGATGGAATTCGTGTATAATTGTGGTGTGCATGATTATTGTTGATAGATGAATGTTGTAGTATTGAAATTAGTGATGAAATTTTTTTGGCTTAAATGTATTACAAAGGCGTTATATATCTCTTGTTTTATTCGACGACGCACGCCAAGTGTTCGACAAAATGCTTCTATGAAAAAATTCATCACCTACATGATTCTCTTGATTTGAAATGTCTTATATATTTATAGAGATCATATTTTGTCAATCAAATAAGCTTTTATAAATCACATGATTGACTTCTCCCTTATTATTCGGAATTTAAGCTTCAATGATCAATATGTCGATAAATCAATTAAGTTGCACACTTTGATATAATTGTATGATGTGTTTATCGTGCTAACATTCTTTTTGATGATTCCAAAGGGGGAGAAACAGGAAAAACGCATAAACGCTCAAAGAAGCGGAAATAGTCTTGCAAATAAGCTTGCAAGAAAAGATACAAGCTATGGCTCTTAAAAGCCAATAGGTATGAATGATTCTTAGTCCAATTGATGTATTATGGACTTTTATGCTTGACTAATGATGTCTTGTGACAGGGGGAGCTTATAAGCTCATGAAATTCAAGCTTAAGTTGTAAAAGCTAAAGATTTTTGTTTGCTTTTTGTTATGTATGTTGATAGGGGGAGCTTGTGCGGAAATGATTTTGAAAAATCTTTGCTCCTTTCCTTGTGATGTTGCTTTTGATAAATGTTGCTTGTGATGGATTGATGTTTTTAGACCGGATAAAATTGTTTTATTTTAAAATCGATCTCCTAAAATTGTTTTGGTTTGTAATCATCAAAAAGGGGGAGTTTGTTAGATAAATATTTTTATCAAGATTTTGATGATTATGTTTAAATGAGTTTTTTATACCAAAACAATGTTTATAAATGTTGTCCAAATACTCCTAAATGATTTAAAATATTTTTACTAATTTTTGGAGTATTTCTTAGAATTTATTTTTGATAAAAATGGACAACACTTTTGATGGTTTTGTTTAAATTGGTTTTTACACCAAAACTATGTTTATAAATGTTGTCAAAATACTCCCAAGTGATTTAAAATATTTTTACTAATTTTTGGAGTATTTCTTGAAGTTTATTTGTGATAAAAATCGGACAATATTTAATATTGGAAGTCGACGGCCGCCCTATATCGTCGGCCCAGACGAAGAGTTGAAAAAATGAAACGAGAACAAAACATAAACAAATTTTGTGAAAAAAAGGAGGGGGTCAAAGGGAGGTCGACCAGTGCCGCACTCCCCTAGGACGACGGCCGCACTCCCGTCGACCGGCCGACCCCCGACGACTGCACTGGATCGCACTTTCTTTTTCAAACGTTCGAAATCTTAAACAGGGCAACCGGTCGCCCTATGTTATTTTGTGACAGCAGAATTATACCATTTGAATTCTTTGACAGCAAGATTTACTTTTCATTTTTGTACAATATTTCTACATCTTGTGATCCTCTTTTTGTAGACAAAAGTGAACAAGAAGGAGCCTATGTTGGGAGCCTATGTTGGTGAAGACTCTCCTATAAATAGAGGATGAATTGAAGACACAACACATACAAGCAAAACACACAACAAGAAATCTGCAAATTGTTCAAGCTTTCATTTTTACATTCTTGTTGTAATAGCCTAAGTACTTTCACTTGCACATCTTTGAGGTCTAGGCTTTTTGATTCTTGATTACACTTGCACTCAATCTTTGTATTGGTTTCATAGAGTTGTAATCTTGATTTTTGTCCATCATTCAACACAAGACATCCTTGTGAGTATTCTTGTGGTAAGAATACACTTGGGAGATTTAGGTGATAGGTGTTTGAAAAGTGTGGTACTCTTCAAAGGTGGTGAAGGAAGATTGTGGTAATCTCCTTGAAGGTGTTGTAAGAGGATTGTGGTGATCCTCAAGGTGTTGTATTAATTGTGGTAATTAATAAAATCTTTTTTTCTTTTTGAAATCCATCCCGGAGATACTGGGGTGGTAGAGGATTAGGCCCTAGGTGGGTTGAACCTCTTTAAATCAACAAGTGTTGTTTAATTTCCGCATTTACATTTTGTCATTTACTTGTTGATTCGAAAAAAGAGGGTGATTTGCGAAAAATTGGCATAATCTATTCACCCCCACCTCTAGATTATCGTAGCCACTTGGTCTAACAAGTTGTATACTTTCATTTGAGTTGTAATCTTGATTGATCAAATCATCCAAAACAAGACATACTTGTTGAGTGTTCTTCTGGTAAGAACACACTTGATTGATTCATTAGGTGTTGAAGAGTTTGGTGCTCTTCAAAGTTGTAAGAAGAGTTTGGTGCTCTTCAAAGTTAAGTTGTAATTATTTGGTATCAATTAATAAATTTTTTCTTTTCGAAATCCACTCGGACATACCGGGTAGTAGTAAATTAGGCTCAAGGTGAGTTGAACCACTATATATCATTGTGTTCATTCTTCTTATATTTACTTTATTCTTGAGAAGTTTTTCACATATTTGGAAAAGAGGGCATAAATAAGAAAATCGGGAAAATCTATTCACCCCCTTAGATTTTCATAGCCACTTTGACTAACATTCTTTTCCTAGTATAATTCGGCAAACGGTCTCCAGCTCCTATTGTAACAATTTATCCCTGTAGAAACACTAAACAATTTTGTTAAATAATTAAGTCTAAAATTATACTTAACAATTTTTTTAGAGATGAATTTTGGTGGATGACTCTTCAAAAGAAAAGGAATATTTTTAAATTAGATAGTCTCTTGGAACGTTCTAAATCAATTACAAGGTCTTATTGATTATTCAATAGCTTATAGGGAAAATAGATTTGAGTCTCCTATAAATACAACTATAGAAATTGCTAATGAAATGGACATAGAACTCACATTTCGTAAACGATGTATGATTCATAGTTAAAGACAATTTCATGAAAATAATGACGATGAGATTACTTATATAGCTAAAAAATCTTTTGAATTTGAATACTTAATTATATAATGGATCACTCTATCACTTCCATTGTAACTAGATTCAAACAATTTAAAAAATATGAATTTTTTTTGGTTCTTTATTTGATTTAAACAAACTAAAAGCTCAATAGGATAAATTGAAAAGATGTTGTTTTAACCTTGAAAATTCTTTAAAATTTAATGAATATTCATATATTTGATTTGATTTATTTTCAGAACTAAGAGTATTAAAAGAAACTTTGAACATAGAAAGCAATATTCTAATTAGGGTACTAAACTACATAAAAATGTTAGATTTTTTCTCTAAATACATGTATTAATGCTCATAACATATTGTTAACCATAGCTGTGAAAGTTGTTTCTACTGAAATAATCTTTTCTAAATTAAAATATTAAAATCTTATTTAAGGTCAACTATATCCCAATATAGATTAAATGGATTAAGTATATTATCAATTGAAGGTAGTTTGTTAACATCTTGAGTATGAGATTGAACTTTAATAGGTGGTTTTTCACCTGAAAGGCAACAAAGATAAATAAATTCCTCTAAATATTTTTTATAATACATTTTTTATTTATCTAAGATCTTACCTTAGGCCTCATATTTTCTTGACACGGCGCTGATGAAACCTAGATTAGTTCTGGATTGATGGATTTAAACTCAAAGATTTCATATTTAAAAAATAAATTATGTTGAGTTTATAAGACAATTCAAGTTACTATTGATTTCATTTCTTTGAATTTTAAATTTGAATAATTTGTACTTTGCTTCTTTTTTTTTTTGCATATTTGCCACCCGAAATTGTATTTACAAATTGCCATCTAAATCCCACCGACGCGCGCATTCTTGAATAAACTCAGAAATGTAAAGTGTAAATCATTCATAAAGAAAGAAATGAATTATGTATTAACAAAGTGAATGAAATTAGATGTCTACAATTTTATTTATACAAGAGGAATGAGACAATATTTACTAACTAACTTAACTACCTTCATAAACAGAATAACTAATATTCTAACTGCTATTTAGCTGAGGTGATATCTTGACAATTCCCCCGGCAAGTGGGGCGTGAATATCAATCAAACCCAACTTGGAGATGAAATGTGTGAACATATGTGGGGAGAGAGGTATCAAGATATTAGCAAACTGATGTGTAGAAGATATGTGAATTAGCTTTATCAATCATTCTTGGATCTTCTCTCTGACAAAATGGCAATCCAATTGTATGTGCTTTGTGCGCTCGTAATGACACGGATTTTGAGCTATGCAGTAGGCTGACTTACTATCCGTATAGATAATGGTTGGTTGAGTATGTTGAATCTGTAGATCACTTAGTAGATATACAAGTCATTGTACTTCACATGTTATTAAAGTTATGGCTCTGTATTTAGCTTTAGCTGAACTTCTACTGACTGTAGGTTGCTTCTTTGCCTTCCAAGATATCAATGAATCCCCAATGTATACTGCAAAACCACTGATGCTCCTTCTAGTCTCTGAACACTTTGCCCAATCTGCATCACTGAACCCTTTGAGGTGTAATTGGCTGTCGGTTGAATACAATAATCCGTTTCCTGGATTAGTTTTTAGATATCGTAGGACTCTATGAGTTGTAATGGGTGATGCATTTTGAAGCCCATAATGTAGTAGCACATGTAAAAATAATGATCATGTGGTGTGGCATGTGTGTGGATTGTCTTGTGCAAAAGGTGTGTAAAGAGGGGAAGAGTGAATGGAGAAGTGTTGGGAAATTTATTGTTTAGATTTTGATGAATGCCATGTAAAACTTAGAATAGGAAGTTGGCACCCCATTTCTGTTGTAAACTGCATTGTAATAAACAGGGCTGGTCAAGCTGAGTTAAGTCAGTTATGCCTAAACATGCAAAAAGACAATTGGAGACTAGAAGGAAGACTCGCGAGGCGAGGCGGTGAGTTTGGCAAAGAAGAGAAGACGGGGAACTCGATGAAGGTGCGGTGAGATGCGGTGCGGTAAAACATCGCCAAGTTGACTCAAGATAGCCAAGTCTCTAGTTGAAGTGAGAAGAGTCATCCAATGATTGAAAGTGACTCTAAGTCACCTGGGAAAGCAAGAAAATGCGGTCAAGTCGAGATAAGCTGAAAGAGATCATTTGCCGTAGAAATCAAGAGAATTACTTAAACAAGTAATATCTCCATGCTACCTTTCTCGAAGTGCTCAGTCCCAGAAGCGTGCAAGAGGAATAAACCAATGGGAAGCACTACAACGTGTCAGAACTCTGAAAAGCTGAAGAACAATTCATACGAGGAAGTGGAAATTTCAAGGACTGCAACAAGACAAGCTAACGACCACAAGTGACTTTCAAAAATTAAACCTATCTCTTCAACGGGCAGATTTTTGAAAGATCACTATAAAAGGCTGAGGAAAGACTCTGAGAAAGAGACTTTTTTTTTGATTACCTGAACCACGAACATTCAAGCTAACATCTGAAATGTAATCAAAATATTCTCAAAATCATTCAAGATTAATCCTCAAGCCTACACTACGAAGAAAATCAATCCAACACTCACATGTGAAGGAAAGATAACTTCAATCAGTTGAAGAGGAAACTTTTGAAGAAAAGGGGTCTACATTCCACGGAGGATTGTAGGAAGGTTCAAAGTCGAACCAGTCTCGAGTTTTGGAGGGCTTCGTGATCAAATCCAAAAGCTTGAGCAAGTGAGTTGTAGTAGCAAGCGGTATCTGTGAAGAAGATGAGTCGTATGAGAAGCCGGTGAGTGACAAGGCATCTCGGCATCGAGTCCCAAGGAGGATCAAGGTTGTGTGATCAAGACTTGTATACGGGTATTACCACTGCGTATCTTGATCAATACTTAGTGGATTCCTCCGGGAGTTGGAGAAGAGAGGAGAAGAAGAATTACCCCATCTTGAACCTCTATAAAAACTTATCGTGTCATTTACATTTCAGCATTTTAATTCTGCATCTTATTTGTTTAACTCTTTGATAAATTTGCTATCCACTTGATAATCTCTAAGTACTAAAACCAAGCATTAAATCATAACTAAACCAAATTTAAGGGTGTTAAGTCTTCCATTTGAAAACAAAGCTGATTGAGCTAATTGAGTCTTAACTTGGTTGAGTTATTCTATCAACGGCTCGGTCAGTGCATTGAGTGACTAACTCTCTTGATTAACTAAATTGGTTGTCCACGAGGACACATTGTGTAGTATCAACTCGAATTTTAAAAGGACTAAATCGAAAAGTTGGTAAGGTTTATTCAACCCCCTCCCTTCTAAACCTTACACTCACACCCCCAGGACCTACAAGTGGTTTGAGGCGGTTGGTTCATTGAGCCTTCACCAGTTCTTGAGCTAGATCTCCAAATTTTTCAAAGTCTATTTTAGTACTTAAGTTTTTCAAAACTCCTTTTATCATTAAAAGTTATTATCATGGAAGCAAATTTGACACGCATCCCTATGTTCACAATTGAAGAATTTGATGATTTGAAAATTCGTATGCGAGGCTCATCTATCGGCATTACATGATGAGATGTGGATAGTGATAGAGGATGGGCCGCTGCAAATTTTAAAAGTGAACACTGATTGTAAGAAGAGCTGCGGTTTGAAGGTGAAGAGGATGTTGCTCTAGACCGACTATGGTTGAAAAATCAAGAAGCTGAATGGACAAATGATGACGAGAGAAAAAGATACAACCTGGACAATGTGGCCAAGGACATCCTTTACAAAACTTTGGACAAAGCCATGTTCAATAAAGTCAAATCATGCAAAACGGCTAAAGAAATGCGGGACAAGCTAACATTGATTTGTGAAGGCTCGAGCAAATCAAGGAAAATAAATTATCGGTGGTTGTCTGAGAAATTTGAGAATTTCAAAATGATCGCGAGGAGAGAACCTGGATCAAGCTGGATGCTCGATTCACGAAATCACCCAAGAGCTATCGCACTTGGAAAAGAATATACACGAGAAGGAAATGTGTATGAAGATCTAAAAAGTCTCTCGGTGAATGGGAAATGAAGGTCATGGCACTAAGACATTCCATGGACCTATCGAAAACATCCAACCATGAGCTATTCTCGGATCTCAAAGCCTACGAATTTGGTGAGAAGAAAAGATCGAGGAAGAGATAGTTGTACCCAAAAGCAATTTGCTCTAATTGTGAAGGATGGCAAGAGAGCGAGGTCAAAGAAGTCATTGACCCAGAGGAAATAGCCCTAATGGTTAAAAGGTTCAACAAGTTCTTCAATAAGAACTACAAGAGAGGCAAGGGCGAATCCTCAAGAAGACACTCAGCTCCTCCAAGTCAAGGAAGATAGGCCAACCAAAAGAACATATCATCAAAAAGTTGAATATCAAAGGGTGACAATCCAAGAATGGAAAGAGTTGATCAAAAGATTGAATATCTATCTTTGGAACTGTAGGCAACCAGGTCACTATGCCATTGATTGCCCATATCCTGTAGTCAACAAATACGAGGAATGAAGAAGAAAGAAAGGTCTTGAGAGAAAGAAGACAAAAAAAGAAAAGAAAAAGCAATGTTGGTGCGAGAGAGCTTTGAGACGCCAAGTCAAGAGACATAGTTGATTGAGAGTAGTGTGGTGACTAGTCAAGTGACTCTAAAGAAGAAGCCTTGATATGTTTGATGGCCAAGGAACAAGACCAACGACCAAGAAGATGAGGTACACTCTAACTCATCAAACTCATTCTAGTGATAGTAGTATGACACACACACTTCATCACCCACTGATCTTTATGATTCATTAGGCAAAATGATGAAAGATTTTGAACACATTAAATCCTCACACACACTACTTAATGAGGAAAACGACTTACTCAAGAGCAAAACTCACGGTGACTAAGGAGGAGTACTCTAAGTCAAATAGTGATGAGATTGAAAGTCTAAAAGCTGAAAATACCAAGCTAATAAGCGAGAGATAGCTTGCTATAGAAAAGAGGAAAATGACCTCAAAAATGTGATTGCCTCATTCACTAAGTCATCCAAATCATTGGATGATCTTATTATGAGTCAAAGAGAACGTGGGGACAAGCAGGCTTAGGATTTAGTTCCTCTATGCTATGTCAAGCTCAAAAGTGATTTTGGAAAAAGGATCTTCAAGCAATGAAGTATCCCAAAAATCAAAACTCAAAAGGTGCACACACATCTATTCCAAAGCACAATCACAAGTAGGTGGCCTTGGCTATAAAGGAAAAGGAAAGCGGCCGATTGAGTGTCTTTGAGAGGACAAGCGAGAAGAAATCGGCCGAGTTCCTCAAAGCAAACTCCAAATAGAAAATACTCTGTAAAGAAGAAAGCAGAGCTACCAAAAACCCCGGAAGTTCTATAAAAGAAACACATATGATGGAAACGGTAGAAAATACGAGCAAGGCGATTGGAATGATGTGAACTATCGCAAAGACCTATGGAATATAAGCCCAAATGGCAAAGGCCTAGAACTCAGCAAAGGCCATTCCAAAGGTATAAGAGCTTTTATCAGCACACATATGCACCGAGGCACTACACTCAGAGATATCACAACTACCCAAAGAAGGCAATTGCTAAAACATATATACGAGGCATACGAGACAAAAGAGGCAATTTGTATGAACCTAGAATCCCCAAGCAATTTGCCAAAATTAATTATGATTATGGCACTGATATATGGAAACCTCTTAGAGTCAAATCATTTGGCTATAGGTTGGTTGGATCATCTTACAATACTAACCCCTCAGGACCCAGACAAGTATGGGTACCTAAAACTTAATTTCCTTGATTGCAGGTTCAAGGGACGGTGAGTGCCAAGGAACCTGGTACATGGATAGTGGTCATTCCGGACATATGACGGAAAGCAGGAAAAATCTGTCAAAATTCAAGGAAGTCAAAGGAGCAAAAGTCATATTTGGAGGAAATGAAGCTCCAGGAGAAATAAGAGGCATTGGATCCATCAAGAAGAATGGATTAGAAATCACAGATGTTGCATATGTTGAAGGACTCAACTTCAACTTGCTAAGCATAAGCCAACTCTGTGACAAGGGTTATAGTGTTGGATTTAACATGGGTATATGCCAAATCAAGGATATTGAATCAAATGAAGTTGTGTTGCAAGGATGCAGACAAAAGAACATGTATGTAGTGGATTGGTCAACCGCAACACCCATCACATGTCTATTAGCAAAGACACTGTTGAATCAAGTTAGGTGTGGCACAAAAAAGCCGAGTCACCTGAATTTCAAAACAACTTAACAAGCTTGCGAGGAAGCAATCTTGTGGAAGGACTTCGGACTCGATTATACAAGAAGAAGAGTATATGTGACGTATGAGAAGGAAAACAAATCAAATCATCATTCAAAGAAAAGACATGTCCATCTTCAACAAGAATATTGCATATGCTACACATGGATCTATTTGGTCAGTTGAACGGCCAACATAAGTGGGAAGAAATATACCTTGGTGGTAGTAGATGACTACTCAAGATATACATGGACAATGTTCATGTGTAAGAAGAAAGAAACTCTACGAAAACTACCACGGTGATGAAGAGGATTCAAAATGAGAAGAGCAAACCATTCTCAAAATAAGACCAGACAGAGAAGAACTGAGTTTGTCAATGGTATAATAACTCGTATTGTATTGAAAATGGCATTGGTCATGAATTATCTGCAGCAAGGACTCCCATGAGAATGGAGTTGCGAGAAAGAAGGAATAGAACTCTCAAAAAGTGACAAGGACCATGTTAGTGAAGCGGGGTTACCAAAAAGATTTTGGGCTGAAGCAATCAACACGACTTGCTACACTCAAAATAGATGTATGATAAGCAGACGGTGACAAAGACTCCATATGAGATTTGGACGGGGAGAAAACCAAATGTTGCATATTTTAGAATATTTGGATGTAAATGCTTCATCCATAACAATGGCAAAGACAATCTAAAGGCTTTCGATGCTAAAGGTGATGAAGATATCATCTTGGGATACTCGGTGAAAGCAAAGCCTCTGAGTACTCAACAAGAGGACTATGGTTGCGGAGGAATCCATTCATGTGGTATTCGATGAGCAAATGTAAATGGAGAAGACATTGAAGAGTCGGTGATAAGTGAATCATCTAACCATGCGAGAAAAGTCCTATCTTTGAAGTGAAAATTTGGAATCATAAACTCGAGATGAAGATGAGATAGTTGAGTCTCATAAGCATCTTTGGAAAATTTGCGGCTAAGTGATTACGAGAGAGGCGATCCAAGCAACACAATTGCTAGATGATGAATCCACTAACTTACTCCAACTTTGATGTAAGATGGTGAGAGACCATCCACGAGAACTTGTCATTGGAGATATAAGAGAAGGTGTCAAAACAAGATCAGAACTCAACAAGAAGCCATGTTCACATGCTTTATCTCACAAATAGAGCCAAAGATGTGTCACAAGCATTGGATGACACACATTGGATTCAAGCTATGCAAGAAGAAGCTGAATCGGTTTGAAAGAAATAAAGTATGGGAATTAGTTCAAAGACCCACCCATCAAAATGTTATTGGCACTAAATGGGTGTTCGAAACAAGATGAGCGAGGAAGGTTCGGTGGTAAGAAACAAAGCAAGATTAGTAGCCAAAGGATATTGCCAAGAAGAAGGGATAGATTTTGATGAAACATTTGCCCTGTAGCAAGATTGGAAGCTATAAGGATGTTTCTTGCCTATGCGACTCACAAGAATTTTAT
Organism: Rehmannia glutinosa; assembly: GCA_016081115.2. Classification (NCBI taxonomy): domain Eukaryota; kingdom Viridiplantae; phylum Streptophyta; class Magnoliopsida; order Lamiales; family Orobanchaceae; genus Rehmannia; species Rehmannia glutinosa. Next base: position 37,205,693 of record CM071931.1, on the reverse strand, counting down.
TGTATATCAGATGGATGTAAAAAGTGCATTCCTAAATGGTTTATTGGAAGAAGAAGTGTATGTTGAACAACCTCCAGGATTTGAGCGGAAGACTCTTGGAGATAAGGTATACAAACTCAATAAAGCTCTGTATGGATTGAAACAGGCACCAGGCATGGTATGATACTTTGTCACAATTCCTAAGCGAGAATGGATTCACAAAAGGAAAAGTAGATAGAACACTTTTGAATTCAAGACAAGAAGAGCATCTTGCTTGTTCAAATATATGTGGATGACATCATTTTTGGATCCACAAACAAAGAGTTGTGTGATAAATTTTCAAACCTCATGCAAAGCAAATTCGAAATGAGCATGATGGGGAGAGGCGACATTCTTTCTTGGACTCCAAGTGAAGCAGTGAAGGATGGAACCTTCATAAGTCAAATAAAATACACGAGAGATTTAATGAAGAAATTTGGTATGGAAGAGAAGTCTTACGTGAAAATACCAATGAATACATCGATCAAAATGGACATGGATGCGGATGGCAAGCACTGTAGATCAAACAAGATCTGAGCACTTATTGGATCATTGCTTTATCTCACGGCAAGCGGGCGGACATCACCTTTGTTGTAGGTGTATGTGCAAGATTTCAATTTGCTCCAAAAGAGTGTCATATGATTTATGACTAAGAGGATCTTGAGATATTTGAAAGGAAGCAAGAAGTTGGCTTATGGTATCAAAGGAAGGTGGATTCAAGCTAATTGGCTATTGGACTCGACTATCTTTGGATGTAGAGTTGAGGGAAAAGCACTTGAGGCACATGTCAAATGCTTGGAAACAGGCTAATTTCTGGTTTAGCAAAAAGCAAAATTCAATAGCCACCTCTGGTGACGAGAATACATAGTGCGGGCGATTGTTGTGCCCAAATCCTATGGATGAGACAAAGTGAGAGACTATGAAGTTGAAGAAAAGGAAATTCCAATCATGTGTGATAACACAAGTGCAATTACAATCACTCAAAATCTGTGTTGCACTCAAGAACAAAGCATATCGATGTCGGATATCACTTCATAAGAGATCATGTTGAAAAGAAGGACATCACCTTGGAATATATTTCAAGCGATAAACAGGTTGGTGATATATTCACAAAACCATTATGTGAGTCAAGATTTGAAGAACTCAAACATGAGTTAGGATTAATTGAGTGGTGACACTCGGAAGGATCAAAGAAAAGAAATGAAACAAAAAGGGAAAAATTTGAACTCTCAAATCGGCTAAGTGAATCACCGTATCGGAAAGACAGCTGACAATACCGAATTTCTTTCTTTGGTGAGTCACAAAAGCTGTGAGAAGAAGGGTTAAATCGGCTAAGGGAAAAGTTGAGTCATTTATGAGCAAAGTGACAAAAACGCGATCGTTTTTACTAAGCGAGAATGTTTTTAAGAATAGCGTCAACATATAATTATGAGCGTGTACAGGCAAAAGCGCACACCAAGCTTATGATTGGATATAAATCTTTGCCGCATTAAATACGAGACATTAAATGCTAAATCGGCGTGCAAAATCTAAGCCGTTGATTTGATCACATTTCAAAAAACCACCCGCACGTCTTTTCATGAACCATAATTAAACCTTTTTTTCGTCCGTTTCTCTCACAAATTACCAAAAGCATTCATTTCTCTCTCGGAAGCAAAGGCAAAACTCTCTCAAAACCCTATCAATCTTCAAATCAACTTCTAAGTTTCTTTCGGTGAAATCTTTTGAAAAATGGCTTCGACTTATGATTTTGTCAAGCTAGGAAAGCAAATCCCACAGGGTCTCTTTGTGGATTTGAGGTATGATCAAACAGGGGTCCGATGACTCCTCATAAAGAAGATCATTTGAAAAGCTCAAAACGTCGGGCTAAAACCATTTCTAACGATGGAGTTCTTGATGACCTATGTAGAAGAGGTCGCACAGTTCTACGTGAACGCTGAGATTCACGATGAGGGGATCAAATCCTCTGTTCACGGGAAGGAGTTCATCATCTCTGCCAAGGATTTGGCAGAACACTGCTTATTACCGGCGGAAGGAGCACCAGAAATCAATGAAGCTGATGTAGACTTGGCTGCTGCTTGGAAGGAAGTAGCCAAGACCGACTATGCTGAAAAGATAGTCTACACAACCAACAAGAGGTTGTTGAAGGAGGACTACCACAAACTGTTGGACATAGTTGCCAAATGCATAGACATCAAATTTGGCAGCTTTGACCAACTGTCCAAAGCGAAGTTGATCGTAATGGCTGCGATCATTGAAGAAAGGAAAGTAAATTGGGCTGAGTTTGTCTACAGTAGACTCTGCCAGAACGTAGGGAACAAATCCTTCAAGGAGAATGGTGCATTTGGAGGATCCCTGGGATATGGTTTGGTGATCGGCCGGCTGATGGAGGTCAAAGGAGTCCCTCTTAGATATGGAAAGGTGTTCCATGTAAACAAGAGGATGTTCAGATCAAACCTCTCTGGCGCATAGAAGAGAGCCTACGCCAAGAGAGCTGATACGAGTGGGGAATCGGTGACCCGAAGATACAATTGTCTCCTCTCCACCAAAGAAAAAAGCTGCCCCTGTTTGCTAAGAGAAGCGATGCCCTACTGAGCAAAGAAAAACAAAATGCTCATGCCCCTGTAGTGAGTCAGTCACCTGCCCCATGGCCGTGTCTCGGCCCAGCAAAACGGCCGAGAAGGAATCTCAAATACCTTCTCCGGTCATCAAAAGAAGAGAACTGATAAGCCAAGACGGCTAGCTCCTTAGAAGAAAACACCAGCACCAGGCCCCCCCCGCCAAGACTCAAAAGACACTCTCTCCGAACCAGAAATCCCTCTGGTACAAACTAAGAGACGAAGAAAAATCATCACGCGCTCCGAGCTTTAGAAACCGACCGAGTCGGCCACTCACCAAAGCAGATACAGGAGGCTATTTGGAGAAGTAGAGAGTCTCAGATACTATTGATGAAACCGCTAAGTCTGCTTTGAAGAAGCGATCGTGAGGCAAATTGAAGACCCAGCTGTAGTTCGAACAGCTGCGACACAAGAAGTAGCTGAAAAAGCACACTCGCCTGTTGACAGGATCGTAGCCCCTCCTACTGAGGACGCGGTGACAAATATGGAGCACGAGCTTGCTACCTTCTATCCCACGAGAATGAGGGACAAGTGAAGAAGGCGATAGAGGTGATAATGATGTGATGATCTATCCCCACCTTACCCGGACATCCAAAATCGTGGAAATGCGAGAGTGGAGGAAGTGGAAGTTAGTCGATCCAGGAAACGATTCAAAGGCACGAGTTTATCGAAGAAGAAGAAAGCGATGAACTTTCTTGGAGTGACGCATCGTGGTCAAGCCTTTGGATGAAGAAAAGCGCACGAGACATCTTGCAGATCTTCAAGGACAAGGAGAAGGAGAGACAGGCAAAGAAAGGCGAGGCACGTGAGAAGGCCAACATCGCCCTATCCGGCACCACAGAACATACACATCCCTCTCCTTGGCGTTCTATCGAAAGCGATGAGGATCCGGACCTATTCTTTGCCCACGGAGAAGAGTTGCAAATGCAGCAAGCAATGCACGAATCAGAATTCTTCATGAGCAAAGAATGATGGAGGACCGGAGAGTCCTCCAAAACACGGTGGAGATAGCCCAATGGGAGTGGTGCGGCATATTGCCCACGATTGTTCTTGCCACCACTTCCCAGCTCACTCGGAAGAAGGAATTAAAATGGCGATGGCGGGATAGTGGGGACCCCGGTCGAGCCAACCCCTAATGAAGATGTCTTACCACCCCCCAACGGTTGAACACTCAGTAGAAACAATAGGGAGTTTGGAGACGAGTGACCCCATTCAAGTCACTCGGTGGTGCGCGCCGGTGAGTGGGGAAACTCCCTCCGGCTGCGGCAAGGTCGGAGGATGTTGAGATGACTCCAACGAATCTAGGAGGCGAAGTGGAGAAGGAACAAACACAAAGTACACAACAAGTTGTCATCAACGAAGCTCGGACGATTGAGATTATCTCTCGGTGAGTGCCAAGCGCTTTGAAGGCTAATGGCTGGCGATGCGTCGAGGCACGAGGAAGAAATGTACGGGAGTTAACACGGGCGATGAAAGTGCAATCCATGGGGTTGAGACTCAATGGATGCCACCGCATGAAGACCCTAAGACAAGCGACTTTGTCGAAAGGGATGTCCAGCCTCATTGCGATTGAGGCTGCAGGAGGTAATGAAGGCCAACAAAAGGTTGAGACTTCCGGGGTAAAGAAGTGAAGTAGAGAACATCTCTCCTGCTATCATTGATCCATCCCGAAAAAGGAGATAAAGCGCACTTCACGATTCCCGGGATAATCGATGTAACCTTTGCGGGATCGGAAGAAGGCGATGAAGCCGAGTCATCCCTGTGGCGATCAAAAGACTCGGTGAGGATGTTCCAACCACGAGCAAGTCTAACCTCAAGACTACTCGTCAAACTTTCAATTTTGATGATGAGCCACCCATGGAAATCTCATCATCGTCCGATGACGCTTACGATAAGACCGAGGACGGTCAACTCAATTGGAGAAACCATTTGAGACCAAGCGAAGGCTGTTGAGAGGCAGTGAGGCTCAAAGCTGGGTCAATTTCACAACAAACCCCAAGTGAAACAGTGTCGCTGCGCGGGCTCCCAAGCTGCGGCGAGTTCGACTCCACAAGGAACTTCACGCGCACCACTCATCATTGAACAAATCCCGATTTGCCCATGATGATTCCTTTGTAGAATCATTTCCCTTCTCTCTGGAGGTACCCGACCTCCTGAAGAGTCGAGAAAAAGAGATCTCGCGCGCTTCCACAGACTAGATCTGTCATTCCATCAGATACCATCGTTCTAGTTGACTATGATTTTGCGTTGCTTGGCCATCACCGCAATGAGAGGGAAAGCTGAAGTTCGGGAGGTGTTCAAAGCATTATTTGCGGAAATTGAGCGGATGGAGAGGCACCAGGCCTCGATGGACATGAGTGGATAACGAGAGATGCCAACCTTACTGCGACTTGAGAGGCATAATAGTCGAGAATCGGGAGTGGTGGCAAGCGCAAACAATGCGTGTGGAACAAGCTAGATATTTGAGGACATTGTTCAACAAGCTGTTGGTATGGCGGTGAGAATCTTTGATGCAAAGACGCAATTGAGAGAACACATTGAGCACATGCATGAATCTCACCTTTCTTTGAGATAAAGGCATTGCGTGAGCAAAATAAGAGTGAGCTCCTGCGTATGGAAGAAAATATGAATCGAAAGTTGGCCTTCTCATGGCTGAAATGAAGTTAATTTCATTTGAATCCACGCTACTGCTACGAGTTTCGCGCCGCATACTCCCGCGGCAGACTCGAAGCGAGAACTTCGGCTATCGGCCAGACTCGACTTCTGCTTGCTAGTATGTGTCCGGGGTTCCTCTCTCCTTTGATGATGCCAAAAAAAGGGGAAGAGGAATACAGTAAAAGCGCTGAGAAAGAGTTCGGCGTTGAGAAAAGAGGAAGCGTTGAGGGGGAAGGCTTTGTGAAGGAAAGTCTTGACTAAGGAAACTTCAAGAGAAAAGAAAGGGTGGAAAGTTTTTGGGGAAGGCTCGAAAGATGTGACCTTGATGATTGCACAAACCCCCAACAAGGTCTTGTCACGGTGATATTGTTTTCAATTGACAAACTCTTAAATGACTCTGCCACTCCAACACTCTGCTGTGTCTGTATCTATGGGAAAAAGAAAAACGATTGAAGCGGGGATGGAGGAAGTGGAAGGAAGGATGAATGCCCGAGTTATGAATATCTTGAAACAACATGGAGGCATTCCGGAAGCAGAGACACTTATGCCATCTCGGATGCGAATCGAGCAAGATTAGTTGATGAATTTAAAACGCTCATCCCCGAAGGATACTTTGCAAACATGTCCATGGCTCAAGCACGGGACTTATCTTAGGAAAAGGGTCTCACGCTATGTGAAGAAGGCGACGACAGTAGCAGACTACGGCGATCGCTCTTTGGTCACTCCGCTAGTCACTCGGTGGGAAGAAGAAGACCCCGATCAATACACGCCCGAGAGGAGAGGTAGAGGAAGAAGCGTGGTGGAGGAAGAGGCTTGGACTAGACCTCTGCCCAAAAACATTGAGTACATAGATCCAGGCAAGAAAGGAGGGATCTCTTTGGGCTGCAGTCTTGACCAAGTAGCCAATCTGCAAGTGGCTAAAAACAATCTTGAGTATGTGAAAAGAATCGAAGAAGAAAATAAAAGACAAACTCGGCTTTGGGAGGAGAGACAAGAGAGACTAAGAAGAGATGAAGCTGCCGGAAGGCATATGAAAAGAAAAAGAAGAAGAAGGCGGTGAAGATGAGAGAAAGAGAAGAAGAAGCGAGAAGATGAAGGCGAAGAAAGAAGAAAGAAGGAAGCGCGAAGGAGATGAAGTGTTGCTGTCCACCCCTTCATGTATCTTACTATGTAAATACATTTCATGTAAGTCTTCTGTAATAAATCTGTAAATTCTCTATTTTTGCGTAGACATAAATGTTTGCTCTTATACACCTTGTGATTGTGTAAAAGAACAAGAATGTTATGATCAATAAAAGGATTGATTCTACGCATACATTCTTTGTGAATGCACTATCTCGTATGTATCTTTGTTGTTTACATTTTGAATGTTTTAAGTTTTGGCATCATCAAAAAGGGGGAAATTGTTGGGAAATTTATTGTTTAGATTTTGATGAATGCCATGTAAAACTTAGAATAGGAAGTTGGCACCCTATTTCATTGTAAAATGCATTGTAATAAACGGGGTTGGTCAAGTATTTGAGTTAAGTCGGCTATGCCTAAACATGCAAAAAGACAATGGAGACTAGAAGGAAGACTCATTGCTGAGACAATTTGAGTTTGGCAAAGAAGAGAAGACGGGAACTCATTGAAGGTGCGGTGAGATGCGGTGAGTAAAACATCAGCCAAGTTGACTCAAGATAGCCAAGTCTCTAGTTGAAGTGTGGAAGAGTCATCCGATGATTGGAAGGCGACTCTAAGTCACCAGGGAAAGCAAGGAAATGTAGACAAGTCGAGATAAGCTGAAAGAGATCCGTTGCCGCGAGAAATCAAGAGAATTACTTAAACAAGTAATATCTCCATGCTACCTTTCTCGAAGTGCTCGATCCCGAGAAGCGTGCAAGAGGAATAAACGATGGGAAGCACACACCGTGTCGAACTACGAAAAGTGAAGAACAATTCATACGAGGAAGTGGAAATTTCAAGGATCGCAACAAGACAAGCCAACGACCACAAGTGACTTTCAAAAATTAAGCCTATCTCTTCAACGGCGGATTTTTGAAAAATCACTATAAAAGGTGAGGAATGACTACGAGAAAGAGACTTTTTTTTTTGATTACGTGAACCACGAACATTCAAGCTAACATTGAACTCGTAATCAAAATATTCTCAAAATCATTCAAGATTAATCCTCAAGCCTACACTACTGAAGAAAATCAATCCAACACTCACCTGTGAAGGAAAGATAATTTCAATCGAGTTGAAGAGGAAACTTTTGAAGAAAAGGGGTCTACATTCCACGGAGGATTGTAGGAAGGTTCAAAGTCGAACCGGTCTCGAGTTTTGGAGGGCTTCGTGATCAAATCCAAAAAGCTTGAGCAAGTGAGTCATGTGTAAGTAGCAAAGCATGCCCTGTGAAGAAGGTCGAGTCGTCGAGAAGCGGTGAGTGACCAAGGCATCTCTGATCGAGTCCCAAAGGATCAAGTCGGTTGTGTGATCAAGATTTGTATACGGATTTGTTACCACTCGTATCTTGATCAATGCTTAGTGGATTCCTCCGGGAGTTGGAGAAGAGAGGAGTAGAAGAATTACCCCATCTTGAACCTCTATAAAAACTTATCGTGTCATTTACATTAAACATTTTAATTCCTGCATCTTATTTGTTTAACTCTGTGATAAATTTGCTATCCACTTGATAATCTCTAAGTACTAAAACCAAGCATTAAATCATAACTAAACCAAATTTAAGGGTGTTAAGTCTTATTTGAAAACAAAGCTGATTGAGCTAATTCGATCTTAACAAATGAGTTATTCTATCAACGGCTCGATCGAGTCATTGAGTGAAAACTCTACTGATTAACTAAATTGGCTATCTACCAAGGACACAGCTGTGTAGTATCAACTCTGAATTTTAAAAAGGACTAAATCGAAAAGTTGGTAAGGTTTATTCAACCCCCCCTTCTAAACCTTACACTCACACACCTTGGGACCTACAAGAAGGACATATGGTTTTAAAACGTTTTCAGCAAGTATAGCGACCATCGCTGTATAGGGCGACCTATCCTTGTTTTCATCTAAAATTCTATCCGGTTTTTAAAAATATATTTTTCTACCCCAAAACTTTTCTAATAAAAATAAAGTGATCAAAATGCAAATATAGATCTTATTCAACATGCATTATACCTAAATAAGCTCGAATTTAGTTAAAAGACTCGGTGGTTAACGGTTTCGTAAAAATATCCGCAAGTTGATCTTGGCACGGAATAAAACACATCTCAATTTTTTATTTTGAAACACAATCCCTTAAAAAGTGATGTCGAACCTCAATATATTTGGTTCGATTATGATGAATCGGATTTTGAGAAATATTGATAGCGGAAGTATTGTTAGCAAAAATAGAAACTTTTTTGAAAGAAAATTTGTAATCCGCTACATGTTTGTTTCATCCAAAGTAATTGTGTACAACAAAAAGCCGCGGAAATATATTCGGCTTCGCCGTTGATAAAGATACACAATTTTGTTTCTTTGAAAACCATGAAACTAGGCAATCCCCTAAAAATTGACATGAGCCGGATGCACTTTTACGATCATCAATATTTCCGGCATAATCCGAGTACTATATCCTTTTAAAGAAAAAAATATCATTTTTTGGATAAAACAAACCATAAGAAATAGCGCCCTTTAAATATCGAAAAATTCTTTTTACGACACTTAATGAGATTCTTTGGAATTGCTCTAAAATCGAGCACATAAGCATATGACATGAAGAAAATGTGGTCATAAACTTCATCATTTCAACAGAATGGTTAAAATAGAAAATGAAAAATATTGTAATAAAATAAACAAATTCTGAAATATCTCTTCATAATCTAAAAGTACAACAATAAATCGAAATTAAACGTGTGATCAATACAATAATTAGTGTTGTAGCATGCCAATTGCAACACATTTATCAATTGAAATTCGAACCATATATCAGTTTTTCTTAATTTTATACACAATATATATTATCTATCAATACAATAATTATATCTCATCACAGTAAAAAGGCAAAAGCACTATATATTTAACCATAATCATCTCCTAAATCGTTGGAACCATTAAAAAGAACACAAGTTTTGAGTTATTTACCTAGTTTTTGAAGTTTGAAGAATACAAAAATCAACCAAAACCTTTATGATTTCTGAAATCGGGATTCTCAGTGATCGAGTGACAGATAGAGGCAATGAGAGAGAAATAAAGTGGGCCGCAAATTTTGAGTGTGGACACATTGGTCGTAGTCCAGCCCAATCGAGAGAAAGCCAAATTTTCTTTTTAATAACGATTGCGTGCAGCCAGCCAATCGAGTGTGGTCTTAGGCCCACACATTGGTTGTTGAATTTGAGATTGCATTTTTTTTAAATAATGGCTAAGAGTGGTCAGCTCAATCGAGTGCAGTCCATAGACCGTACTAGGCCCATAGAGGCTATGCCACTGCATTTCCTATCATTTGAGTTTGAAATTTTATTGCTTTTACACATTCAATTCTACTCTTTGAGATAAAGGTTTGATAAAAAAATTGCATCCATTTTTCTGTGAAATTTTCCATCTTTTAGGAGATGAAGCAAACAAAGAATATTTACATTGTGACATGAATTAGTGACATCACATAAAATTAAATTTAAATTGTGACAACAACATGGTGTATAAAATGCTCTAGAATTTAAATCTTATAATCACTTTTGTATTGCTTGATGTTTACCTTTCATACTTGATCCGTTATGATAACCTTGTCCTCTTATATCATTAATACGAAGTTCATATTTTGTAATATATTTAAAATTCATCAAAGTGACCTTTTTCAGAAGTATCATATATTTTAAAAACTCTAAAAAATACTCACTAATTTCAACAGGACTCGTAAAAATGTCCACATATCTTACTATAAGTGTCATTTGTTCTTGATGGCTTGCACCAGGATACAATCAAGAATAATAGAATATTATTTCACTTATTTTACTTTTTAATTATCATATCTTTAACTTTGGAGGCAACAATTCTATTAAATCATTTAGTATGGTATTACTTAAATAATGAGATTGAAGCACACCATCTTTGAAAGACATGTTCTTGCAATGTTGGATCAAATTCGGCTATCATTTCAATTAGACCTAGAAAATTATAATTATTTTTCTCATATATTTTTTGTTATGTACCTTGAAAAGCATGATTATCAAGTGCTTCTTGTTGGAAAATTAGGATTTAGAGAATTTCTTTTGCAGATTTTATGGAGAAAGGAGAAGAATGTGAGTGGGGTTGGAGAAGAAGAATCAAACTCGAAAAAAAAGATGGGGTGTATTTAGAGATTTGGTGGATGTATTTAGAATTTTTTTTATGATAATAAAGATATTGTAGACTTTCAAAGTCGTGACATTTATGGAATTATAGGGAGGAACTGATGGACTATATTTAGAGGAAAAATGGATGCAACTATCGCTACCACCATTCTTAAATTGATTTAATTTCTAGAGGCAATTTTGTTAATGATATAAAAGGTGGGGCGAAAGTGGATTGATTATTTCCCAAAAATAAAATGCATGAGCAAAGGGCAAAGAGAAAATTGTAGTTGTGGATGATGTTTTATGGGGGCAAATAAGAGTCTGACAAGAGATTACGATGCCATCCCTACACATTGAGGGAATGGAAACGTGAGGCCCCAAATCTTCTGCTCAAAAGCCTCGCGTTCTCTTCCAAACACGCACATTAATTAAGAGAGAAAATGCAGCTTCTCTACGCTCCGTTTTCTTCAACTCTTGCATTTCACTGCTCCCCACCGCAGCCAAAAGGAAGTGAGTTTACTCCATGCAGTATTCTCCACATGGAGAACTCATTTCTCCGCTCAAAACTAACTTCAATTATTTTACTTATGTAGGACATGCGCATGTGGTTGGGAAGTCTATTGTTGAACCTATTACTGCTACTTCATTTTTTTCATCTCAAATATATTTGTTGCCTGCATCGGTTTCGTATAGCGATCCGCTATGTTGCTCAATCCCACCTAAAGCTGCTTCATCCCCAGGTGAATTAGTTCCCTGACAATTACTGATACCCATTTGTAGAGTTTCATTTTCCGATTATGCGAGAGCAATTGCACTTTGTTACTGATATTATTATCTTTTCGGTTTGGTTTAATGAGAGTAGAAAAATCATTATAAGCACGTATTTTGAAATTATGGTCACAATCTAACAATGGCTGAGACTGGTACTTACATTATGTAATCTTAGTCTTTCGCTTGCATAATATTCTTTACTGGTTAATTTTATTGAAAGTCTGCTGCTTTGTGGAAATCTTGATCAGGTGTTTATATGTGAGATAATATTGTGAATGATTTGATTGTGAAAAGCCCAAGTAGAGTTGGACTATGCCAAGGATAAATCTCTCTCAATGAAAAATTTAGTACTGCTGCACAATTTGACAAGGCCTTGCTAATATGTCAGTACCAGGAATGGAAACTTGATCAAATTACATCTGGGTCCTAAAGATGTGGTGCATATATCAAGCTTGATAAATGCATTCTAGATTGCTTTTCTATTAGTTATTCTTGATTTTGCAGCTGCATTATGACTTGTGGATGGTATTTGTGGTGTTTAAGGATTAATTGGATGAGGTTTACAAAAGGGAGATTAGATGATAAGTTGATATGTTTGAGAAGTTGAAAGGTTGTTGAGAAGTAACGGAACAGGATGGAAAATGGACGGGATTACAATAACCCCAAAATTGATTTTTCCTGAGTTGATGCCTGAACAGTTAATGGATGGACTATAAATTCGGTGTCAAATGAAATGTAGTATGGGTGTGAGCTGAGGGTTAATACATTAAAGAAACAAAATAGCTGCCTGAAGGGTTTATTTTCTTTCTGGATTAACCTGAGTCATGCATTTCCCTTTTGTATTTCAAAGGCACTCTAGTTGCTACAAGACAACTCTTCTTGCTTACAAGAACTGGCAAGGTAACTTAGGGAAAAGTACGCACTCGATTCTATAGACATCTTGCAAAGCTTTACATGCACCCAAACAAAGTAAGGGGCCTGTGCTGTTTGTTCATTTACTTTTCCTAGAAATGCTTCCCTTCTTCCTAAACTTGTATTCAAATGAAGACTCTAAATATTAAAATAAATTCTTCAGTTGTCAAATACTACTTGTGCATAAATCTGTTACATGCGCACACACTGTTCCATTGGCAATACATGTGCCAGCTAGTGTTAGTATTTGGTATATCTTCAATGTACTCATTACTCAGAGACATGTTAAAATCATGCATCCCAGATGTCAGGAGGTTTTAGCTTTGAATGAGTTCTGGAAACTTCGTGACTAACGGTGATAATACGAGATTTGTGTTTATATTTTTCTGCAAACAAAAGTTTGGTGCTGATCTCCTTTGTTGCTAAATGCAGCATTATAAGTTCAAACTTTAAAATGCTCAGCAATGGACAACATTAGATGTACAGGCACTATAAAAACTAACTATTCATGCATTTCCTGGGTGAACAGACGTATGCATTAGCTTCTCAGTGGTATGAAGGACCACTGTATCCGAGATTTGGAGGCAAATACCTGTTCTGCCTTTGAAGGAAAAGGAAATCTTCTTGCATCTAAGTAACGAATTATTGCTCATTTATAAGCGATAATGATTTGAGACCTCTAAAGAGAGTAAATGTTTTGCTATACTTTATTTTGCAAATCGACCATTTTACATTCATACTTTCTGGTTACCGGGTTAAAAAGCAAAGCTTGAAGCTGACTGATTTTGTATTGGACAGTTTTACTTAATTCAAGTTCATCTAACCATATTATTATTGCAGTTGCTGTTTCAGAAGTAGCAAGTCAAACAGCTGAGACTGATGTCCTAAAAGCATTATCCCAGATAATTGATCCTGATTTTGGTACTGATATTGTCTCATGTGGATTTGTGAAGGATCTGAATGTCAGCAAGACGTTGGGAGAGGTCTCTCAAGAAATTGGATTTGAGTTCTTCCTTTAATAGACATCAATGCTTCATCCAACATTCTCACTTTGAATCTCAGGTTTCATTTCGGTTAGAGCTCACAACACCAGCATGTCCAGTTAAAGACATGGTAAATGAAATATTTACAAGCACAATTCTCCTTTTTTTATATATTATATATTCTTTTACCAACTTTAGCTTAAATTCAGGTACTAATTACACATAAATTTGAGAGGAGTTATATAGTATTCTTACATTCTCTTTTGATTAGCAACTTACATTATTAAAACTTCATTCCATGATTGACGGAGAATAATTTTTTTTTATTTTGTTTTTTTTATTGAATGCCGTAAAATATGATCTACTAAACAAATATAATTTGCAGTTTGAGCAGAAGGCTCATGAGGTGGTGGCAACACTTCCCTGGGTTGAAAAGGTTAAGGTGACTATGTCCGCCCAGCCAGCAAGACCTATTTTTCCTGAGCAACTTCCAGCAGGTCTACAGACAATATCAAATGTAGTGGCTGTTTCAAGTTGCAAGGTAGCTTGTTCTATAATATGTATATGCCTGAAATAAATTCCAGCTTGATTCTGATTAGGCCTACCTCTTCCTCTTTTGATTTGTGTATAACAACTAATATGTATAATAGCTTCTTTCCAAATCTTTTTAGGCCTACCTCTGCCTCTTTTGATTTGTGTGAGTGATTCTCTACCTTCTAAACGTCGCACAGGTGCATCTAAAGGTCTCCTATAAACATGTCTAAACCATCTTAATCGTGTTTCTCTAATTTTCTCATCTATTGGTGCTACTCCTACTTTGTTTCTAATGTGTTCATTTCTTATTCTATCTAATCTAGTGTGTCCGCACATCCATCTTAACATTCTCATCTCTGCTACCCTCATTTTTTGTTCGTGTTCATATTTAGTCGCCCAACATTCTGCCCCATAAAGCATTGCGGGCCTTATGGCCGTTTTATAAAATTTTCCTTTCAATTTTAATGGTATTTTACGGTCACAAAAGATGGAAGATGCACTCCTCCATTTATTCCAACCCGCCTGGATCCTATGTGTGACATCTTTATTGATTTCTCCGTTCTCTCCAATTATAGATCCTAAGTATTTAAAACTCTTTGTTATACTCACTTCATGTCCATCAATTTTAACCTTCGTCTCATTGTTCCTGTTGTTTTTACTAAAGTGGCATTCCATGTATTCTGTTTTAGCCCTACTTATAGTAAAACCTTTTGATTCGAGTCTTCTCTCCAAACTTCCAATTTTGCATTTACTCCTTCCCTTGTTTCATCAATTAAAACTATATCGTCCGCAAATAGCATACATTCAGGGATGGATTTTTGTAAGTGTTTTGTGATTTCATCAATTATTAGGATAAAAAGTTAAGGGCTTAAAGCGGATCCCGATGCAAGCTTTATAGTGTTTGAGAATTCACTAGATATTCTGTTGGTGTATCATGATACATGTTATATCATCATACATATCTTTTATGACATCTATGTAAGCTATTTTTATTCCTTTTTTTTTTCCAATACGCGCCACATTATATCCCGGTTGACTCTATCGTATGCCTCTTCAAGGTCAATAAAAACCATATGTAAAACTTGTTTTCTCTCGTTGTATTGTTCACATAATCGTCTAATTAAGTGTATAGCTTCAATTGTGGACCTTCCTGGCATGAAGCCAAATTGATTATCTAATATACTAGTTTCATTTCTTATTCTTGCCTCTATAACTCGTTCCCATAGTTTCATTGTATGACTTATTAATTTAATTCCCCTGTAATTTGCACAATTTTGTATATCCCCTTTATTTTTATATATAGGTATCAATATACTTTTTCTCCATTCATTAGGCATTTTCTTAGTTTTTAGGATAACATTAAATAATTTAGTAAGCCATGAATTCCAACTCCACCTAGACATTTCCATGCTTCAATTGGTATATCATCTAGGCCAACTGCTTTGCCAGTTTTCATTTTGTTTAGTGTTTTTTCTGTTTCATGAAGTTGAATCCTACGATAAAAGGTACGATTTCTATTCAGTTCAGATTGGCCTAGATCCCCTAATGTGACTTCATTCCTCTTCGGTTCGTTAAAAAGATTATTGAAATACCTCTTCCATCGATCTTTTATGTCCTCGTATTTCACTAAAATATTGTCATTTTCATCTTTTATGCATTTAATTTGGGTTAGATCTCTTGTTTGTTTTTCTCTAAATTTTGCTATTTTATATATATCTTTCTCTCCTTCCTTATCCAGTTTTTTTTAGAAATCTTCATATGCGTTGGTTTTTGCTTCATATATTGCTCTTCTTACTTCTTTTTTGGCGTCTTTATATCTTTTAAAATTTTCTTCATTTTTACAGGAATATAATACTTTGTAACTAGTTCGTTTTTCCTTTACCTTCTCTTGGATTTCTTGATTCCACCACCATGACTCTTTATTCCATTTATTACCATTTGACACCCCTAATGTTTCTTTTGCGATCTTTTTCATTTGAGTAGTTACATAGTTCCATGTATCATCAGCTTTGTCTTCCACTTTCCAATCAATGGTTTCTACTAGAGCCACCACTTAATTCTCGGTATGTTAATTTTCTTTCTCTTTAAGTGTATGTTAGTAAGTTTGATATCCAAAACTAGTAGTCTATGTTGGGTGGTGAGGCTTTCTCCAGGTATTACTTTGCAATCTTTGCATATTTTTCTATCGCTTTTTCTGGTTAAGAAGTAGTCAATTTGTGATTTGTTAGGACCACTTTTAAATGTGATTAAATGTTCGTCTCTTTTTTTAAAGAAGGTATTACCTATAATAAAATCATAAGCGACTGCGAAGTCTAGGATGGTTCTACCCTCATTGTTACGCGAGCTAAAACCATATCCTCCATGGACCCTATCATAATCTTCATTATCCTTCCCCACATGTCCATTTAAGTCTCCACCTATGATGACTTTTTCATTTTGAGGGATTGATTGCATTAGAGTTTCTAAATCTTCACAAAATTTAGCCTTAGTAGCATCATCTAATCCTACTTGAGGTGCATATACACTAACAATATTTATAAGTTCGTTACCTACTACAATTTTAAGGGCTATGATTCTATCTCCTTTTCTAGTTACTCCTACTACTTGATCTATGAAGAAAGGATCTACAATAATACCCACCCCATTCCTAGTTCTATCCTTTCCACTATACCAAAGCTTATAACTTTGTAGTATCCAGTGTCTTAGCTTTCTCGCCTACCCATTTAGTCTCTTGGATACACATAATATCTATGTTTCGTCTTTTCATAATATCTACTAGCTCTATAGTTTTACCTGTCAAAGTACCTATGTTCCAACTGCCAATTCTATACTTTTTAATTTTCTTGTTATCATTTGTGTTCTTCTTATTAGTGTGTGAGGGCTCTTGTGTATTTTTCACTACACCCAAGCCCTTATGGAGGTGTAGCGGTCCTTGCCAAGACACCGCAGTCGGACACTGCGGCGCACTCCTTACGGGGAGCATCCTAGCCTTATCACGATGTCTCATATGATCCATACCTTAAGGGAATGACAAGAGTTTTACGCTGGTTGTCGACCTAACGCAACCCTCCTCCTTTATCCGGGCTTGGGACCGACAACATATACACAGGTTGCCATGTCTATATGCAGGCAGAGTTCTCGCTGAAACTTTCATTTATGAAAATATATCAAGGGGACTATTTCAAACTTTTGAAGTCTACCCTTCTTTATACAAAATATAATCATTTATTTCACTCGGTATGCCTGTATCTACGTCCTTATCTGATGCTGCTTTTTAGGGTAGATCACTCAAAGTCAACGGTGTAGCTAAAAATCCTCCTTCCCGAGGGAGAAGTCTTCAAGTTTTCTTCTCCGAGAGCTGGAAAATCCTTCGACTGAGAACTTACCTGCACACACGTGCAAGTGTTAGAGGGCCCCAGCGGTTGTCCCAGGGAGGCCCCTCCGACACTCAAGTCAACACGGTGAACGAGAGAATAATTAAGACAGTAATTGAATACTGAATTAATTGCGTAGGAGAATTATCAGAATGTGAGAGTGTACTTACAAACGAATAGGAGGGGCCTTTTTATACCTGGGAGATGGGCCCCGTGGGCCGTTTAGGAAAATTCGGCCAATGGGCCAGTCTGCTGCGTAGGAAAAATTGGCCTATGGGCCAGTCCCGGACACCTTTGGGCCGGGTTATTTTATTAAAAGTCCCTTGGGCAATTAATATTAAATTAATATATAAACCGAATTATATATTAAATAATTAAATGTTGTTTTTGCCCCCAACATTATCCAAAATGTTCTCAATTAATAATATCTGCCGTTCAACATCAGACACCTGTACAATGTACTTGACACATCCATTTTGTCTTCAACTTGAATGTAATTCAATTATACAGCTTCCCAGTTTGTACATGCATTCTTGTGTTATATTCCATGTTCAATAATTTCCTTGGAAGCTGCCTAACAATTTACACTCCGACAATTGCAGGGAGGCGTGGGAAAATCAACTGTAGCCGTAAACCTTGCATATACTTTGGCTGGTATGGGTGCAAGAGTTGGTATCTTTGATGCTGATGTATATGGTCCTAGTTTGCCTACAATGGTTTCCCCAGAAAACCGGTTGCTTGAAATGGTAATTTTTCAATTCTTGCACTACAATTGCTTTTAGCAGCCTGTATCACACTACATGACAATTGAGTGGTATCTCGTAGAACCCAGAGAAGAGAACTATCATTCCAACTGAATACATGGGCGTGAAACTCGTATCTTTTGGATTTGCTGGACAAGGCAGAGCAATAATGCGTGGCCCAATGGTTTCAGGGGTCATCAACCAACTGCTGACTACTACTGAATGGTATGATGTGTTTCCTGCATGTATTATGTTCTCCGTCCTTGATCTATGAAACATACTTTTTCTTTCACAGAAATTTTCTTTGTTTGTTTACAATTTTCTGCACCTCCACTTCCGTTGCAAAAGGTTTATGGTTGACTTGTTGCACAGAATAAAGAAGTCAGCATTGTCATCCTTTGTTCAAAAATATTACATACCATTTTGTGTACTTACAAAAAAATTCAAATTAATATCAAAATGTCTTTAGATTCATCTTAAATTTCTAATCTCAAACTAGAGTATATATGTGTATGTCACCCACATACTAACTCATAAAAGGACAGGAATGCCAAGGTCTCTATTTCTTGACTTTTGTCCATAGGTAAGACTTTGTTCCAAATTTAAGAAATTATCTTAGAGCAAGTATTAACTTGGAGGAGAAAAGAGAGGATAGACTTTCTGCATAAAAGAAACTCTTGTTTGAATGACACTCCCCTCAAGCTGCTCCGAAGATATCTTCCGTTTCCAGCTTGCTAACCAAGCTTCACACTACTTCAGTATTTTTTGCAGTCCTTTCATATTTATACTGCAAGTTGCTCAGTAGTTGGAATATTTGGGGTACAAATTAGTCCATTATCTAGCTTTTCTTTAATAAAGCACTTATCTACCTTCATATGCTTTGTACTGTCATGAAGAACCAGGTTGGCAGCAATTGAGATGGCTGCTTTATTATAATAGTATACATTCTTTTTGCTACTCTTAAATTCATTGTTTCAAATAGCACTTCAATCTTAATGTTCGCTGCTGTGATCTGGAGAACTGGACTAGTTGATATTTGCGTATCACAAATCCTCTTGATGCAATTTTATTACTTTGAATTGTATTTCTTTTAGTTTATTCAACATCATCAATTACATTCTCTGTCTCAAGTTGTGTGTTTGTAATTTGTAGGGGTGAACTTGACTACCTAGTCATAGACATGCCCCCTGGAACGGGTGATATTCAACTTACTTTATGCCAGGTGTTGCTTTGATACATTTTCTAGTTTATGATTATGATTAATTAAATGAATGTATTGATCTTCTTTTGACACACTTTGCCCAGTTATTAACATTTCATAGTAATACAATTAATTGGGGTAGATTAAACTTCCAGGTTGTCCCATTGACTGCTGCTGTTATTGTTACCACACCTCAGAAGCTAGCATTCATTGATGTCGCTAAAGGAGTCCGCATGTTTTCTAAGCTGAAGGCCAGTTTCTTAAATTCTATCACATGTTTTCTATCCAGTTTAATGGCAAAATTTTTTTTTGGTCCTTTAACTTACACCACTTTGACATTTATCCTTTTTCCTTTTACTTTTGACAAATAGTCCTTTTTCTCAACAAAAAAATGAGATTTGGTCCTCCTACCTACTATAGCAGGTTATTTTGACCTATTGAGCTGATGTGGTATTTTTATTTTTAAAGTTTTTAATTTTCATTTAAAAGCAATATTTAAATCTTATATGGCATCCTAATTGGCTTAAATGATGGAAAAATTAATTAAATAAAAGATTTTTTTTGAAAAATCTGAAAATATTATCTAAAAATTCTGAAAGTTGTTTTACTAAAATTCAAAATTATTTGAATTTTTGTAACAAACTTATAAAAAATTAAAAAAAAATATTTTAAAATCTAAAATTTAAAGTATATAAAATCTGATAGTTTTTGTAAAAAACTAAAAATAGAAAAAAATCGAAATTGTTTTAAAAGTACAAAAAATAAATATGAAAATTGTCAAAAAAAAACTATAATCTGTTTTTAAAAAATCTGAAATTTATTTGAAATATTATAATCTATTTTAAAACGTCGAAAATTGTTCAAAATGTGAAAATTTGTCTAAAAATCTGAAAATAGATTAAAAACAAAGACTTTTTGAAATTTTTATAAAAAAAGTATCTGAATTTTTTTATAAAATAAAAAATATATAGAGTAAAAACTTAGAATTGTTTTAAAAAAACTATAAATTATTTTTCAAAATCTAAAAATTATGCCAAATATGTAAAAAAAATCTGAAAATCAAAGGAAAAAAATCTGAAATTTGTTTAAAAATTAGATTATTTTATTTATTTGGTGTAATTGTCGAATGTTTTTTAAAAAATAATTCATATTGTTTTTAAAATTTTTAAAAGTCTTACTTTTAATCCATTTTCAGATTTTTAGACAATTTTCAATTTATTTTTTTAATTTTATATTTTAATATTTCAAATAATTGTTAGATTTTTAACAATTTTTTTAGTTTTTTAAACGAATTTCAGATTTTTAAACATCTTTTATTTTAAAAACAACTTTTTCAAAATAATTTTGAGTTTTTCTATTTCAAAAATAAAATAATTTTCAATATTTCAAATAAGTTTCAGATTTTTTCAAACATTTTATATTTTTTTTAACAACTTTCGTATTTTTTTTGTAATTTTAAAATAATTTCGATATTGTTTTTACTATTTTTAGTTTTTTAAAGAAATTATCAAATTTTAGATATTTTAATTTTTAGATTTTAAAATGATTTTTTGAATTTTTTAAAACTTTGTTACAAAAAGTCAAATAATTTTAAATTTTGTTAAAACAATTTTCAGAATTTTTAGATAATATTTTCATATTTTTCAAATTTTTTGTTTCATTTAATTAATTTTTCCATCATTTAGGCCATATAGGATGCCATGTAAGATTTAAATATTATTTTTTAAATGAAAATTAAAAACTTTGAAAATAAAAATACCACATCAGCTCAACAGGTCAAAGTAACCTGCTATAGGACCAAATCTCAATTTTTTGTTGAGAAAAAGGACTATTTGTCAAATGTAAAAAGAAAAAGGATGAAATGTCAAAGTGGTGTAAGTTAAAGGACCAAAAAAATTTTTTTGCCCCAGTTTAATTATAAGCTGACTTTTCTATTTAATCAATATGAGATTACCACAAATTAGATACTGTTACTCCATAATTTTCTGTCTAGGAAGTTTCTTTTTGTGCTATATTTGAACTGTAAACTCTGTGTTCAGGTACCTTGTGTTGCGGTTGTTGAGAACATGTGCCACTTTGATGCCGATGGAAAACGCTATTATCCATTTGGTAGAGGTTCGGGTTCTCAGGTTTTTCTATTGCTCCAGTGTCTTACATAAGATTAACCGTCCATTTGGTGTATTTGAAATTATGTATTATGATTGAGACAGATCATGAAATATTAATTTTTAACATAGCTAAATATATGAATCAATGTCTTGACTTTTGATGCACATGAATCAATATCTTGACTTTTGATGCATTTATGCAGATTTAGAATTGCTTATTAGATCTTTATATTTGCAGGTGGTCCAGGAATTTGGGATCCCCCATCTATTTGAGTTTCCTATAAGACCAACTGTGAGTTCCTTTCATGGTCATGTTAACAGTGTCAACTCACGTAGATAACTGGGATTTCATCTCTTACAAATTACAATTAGAACTTATGTAGTATGTTTTCTTGAAGAAAGTCTTCTCCACATTTAGGTTTATTGGCTAGCTGGTCTTCATAAGATACTGTAGTTATTTCATGCTACAATTTACATGTGACGACATATAATGCAAATGCACTGAAAGTCAGTTTTCTCAACAAAGCATTGATGTGCTGAGAAGTCAAAAGATTGAATGTACAATTGTAACTTGTAATATCTGTTTCTTTTTCCTTATTTTACCCTAATAAGGTTTCCTAACATGTGTTACATTTCTCATTCGCTCTTGCATGTTTCTCTTATGATTTTTGCCTTCCTAGTTGGCTTAATATAAGTGCTACACTTCACTTCATATGATCAAAGGAACACGAGAAAATCCTTTGTTTGTTCTAATCATGAGCATCAAGTAATATATAAATTATTAGAACTGCAAATGTTTGTACCTTTCTCCTCGCATTTGATGTCAATAGTTGATGTGCCGTAAAGAATGTTCCACACTTCTTTTCCATTTTCGACAAAAAATATTTTTTGTGGAGATACTATTTAAGAGAACAGAAGTTCCAAATAAATTTTCTACATAAGTTTGATGGCAATACTATAGTACCCTATATTGTATGTAAGCATATAAACAAACTACTGAATTCTCTGATCTATATTTGACTTTATGCCAAGCTAAATAAAGTAAGTGGGTGATGGAAAATTCACCTTTTTGTTTTTCTATGTTAAGTCAACATTTCAGCTATATAAGCTAAATGAAAAGTACTCTTGAAAGGATGGATGTAACTATTATCATATGCAAAAGCTCCTGTTCTGTCTCTCTTACCGAATTTAGTTGTATAATTTTGATGATTTGATCTTCTCAAATGCTTTTAGTTCCCACATAACTTATCTTTACTTTCCCTCATTTTCTTTTGAATTTTTGTTTGATCTATACTTTTGATTATATGAAGATGCTTCACTTGGGTTCACTTTTAAAGAAAATCACCATTGGATGCTTTGTGTGCTAGATTTTGTAGGTGTTAAATTTCATGGAATTTTAATACTCAGAACATCACTACATTTTTAAATTTTATTAATCTACAACGAAAAAGGTCATATAAGAATTTCAAACTTCAATTATTTAGAGACAAATTCAATCAGTCAATGTTCTTTGCGCAAATTCGAGGCACTAATGTGGCATGTTCTTTGCAAGGATGAGTACTTCTCACTAGCAATGAGAAAGTTTGGGAATTAACTTTTTCCTCTGCATGACAATAAAACACATACATCCAATATTCAAACACACAAACAGTAAATAACCAAATTAATAGCTTATTCTATAAGATTTGGATCATAAAGTTGCAGAATTTAGTTTGACTGGAAGAACATGTTGGCAGAATAAAACAACTACCACATGTGACTTCAACAAGAGATCTTCTGGTTAACGTAACATTGCTTTTAAATGTTAAATTTCAACCAACCACAATAACCATTCTACTGTAATGATTGTCCAAAATTAAGAGTGACTGTCAATTTTTCTACTAGATAAATAAGAAGCATTTCTAAATTAAAAGCTAAAATATGTGCATTTTTGACACAAGGTGATTACATGACAGCTATCAGCTTCTGGAGATAGCGGAGTACCTGAAGTCGTGACTGATCCTCAAGGTGAAGTTGCAAGAGCATTTCAGGATCTGGGCATCTGTGTGGTGCAACAGTGTGCCAAAATCCGCCAACAAGGTATATTGTAATTCTTCTTTAATGATGTAAATTTATCCATTAGCCAGTGGCTGGTATTCTTTAGGCCCATGAGTCGTTACTTGATGTGCTTGTTTTACAGTGTCAACGGCAGTCACTTACGACAAATCTATGAAGGCAATTAGAGTCAAAGTACCTGAATCAGATGAAGAGTTTTTTCTGCACCCCGCAACTGTGAGGCGAAATGATCGATCTGCAGAAAGTGTGGTATGTGAAAAAATCTTAACATTTGAACTTTTTAAGGATAAGGAAAAAGCTATTCGTATGCAGGAACGTTTAACTACTGTAAAGACTGATGGTTGTTAGCATAAATGTAACGAACCATCTAGCACCAATTATATTTGAACTCTAGATAGACCCTTACATCATTATGGATTAAGGAGAAAGGACTAGTTGTTATGTAATTCTTTATTGGAAAAGGTACACGATGATGGTTATTGACATATTCACATGTTTCACAGTGAAAGCCACATGTTTTATTATTCTTAAACATTGAAGGAAGAAGAGATTAGGATGTCCTAATTTGAAATGCCACCTCATAACTTCATTTTTGCTTTTCAAAATCTCTCCAACGTATAGAGCTTGAACTATCCTCCCTTCTTCAAGGATAAAGAGGTCATCCACTTCCTTAGCACTGTCAATCTTCTTCCCCGCATGCATATCCTGAAATTCACGAGTATTAGGAGAAAGTTAATAACAAAATTCAGGTCTCTTTCTTCTGGTAGAAATCAGATTATAAAATAGATATGGTACATGAAGAACAGATTCTAAAACTAAATCTCCTGAAATAAGAATTGAACTTTTTCCAGCTGTGTTTTACCTTTTTTGTTGACAGAACAGGATGTATATGTCAATTTTTTTTATATTTTATTTTTTTCTATTATTTTTCTCATAGATCTATTATTGTGATCTGAAACCCCCGAATCAATGATCCAAGGATTAGAGCCAGTTCTAATAGATGTAAGCCTACTGTATATAAGTGTTTGGGCAATATTTGCAGTGGTGTTGAGTGGCTTAGGCTATGAATTAGCTTTAAATCCTTTGCATGAGTTCCATCTGCAATTTATTATAAAAGTGCTACTCAACCTGCTGACTGCCACCATTGTAAGTATAATATTAATAGACATGTGTTCACCTGATCCATTGCTTGGATCAGACCTAGAACACTTAAGACTTCTTTGCAGAGACCTCCGATGTTTTTCAGCGAGAATTTTTTTAGATTTTAATGAAAAGATAGCAAACATTTACTTAAGGTAGAAGAATAATCGTTGATTAAAACTTTCGGCTATAACAAAAAAAGGGTCAGGTATTCCTCATTATAGTGTAGCCATATTATTGTGGATACAAGCTGTCAGAAATCTTTTGTTTTCATCATAGAGCTATCTGTCCCTTTCTTACAATATTTTGGTTGCTGGGCCCAAAAGGATGAATGGACTGGTGAGCAGAAACTGCAATACACAGACATCCCTGAGGACATTGAACCTGAAGAAATTCGTCCCATGGGGAATTATGCTGTATCCATAACATGGCCTGATGGATTTAGCCAGGTATTTTATCTATTATTCCACTGGTCAAATGTCACATTTGAAAAAAGGTCTCTGTTTAAGGAACTGTTGAATTTTGAAGAGAGAGAAAAACATGAAGAAATAACGTGGTTCAGCCATTTGGCATACATCCACGGACAAAATGCCCAAAGGGCTATAAGACTTTCATTTCTCTCTTAACTTCACAATTAAGATCACATATATATATAGGTGTAACAGATAAGTGAAAATACATTTATGGAAAGAAATCACTCATATCAATTTATATCAAATGAAATATTCTGCTATCTAAAAAAATCAATTTTGATTGACTTTAACTATCTCAAGAAATCAATTTGATTGATTTTGATTCTCAACACTCCCCCTCAAGTTGAACACGGAAAATTTTTGTTGGAGTGTTCAACTTGAACAATGGAAATTGCAGCACTGGTAGTTGCACTCCTCCATGGATAGCAGAAAATAACATTATTGAGGTTGATACATTTTAAATTCTTGATCCATGTCAAATATCCAAAAATGATAGTTGTTGCCTTAAACAATGCAACAATGAAGACGGGAAATAAGTTATCTTGCACCAATGAAGGCTGCATTCAAAATTAACTTGCAGCAATAAAGGCTGCCCAAAGAAAAGAATTTGCAGCAATGAAGGCTGCTTTAGAAAGGAGAATTTGCAGCAATGAAGGCTGCACAAGAAAAAGAAATTAGCAGGATCAAAACCTGCTTTGATACCATGTTGAATTTTGAAGAGAGAGAAAAACATGAAGAAATAACGTGGTTCAGCCATTTGGCATACATCCACGGACAAAATGCCCAAAGGGCTATAAAACTTCTATTTCTCTCTTAACTTCACAATTACAAGACCACCTATATATATAGGTGTAACAGATAAGTGAAAATGCATTTATAGGAAGAAATTACTCATATCAATTTACATCAAATGAAATATTCTGCTATCTTAAAAACTCAATTTTGATTGATTTTGATTCTCATAGGAACTTTCATGCAAGACAAGATATTCTAGCTCTCCTAACTAGCCTATTGTGATTTCCTAAAAAGATATGCATGTAAAGCATTAGGGACTTCTTAGATGCTATACTTACCATGGGGTAAAGACAAAACTGCCATTATTATTAATATAACTATGGGATAACTACGAAAACACCCCTGAGAGGTGTGGGCTAATTACAAAAAAATCCACAGATGTTTCAAAATTACAAAAAAAAAAAACTGTCTTAAAATTAAGGAGGTAATTGTAATAGTTTTATAAACGTGAGGGGAATTTTGAAATGTTTTTTCCTTATGAAGGGGGAATATGCAAGACGGATCAAACCTTAAGGGAGTTTTTGCAATTTTGACTTTTTTGTAATTAGCCTGAAGGTCAAGGTTTTTTTTTTTTGTAATTATCCCTATAACTTATTTAATACAATAGATTGTTGAACATTCTGCGAATGACCCATATGAGCACAGATGAGTGATTTTGATGCATGGAAGTAGTCAGCAGGATTTGAAAAATCCACTGGAGAGTTGATCAGCTAATAACGTTTTGCATAAGTTTGGGGACTTAAAAATGGCTTATGAGATAAGAAGCATGATGCAATAACCTGAATTGTTATGTTCAATGTGAAGGGATTATGTGAGTGCCTATGAATAAGTAACAGCTAAATAACGGAGTCATAGCATCTTTGCTTCGGGTTTATCTAATGGTAGTTTGCACAGTTATCTTCATCTTCATGTCAATGATTCAGGTTCAATGCTTGGCTGTTCTGTCTTATGCAGATTGCTCCATACGATCAGCTTCAAATGATGGAGCGTTTGGTTGATGTTCCTCAACTTCTTTAAAACTTCTGCCGAGATACTTGAAAGTCCCATGTGGTCAGTTTGTCTCAAAATTCCTGAAGTTCATGGTTTTGGAGATTCTTTGTCTGTTCGATTGTCCATTCAAAAGAAGTTTCAACATAGTGCGCAGCATCAATATTGTCAACACTACAGCAGAAGCGAAGCTGATGTATCATTGATATCTTTTTTTCAGTCATAGGCTTAATTTAAGTTGTATATAGATAAGAGTTTAAAGATGCTTCTGACAGTGGTTACTGTGATCACATAAAACTTTTTACGGCTGCAATGAGAGAAAATTGATGGGATGAATACTAGCATTTAATTTATCTTTATTTTCAGCTTATGTGCTATGATGATACTTTGCGACCAAGGTAAATGGTGCGTGAAAGTTTGAGAAAATTGCAATCTCAGTCCTATAGGATTATGCCAATTGCGATCATAGTCCCATACTTTGCAAAATTGGTCTCACAGTTTCAGAATTTGCAATTTCAATCCTATAACTTTAGAAATATGCGCTTATAGTCCCACAATTTATAAAAGTTGCAATACTAGTCCCAAATTACCATACTCTACCTAATTGTGCTCCAAATTACATGGTGTAAAAGCCCTCATTTTTCGTATCATGCTTCGCTCGTGGCATTGTTATACTTCATTAGACCCAATATCTATTCGAGAGATTTTAGAGGTCCGATTAGGTTTCCAGCCAATAAATTTAACAGAACATACTTCTGCAAAGGCTCACTAACACATACGCTTAGTTTCAATTTGTCTAAGTCCATTAACAAAAATGGATGTAATAGTCCATTACGGCCATAATATCATGTTTCCGCATATTAACTAAAATTAAACCAAATTTCGTACCTTTTTTTTTTTTTATCAAAAACGAGATGAATGAGGAATGATCTGTTGTGAGAAACAAATCAAGATTGGTAGTCAAAGGGTATTACCAAGAGGAATGCATAAATTTTGATGAGACCTTTGCACCTGTTGCCAGATTGGAAGCTATAAGGATGTTTCTTGCGTATGTTGCACACAAGAACTTCACAGTCTATCAAATGGATGTGAAAAGTGCATTTCTAAATTGACTTTACAAGACGAAGTTTATGTGGAAAAACCTCCAGGTTTTGAGCAGAAAACTATTGGAGATAAAGTCTACAAGCTCAAGAAAGCATTATATAGTTTGAAGCAAGCACCAAGAGCATGGTATGATACATTGTCTCAATTCTTAATAGACAATGGATTTACCAAAGGAAAAGTTAACAGAACACTCTTCATAATTCAAGATGGAGAAAGCATCTTGCTTGTTCAAATATATGTGGATGATATCATATTTGGATCCACAAGCAAAAAGAGTGTGTGAAAAATTCTCAAACCTTATACAAGAGAAGTTTGAGACTAGTATGATGGAAGAATTAACTTTCTTCCTAGGCCTTCAAGTCAAGCAAATGAATGATGGAACTTTCATAAGTCAAACCCAAGTATACCGTAGGAGATTTAATGAAGAAATTTGGTATGGAAGAAAAGTCATCTCAGTAAAGATTCCTATGAATACTTCTATCAAGATGAATATGGATGCGAAGGAGCCAGTGGATCGACAAGATATAGAACACTCATTGGATTATTGCTTTACTTTGATCGCAAAGCAAACCGACATCACCTTTACATTATGTGTATGTGCAAGGTTTGATCACCGCTCCCAAAGAAAGTCATATGACAAAGAATTAAGAAAATTCTGAGATACTTGAAGGGAATCCAGGAAGTTGGATTATGGTATCTCAAAGAATGAGGATTCAAGTTAATTGGATACTCAAACTCAGACTATGTTGGATGTAGAGTTGACAGGAAGAGTACATCTGGCATTTGTCAAATGCTTGGAAATAGATTGGTTTCTTGGTTCAGCAAGAAACAAAATTCAATAGCTACATCTACATCTGAGGCGTAATATATTGATGCAGGCAGCTATTGTGCCCAAGTCTTGTGGATGAGGCAACAACCGAGATATTATGACATTGAAGATAAGGAAATTCCAATTATGTGTGATATTAGAAGTCTTGTGCAATTACTCGTAATTCAAAAGATTACACTCAAGAACAAAGCAATTAGTGTCAGATATCATTTTATAAGAGATCATGTCGAAAAGAAAGACATCACATCGGAAATATATCGACTGAGAAGTAGTTAGTCGATATATTCATAAAGCCCTTATGTGAATCAAGGTTTGAAAAACTTAAGAATGAGCTTTGGATTGATTGAGTTGAGTTAATATACTCAGAAGACTCATTCAGCAGAGTTAAAGGTGGGAGAATTGCATTTCAGAAGAGTTTTGCTCGTTCAACAGAGTAAAACAACCTATTTGGATGTTCAGCAGAGTTGAGTCAATGAGCATTTTGAGTCTCCATCGCCAGATTAGAGATAGAGAGAAGCGAGTTTGAGTCATAAATGAGAAAGTCGACTTATTTATGAGCTAAGAGAAAAACGAGGTCATTTTTATTAAAGCGGGAATGTTTGACAATGATGTCAGCATCATTAAATGCAACACAGTAAAAAGTTGCGATAGTAACCTATGATTAGTTATAAATGCTGTTGGCATTAAGTGTAACGTGATTAATGTTTTTTGCACATTTTAATTTGGACCGTCGATCGCATTTCAAATTTTGAGTATCCTAAAATAGTCTCGTCACGTTTCATATATATCGTTTCAAATTTCTCCCTCTTCTCATTTTACTCTCACAAGCTTTCGAACTCTCAGAATTCTCTCTGCAAGAAAATCCTCAAGTTCTTAAAGCTTTTTCAAGAAATTTTCAAGGGCACCCAAGAAATCCACTCTAGATTTTGCAAAGCTCGCTGAAAGTGTACTCTGGAGGAGGTCGTCATGTTCTATGTGAACGCTTATGTTCACGATGATGGTATTCACTCTTTAGTGAATAGGAAGGAAGTCAAGTTGGCTGCAAATGACTTGACTGAGCTGATACATCTTCCGAACAGTGGACTCAAGGAGCTGAAGACTACGAGTTCGACTTCATGAAGATCTGGAAGAAATTACCAAGAAGAAGGTAGCTGACAAGTTGAATCCATAAGCTACCAAGACAGTTATCAAGGAGGAGTACCACAAACTTATGGATGTGGTGGGGAAGTGCGTCGACATAAAGTTTAGGCATATAATCAGTTGTCACAGACCAAGCTGAGTGTGATGACAACTATAAAGGAGAAGTTGGACGTGAACTGAGCGAGTTCATTTTTTGACAAGCTATGTCAAAATGTCCAAAATGTGAAGTTGGAAGATGGGAAGTTTAAGAATACCTTAGGCTATGGGCTAGTCCTTGGGTATTTTCTCGAGAAGAAGGGAATGACCCTTCGCAAAGGGAAGCCCTTCTATGTTAACAAATGGCTGTTTACGGCAAACTTATCAGCTGCACAGAAAAAGGCCAATGCAAAGAAGAAATGCGCTTCTGAGGGGGATCAGCTGAGAATGTCCTAGAGGAAACAACTGCCTCTGCTCCAGCTTCCTCGCCAGAACCTGCTCATGTTGCCTTTGCGGTAACAAAGAAGAGAAGAACAGTTGCGCACCGAAGGGCAGTTGTAAAGAAGCAGAAGACTCAAGCCAAAGTTGGCTTGAGAGACGAAGAAGAGGAATCAGCTAATAAGCTTGCAGTTGAGACCTCTGAAGCTGAATCAGAAGAAGTCCCCTTGGATAGGCACTCCAAGAGACGACTTGTCCTGCAATCTGCTGCAACAGTCCCTGTTGAAAAGATTGTAGCGTATACAACTGCTTCTGTGCCCCCAACAACTGAGCAAGATGTAGAAGAGGTTGTCGATGACACAGCTGCACCTGTTATTGAAAAAGCAGTTGTTGAGACAATTGTTGGAGGTGGTGATTCCATCATGCCCCACATGGAAGAGGAGCATGTTGCCCAAGACCCCGTTGCCTCAGATGAACCAGGATCCCCTATTTATCCTGAGATCGAGGCCAGGTTACATATATGGAGGTTATGGAAATTTAGCAACAACAGAGTCCAGTTCGTGAGGCCTGAGATGATTGAAGAAGAATAATGGCTTCTTGATTTTCTTCGGACAACGCAAGCTGTTGTGTTAGCTCTCAATGAGGTATACTCAAAGACCATTCTCGAGAAGAAGAAGGAAGTTGAGAAGGCGAAGGCCCTTGAGAAGGGTAAGGCTCCCGAGCCTCATATTTTCCCCTTCACTAATGCAAATATCCTAGATTGCAGAGCCAACAATGATGAAGATGAACCCATCGAAAGAGCTAATGCAGTTGAAGCTGCTCAGCTGAAGAAAGCCTTAAGAGTCCCGTGAGCTGCATGAGCACGCTAAGCTAAAGGGTGTTGGAGAACCATCTTTGGTTCTCTCTCCAACTCCTATGATTTCAAGAGGTGATGACGGTGTGATTGACCCCATCGAAAAGCAATCGTTAGTGATCTAGCCGAGAAGAAAATCGCTCACACTGCAGCCTAGATCGGAGAAGGGTGCGAGGGGACCAAGAAAATGTGAAGTTAGGAGGCGAAGGTGTGATTGCTAAATCGAGAAGATGTTGGTACCAATGAAGTTGTGATAGTTGAGATGTCTCACATCGAGGACCCATCAACATTGAAGGCCAATGAAGTTCTGAGAGGTCGATTCATGTAACTGAGTCAAAGGATGGATTAGAAAGTACCATGGCAGTTGAGACTGCTGGTCATGAAAGTGCAATCCAAGAGGTTGAGACCTCGAAGGATGCCAATGTCGAAGACTCAAAGAAGCTAAGTCATTGCGGGGAATATAAAAGGCCTTTCAACGATTGAGACTGCTGCTAAGTTAGCTTAAGACCCGGCGGTGAGACTACCAGGGAAAATGTTTCTATTTACGGTGAAGTGCCCAATCTTCTAGAATCCGAGTCCACTGAACCTATGGTAATTGATGCTCTTATTGACTCTGAAGTTGAATATTCGGACATAGCTGAAGATTTTGAAGAATCAGCAGGGTCAGACAAATAGGCCAGAGACTTGGAGGAACGTATAAAATCAACTATAATGAGATTTGTGCTAGTCGATGGGCCACCCCCACTAGCTCAATCTCCTGCCTCTGATGCTGCTGAGGCAGAGGTAACTTAAAAGGATAAATCAACTATCGCTTGGTGAAGTCATTAAGGCAGTGAGACACGATCACTCAATGAGGCTTCCACAATCGCCGCCGCCAATGATGAGGCTTTCACGGTGAGGAAAATGAGTTGTTAGCAAGGGAAAAGAGCGAAGTCTTTCCGAAGGTGAAGCGGGACTTCCTCGGACCTAAGTGGCATTTTTGGGATGCTGTATTTCCCATTCGTTGAAGAGATACCCTACAAAGCTGAGTGTGCGGAGGAGGCTGCACGCTACAATGTTCAAATTGACCCAGCTGACCTGCACATTGTAGCGGAGACGCGAATCGTTCCATTTGGCAATGATTTTGAATCATTATTTCCTGAAGATTCAAGTCCAGAAGCAGCTAACTTTCAACGTGCCTTCCGAATGTGCAAGGAGATGGAAGTAGACGTGTTCAATGGTTCCGAACCGTCGGTTTCGGTTCGGAACTGTCGGTTTAAAAAATCAGAAGGGGTGGAATTGCAACCTAACCATTCTAAACAAGGTTTCGGTTTTGGTTTCAGGTCCAGTTTTGGTTTCAATTTCTTTTTTTTTTCATTTTTTTATATTGAATATTAAAATTGAGTAAGAAAAAATTGATTTTATTGCTTTAAAAGTAAAATTACAACTTACAATTAATTTACAACTTTATTACAAACAATTGACTATACAATTTAAGTTACAAAGTACAAATGAAAAATTCTAAGATATTAAAATTCTAAAGTACAATTTAAAAATAGAATTACAAGTTACTACAATTTAGTATAAAATTTAAACTACAAAGTACAAACCACAAAGAAGAAAAAAAGATAAAAAAATATTGGGTTTGAGTTTTATTTTAATATTCTAAGTTAAAAATTTTAAATTTAACTTTGAATATTAAAATAAAATTGCTTACGTATCCTCATAGAGGAATCAAAACCTACGTAGTTCTCTTAACTTCTACATATCTTAGGAAAGCGATTAGGTGACAACGTGATTGTTCAATCATTTTGTGAATCATTGCTTGATCTGATAACAATACTGTTGCTTTCTTCTTCTTCATCAAAATTGGTTTGTTGATCACATAGATTGGCTTTTGTCCAATCGTGGAGTATTGCTTGATTTTCTAGATTTTCTACTGTTAATCTAGATCGTCTAGCATCCAAAATATAACCTCCCTCACTAAATGCTTGCTCTACGAAAACGGTTGAGGCAGGAACAACTAATATCTCCTTCGCAATTAACGTTACTATAGGAAAACATGAATACCTCTTTGACCACCACTTTAATATATCGAACTTTGTCTTCCCTACTACAAATTCAGTATAATCAAAAAGAGATGTTGAATACGTATCAAGCTCAAGATAAGGGTTTGTGCCTCCTCTCGAATGGTTTGGTATCCTCACGTCATAAAACTCGTCCAATGGTACAAATACCTCCGCCTCATTAAAAGTACCAATATCACTACTATTATCACCATCATCACAAAAAGTAGAAGTAGAAGAGTTTCTAACACTATCGCCATATTTTATTGAATATTCTCTAAAAATATCATATAAATATTGTTTAGCATTAACTACTACTATGCTTGGTTTGGGAGTGTCATACTCTCTAACAGGAAATAAAGCATTATAATAAAGTCCTAACAATTCTTCTAAACCATCCTTCCCCTAGGATCTAATATTTTTGCAACTAAAAATACATTAGGAATATAAGTAAAATATTTTAACCATTTTAATGTCATTTGAGCAATAGCTGGTCCTAAACGTTCACAAGCAATTAGAGATCTAAAAGGTAGTGCAACTTTAATATAACGATCTATAACTAAAATTCATGTAGGATAATAAATACTGGATAATTCTTCGGTGGCATCTTTAAGAACTTTTAAAAGTTGACATAAATTAGAGCATGAATCCCATTGATTCAAAAATTAAACTATGCCACATTGTTGTTCGACAAATAAATAGCATAAAGTATCTTTATATTGGTAACTATCATTTAATAATTTATATGTAGAATTCCAACAAGTTGGCATATCAGACGAGAATTGTTTTGGGTGCACACCAATATTTTTACAATATCCAACCCATTTTTTTTTATCAGAGATGAATGTCTTGTTAAATAACATACCACATTTTTAATAGGTGCAATTTCTTCTTTCAAAGTATCTAAACCATCTTGAACACGTAAATTTATAATATTACATATACATCGAATATGAAAAAATTTACCACCAATAGAAGGTCCACAAATATTAATAAGTGACTCTAAACTAGTCGTATGAGCACTAGCATTGTCAAAGAAAATTGAAAAACATTGTGTAACTAAACCATATTCTTGTAAAATAGTATGAATTTTATGAGAAATATTAATAGCGCTATGTGTAACATTAAACTCTCTATATGCAATTAATTATTTTTTGCAAAGTCCATGTATCATCAACCAAATGACATGTAATTTCCATATAAAAATTTTGTTGCCAATGATCACTCCATACATCGAAACAAATTGAAACTTTATTTGGTAAACTAGTAAATGAATCACCAACCATTTTTCTAATATCATGAGTAAGTGTAGAACGTGAAATCTTTTTACTTGCGGGATTAAAACTAAGTCTAGTAAAAAATTTATAAAGTGTATGATCAACAAAGTTAAAAGGAAGTAACATACCACTAACAAATTTAGCTAACTCTCCCCTAGTATTCATTTCGCAATATTTAAATAAATTCAGAAGAAGACTCCATACCTGATGAAGAACCCGTGAATCCTCGTAGTTGTGTTTGAGCACGATCGTTGCAAATTTATCCGGATGCTTTTTGTTTAAGTAGTTCATGAGCATCCTATAACCGCCCCTCCTCTAAATTTGTAAACATTGCCGCAATAGTTGGAAGTGACTTTGAAACATCCAGTTGTAGGATCCAGAACTTTTTTAAAGTGCACCTATCGGATCTAAGTTGTGTAGTAGGTCGGCGACTTTGAGTTTGAGTTTGATTTTGCGGTTCTGGTTGTGCTTCACTTTCTTGTGTTGGTCGTCGTTCTGGTTTTGGTTGTGCTTCACCAAAATATGCCTCGATTTTATCTTCACTCAAATCAAAAGCTTCTTCAAACCGTGGTGGCTGTTTATCGGGTATCTTACATTTCCCCATGTTGGATTGAGAGGAGAATATCCACGGTTCGACATTTTTTTATATAGATAAGAATATGAAATTGATGCTGTTTTTTTAAGGCAGATCACTCAAGTCAACGAGGTTGACCAAATTCCTCTTCCCGAGACGGAAGTCTTCATGCTAGTCCTCTTTCGAGGGGGAAGTCTTCTCGTCTTCCTCTTCCCGGAGAGGAAGTCTTCTCGTCTTCTTCTCCTTGAGCTGGTAACTCCTTCGATTGGGAACTTGCATGCACACATGCACAAACATTAGGGGGCCCCAGGGGTTGTCCGAGGGAGGCCCCTCCGTTGCTCAAGTCAGCACGGTGAACGAGAGAAATAACAGTAAACGAATACTGTAAAAATAGTGCGTAGAAGAATAATGAATTAATTTACTTATAGATAATAGGAGAGACCTTTTTATACCTGGGAGATGGGCCCCGTGGGCTGTGTAGGAGAATTCTGCCTATGGGCCAGTCCGTGTAGGAGAAAACAGTTGATTGGGCCAAACCCGGACTCCTTTGGGCTGGTTTAATTATTAATATCCCATTGAACAATTAATATTAAATAAACATATATAAAATAAATTATATATTTATATTATTAAATACTATTTTTGTCCCCAACATAAGCCCCCCAACTACGGTCCTACAAAGGGATGAAGCAGTGCGGGAGCTAATCTGGTATGGAAACATCTAGCTTGTCTTTGGAGAATCTTTGACCACTTCATTTGTGAACATGTCTTCCAAAGGTAAATTCTCTTTCTCTACCTCTCAACTTTGAAATTTTTTGCTTTGTAGAATACTTAGGAAATTTCTTGAAAGTGAGAGGTGAGGTGAGAGTTGAGGTGAGAATCCATAGAGAGGTGCAGTGCATCGAGCGGAGAAAGAGATGAGAGCACTTTGAGCTGTAGAGGGCATCCCGGGGCACCTTCCCGGCATGGGCAAGGGTGCCCCCTTAGCGCCCTCCCCATGTGGCCACAAGGGCGCACTCGAACGCCGTCCCAGCGGAGGAGGGCGCATCCCTCGGAGGCATCCCGAGCCCCCCGGTCCGTTTTCCTTCCCATTTTGCTCTGTCTTCCCCCAAACTGTTGGGAAATTTATTGTTTAGATTTTGATGAATGCCATGTAAAACTTAGAATAGGAAGTTGGCACCCCATTTTCATTGTAAACTGCATTGTAATAAATAGGGCTCGTCAAGCTGAGTTAAGTCAGCTATGCCTAAACATGCAAGAAGACAACTGGAGACTAGAAGGAAGACTCTCTTTGCAAGGCATTTGAGTATTGCAAAGAAGAGAAGACGGGAACTCGATCAAGGAGCAAGCGAGATGCGGTGAGTAAAGTATCGTAAAGTCAACTCAAGATAGCCAAGTCTCAAGTTGAAGTGATGAAGAGTCATCCAATGATTGGAACCGACTCTAAGTCACCTGGGGAAAGCAAGGAAATGCGGTCAAGTCGAGATAATCGAAAAGATCCGTTGCACGTAAATCAAGGGAATTACTTAAACAAGTAATACCTCCATACTACCTTTCTCGAAGTGCTCGGTCCCCGAAGCGTGCAAAAGGAATAAACCAATGGGAAGCATCGCACCATGTCGAACTCGAAAAGTCAAGAACAATTCATACGAGGAAGTGGCAATTCCAAGGAGTGCAACAAGACAAGCCAACGACCACAAGTGACTTTCAAAAATAGGCATATCTCTTCAACGTGCAGATTTTTGAAAGATCACTATAAAAGGCTGAGGAATGACTCTGAGAGAAGGTTACCTGAACCACGAACATTCAAGAAAACATTTGAACTGTAATCAAAAATATTCTCAAATCATTCACGATTAATCCTCAAGCCTACATTACGAAGAAAATCAATCCAACACTCACCTGTGAAAGAAAGATAACTTCAATCAGTTGAAGAGGAAATTATTGAAGAATCAAGGGGTCTACATTCCACGGAGGATTGTAGGAAGGTTCAAGGTCGAATCAGTCTCAAGTTTTTGGAGGGCTTCGTGATCAAATCCAAAGAGCTTGAGCAAGTGGGTCAGTAGTAGCAAGGCAAATTTGCCTGTGAAGAAAGCCGAGTCGCACGAGAAGCCAATTGCGTGACCAAGGCATCTCCAGATCGAGTCCCAAAGGATCAAGTCACCGTGTGTGATCAAGACTTGTATCCGGACTGTTACCACTCGTATAGTGATCAATACTTAGTGGATTCCTCCAGGAGTTGGAGAAGAGAGGAGTAGAAGAATTACCCCATCTTGAACCTCTATAAAAACTTATCGTGTCATTTACATTTTAGCACTTTAATTCCTCGCACTTTATTTATTTAACTCTTTGATAAATTTGCTATCCACTTGATAATCTCTAAGTACTAAAACCAAGTATTAAAACTCTACTAAACCAAATTTAAGGGTGTAAATTCTTCCGCTGAAAACAAATCACAATCGAGTTAAGTCTTTAGTCAAAACAATTTGAGTTATTCTATCAACGGCTCGATCGAGTCTGTTGAGTAACTAACTCTATTTGATTAACTAACTTAGTTTGTCCATCAAGGACTCAATTGTGAAGTATTAACTCGAATATTTAAAAGGACTAAATCGAAAAGTTGGTAAGGTTTATTCAACCCCCTTTCTAAACCTTACACTCACACCCCTTAGGACCTACAAGTGGTATCGAGCGGTTGGTTCATTGAGCCTTTCGACCAAGTTCTTGAACTAGATCTCCAAATTTTTCAAAGTCTGTTTTAGTACTTAAGTTTTCAAAACTCTTTTTATCATTAAAAGTTATTATCATGGAAGCAAATTTGACACGCATCCCTATGTTCACAATTGAAGAATTTGATGATTGGAAAATTCGTATACAGGCTCATCAATCAGCATTACATGATGAGATGTGGATAGTGATAGAGGATGGGCCACGCAAATTTTAAAAGTGAACAATTTTGTAAGAAAGAGTCAAGAATTTGAAGGTGAAGAGGATGTTGCTCCTAGACCAGCTATGGTTGAAAAACCAAGAACTATATGGACAAATGATGACAGAAAAAGATACAACCTAGACAATGTGGCCAAGGACATCCTTTACAAAACTTTGGACAAAGCCATGTTCAATAAAGTCAAATCATGCAAAACGGCTAAAGAAATCTGGGACAAGCTAACATTGATTTGTGAAGGCTCATGAGCAAATCAAGGAAAATAAATTATCAGTGGCTGTACAGAAATTTGAGAATTTCAAAATGATCGCAGGAGAGAACCTGGATCAACTGGATGCTCGATTCACAGAAATCACCAACGAGCCATCTGCACTTGGAAAAGAA
Organism: Rehmannia glutinosa; assembly: GCA_016081115.2. Lineage (NCBI taxonomy): Eukaryota > Viridiplantae > Streptophyta > Magnoliopsida > Lamiales > Orobanchaceae > Rehmannia > Rehmannia glutinosa. The sequence goes on along the minus strand of CM071931.1, from coordinate 37,167,465 downwards.
TATACACAAAAGAAAATGTGTATGAAGATTCTAAGAAGTCTCCCAACTGAGTGGGATATGAAAGTCATGGCCATGAGACACTCCATGGACCTATCCAAGACATCCAACCATGAGCTATTCTCGGATCTCAAAGCCTATGAATTTTGTGAGAAGAAAAGACCAGGAAGAGACAATTTGTACCCAAAACAATTTGCTCTAATTGTTAAGGATGGCAAGAGAGTTGAGGTCAAAGAAGTCATTGACCAAGAGGAAATAACCCCGATGGTTAAAAGGTTTAACAAGTTCTTCAATAAGAACTACAAGAGAGGCAAGGGCGAATCCTCCGAGAAGACACTCGGCTCCTCCAAGTCAAGGGAAGATAGGCCAACCAAGAGAACAGAGCATCGAAAAAGTGAATATCAAGGGTCGACAATCCAAGAATGGAAATAGCTGATCAAAAGGTTGAAAATCTATCTTTGAACCGTAGGCAACCAGGTCACTATGCCATTGATTGCCCATATCCTGTAGTCAACAAATACGGGAATAAAGAAGAAAGAAAGGTCTTGAGAGAAAGAAGACAAGAAAAGAAAAAAGCAATGTTGGTCTGCAGAGAGATCTTTGAAACAACCAAGTCAAGAGACACGGTGATTAAGAGAGTAGTGAAGTGACTACTCAAGTGACTCGAAGAAGAAGCCTTGATCCGTTTGATGGCCAAGGAACAAGACCAACCCGACCAAGAAGATGAGGCACACTCTAACTCATCACACTCAGATTCTAGTGATAGTGACTGTGACAAACACACTTCATCACCCACTGATCTTTATGATTCATTAGGCAAAATGATGAAAGATTTTGAACACATTAAATCCTCACACACACTTCTAAATAAGGAAAAACTTGACTGCTTAAATGCAAAACTCACGGTGTCGAGGAGCCGAGTACTCTAAGTCAAATAGTCGATGAGAATGAAAGTTTAAACACCGAAAATGCTAAACTAATAGCAGAAATAGTCTGCTATAGAAAAGAGGGAAAATGACCTCAAAAATGTGATTGCCTCATTCACTAAGGCATCTAAATCATTGGATGATCTTATTATGAGTCAAAGAGAATGTGGAGACAAGTCAGGCTTAGGATTTAATTCCTCTGTGCTATGTCAAGCTCCAAAAGTGATTTTGGAAAAAGGATCTTCTAGCAATGAAGTATCTCAAAAATCCAAAACTCCAAATGGTGCACACACATTTATCCCAAAGCACAATTACAAACAAAGCGGCCTTGGTTATAAAGGAAAAGGAAAACAACCCGATTGAGTGTCTTTGAGAGGACAAGTGCGAAGAAATCGGCAAACGAATTCCTCAAAGCAAACTCCAAACAGAAATACTCAGAAAGAAGAAACAGAGCTACCAAAAACCCCTTAAGTTCTATAAAAGAAATACATATGAAGGGAATGGTAGAAAATATCCAAGCCAAGCCGATTGGAATAATGTGAACTATCAAAGCAAAGACCTATGGAATATAAGCCAAAATGGCAAAGGCCAGAACTCAAAGAAAGGCCATTCCAAAGGTATAAGAGCTTTCATCAAAGACACACATATGCACCTAGGCACTACACTCGGAGATATCACAACTACCCAAAGAAGGCAATTGCTAAAACACATATACAGCATACGACAAAAGAGAGTTTGTATGAACCTAGAATCCCAAGCAATTTGCCAAAATTAATTATGATTATGGCATCGATAGATGGCAACCCCTTAGAGTCAAACCATGTGGCTATAGGTTGGTTGGATCATCGACAATACTAACCCCTCAGGACCTGCACAAATATGGGTACCTAAAACTTAATTTCCTTGTTTGCGAGGTTCAAGGAGTGAGTGCCAAGGAACCTGGTACATGGATAGTGGTTGTTCGCACATGACAGAAACAAGAAAAATCTATCAAAATTCAAGGAAGTCAAAGGAGCAAAAGTCATATTTGGAGGAAATGAAGCTCCATGGGAAATAAGAGGCATTTGATCCATCAAGAAAAATGGATTAAAAATCATAGATGTTGCATATGTTGAAGGACTCAACTTCAACTTGCTAAGCACCACCAACTCGTGACAAGGGTTATAATGTTGGCTTTAACATGGGTATATGCCAAATCAAGGATATCTTGAATCAAATGAAGTTGTGTTGCAAGGATGCGGACAAAAGAACATGTATGTCGTGGATTGGTCAACCGCAACACCCAAAGACTGTCTATTAGCAAAGAGCACTTTGAATCTAGTTCGTGGGCACAAGAAGCCGAGTCACCCGAATTTCAAACGATTAACAAGCTTGCGAAAGCAATCTTGTGGAAGGACTTCAAACTCAAAGATACAAGAAGGAGAGTATATGTGATGCATGTCGGAAGGGAAAACAAATCAAATCATCATTAAAAAAAAGACATGTCCATCTTCAACAAGAATATTGCATCTGCTACATATGAATCTATTTGGTCCAGTTGAACCAGCTAGCATAAGTGGGAAGAAATACACCTTGGTGGTAGTAGATGACTACTCAAGATATACATGGACAATATTCATGTGTAAGAAGAAAGAAACTCTACGTAAACTACCACGGTGATGAAGAGGATTCAAAATGAAGAAGAGCCAAACCATTATCAAAATAAGATCGGAGGAGGAACCGAGTTTGTCAATGGCATAATAACTCAATATTGTATAGAAAATGGTATTGGTCATGAATTGTTCTGCAAAGAAGGACTCCACAAAGAGAATGGAGTTGCGAGAAAGAAGGAATAGAACTCTCAAAGAAGCAAAGAATGACCATGTTAGTCAATGCACGGGGGCTACCTAAAAGATTTTGGGCTGAAGCAATAAACATAGCATGCTACACTTAGAATAGATGCATGATAAACAGACAGCTGACAAAGACTCCCTATGAGATTTGGACTGGGAGAAAGCCAAATGTTGCATATTTTAGAATATTTGGATGCAAATGCTTCATCCATAACAATGGCAAAGATAATTTAAAGGCTTTTGATGCTAAAGTCGATGAAGGTATCTTCTTAGGATACTCAGCTGAAAGCAAAGCCTACAGAGTGCTCAACAGGAGGACAATGGTTACAGAAGAATCCATCCATGTGGTGTTTGATGAACCCAAGGTAAATGGAGAAGACATTGAAGAGTCAGCTGATAAGTTGAATCAACCAACCATGCGTAAGAGTCCCTATGTTGAAGTCAAGTCGGAATTATAAGTCCGGATGAAGATGAGATAGCCGAGTCTCAAAAACAATCGGAAAATCTGCAGCTAAGTGATGACGAGAGAGCGATCAAAGCAACATAGCTACAAGACGATCGAACCCAACTAACTTACTCCAACTCGATGTAAGATGGCCGAGAGACCATCCACGTAACTAGTCATTGGAGATATAAGAGAAGGTATCAAAACAAGATCCGAACTCAACAAGAAGCTATGTTCACATGCTTTATCTCACAAATAGAGCCTAAAGATGTGTCACAAGCATTGGATGACACACATTGGATTCAAGCTATGCAAGAAGAGTGAATCGAGTTTGAAAGAAATAAAGTATGGGAATTAGTTCAAAGACCCACCCATCAAAATGTTATTGGTACTAAATGGGTGTTCGAAATAAGATGAACGAGGAAGGTTCGTGGGTAAGAAACAAAGCAAGATTAGTAGCCAAAGGATATTGCCAAGAAGAAGGGATAGATTTTGATGAAACATTTGCCCCTATAGCAAGATTGGAAGCTATAAGGATGTTTCTTGCCTATGACTCACAAGAATTTTATTGTATATCGATGGATGTAAAGAGTGCATTCCTTAATGGTTTATTGGAAGAAGAAGTGTATGTTGAACAACCTCCAGGATTTGAGCAGAAGACTCTTGGAGATAAGGTATACAAACTCAAGAAAGCTCTATATGGATTGAAACATGCACCCGTGAGCATGGTATGATACTTTGTCACAATTCCCGATCGAGAACGGATTCACAAAAGGCAAAGTAGATAGAACACTCTTCTTAATTCAAGATGCGAAGAGTATATTGCTTGTTCAAATATATGTGGATGACATTATTTTTGGATCCACAAACAAAGAGTCATGTGATAAATTTTCAAACCTCATGCAAAGCAAATTCGAAATGAGCATGATGGGAGAGCCGACATTCTTCCTTGGACTCCAAGTGAAACAGTGAAGGATGGAACCTTCATAAGTCGGACAAAATACACCAGAGAGTTAATGAAGAAATTTGGTATGGAAGAGAAGTCTTTCGTGAAAATACCAATGAATACATCACCAAAATGGATATGGATGCAGATGGCAAGCTCGTAGATCAAACAAGATCTGAGCACTTATGGATCATTGCTCTATCTCACAAAGAAGCGTGCCGGACATCACATTTCTTTGTAGGTGTATGTGCAAGATTTCAATCTGCTCCAAAAGAAAGCCACATGACCGCAGCCAAGAGAATCTTGAGATATTTGAAAGGAAGCCAAGAAGTTGGCTTATGGTATCCAAAGGAAGGTGGATTGAAGCTAATTGGCTATTCGAGACTCGACTATCTTTGGATGTAGAGTTGACAGAAGAGCACTCGAGGCACATGTCAAATGCTTGGAAACAAAGCTAATTTTCTGGTTTAGCAAAAAGCAAAATTCAATAGCCACCTCTACCTCTATAGTCAACAGAATACATAGTGCGGGTAGTCACAGCCCAAGTCCTATGGATGAGACAAAGAATGAGAGACTATGAAGTTGAAGAAAAGGAAATTCCAATCATGTGTGATAACACAAGTGCAATTGCAATCACTCAAAAATCTGTGTTGCACTCAAGAACAAAACATATCGATGTCGATATCACTTCATAAGAGTTCATGTTGAAAAGAAGGACATCACCTTGGAATATATTTCAACCGATAAACAGTTGGTGACATATTCACAAAACCATTATGTGAGTCAAGATTTGAAGAACTCAAGCATGAGTTAGGGTTAATTGAGTGAGTGACACTCGGAAGACTCAAAGAAAAGAAATGAAACACGAAAAGGGAAAAAGAGCCGAACTCTCAAATCGGCTAAGTGAATCACCATATCGAAAACATTTGTCTGGGAGTTAGTCGACAATTGAGTCACTAGGAGAACTGTGAGAAGAAGAGTTAAATCACTACGGGATAAGTTTGAGTCATTTATGAGCAAGGGACAAAAAAAATCGTTTTTACTAAGCGGGAATGTTTTTAAGAATGACATCAAAGCATAATTATATGCGTGTACAGCAAAAGCCGCACACCAACCTTATGATTGGATATAAATGCTGCCGCATTAAATACGAGACATTAAATGTTAATCGGCGTGCAAAATCTAAGCCGTTGATTTCGATCACATTTCAAAAAACCACCCGCACGTCCTTTCAGGAACCATACTTAAACCATTTTCGTCCGTTTCTCTCACACAAACTGTTCATTTCTCTCTCAAAAGCAAAGGCAAAAACTCTCTCAAAAACCCTATCAATCTTCAAATCATCTTCTAAGTTTCATTCGGAGAAATACATAAAAATGGCATCTACTCATGATTTTGTCAAGATGGGAAAGCAAATCCACACCGGGTCTACTGTGGATTTCGAGGGTATGGTCAAACAAGGGTCCGATGACGCCCTCATAAATGAAATCGCTGAAAAACTCGAAACGACTGGGCTAAAACCATTTCTGACGATGCACTTTCCTATGACCTATGTGGAAGAGGTCGCACAGTTCTACGTGAATGCTGAGATTCACGATGAGGGGATCAAATCCTCAGTTCACGAGAAGGAGTTCATCATCACTGCCAAGGATTTGGCGTAACACCGCTCATTACGGCCGGAAGGAGCACCGTAAATCAATGAAGGCGATGTTGACTTGGCTGCTGCTTGGAAGGAAGTAGCCAAGACCGACTATGCTGAAAAGATAGTCTACACATCCAACAAGAGGCTGCTGAAAGAGGACTACCACAAATTGTTGGACATCGTTGCCAAATGCATAGACATCAAATTTGGCAGCTTTGACCAATCGTCAAAGCGAAATTGATCGTATTGGTGCGATCATTGAAGAAAAGAAAGTGAACTGGCTGAGTTTGTCTACAGCAGACGGACTCGCGAGAATGTAGGGAATAAATCCTTCAAGGAGGGGGATGTTTGGAGGTTCCCAGGATACGGTGCAGTGATTGGCCCGGTGATGGAGGTAAAAGGAGTCCCTCTTCGACATGGAAAGGCGTTCCATGTAAACAAGAGGATGTTCGAGATCAAACCTCTCTCGGTGCACTGAGAAGAGAGCCCACGCTATGAGAGCGTCACGAGTGAGGGGAATCGGTGACCTCGAAGATACAATCGTCTCCTCTCCTCCCAAAGAAGAAGGCCGCCCGCACTGCGTTAAGAGAATTCTTTGCCCCCGCAAAGAAAGAAAAATAAATCTGCTCCTGCCCCTGCAGCCGAGTCACCTGCCCCCACAGCCGTGTCTCCTGCCCCTCCAGCCGCGGCTGAGAAGGAATCTCAAATACCTTCTTCGGTCATTAAGAAGAGGAGAACTGATAAGCCAAGACGGCCAGCTCCTCAGAAGAAAACAACAAAGACTGCCCTGTCGCCCAAGACTCAGAAGAAACTTTGTCAGAACCAGAAATCCCTCTGGTTCAAACAAGAAGAAGGAGAAGAATTTTCAAGCGCTCCGAGCTTGAGAAGCCGGCTGAGTCAGCCACTCAGCTGGAGAAGATACCCGAGATTGCTGAAGAAGAAGAGTCTCCAGACGTGATTGATGAAACGGCCAAGTCCGCTGAGGATGATCAGCAGAGGCAACTTGAAGACCCAGTTTGTAGTCGAGCAATGGTGAGGAACAAAGAATGGCTGAGACAACCTAGTCACCTGTTGACGGGGTTGTTTCTCCACCAATGCAGGCTTTGAAGGTGTCGGCGGTGAAGTCCGCTACCTTCAATACCTGGAAACGAGGACCGGCAAGAGGATGATGAAGACAATTTAATCATGCACTCTCCATTGTATCCAGACTTCCAAAATCGTGCGCGAGTGGAGAAAATGGAAGTCGAGCCTATCCAGTGCGTTTCAACATCCATAGTTCATTTTTGAGGAAGAAGAACTCTTGATTTCTTGAGGTGGACACGATCTTTGCAAGCCCTTGACGAGGATAAATGCATAAATATATTGGAAATTTGAAAAGAAAATGAACGGGCTAAAGCGGTGAGGACGCAGAGGCACGTGAGAAGGCCAACATCTGCCCTATCACCGACACCACAGAGCATACACATCCTCACTTTGACGTCCCATCGAAAGTGATGAGGATCAACCCCGCTGCTGCTTCTAAGAATTGCAAATACAAAGAAGCAATGCGAGAATCCGAGAATCCTTCATGAGCAAAGGATGATGGAGGGACCAGGAGAGTCCTCCAAAAACACACTGGAGATAGACCCAACGGGAGTGGTGCAAAGATATTGCCACCGTTGTTCTTGCCACCACTTCCCGACTCACTCGGAAGAAGGAACTAAAGGAATCTGGCGATGAAACCGGGATAATGGGGACTGATTGAGCCAACCCCTAATGAAGGTGTCTTACCACCCCCCCAACTACCTGAATACTCAATGAGAACAGTGGGAGTCCGGAGACGAGTGACCCCAATCAAGTCACTCGGTGGTGTACCGAGGGGAAACTCCCTCCACCGCAGCGGCAAGGTCGGAGGATCTTTGCGGTGACTCCACAATGAATCTAGGAGGCGAAGTGGAGTAGGAACAAACACAAAGTACACAACAAGTTGTCATCGATGAGGCTCGAGGCAGTTGAGATGTCTCACCGAGGTGCCAACCGCTCGAAGGCTAATGACGCGGCGCCGATGCGATTGAGGCACATGAAGGAATGACCACGGGAGTTAACACTGGGGACGAAAGTGCAATCCATGGAGTTGAGACTCAATGGATGCCACCGCAGAAAGACCCTAAGGCAGTGACATTGTCGAAAGGGATGTCATGCCTCTGCAGATTGAGACTGCGCAGGAGGTAATGAAGGCCAACGGGAAGTTGAGACTTCCGGGGTAAAAGAAGTCAAGTACGAACATCTCTCCTGCTATCATTGATCCATCAGAAAAGGAGATAAGTGCACTTCACGATTCCCAGGATAATCCTGATGTAACCTTTCTAGGATCGGAAGGAGACGATGGCCGAGTCATCCCCGTGACTGATCCAAAAGACTCAGCTGAGGATGTTCCAACCACGAGTAAGTCTGACCTCAAGTCTACTCGTCAAACTTTCAACTTTGATGAGCCACCCATGGAAATCATCATCGTCCGATGACGCTTTTGATAAGGCCGAGGACCGGTCAACTCACTTGGAAAACCACCGAGACCGACAAAGTGTTGAGACGATTGAGGCTCGGCAAGTCGGGTCAACTTCACAATGAGACCCACCAAAAGAGTCCATCGCGCAGCTCCCAAGCTGCAGCAGGATCGACTCCACAAGGAATTTCACGAGCACCACTCATCATTGAACAAATTCTAGTTGCTCGTGATGATCCCTTTGTAGAATCATTTCCCTTCTCTCTGGAGGTACCCGACCTCCCAAGAGTCGAAAGAGATCTCGAGCGCTTCCACGCACTGATCCTGTCATTCCATCGATACCATCGTTCGGTGACTATGATTTTGACGGTGCTTGGGTCCGTCACCGCAATGAGAGGGAACAACGAAGTTCGGGAGGTGTTCAAAGCATTATTTGCTGAAATTGAACGAATGGAGAGGCACCAGGCCTCGATGGACATGAGATCTGGATAACAGAGATGCCAACCTTATGCCGACTTGAGAGGCATAATAGTCGAGAATCCGAGAGTGGTGGCAACATCAACCAAACAATGCGCGTGGAACAAGCTAGATATTTCGTAACATTGTTCAACAAGTCGTTGGTATGGCGAAATGAGAATGCCGATGCAAAGACAAAATTGAGAGAACACATTGAGCACATGCATGAATCTCACACTTTGAGATAAAAGGCTGCTGCGTGAGCAAAATAAGAATGAGCTCCTCGCGCATATGGAAGAAAACATGGATCGAAAATTCAGCCTTCTCATGGTGAGATGAAGTTAATTACTTTGAATCCAACGCTACTCGCTCGAATTCGCGCGCCGCATACCCACAGCAGACTCGAAGCGAGAACTTGACTATCGCCAGACTCGACTTCCCGCTTTCGCTAGTTTGTTTCGGGGTTCTCTCTCTCGATGATGCCAAAAAGGGGGAAGAGGAATACCTAAAAGCGTCAAGAGATCTCGAAGTTGAAAAGGAGGGAGCAAATTTGTGAAGGGAAAGACAGTGAGGAAGTTTCAAGAGAAAAGAAAGGGAAGTCTCATTAAGGGGAAGGATCGAGAGATGTGACCTTGATGATTGCACAAACCCCCAACAAGGTCTTGTCACACCTGATATTATTAGCAAACTCCCGGTGACTCTCCGCCACTCCAACACTGCTTTGTACCTATGGCCGACAAGAGAAAGACGATTGAAGCGAGGGATGGAGGAAGTGGAAGGAAGGATGAATGCCCGAGTTATGGATATTCTCAAACAACATGGAGGCATTCCAAAGAGCAGAGACACTTATGCCATCTCGGATGCCGGGATCGAGCCGAGATCGAGTTGATGAATTTAAAACGTTCGCATCCAAGGATACTTCGTAAACATGTCCATGGCTCAAACCTGGGGACTTCTTGGGAAAAGGGTCTCACACTATGTGAAGAAGCGACGTGACAGTGCGCAGACCACGCGGTCGCTCACTTTGGTCACTCCGCCGGTCACTCGGTGGGAAGGAAGAAGACCCAAAGACAATACACGCCCGAGGAAGAGGAGGTAGAGGAAGAAACAAAGTGTGGAGGAAGAGCTTTGGACCTAGACCTGCCCAAAAATATTGTGTATATAGATCCAGGCAAGAAAGGTGGGATCTACTGGGCTGGCTTTGACGAAGTAGCCAATCTGCAAGTGGCTAAGAACAATGTTGAGTATGTGAAAAGAATTGAAGAAGAAAATAAAAGACAAACTCAGCTATGGGAGGAGAGATAAGAAAGAATAAGAAGAGATGAAGCTGCCCGGAAGGCGTATGAAAAGAAGAAGAAAGCAACTGAAGATGAGAAAAAGAAAAGAAGACCAGAAGATGACAGAGCTGAAGAAGAAGAAAGAAGGAGGAAGCGAAGGAGATTAAGTGTTGCTATCCACCCCTTCATGTATTTTACTATGTAAATACATTTTATGTAAGTCTTCTGTAATAAATCTGTAAATTCTCTATTTTTGCGTAGACATAGATGTTTGCTCTGATACACTTTGTAAACAGTTGTGTAAAGGAGAATGTTATGATCAATAAAAGAATTGATTCTACACATACATTCTCTGTGAATGCACTATCTGTATGTATCTTTGCTATTTACATTTTGAATGTGTTAAGTTTTGGCATCATCAAAAAGGGGGAAATTGTTGGGAAATTTATTGTTTAGATTTTGATGAATGCCATGTAAAACTTAGAATAGGAAGTTGGCACCCTATTTTCGTTGTAAAGCGCATTGTAATAAATAGGGCTGGTCAAGCCGAGTTAAATCGGCATACTCGCCTATGCCTAAACATGCAAGAAGACAATGGAGACTAGAAGGAAGACTCACTGCAAGACCGCTGAGTATTGCAAAGAAGAGAAGACGGGAACTCGACTGAAGGAGCAACTGAGATGCAGCTGAGTAAAGTATCAGTCAAGTCAACTCAAGATAGCCAAGTCTCAAGTTGAAGTGACAGAAGAGTCATCCAATGATTGGAAACTGACTCTAAGTCACCTGGGGAAAGCAAGGAAATGGAGTCAAGTCGAGATAATCGAAAAGATCCGTTGTACGTAAATCAAGGAATTACTTAAACAAGTAATACCTCCATACTACCTTTTCGAAGTGCTCGGTCCCGAAGCGTGCAAAAGGAATAAACCAATGGGAAGCACTCGCACCATGTCGAACTCAAAAGTCAAGAACAATTCATACGAGGAAGTGGCAATTCCAAGGAGTGCAACAAGACAAGCCAACGACCACAAGTGACTTTCAAAAATAGGCATATCTCTTCAACGGGTAGATTTTTGAAAGATCACTATAAAAGGCTGAGGAATGACTCTGAGAGAAGGTTACGAACCACGAACATTCAAGAAAACATTTGAATCGTAATAAAAAATATTCTCAAATCATTCAAGATTAATCCTCAAGCCTACATTACGAAGAAAATCAATCCAACACTCACCTGTGAAGGAAAGATAACTTCAATCAGTTGAAGAGGAAATTATTGAAGAATCAAGGGGTCTACATTCCACGGAGGATAGTAGGAAGGTTCAAGGTCGAACCAGTCTCAAGTTTTTGGAGGGCTTCGTGATCAAATCCAAAGAGCTTGAGCAAGTGGGTCAGTAGTAGCAAGGCAACCGCCTGTGAAGAAGCCGAGTCGCACGAGAAGCCAATGCGTGACCAATGCATCTCGTGATCGAGTCCCAAAGGATCAAGTCACTGTGTAATCAAGACTTGTATCCGGACCGTTAACACTGTATCCGATCAATACTTAGTGGATTCCTCAGGAGTTGGAGAAGAGAGGAGTAGAAGAATTACCCCATCTTCGAACCTCTATAAAAACTTATCGTGTCATTTACATTTCAAAGACTTTAATTCCTCGCACTTTATTTATTTAACTCGGTGATAAATTTGCTATCCACTTGATAATCTCTAAGTACTAAAACCAAGTATTAAATCTCTACTAAACCAAATTTAAGGGTGTAAAGTCTTCCAATGAAAACAAATCACAATCGAGTTAAGTCTTTAGTCAAAACAATTTGAGTTATTCTATCAACGGCAATCGAGTCTATTGAGTAACTAACTCACGATTAACTATCTTAGTTGTCCATTAAGGACAGTGAAGTATTAACTCTGAATATTTAAAAGGACTAAATCGAAAAGTTGGTAAGGTTTATTCAACCCCCCCTTCTAAACCTTACACTCACACCCCTTGGGACCTACACAAACTTTCGTATGTTTTGAGTGATATCCCGAATTCTGGTACTTTTTCCATTCCACTTGGAGGCCGAGATGTTACTGGGCGTTCTATTTCCGGTTTAGTCATTCCATGTCCACGCTTCTCCATAAAGTTTGATATCCCTCCCCTTGCTCCACATTTATATGTTGATGGTGATGAGGAGGTAGAGCTTGATCTAGATTTGAGCTCAAGTGATGAGTCTTCTAAGACAGAGTCCGAAAGAGATAGTCCCGAAGAGGTCCACCCTACCAAGTATCAGCATAGGCCTCCTCCCGGGAGTCGAGCAGTTGTCCCGAGAGAGTTGGCCAATCGAGTGTCCTCTACTTGTCTTCGTAGGATGCGTGAGCGACTTGAGCTTCCTTCGGCTTTTGTGATGTTGGCCCCAGGTTCGGGCAACAGGCTCACTCATCCACCCAAGGGCTTCATCACAGTATACATTTACAGCTTCTCAGTTGGCTTTGTGCTTCCTCTAGATACTTTCCTCATCTCGATCGTTGGGTGGGTGGGAGCATGTATTGGTCAGTTGATTCATTAGACTTATGCATGTATTCGAGGTTATCAGCATGCTACGCGGCGGTTAGACTTAATTCCTACTGTAGACGGATTACATTCCTTGTTTTATACCCGAAAGTCTGCGGGTGACGCCTTCTTCCCACATCCTAAGGTCAAGTTTCTTGATGGATTTCCTTCTCCTGATGGGCTGTGGAAGGACTTATTCTATGTGAGAGATAATGGTTGGGAGCTTCCTCACGAGTGGGTTTCGGAGGTTAAGGTTGCCCGAGGCACTCCCGCTTCCCGGAAGGAGATGGCAGAAGCTTATAGGTCTCGGGGCTTGTTTAAAAATCTTCTGACTATTAGGGAGTTCTTTGGTATCCCATCTTGCTTAACTTCTTTAATTGCTTCCCGCTTTAACTGTATATTTTGACTGTTTTCTTTTCGATATTACCTATGCTTGCTTTTTAGGTAAAGAGAGTTACAACATTGCGGAGTTGATGGCCTTTCAGAAGAAGAAGAAAGAGAAGGCCAAGGGGAAGTCTGCTGCCAGCGGGAGTTCAAGTGTCCTGCTCCGGAGTGATAGGTCACGCCCCTCTCCCCAGGAGAGTGATAGACGCCCTTGTCGCCACGAGGGTGACATGCATCCGCGCTCTAGTGACCGTGCTAGTGTTGTCCCAGCTCCTCGTCCTCTTTCAGACCCTTCTCAAGGGAAGAGGCCGATGATGGAGCCTGTAGGGCGACCGCTGCATGAAAAAAATTGTTTTTTCTTGTTTCTAATTTGTTTCAATAGTGAATGGTCACTATACAAAGAAACCGATCACCCTAATACAACGACCAGTCATCTAGACAGTGATTGGTCGCCCTCTAGAGCATCCTGTGTCAAAAACACTTTTCAACGGCTTTAAAATTTGCAATTCTAACATGTCGACCAGTCGCCCTATTGTTTTTTACAGCAGAAACTATATGTTGCACAAACACTTCTCATGAAATTAAGGCTTTATCATTTCTTAATCATTTCTTGGAGTTGTTTGATCTTTCTTTTTGCACACAAATTGAAATTAGGAGAAGCCTATGTTGGGGTTATATCTTGGAGCTCTCCTATAAATACATGAAGGATTGAAGGATCAAATACAATACATTACTCTACATCACAACAAGAAAAACTCAAAGAAAATTCTCAAAGCTTTCATTTTCAATATTCTTGTTGTAATAACCTAAGCACATAACTTTCATTTTTGCTTATTAGGCTTCCTTTCTTGATTACACTTGCACTTACAAAGTTGTATACTTTCGATTGAGTTGTAATCTTAATTGTATCATCCAAAATAAGATATTCTTTTTAAATGTTCTTGTGGTAAGAACATACTTGGTTGATTCATAGGTGTTGAATAGTTTGGTGCCCTTTGTTAGGAAATTTATTATTAGATTTTGATGATACCATGTAAAACTTAGAATAGGAAGTTGGCACCCCATTTTCCTTGTATTTGTATTCTGTAATAGATAGGACTGCATGAGCTGAGTGAAGTCAACTATGTCGAAGAATGCAATAAGTCAACTGAAAACAAAAGTGAAGACCCAGCTGTGTGTCAGCTGAGTGTAGTCAAGATGGAAGGCACAGATTCGACTAAAGGAGATCCAGCAGAGGGACAACTGAGTAAAGGATGAAGAAGTGACAGTTAAGTCAGTTAAGAGCCAAGTCTACCAGTTGAACTGACATTTGCGTCATTTCTAAAAGGTTGGAGCTGACTCAAGTCAAAGGGGTAAAGGCAGTTGTCAAGTCAAGTCGACTGATATTAATCCGTTGCACGGAAGTCAAGGATATTACTTAAAATAGTAATACGTCCATGTTGCCATGTCTTAAAGTGCTCATCCTAGAAGCGTTCAAAAGGAATAAATCAATGTGAAGCACTGAAGCTTATGTCAGGTCCTGAAAAGCTGCAGGATCATTTAATACAAGGAATTGTCACCATCACAAGCTGCAAGTCAAGAAAAGACAAGCCAACGAACAAAAAGTGTCATTTGAAAATAACCTATCTCTTCAACGGGCAAATTTTCAAATGAGCATTATAAAAGGCTGAGGAAGCAAGAGAGAGAAGAATGAACGACCAAGCAATACGAAACATACGAATTCAAAGGTTTTTACAAGCAAAACCTGCAAACATTCTCTCGAGCTTACTAAGAAATTCCTCAAGCCTAAATTCGAAGGAACTCAATCCAACACACTCTGTGAAGGAAAGAATGCTTCATCCAGTTGAAGAGGAAACAATTTAAGAACTAAAGGGGTCTACTCTCCAAGGTTGAAGGAGCTGTAGTAAGGTTCAAGGTCAAACCAGAAGTTTTAGGCTCGTTGGAAGGATGTGTGATCAATTCCAAGGGTTCGAAGTGAGCTGAAGTAGGAAGGCAGTTGTCTTGTGAAGAAGCTGAGTCGCAGGAGAAGCCAGTTGTGTGATCAAGGCTATATCGGACTGAGAACTATTTTGTAACCTGATCTGTTACTTAGTGGATTCCTCCAGGAGTTGGAGAAGAGTGGATTAGAGGAATTACCCCATCCTCGAACCACTATAAAATTTGCTTGTGTCATTAACTTACATCATTTTATTTTCCTGCTTATATTTATATCTGTTGTTTAAGTTATATTGCTAATCCAGCTGATAATAACATTGCTATGAACAAGTGTTGAAAACAAGTTTAAATTATCAAGGGTGTTAAGTCTTCTACTGTATAAAAACCAAATCAACTAAAAACTTAAGTGTTAGGTGACCCGGTGAAGAGTTATACTATCAACAAACTCGGTCAGTCTCATGAGTGGGTAACTTTGCTGAAGTAAGCCAACCTAGTTGTCCCCCAAGGACTTAGCTGATTTGAGTCAACTCTGTTGAAATATTTTAAAAGGACTAAATTGCAAAAAGTTGGTAAGGTTTATTCAACCCCCCCTTCTAAACCTTACACCACACCCCTTGGGACCTACACCCTTCATTGTTGTAAGAAGGGTTTGGTGCTCTTCATAGGTGGTGTTGTAAGAAGAGTATGGTACTCTTCAAGGTAAAGGTTGTAATAGTTTGGTATCTACTAATAAACTTTTTCCTTTTCAAAATCCATTCGGATATACCGGGTGGTAGTGGACTAAGATTTAGGTGAGTTGAACCACTTTAAATCTTTGTGTCCATTCTTCTTCTTCTATCTTATTCTTGAAGAGTTTTTCACTTATTCAAAAAAGAGAGCATAAATCGGAAAATTGACAAAATCTATTCATCCCCGTTCTAGATTTTCGTAGCCACTTGGACTAACAAGTGGTATCAGAGTCAAACTCTTTGGCAAGCTCATTTCTCATTGCAAGTAAACAAGAAAGATCCATGGCTACGAACGAAAGCTACCTCACCATCGGCACCTCAACAACAAGCCTTCACTATTCGACGCCAACAACTATGCCTTTTGAAGGACCAAATGGAATGCTTCTTACAAGGTTGCAGGTTTGATATTTGGAACGCGGTCATTGAAGGAGTTGCCCAACCAAAAAAGAAATTGGAGAATGGAACTTTAGCTCCCAAAAGTTTCAAAGAATTCGATGAAAATGACAAGAAGTCCTTCTCTCTAAATGGTAAGGCATTAAATATTTTACATTGCTCTCTTACCGCTACCAAGTATAATCAAATTCAAGGAATAAAGTCGGCACATAAAGTATGGAAAAAATTAGAAACCATCTATGAAGGTACTAAGAAAGTTAAACAAGCTAAAAAAGTCATGCTTGTTAAATATTTTGAAAACTTCATAATGTTCGAGGTTGAAGGGATTTCGAAAATGGCGGAAAGGCTAGACAACATCATCAAATCCTTTATTGGCCCTCAGAAAAGTCATTTCCGAAGAAGATAAGGTACAAAGTTTTGAATGCTCTTCCCAGTTCATAGTCCAAAAAGTGACGGCTATAACAGAAGCTCAAAATCTTGAGACTCTCAAGTTTGATGAGCTAATTGAGAATCTTCTCATATATGAACTCTATCTTAAAGAAAGGAAGAATTCCAAACCATCTACCTCTCAATCGGGTATGCAATCTACACCTGAAGGTCTTGCTTCAAATTCAAATAATTCATATTATGTTAGTGATGAAGAGGATGAGAAAACCACCGCCTTTGTTCGAATATTTGCCAAATTTTCAACAAAAATAGGCCAAGAAGTGCTAGAGACAACTCATGCTTTAAATACGGGAAATCCGGGCACTTTATATACGATTGTCCTAAAAATGGCGGAAGAGGAGCAAAAGAAGAAAAAGGCTTTTCCAGAAAAGAAGGCTCTCAATGCGGATGTCAAAATGTGGGATGAACTTCTTGCAACATCCGATGATGAAGAGGAAACCGAATATGGTCTCATGGCCATAAATGATTAAGACAATGAGGTACATTCTAACTCTTCCTCTTCTTCTTTAATTGATGAGTTACAAGGTGATTATGATGATTTACAAAATGAGTTTAGAGACATGATTTGCAAATACAAGAGTTTGAAAAAGGAATTTAAAGAGTTAAAATTAGAAAAAGAAAAGTTTTTTACTTCTTATGAATCTCTTGATCATGCTCATTCAATTACTCTTGCTAAAGTCAAAAGTCTTGATTTCGAAAATCAATTGCTCACTAAAGAAGTAGAAAATTTGAAAAAGAATGTGCAACGTTTCAACTTGAGTACCGATAATGTCACAAAAATTTGTGGTGTTCAAAGAAGTGAGCAACCTAAACTAGGACTTGGTTACAAATCTTTTCAAACCGATTTCAAGAAAAATAACCAAGCTCGAATTTTCATTCATGCTAGCACTCCTAGAATAATTACTTGTTTTTATTGTGGTAAAAATGGACATCCTGCTAGCAATTGTAAAATTAGAAATAGTAATTGTCATTATTGGAGACTCAAAAGTCTCAATACTAACCCCCATGGACGCCAAAACTCTAGGGTACCTAAAAATAATTTATTTGTATGTACTAGGGGCAATAACAATCACGGAGGATTCCAAATGGCTCGTGGACAGCGGATCTTCGCGTCAGATGACCGGAAGAGAACAACTTTTTACCAACATCAAGCTCCAAGAACAAGGAATGATCATGTTCGGGAATGGCAAAGGCAAAATCCTTGGCAATGGAGACATTGGTAACTTTTCTTTCCTTTACATGATGTATTATTCGTAGATGGGCTTAACTTTAATTTGATAAGTCTAAGCCAACTTTGCGATTTAAAATATGATGTTTTTTTTAATAAAGAAAAATGCATTATTCTCAAAAATGGTAAAATTATTTGTGAAGCTAGTAGAAAAGGCAATCTTTATAAAATTTGTACAATTGATTTGGTTAGTCAAAATGCTTCTTGTCTTGTCGCTAGCAATGATTTAACTAGTTTATTGCATAGGCGACTTGGACATGTTGGATACAAAAATTTACAAACTATTTACCAAAATCAACATGTCAAAGGACTACCCAAATTGAATTTTGAAAACTTTGACTTATGTGAGACTTGTCAAAAGAACAAAATAGTTAAGAGTAGTTTTAAGCCCAAAAATTAAATTTCTACAACCAAGCCTCTACAACTTTTTCATCTAGATTCGTACGGGGATATTGGCACGGCTAGTCTAAGTGGAAAACATTACATTGTTATAGTCGATGATTTTTCTAGATATACTTGGGCTATTTTTCTTGCTAATAAAAGTGATGCCGCTAATGAGTTTGCCAAGTTGTATAGACTTATAGAGAATGAAAAGGAAGATATTATAAAGTCTATAAGAAGTGATCGAGGAGGTGAATTTGATGGTGATGTTAGAATCTTATGTGAAACCAAGGGATATGCTCATAAGTTTTCGGCTCCGAGAACTCCTCAACAAAATGGTGTTACCGAAAGGAAAAATCGGACCTTACAAGAAATGTGTCGGTCTATGCTCAATAAATTTTCACTTCCAAAATATTTTTGGGCCGAATCCGTAAACACCGCTTGCTATGTCATAAACCGGGTATATCTTCGTCCAAGTTAAATAAAACTCCATATGAGCTTTGGAAAGGAAGAACACCAAATATTAGTTATTTTAAAATATTTGGTTGCAAGTGTTTTATTTTGAAGTCCAAGGATCAATTATACAAACTTAATTCTAAGGCCGATGAAAGGATATTTATGGGGTACTTAACTAAGAGCAAGGTATATTGGGTTTATAATAAGACAAGTTTGGTGGTTGAAGAGTCAATTCACGTCAAATTCAATGAAGCCTCGGGAGTTGAAAGAATCATTAATGATTATAGTGATGATGAAGATGAAGTTGGACAAATTATTCCAAGTGACCAACCTTCTACCTCAATTGATCAAACTTCTACCTCAAATGATTAATCTTCTACCTTAAATGTTGAACAAGACGATAAAGATGATACTTCGGATCTTCCCATTGCTCTAAAATTCAAGAAGATCATCCAAAAGATCCTAAAATTGGGGATCTACTTGACAAGGTAATGACTAGAAGGAAATTTACCAAGAAAGCTCTAATATCTCAAAAGGAACCAAAGAATGCTAAGGAAGCCATAGAAGATGCAGATTGGTTTCTAGAAATGCAAAAAGAGCTTAATCAATTTGAGAGGAATGATGTATGGGAACTTATGCCTTGTCCTCCATCACAAACTATCATTGGCACAAAATGGGTATTCTAGAACAAACTCGATGATCAAGGCAATATCGTCCAAAATAAAGCAAGGTTAGTAGCTAAAGGTTATTGTCAAGAAGAAGGTATTGACTATGATGAAACATTTGCACCCGTAGCACATATAGAAGCTATACGTATTTTACTTGCCTATTCTTGTTTCAAAATTTTTAAACTTTGCCAAATGGATGTTAAATCCGCTTTTCTAAATGGTTTATTCAAGAAGAAGTCGATGTTAAACAACCTCCAGGGTTTGAACATTTTTCTAGACCAAATGATGTCTATAAACTCAAAAAGGCATTATATGGTTTAAAACAAGCACCCCGAGCTTGGTATGATAGACTTAGTTCATTTCTTTTACAAAATAGTTTTACAAGAGGAAAATTTGATACTACTTTCTTTGTCTTTGAAAAAGGGCAAGATTGTCTCTTAGTTCAAATTTATGTTGATGATATTATTTTCGGTGTTACTAATGAATATTTTTCCAAGACATTTTCCAAGTTGATGCAATGTGAATTTGAGATGAGTATGATGGGAAAACTAAATTTCTTCCTTGGACTTTAAATAAAACAATGCCAAGAAGGTATTTACATATCTCAATAAAAATACACCAAAGAACTCCTAAAGAAGTTAATGATTGAAGAAGGAAGAACCGTTGCAACTCCTATGACAACAAATAACAAGCTTGACAAGGATGAAAAAGGCAAGACGGTTGATGAATCAAAGTATCGAGGTATGATTGGTAGTTGATGTGTGTAAAATATACGCGCATTTTGGGGCTGAAAATGATATATATTTGATGCATTTGCACGCACATTTAGTGTATTTTTACTTGGTTTCCTTAGAAGGGCATGATACTGCGTATTCTTGTACCCTTTAACATGAAATGAAGCTTAAAACGAAGAAATATGAGTTGGAATGCCCGGATAGGACTGACAAGTGCTAAGAGAAGATCAAAACAACAAAGAAAATGAACAAAAATACTTCACACGGCCAGACCGTGTAGTGTCACACGACCGTGTGAAAATAACCATGTGAAGTGGCACAACTATGTGTAAAAGAGGAAGAAAATAGGGGACGGAACCAAGCCGCACGGCCAGACCATGTAGGCCCACACGGGTGTGTGGTGTTGGGCAACGCAAAAATCAACACGATCGTAGGTGTCACACCAGTCAGTGTGGGACTCTGCAAATGCATTTTTTTGGAGTTCTTTTCCTGTTCCAACTCTACAAGTGATCTCTCCCACCGTCTATAAAAGGGACCCAAGGCTTGCACGAAATGTCATCACTTCATACAGAGAAAACACATCAAATTATGCAGAACGCAAGAATCTAAGGTCTTCTAAAGAGAGGAAGGCTAGGTCGCAAGAACACCACAAGTGCCTTTCGCATCTACGGAGCACAAGAGCTTCAAAGGCTTAAGAGGGAATCCATCCCGACAAGAAGGAGTTTTTTTCTATGTCTAGATCTCTTGTCTCGTGCTTAAATGATGTCATAATGTTGATTTTAAATTTGTCTATGAATTTATTATCAATGTTTGGCTAATCTTTCGGATCTTAGGGGCACAATCAAAACTATGGATTCATGTTAAATCTTGATTAATTGCTTTCTTAATTGATTCATGCTTTCTATTTTATGAATTCGAGTGCTTATTCTTAATTGCTTTTTATTTGGCCAATAATCCGCATGTCATATTTGTTAGTGCGAAATTCGGAAGATGAGTTCTAACAAAGACGGAAATTGAATTCAGACATAAACGGGTGTATCAAGTCATGAGACCTACAATTGTTTTTGGGGAGTCATTCAATTCATAAATCTTTTGGGAGTTAATAATAGTTGTATCGAGTTGGGAGACCTACAATTGTTATTAATCTACTGTTTATGCACCGCCCGGGAGGGGGAATAAACTATTTTAGGAATTGAACCCATAGAATTGCATGAATTGGTTTGAAACTTTAATGGATTTAATATTGAAGAAACATGTTGAGATTATGTGCCTAAGGTTGCTCTTGTAGTTGTTGAAAATATTTGTGGGGTTCGCAAATTTATTTCTTTTATTTCTTTATTTTCGATTTTTATTATAAAACTTGATATTCGGTCACTTCAATAAAATTAGAATGCAATGTTATTATAGCCTAAGTGTTTCACATATCAATCCCTGAGGAATACGACCTTGTTTGTCATTATCATGTATACTATACTGTACACTTGCAGTTGTATGATCCAAATATTTTTGGCGAACAAGTTTTTGGCGCCGTTGTCGGGGATTGATGGATTTTACTTAGATATAGTAATAAGTAGTTCAATCTTAATTGAAGTATTACTTCTTTTTTTTTTTTTTTAAATTTTTTCAAAAATTTTGAATTTTTTTTTTATTTCTTCGGTTTTAACATTATTTTTGTTAAGTGCAGATAGTGCATGGTCACGCGTTCTAGATCTACCCAGCCAATACCCATTGATTTGGAAATCGAGAAGACAGCGAAGCAACTAAGGAAAAGAGCCAAAGCAATGGTGATGGGACTAATCCAAACGCAGTGAACAACCAAAACAATGAGGAGCGCCCACTTGGCAATTAGGGACTACTTCCAGCTGGAGGTAATCAAATTTATGGGGGTGTGGCCCATCTACTGATCAATGCAAACAACTTTGAACTAAAACCTGTATTGATCCAGATGGTGTCGCATAATCAGATTGGGGGCAGAGCCGTTGAGGATCCAACGCGCATCTGGCGCACTTTTTAGAAATTTGCGATATTGTTAAAATGAATGGTATTTCTGAGGATATCATTCGATGCCGCCTTTTTGCATTTTCTCTACGCGATAAGGCTAAGGGATGGTTATGCTCTCTAACAACATCAATAGCAAATTGGGCAGAACTAAATCAGCGGTTTCTAGCCAAATACTTTCTCCCTAGTAAAACGCTACAACTGAAGTCTGAGATTGCCCAATTTAGGCAATTAGATGCTGAGCCACTATATGAAGCATGGGATCGATTCCGGGAATTACTGAGAAAGTGCCCTCAACACGGATATCCTAACTATCAACAGGTCCAGTACTTCTATAATGGTTTGAGTGGCAACACAAGAACAATTATAGATGTTGTATCTGGGGATGCATTGCTAGGGAAATATCTTGAGGCGGCGAACAACAGTTACCAATGGCCATCTGAGAGATCCGAGGATAGACGTATCGCGGAAATTCGGGATGAGAATAAGATCGCCATACTCAAAGAACAAATATCCATGCTAAGTATGAAACTGGATGCGATGCAACAAGTAACTTCAAGAGAGGCAGCAGTTGTTGTGGAAGAAGCAAATTTTGTGGGACAGCAAGGTTACAACAACTACATAAATACTCAGACACAACCTTACTATAATCCAGGGCTGCCAAAGGAACAAAAACCATCTCCAGAAGAGATGATAGCTTCATTCATTGGACAGACTCGAGCTCGACTAAACCAGGATGAAGCCAATATAGACAGAATCGAGGATCAGGTAACTCAATTAAATACTAACATGAATGATAGATTGAAATCTTTGGAGAACAATGTCAATCCATTCATCTGAAGAGTGGAATAAGTTATGAAGGTCCAAAGATGCCGATTGATCAAGAAATAGAAGCAATAGAGGAGCAGGACACAACCGAGGAAGTGGTGCCACAATTAGTGGAAAAAAAAGAAGGTAAAATCTGCTCCAACAATTGCAAGAACTGAGGTACCTATCTGTAGGTCCCAAGGGGTGTAAGTGTAAGGTTTAGAAGGGGGGGGTTGAATAAACCTTACCAAATTTTCGATTTAGTCCTTTTAAATATACAGAGTTGATTCTTCACAGCTGTGTCCTTGATGGATACGATTTAGTCAATCAAGAGAGTTAGTCTCTCAACGCACTCAATCGAGCCGTTGATGGAATAACTCATTGCGTTGACTCTAAATTAACTCAATCGTGGTTTTGTTTTATGGAAGACTTAACACCCTTAAGTTTGATTAAGTAAGAGTTTAGTCTGGGTTTAGTACTTGTATTATCAAATGGATAGCAAATTTATCAAAGATATATAGGCGAGTTAAAAATGCAGAATTAAAATGTGAAATGTAAATGACACAAATGAAATTTTTATAGAGGTTCAAGATGGGGTAATTCTTCTACTCCTCTCTTCTCCAACTCCCGGAGGAATCCACTAGGTAATGATCGTTTACAAAGTGGTAAATACCGTATACAAGTCTTGATCACACAAACCGACTTGACTTGATCCTTTGGGACTCACCGAGACGCCTTGATCACTCACCGGCTTCTCTTACGACTCACCTTCTTCACAGGGCCGCTTTGCTACTACAAACTCACTTGCTCAAGCTCTTTGGATTTGATCACGAAGCCCTCCAAAAGCTTAAGACTTGGTTCGACCTTGAACCTTCCTACAATCCTTCGTGGAATGTAGACCCCTTTTCTTCAAAAGTTTTCTTCTTCAACTCGATTGAAGTTCTCTTTCCTTCACAAAGTTAGTGTTGGATTGATGTGCTTCAGAATGTAGGCTTGAGGATTAATCTTGAATGATTTGAGAGTATTTCTGGTTATAATTTGATTGATTTCTTGAATGTTCGTAGTTCAGGGTCACCGCTCTCGTAGTCATTCCTCGCCTTTTATAGTGATCTTTCAAAAATTTGCCCGTTGAAGAGATAGCTTATTTTTGAAAGTCACTTGCGTCGTTGGCTTGTCTTGTTGCAGTCCTTGAATTGCCATTTCCTCGTATGAATTGTTCTTCACCTTTTCGAGTTCGACACGGTGTAATGCTTCCCATCGTTCATTCCTTTTGCACGCTTCGGGGATCGAGCACTCCGAGAAAGGTGGTATGGAGATATTACTTGTTTAAGTAATTCTCTTGATTTCTCGGCAACGGATCTTTACGCTTATCTCGACTTGATCGCATTTCCTTGCTTTCCCAGGTGACTTAGAGTCGCCTTCCAATCATGGATGACTCTTCGTCACTTCAACTTGAGACTTAGCTTTTCTTGAGTTGACTTGATCGATACTCCACTCACCGCATCTCACCGCTTCTTCAAGAGAGTTCCCATCTACTCTTCTTTGCCATACTCATTGTCTCCCAAATGAGTCTTCCTTTTAGTCTTCGCTTGTCTTCTTGCATGTTAGGCGTAGCCGATTTAACTCACCTTGGCCACTTTATTTATTACAATACATTTTACAAAGAAGAATTGGGGTGCCAACTTTCTATTCTAAGTTTTACATGGCATTCATCAAAATCTAAACAATAAATTTCCTAACAATTTCCCCCTTTTGATGATGCCAAAACTTAAACCATTCAAAAATGCAAACAACAAAGATACATACAGATAGTGTGTTGACATAGAATGTATGCGTTAATCAATTCTTTTATTGATCATATCATTCTTGTTCTTTTTACACAATGTTTAAGGTGTATCGAGTACATATTTGCCTACACGTAAAAAGTAAAGAATTTATAGCTTTATTACAAAAGACTTACATTGTATGTATTTACATAGTGAAATACACGGCGGTTGGACAAAGAACACTTCATCTCCTTCATTGTCTCCTTCTTTCATCTTGTTCAAGATCTTCTTTCTTCTTCTCTTTTTCTCGTCGTCACCGCCTTCTTTTTCTTTTCATATGCCTTCCCGGCAGCCTTCATCTTTTCTTATTCTTTCCCGTCTCTCCTCCCATAGCCGAGTTTGTCTCTTGTTTTCTTCTTCTATTCTTTTTGCATACAAGATTAGTTTTAGCCACTTGCAAATTTGCCACTTGGTCAAGTTTCCACCCAAAAGAGATCCCTCATTTCTTTCCCCGGATCTACGATTCAATATTCTTGGGCAGAGGCCTAGGTCCAAGCTTCTTCCTCCACTCATCGCTTCTTCCTCTACCTCGGGGCGATATCAGATCTTGGGGTCTTCTTCTTTCCATTGAGTGACCAATGAGTGACCAAAGCAGAGCGATCGCCAGTAGTCTCGTCGCTCGTCGCCTTCTTCACATAATGTGAGACCCTTTTCCCAAGATAAGTCCCAAGCTTGAGCCATAGACATATTTGCAAAGTATCCTCGATTCGAGCGTTTTAAATTCATCAATCGATCGTGGCTCGTCCCGACATCCGAGATGGCATAAGTGTCTCTCGCTTCATCGGAATGCCTCCGTGTTCTTTCAAGATGTTCATAACTCGGGCATCCATTCTTCCTTCCACTTCCTTCATCCCTCGCTTCAATTGTTTTTTCTTTTCAACCATAGATATAAAGCAGAGTGTTGGAGTGGCAGAGTCACGGGAGTTTGTCACGATAATGTCACCGTGACAGACCCCGTTGAGGGGTTTGTGCAATCATCAAGGTCATATCTTTGATCCTTCCCCTCAGCAGATTTTCCTTTCTTCTCGCTTTTTAACACTTCCTCACCGACTTTCCCTTCGCGTTGCTCCTTCCTTTTCAACTTCGATCCTCTTGCGCTTTTTTTAGGTATTCCTCTTCCCCTTTTTGGCATCATCAAAGGAGAGAGGAACGCCGGAAATAGACTTGCAAGGTGAAGTCAAGCCTCGCCGATAGTTGAGTTTTGTCTCGAGTCTCCGTGCAGAGTATGCAAAGACGAAATTGATCGAGTAGCGTTGGACTCTCGAGATCACTTCATCTCACCCATGAGAAGGCTGAATTTTGTATTCATGGTCTCTTCCAAACGCCGTAGATCACTTTTGTTTTGCTCACGCAGCAGCTTTAACCTCGGCAATGTGAGCTTCATGCATGTGCTCAATATGTTCTCTCGCCTTCATTTTTGCATCAAGATTTTCAGCCTTCCACACCAGCAGCCTTGTTGAACAATGTCCTCAAGTATTTCACTTGTTCCACACGCATTGTTTGTTGTCGCGTTGCCACCATTCCCCGATCCGATCAAGTTATGCCTCTTAAATCGCCAGTGAGATTGGCATCTCTCGTTGTCCGGGCCGCATATCCATAGAGGCCTCGATGCCTCTCCATCCGCTCAATCTCGGCCGAATAATGCCTTGAACACTTCGCGGATTTCAAACCGATTCTTCCGCTGTACCGATGGCCATGCAACATCAAAATCGTGAATCACCGAACAATGGTGCCCGATTGAAAAATGGGAGCTAGTCTGTGGTAGCGTGCTTGTTCATTTTCTCGACTCTTCATGGAGTTCCTAGATTCCAGGGAAAAAGGAAAAGATTCTACAAAGGATTCATCACCGCCAATCGGGATCTGTTCGATGATGAGCGGTGCGCGTGAAGTTCTTTTGGGAATCGATCTCGCCGCAGCCTTGAGGAGCTTGCGCAGCGGGACTCGGTTCACCGGGTTTTGTTGTGAAGTGGTCCAGGTTTTTGCCGAGCCTCACTGCCTCAACAGATTTTGTTGGTCTCACCTGATTTTTCCAATTGAGTAGACCGGTCCTCGGCCTTATCGAAGCGTTATCATCGGACGATGATGAGATTTCCATTGGTGGCTCATCATCAAAATTGAAGGTTTGACGAGTAGTCTTGGGATCGACTTGCTCGTGCTTGGAACATCCGCACTGAAGTCTTTTAGATCGCACACGGGGATGACTCAGCCTTCTTTCTTCTTCGCCTTCCGATCCCAAAGGTGACATCGTGGATTATCCGGGAATCATGAAGTGCGCTTATCTCCTTCTCGATGGGTCGATGATAGCAGAGGGATGTTCTCTACTTCACTACCTTACCCCGGAAGTCTCAACCTCCCGTGGCCTTCATTACCTCCAATAGCTCTCTCATCGCAGCCGAGGCCTTGGTCCTCCCTTTCGACAAAGTGTCACTGCCTTAGGGTCTTTCATGGGTGGCATCCATTGAGTCTCAACCCCATGGATTGCACTTTCATCGCCTGCAGTGTTAACTCCTGTGGCCGCTCCATCTGCCTCGATCGCTCAAAGAGCCAGCGTCATTAGCCTTCGTAGTAGCTTGGCACTTCTCACCGAGACAGCCTCAATCGCCCGAGCTTCGTTGATGGCAACTTGTTGTTCTTCTTGTGTTTGTATTTTCTCTACTTCGCCTCCTTGATTCGTAGGAGTCATCCGCAAAGATCCTCCAACCTTGCCGCAGTGGGAGGGAGTTTTTTCCTCACCGGGCGCACCACCGAGTGACTTGAATGGGGGCACACTGCCTCCAAACTCCCGGCTGTTTCGATTGTATGTTCACCGTTGGGGCAGGTGGTAAAACACCTTCAATAGGGGTTGGCTCGACCGGGGTCCCCACTATCCCGCTTTCATCGCCAAGTCCCTTATCGCCTTCTTCCGAGTGAGTGGGAAGTGGTGGCAAGAACAACAAGTGGCGATTTGTCGAACCACTCCCATTGATCAATTTCACCGTGGTTCGAGGACTCTCCGGTCCCTCCATCGCCTTTGCTCGTGAAGGATTCTCGATTCATGCAATGCTTGTTGCATTTGCAACTCTTCTATATAGCAAAAAGATTCTCCTGATCCTCATCGCTATCGAGAGACATCAAGGAGAGGATGTGTGTGTTCTCAGTGGTGCCGAGATAGGACAAATGCTTGCCTTCTCACGTGCCTCGCCTTCCTCTCGCTTGCTTTTCTTTCTCCTTGTCCTTGTAGATCCGCAGGATGTCCGTGCGCTTGTCTTCATCCAATGCGGGGAGTACATTGGTCACCCAAGGAAGCTCAACAGCTTCCTCTTCTTCTTCTATGAACTCGTGCCGTTAGAACTGTTTCCCGGATCGACTCAACTTCCATTTCTCCACTCACGCAGACGATTTTGGATGTCCGGGTAAGGTGGAGATAGGATCATCACATCACTATCCGCTTTATCGCCTTCTTTCTTGTGTTTCACGTGTGGACTACAAACGTGTCTTCTCTTCGTTGCCTCTCACTGACGCTTCAAACAGACTTGGTGTTTCATCAATTACATTTGGAGACTCTACTTCTCCAGTCTAGCCTCCCAGATCGCCCACCGAGTGGTCGACTCACCGGTTTCTCAAGCTCTGAGTGCTTGACAATTCTTCTTCGTCTCCTAGTTTGTACCGAGGGATTTCTCGGTTCAGACGGTTTCTTCCGAGTCTTGGGCGGCGGGGGCCTGGCCGGTGTCTTTTTCTCGAGGAGCCGGCCGTCTTGGCTTCTCGCTTCTCCTCCTTTTGACGATCGGAGAAGGTATTTGGGAGTCCTTCTCGATCGCCGCCGCAGGGCAGGGGAGACACGGCCGCCGGGCAGTGACTCACGCAGGGCAGGAGCATGTTTGGTTTTCTTTGTCCGCAGGGGCAAATATTTTTTCTTATCACCGCAGGGCAGCTTTTCTTCTTGGGTGGGGAGGAAACAATCAGATCTTCAGTGGTCACCGATTCCCCTCACTCGTGTCGCCTCTCTTGGCGTAAGCTCTCTTCTCGGCGCCAAAGAGATTTGCTCAACATCTTCTTGTTAACATGGAATGCTTTCCCATGTCTAAGAGGGACTCCTTTCACCTCCATTAGCCGCCAATCACTAGGCCATATCCTAGGGATCCTCCAAATGAGCCATCTTCCTTGAAGGATTTGTTCCCACGCTCGGGCAGAGTCCGTCAGAGACAACCTCACCCAGCTTTATCTTCTTTTTCTCGCGATGATTGCAGCCATTACAATCACTTTTTGCTTTTGACAGCTTGGTCAAAGTCGCCAAATTTGATGTCGATACATTTGGCAACTATGTCCAACAAACTTGTGATAATCTTCCTTCAGCCTTCTTGTTTGTGTGGTATACTATTTTATCAAGAGACAATGGCTTGGCTATTTTTTTTCCAAGCATCGCCCATGTTTACATCGCCTTCATTAATCTCTCGATGCGCCCTCCGCCGGTAGTGAGCAATGTTCGCCAAATCTCGCGTAGATAGTCACCGCTTTCCGTGAACAGATGACTTTATTCCTTCATCGTGAATCTCAAAGATTCACGAATTGTGCGACTCCTCCACATATGTCATCGGATATTCTAACGCCGTAAACGGTTTCACCGGACGCTTCCAACTTTTCAGCGATTTTCTTCACTAGGGTGTCGCTTTGACTGCTTTCACCATTCCGTTTAAATCCACCGTAGAGCCGTGTGGATTTGCTTTCCTAACTTGGTAAAGTCATAAGTTGGTGCCATTTTTCAGATTATATCAAGAAAAACTCGTAAATTGATTTGAAGATAGATAGGGTTTAGAGAGAATTTTTGCCTTTGCTTTTGAGAGAAAGAAATGAACAGCTTTTAGAAGTGTGAGAGAGAAACGGATTTAAAAATGGTTTAAATATGGTTTATGAAAGGACGTGAGTGGTTTTTGAAATTTGATCGAAATCAACGGCTTAGATTTTGCACGCCTATTTAGCATTTAATGTCTCGTGATTTAATGCAAAGAACATTTATATCCAATCATAAGCTTGGTGTGCGCTTTATGTCTCAGACACATCATCATTATGCCGACGTATTCCTTAAAACATTCCCGCTTAGTCAAAACGATCGTTTTTGTCACTTTGCTCATAAGTGACTCACCTTATCCCTTAGCCGATTTAACTCTACTTCTCAGCTTTCTTAGTGACTCAAATTATCACCGACTTGTGTAGTCAGTTTTTCCGATATAAATGATTTACTTAGCCGATTTGTGAGTTCACTCTTTTTCCTTTTTGTGTTCCATTTCTTTTCTTTGATTTTTTTTTTGAGTGTCACTCAACTCAATTAACCCTAACTCATGTTTGAGTTCTTCAAATCTTGACTCACATAATGGTTTTGTGAAGATGTCACCTAGTTGTTTATCGCTTGAGATATATTCCAGGATGATGTCCTTCTTTTCAACGTGATCTCTTATGAAATGATATCTCGACATCAATATGCTTTGTTCTTGAGTGCAACACAGATTTTGGGTGATTGCTATTGCACTTGTGTTATCACACATGATTGGAATTTCTTTTTCCTCAACTTCATAGTCTCTCACCATTGCCTCATCCATAGGACTTGGGCACAAACAATGCCCGCAGCCTATGTATTCGCTCACCGTAGAGGTGGCTATTGAATTTTGCTTCTTGCTAAACCAGAAATCACTTTCCTAGCATTTGACATGTGCCTCAAGTGCTCTTCCGTCCACTCTACATCCAAAGATAGTCGAATCAATAGCCAATTAGCTTGAATCCACCTTCCTTTCGATACCATAGGCCTACTTCTTGGCTTCCTTTCAAGTATCTCAATATTCTCTTAATCGTCATATGGCTCTCTTTTGGAGCAGATTGAAATCTTGCACATACACCTACAAAGAAAGGTGATGTCCGCCCGCTTGCCGTGTGAGATAGAGCAATGATCCAATAAGTGCTCAGATCTTGTTTGATCTACTGTGCTGCCATCCGCATCCATGTCCATTTTGATCGATGTATTCATTGGTATTTTTACGTAAGATTTATCCTCCATACCAAACTTCTTCATTAAATCTCGTGTATTTTGTTTGACTTATGAAGATTCCATCCTTCACTGCTTCACTTGAAGTCCAAGGAAGAATGTCACCACCCATCATGCTCATTTCAAATTTACTTTGCATGAGGTTTGAAAACTTTTCACATGCTTCTTTGTTTGTGGATCCAAAAATGATGTCATCCACATATATTTGAACAAGTAGTATACTCTTTTTGTCTTGAATTCGAATAGTGTTCTATCTACTTTTCCTTTTGTGAATCCATTTTTTTAGAATTGTGACAAAGTATCATACCATGCTCGGGTGCCTGTTTCAATCCATATAGAGCTTTCTTGAGTTTGTATACCTTATCTCCAAGAGTCTTCTCGCTTCAAATCCTCGGAGGTTGTTCAACATACACTTCTTCTTCCAATAAACCATTTAGGAATGCACTTTTACATCCATCCGATATACAATGAAATCCTTGTGAGCAAAGATAGGCAAGAAACATCCTTATAGCTTCCAATCTTGCTACAGGGGCAAATGTTTCATCAAAATCTATCCCTTCTTCTTGGCAATATCCTTTGGCTACTAGTCTTGCTTTGTTTCTTACCACGTAACCTTCCTCGCTCATCTTATTTCGAACACCCATTTGGTGCCAATAACATTTTGATGTATGGGTCTTTGCACTAATTCCCATACTTTATTTCTTTCAAACCGATTCACTCTTCTTGCATAGCTTTGATCCAATGTGTGTGTCGCCCAAGGCTTGTGACACGTCTTTGGGCTCTATTTGTGAGATGAAGCATGTGAACATAGCTTCTTGTTGAGTTCTCGATCTTGTTTTGACACCTTCTTTTATATCTCCAATTACAAGTTTCGTGGATGATCTCTCACCATCTTACATCAAAGTTGGAGTGAGTTAGCTGGATTCCGACTTGCACCGTGTCGCCGTGGAACTCTCTCGAATCACTTAGCCGCAAATTTTCCACTGCTTTTGAGATTCAAGAATCTCATCTTCTTCTCAATTGATAATCCCAGCCTTCAACTTCAAAGATAGGGACTCTTCAGATGGTTGGATGATTCATTTTATCACTTGACTCTTCAATGTCTTCTCCATTTACATTCGCTCATCGAATACCACATGAATGGATTCTTCGCAACCATAGTTCTTTTGTTGAGTACTCAGAGGCTTTGCTTTCACCGAGTATCCTAAGAAGATACCTTCATCGCCTTTAGCATCAAAAGCCTTTAGATTATCTTTGCCATTATTGTGGATGAAGCATTTACATCCAAATATTCTCAAATATGCAACATTTGGTTTTCTTCCACCCAAATCTCATAGGAGTCTTTGTCACCGCCTATTTATCATACATCTGTTTTGGGTGTAGCAAGTCGTGTTGATTGCTTTCCCAAAAAATTTTTGGTAACCCCCGTCACCTAACATGGTCCTTGCCGCTTCTTTGAGGGTTCTATTCCTTCTTTCTCGCAACTCCATTCTCATTGTGGAGTTCTTTGCCGATAGTTCATGACCAATACCATTTTCAACACAATATCGAAGTTATTATTCCATTGACAAATTCGGTTCCTGTCGTCCGATCTTATTTTGATAATGGTTTGACTCTTCTCGCTTTTGAATCCTCTTCATCACCGTGGGTAGTTTTTGTAGAGTTTTTTTCTTCTTACACATGAATATTGTCCATGTATATCTTGAGTAGTCATCTACTACCACCAAGGTGTATTTCTTTCCACTTATGTCGGGCCGGTTCCACGGGCCAAATAGATCCATATGAAGTAGATGCAATATTCTTGTTGAGGATGGGCATGTCTTTTCTTTGAATGACGACTTGATTTGTTTTCCTTCGACATGCGTCACATATACTCTCCTTTTGTATACTCGAGTCCTGGTAGTCCTTCCACAAGGTGACTTCTTGCCAGCCTTGTTAATTGTTTTGAAATTGTGTGACTCAACTTTTTTTGTGCCACACCTAACTTGATTTCAAGCGCTTCTTTGCTAGTAGACAGTGTAGTGGGAGTTGCGCTTGACCAATCCACTACATACATATTTTTCTCGCTCTACATCCTTGCAAAGACAACTTCATTTGATTCAATATCTTTGATTTGGCATATACCCATGTTGAATCCAACATTGTAGCCCTTGTCACGAGTTGATCGATGCTTAGTAAGTTGAAGTTGAGTCCTTCAACATATGCAACATCTCGTGATTTCTAATCCATTCCTCTTGATGGATCCAATGCCTCTTATTTCACCAGAGCTTCATTTCCTCCAAATATCACTTTTGCTCCTTTTACTTCCTTGAATTTTGACAGATTTTTCTTGTTTCTCGTCATGTGTCCGGAATGCCCACTATCCATGTACCAGGTTCCTTGCACTCACTGCACTGCCTTGAACCCGCAATCAAGGAAATTTGTTTTAGGTACCCATACTTGTCCGGGTCCCGAGGGGTTAGAATTGTAAGATGATCCAACCAACCTATAGCCAAATGATTTGACTCTAAGGGGTTGCCATCTATCGCTGCCATAATCATAATTAATCCCGCAAATTGCTTGGGGATTCTAGGTTCATACAAATTGCCTCTTTTGTCAGATGCCTCGCATATGTGTTTTAGCAATTGCCTTTCTTTGGGTAATTGTGGTGTCTTTGAGTGTAGTGCCTAGGTGCATATGTGTGCGATGAAAGCTCTTATACTTTTGGAATGGCCTTTGCCGAGTTCTAGGCCTTTTTGCCATTTGGGCTTATATTCCATAAGTTTATGCCGATAGTTTACATTATTCCAATCAGCTTGGCTTGGATATTTTCTACCATTCCCATCATATGTATTCTCTTATAGATTTTCTGGGGTTTTTGGTAGCTCGCTTCTTCTTTACAGAGTAATTTTTGTTTGGAGTTTGCCGAGGAATTCGGTTGAATCTCTTCTCTTTTGCCCTTTCAGCCGCACTCAATTGGTTGTTTTCCTTTTCCTTTATAACCAAGGCCGTTTTTGTTGGTTATTGTGCTTTGGAGTGAATGTGTGTGCAACATTTAGAGTTTTGGATTTTTCAGACTCTTCATGGCTTGAAGATCCTTTTTCCAAAATTACTTTTGAAGTTTGACATAGCACATAGGAGTTAAATCCTAAGCCGTCTTGTCTCCACATTCTCTTTGACTCATAATAAGATCATCCAATGATTTAGATGCCTTAGTGAATGAGGCAATAACATTCTTGAGGTCATTCTCCTCTTTTCTATAGCAGCAATTTCGCTATTAATTTAGCATTTTCATTTTTAAACTTTCATTCTCATCGCCTATTTGACTTAGAGTACTACCTCCTTAGTCACTTTGAGTTTTGACTTTTGAGTAGCCGTTTTCCTCATTCAATAGTGTGTGTGAGGATTTAATGTGTTCAAAATCTTTCATCATTTTGCCTAATGAATCATAAAGATCAGCTGGGTGATGAAGTGTGTGTCACAACACTATCACACTAGTGTCCGAGTTTGTTGAGTTAGATTGTACCTCATCTTCTTGGTCGTTGATCTTGTTCTTTGGCCATCAAGCGATCGTGGCTTCTTCTTCGTAGTCACTTGAGTAGTCGCCTTCACCGCTCTCTCAATCATTGCCTTCTTGACTTGGTTGTTTCAAATAGCCTCTCGCAGCCCATCATTGCCTTTTTCCTTTCTTGTCTTCTTTCTCTCAAGACCTTCCTTTTCTTCTTCATCCCTCGTATTTGTTGACTACAGGATATGGATAGTCAATGGCATAGTGACCTGGTTGTCTACAGATTCCAAAGATAGATATTCAACCTTTGATCAGCTCTTTCCATTCTTGGATTGTCACCCTTTGATACTCAACTTTTTGATGATCTGCTCTTGGTTGGCCTATCTTCCTTGATTTGGAGGGTGTCTTTGGGTGTCTTCTCGGAAGATTCACCCTTTCTCTCTTGTAGTTCTTATTAAAGAACTTGTTGAATCTTTTAACCATCGTGGCTATTTCTTCCGGGTCAATGACTTCTTTGACCTCAGCCTCTCTTCACATCTTTAACAATTAGAGCAAAATTGTTTTGGGTAAATTGCCTCTTCCTCGGGTCTTTTTTCTTCTCTCAAACTCGTAGGCTTTGAGGTCCGAGAATAACTCATGGTTGGATGTCTTTGATAGGTCCATGGAATGTCTCCTGCCATGACCTTCATTTCCCATTCACCGAAGACTTTTTAGATCTTCATACACATTTCTTCTCGTATATTCCTTTCCAAGTGCGCATACTCATTTGTGATTTTTGAACCGAGCATCTAGTTGATCCAGGTTTTCTCCCGAGATCATTTTGAAGTTCTCAAATTTCAGATGACACCATCGATAATTTGTTTTCTTTGATTTGCTTTCCGAGCCTTCACAAATCAATGTCCTTGTCCTGCATTTCTTTAGCCGTTTTGCATGATTTGACTTTATTGAACATGGCTTTGTCCAAGGTTTTGTAAAGGATGTCCTTGGCTACATTGTCCAGGTTGTATCTTTTTCTCGTCATCATTTGTCCACTCGTTCTTGGTTTTTCAACCATGACTTGTCCGGGAGCAACATCTTCTTTTCTCCTTCACCGCAACTCTTCATACAAATTGTGTTCACCTTTAAGATTTGCAGAGGCCCATATTCTATCACTATCCACATCTCATCATGTAATGCTGATAGATGAGCCTGCATACGAATTTTCCAATCATCAAATTCTTCAATAGTGAACATAGGGATGCGTGTCAAATTTGCTTCCATGATAATAACTTTTAATGATAAAAAGAGTTTCGAGAGTTTAAGTACTAAAAAGACTTTGAAAAGTTTGGAGATCTAGTTCAAGAACCAAAGTGCGGAGGGTTCAATGAACCAACCGCTCTGATACCACTTGTAGGTCCCAAGGGGTGTAAGTGTAAGGTTTAGAAGGGGGGGTTGAATAAACCTTACCAAATTTTCGATTTAGTCCTTTTAAATATACAGAGTTGATTCTTCACAGTTGTGTCCTTGATGGACAGTCGATTTAGTCAATCAGTAGAGTTAGTCTCTCAACAGACTCAACTGAGCTGTTGATGGAATAACTCACTGTTGACTCTAAATTAACTCAACTTTGGTTTTGTTTTCAGCGGAAGACTTAACACCCTTAAGTTTGATTAAGTAAGAGTTTAGTGGCTGGGTTTAGTACTTGTATTATCAAATGGATAGCAAATTTATCAAAGATATATAGGCGCTTAAAAATGCAGAATTAAAATGCTGAAATGTAAATGACACAAAGTTGAAATTTTTATAGAGGTTCAAAGATGGGGTAATTCTTCTACTCCTCTCTTCTCCAACTCCCGGAGGAATCCACTAGGTAATGATCGCTTTACAAAGTGGGTAACACCCGATACAAGTCTTGATCACACAAATGACTTGATCCTTTGGGACTCGCCCGAGACGCCTTGATCACTCACCGGCTTCTCTTACGACTCGCCTTCTTCTCTTCACAGGCAGGGCCGCTTTGCTACTACAACTCACTTGCTCAAGCTCTTTGGATTTGATCACGAAGCCCTCCAAAAGCTTAAGACTTGGTTCGACCTTGAACCTTCCTACAATCCTTCGTGGAATGTAGACCCTTTTCTTCAAAAGTTTCCTCTTCAACTCGATTGAAGTTCTCTTTTCCTTCACAAAGTTAGTGTTGGATTGATGTGCTTCGTAATGTAGGCTTGAGGATTAATCTTGAATGATTTGAGAGTATTTCTGGTTATAATTTGATTGATTTCTTGAATGTTCGTAGTTCAGGGTCACCGCTTCTCGTAGTCATTCCTCGCCTTTTATAGTGATCTTTCAAAAATTTGCCCGTTGAAGAGATAGCTTATTTTTGAAAGTCACTTGCAATCGTTGGCTTGTCTTGTTGCGTCCTTGGAATTGCCATTTCCTCGTATGAATTGTTCTTTCACCTTTTCGTAGTTTCGACACGGTGTAGTGCTTCCCATCGTTCATTCCTTTTGCACGCTCGGGACCGAGCACTCCGAGAAAGGTGGTATGGAGATATTACTTGTTTAAGTAATTCTCTTGATTTCGTCGGCAACGGATCTTTACGCTTATCTCGACTTGACCGCATTTCCTTGCTTTCCCTGTGACTTAGAGTCGCCTTCCAATCATTGGATGACTCTTTCCGTCACTTCAACTTGAGACTTAGCTTTTCTTGAGTTGACTTGATCGATACTCCACTCACCGCATCTCACCGCTTCTTCAAGAGAGTTCCCATCTACTCTTCTTTGCCATACTCAACTGCCTCCCAAATGAGTCTTCCTTTTAGTCTTCATTGTCTTCTTGCATGTTAGGGCGTAGCTGACTTAACTCAGCTTGGCCAGCTCTATTTATTACAATACATTTTACAGCAAGAATTGGGGTGCCAAGTTTTACATGGCATTCATCAAAATCTAAACAATAAATTTCCTAACACTATCCCTTTCCCGCAAAGCTTTCAGAAAAAAAAATTGGATGATCAGTTCATTAAATTTCTGGAAATTTTCAAGAAATTTCAAATCAATATACCTTTTGCGGATGCTTTAGAACAAATGCCAAGCTATGCTAAATTTCTTAAAGATATCATGGCAAAGAAAAGAAAAATCTCGGAATATGAAACAGTAAAACTGACAGAGGAGTTGTAATACCCGGTTCCGAATAATTTGGGGATTAAATTAGGGCAAAATTAGGGCTCGATTAGAACCGATTTTGGGGGTGATTGTTAAAATCCGAAACCCTAATTACCTATTTTGGGAATAATATTTTCTGATTTTTATTTCAAAAACAAGAAGGAAAAATCTTGTAAAAAGAGCAATGAATCAAACACAAGAAAGGGAAGAAAAATCCTCCACATATGGAAATAGATTTCAGCAAAAATACACTTACCTTATATCATGAAACCCTTGGCCTATAAATTGGCAAGCCTCATTATGTTTTTCTTTCAAAAACTCTCATTCAAGAATCCAAGGGTAAGAACTCTTTCACCACTTCTCAAGGCCGTCGGCCACCACCACCGCCGCCGGCGCCGGCGCCGCCAGAGCCGGTTCTCCCCTAGCCAAATCCTTCTCAAACCCTAAAAAGTAGAAAAGAGTGTAAAGAAATAGAGAAGAAGAAGAAGAAGAAAAAAAAAAGGAGAGAAAGAGAGAAGAGGGAGGGGGCAGACGTGAAGCAGGGAAGAAGAAGGAGAAACAAAAAAGAGATGAAAGTTTGGGGTGTGTTGGGTCACGGCAGAAAAGGAGAAAAGAAAAGAGGGAGAAAGAAAAAGAGAGGAAAAAGGAAAAGAAAAAGGAAAAAGAAAAAAGAGAGGGAAAAAGAAAAGAAAAAGGGGAAAAGAAAAGAAGAAAAAGGGAGGAAAAATAAAAAGGGTGGAATCAAACCCAAACCCTTTGATTTCTTGACCAAGCCAAATTTTAACCCAACAAGCCATCTACCAAGCCAATTCTTCTAAAGCCCTATTCTTTTTCAAATTCGAATTTCTTTTCTTCTACCCATCTCCAACACTTTATTAATTAGAAATTTATTTTATTGTAGGAGACGAAGAATCCGATTTCTGGGCTCACACACCGCATTTGATTTTTACGAAGTTTCTACTTTTAAGGTGGGGTTTACTGCTTATGTCTACTTTAAATGCATTGTATGATTATTTGTGTATGTGCACGTTAAGCATGAAAAGCATGGTACTTAATTGTACAAGCATGAAAAGCATGGTACTTAATTGTACAAGCATGAAAATGAAGATGGTACTTAATTGTACAAGCATGAAAAGTAAGATAGTACTTAATTGTACAAGCATGAAAAGCATGGTGTGTGTGCATGAGTGATTATACTGTGTATTTAATTTAGACATTGCGTCCCCACTGGGCTGTTGTATGCTCACCCCATGTTTTCCACAGATGAATGAAGGAGCAGGAGCGTGGCAATGGGGACGGTGGAAGTCGAATCAAGAAATTAAAGGGCCCCTTTATTTTGTTTCATTTTATGATATTTAAAACTAAGTAGCTTTTATGGATTTTGTTTTTTTTTTTATTTTTTTTTGGGACACGTTTTCATGAGTATTCCGCATTTATGACAAGTCGTATTTATTTCCCTTAACAAATGCGTTATCAATTTGAGTTTATTTTTTTTAGCGCTTCATAAATCGCAAATCGTATATTTTCAAATATATGAAATTGGGACGTTACATGAGTGTAGTTCAATTATTCAAAGGAAGTTACCTCAAAAGCGTAAGGATCCTGGGAGTTTTACGATTCCATGCGTAATAGGAGGAACAACCTTTAATAAAACACTATGCGACTTAGGTGCAAGCATTAACTTGATGTCGTTATCAATAATTTGGAAACTGGGATTAGGCGAAGTAAAGCCTACGACAATTACCCTACAATTAGCAGATCACTCGGTAACATATCCGAAAGGGCTGATTGAAGACGTTTTAGTGAAGGTAGACAAATTCATCTTTCCAGCATACATTATTGTGTTGGAGATGGAAGAAGACCAAGAGGTTCCATTAATTCTAGGAAGACCATCCTTGACCACAAGTAGAGCATTAATCGATATGCAAAAAAGTGAATAAACATTGCGAGTAAATGATGAACACATATTATTTTCAATTTACAAAGCTATGCAATTTCAGGAAACGTCGAACATTGCAACATGATTGATGTGCTAACCCCATGCATGGAACCTGAGTTCGAACAGATTGTGATGAAAGACGCATTGGAATGGTGCTTGAGTCACTCAGTGGAATCCCAAGGTATGTGTTTTGATATTACTAACAATGAGGTTATAGATTTTGTGCTTGCCTTAGAGTAAGCAGAGGAGAAAATACCAGAAAATGGCATTCGGGACACTCCACACACCCATGTGGAGCAACACGGGCCGGCTGTGCGATACGCACATACAGACGCACACACCCATGTGACACAACACGGCCAGGCCATGCAATACAATGTTTTCGAAGACCTCCAGTCACATGCCCGTGTGACACAACACGGCCAGACCATACGACCGAAAGAAGGCTCTTCACACGCCCAAGTGACATCACACGGTCGGACCATGCGGTCAGCCTTCGACGTCCCAACACGGTCGTGCGGTATCACACAATGCGACCGTGTGACATGCCTTTTCAGCTGAAAATTCAAAAGACGATCTCCCGGCTCCTCCAGAACTTAAATCTCTTATGGATCATCTTAAATATGCCTTCTTAGGTGACAACGAAACCTATCTGGTAATAGTTTCTTCTTCCCTTACTGAAAATCAATTGGAAAAACTACTACATGTCTTATAAATGGAACATAAAACTGCTATTGGTTGGTCTATTTCTGATTTAAAAGGTATAAGCCCTTCGATTTGCATGCATAAGATAAGAATGGAAGATGATTGTAAACCTTCTGTACAACACCAATGGAGACTTAACCCAATTATGCAAGAGGTCGTTAAGAAAGAAGTAGTTAAATGGTTAAAAAATGGAATAATAGTTGCTATATCTGACATCAATTGGGTAAGTCCAGTACAAGTTGTACCGAAAAAGGGAGGAATGACGATAGTAAAAATTGAAAATAATGAAATCTTAGCTACTCGAGTTCTTATAGGTTGGCGTATTTGCATTGATTATCGAAAGTTAAATGCAGCAACTCGCAAAGATCACTTTATCCTCCCCTTTATGGATCAAATGTTAGATCGCCTTGTAGGTTATGAATACTATTGCTTCCTGGATGGGTTCTCGGGGTATAATCAGATTGTGATTGCTCCAGAGGACCAAGAAAAGACAGCATTTACATGTCCTTATGGTGTGTTCACATTTCGTAGATTACCATTTGGGCTATGTAATGCACCTGCACCATTTCAAAGATGTATGATGGCGATATTCCATGGAATGATTGAAAACATAATGGAAGTCTTCATGGATGACTTCTCAGTTTTTGGTAGTTCGTTTGATCATTGCTTGCGTAATCTAACCCTTGTTTTGCAGAGATGCGAGGAGACGAACTTAGTACTAAACTGGGAAAAATGTCAGTTTATGGCAAGAGATGGCATTGTACTCGGTCATCGTATTTCTTCCGCAGGTTTAGAAGTTGACCGAGCAAAGGTGGTAGCAATTGAGAAACTTCCACCTTCAAGGAATGAGAAAGCAGCAAGGAGTTTTTTGGGATATGCGATTTTTTATAGACGCTTTATTCGGGATTTTTCAAAAATAACTAAACCCTTTTCCCATGTGACGCCCACCCCTACTACTACATTACTAAGCAATATAAAAAGTGAAATTTGACAACGTAAACCCGATATACCTGTAGATTTTTTTTCCTATGACATTTTAACAACGAACAAGCAAGATCACTTTACTTAACAACCCATATCCACAAGCAAAGAGGTAATAAACCCTGTTATTAAACACAACAAATATCCATATGACCAAACACATCACCCACATCACCCAGCTATTTACATGTACATATTTACATAAGAGTTTTCAAAAGAGGGTACAACCCTAAACCAAAATATAATACAGGACCAAAAAGGGAAAAGCGACCCATCAACATAGCCCAACAGGTCGTCATCCATATCCATGATCCTCAAAACCTGAAGGAACTCCAAAGATCGCACAAGAAGCCAAAAGCTCAGGCATTTCTATGCTCACCTGCAATGCATGAACTACATGAGCTAAAGCTCACCAAGTAAAAATCATGCATGTCCAAAGAATAATGATGATTTTCCAACATGTAATGCTAACATGTAAAATCCATGAATCAAAATACTTTTCTTAAATCATTTTCTTTCATTTGGGCCCCTGACCTAACTACTATGCACCGGAAAAGAGCTCGCATGATACAAAGAATAATCAAATGGCCAATAATATCAAGATGGATCTACGTGTGGACCATCATCCTCGCGCCCAGCCCAAGTGGTCCTACTTGCGCCCCTTCGTCCGCCAAGAAGTATCCCACCCCGCAGGCCACACATAGGTACTCACAGATGGACCATCCTCCCCGTGACCCACCAAGAGCCCATCTCCTATCTAATGTGTTCACCAGAAGTATCCCACCTGCTATACCTAAACATATATCATAAGCACGCCCGGCGTGCCTCGGTGCACTAGCAGTGGTCAACAAATAACCATTTTCTTCCAGAAAATATTTTCGTGCATGCGAACATCCTCTTGTAATATGCATGCACATGCAAATGCTGTGAATGGCATGTTCATTAGCTCACCAAGCACCATATTGCAACATCATACAAGCCAATATGCATCATATAATATCCACGTATATTCAACAAGATACAACAGTCACATATAATGCAATCAATTCACACAATACTATGTTCATTCATTACAGTTGCAGATGGATTTTTACTTACCTCATTTGTTGGATATGATATTGAATGTAAGCTAATTATCTTTCCTCTCTAATCTTTTAACACCTGTAAAATATAAGATAGAAATCCCCATTAATCAATAAATTGACTATGTTGAGTTATTTATAGGACCCTAAATTTTTAAAATTAATTAAATAAAATTAAATGCGTATATATATATATAATTTAAATTTTGTTGAAACCCCCAAATATATCACATTTCTTTTAGGTGTATTCTAAATAATTCACACACTATATTCTATGTTAATTTACATGTAACTTCTATGGGATCTTTAACCCATAACTTAATATATTAAGGTCCTGTGGTTGAGGATTATCGATATGATTTTCAATAATACGGTCAGTAGTCATAACCAATATTTGTAAGCCAGATGAATTATTATTATTTTGTGTAGTATTTAATATATATATATATATATATATATATATTTAACATTAATTCTATCAATAGAACCTCTGGTAATTACGCCCCTGAATTGCTAGTAGCTAGACTACATACAACATTTATGCTAGGTATTATACTGAAATTGAAATCCAAGCTAACCTGATATATATCATTGTGATTCAATTTATAAGAAAAGAAAATAGTTATTATAAAGGCCAATTACCGAATTCTATCAATTAATAATTTTGCTTGATTGTTTCTTTCCTTTTTCATTTATCATAATATTTACTCGTATTTTATTATTATTATTGTATTATTATTATTATTATTTTAATAAAACTATTAATTCAAATTTATCATCTTATAAGGCGGTGTGTTTTGATTCAATAATTTGTTAAACATTTTAGGCGGTTACATTGTTGCCAATCCCTAATTTAAACTAATCTTTTTCTTTG
Source organism: Rehmannia glutinosa (assembly GCA_016081115.2). NCBI lineage: Eukaryota > Viridiplantae > Streptophyta > Magnoliopsida > Lamiales > Orobanchaceae > Rehmannia > Rehmannia glutinosa. The sequence continues at coordinate 37,124,735 of CM071931.1, read as the reverse complement.
AATAGCTACCACTTAACTTAATAATGATCTAATATCAGCAACTAAATCATCTATCCTTTTTTTTTAAACTACTTAAATTAGTAATGATAACACCATAAGTGGATGTTAAAATTTTAAAGAACTTGATGACTAAAATAATAAGATTATAAATAATACATAAGAGATAATATAATTATATATATAGTGAAATCAATTACATCCTAATTTAGAAAATTTACTTGCAAATTGACTTACCAAAATAGATTAGGATTTCCTCATCTTATCTTTATATTCCTCACATATGATTGATAAAATATGTTTAATCAAATATTTTATTATTTTATTGTAATATTATTATTATTATTTTAATAAAACTATTAATCGTTTGTCAAAATATGAGATGGATTTGCAACATATTTCCTCAACATAGAAACATGGAATACATCATGTATTTGAGACATTACATCAATCCGTAAGCTACATCACCAATTTGTTCGGACCAATTTTAGGTAGCTTTCCTTCTTTCCAAATCGCGTTACCCCTTTCATCGGTGCCACCTTAAGAAACACTCGATCTCCTACGTAAAATTCTAACATTCTTCTTCGATCCGAGTAGCTTTCATCCCTTTAATTTCCCATCCTCTTCGAATTTGTGTACCTCTGTCATTTCTCGAACTATGTCCGGGCCTAAAAGCTTTCTTTCACCAACCTCGCCCCAAATGAATCTAATAGTCTACATTTTCTACCATACAATGCTTCAAATAGCCATTCCGATTGTTGCTTGATAGTTGTTGTTATACGAGAATTCTATCAAAGGTAGATATTTATTATTGTCCTTGAAAATCTAGAACACAAGCTCTAAGCATATCTTCTAGAGTTTGTATAGTTCCAGGGTGAATTAAATGACAATCGTGTTCCTAGTGTCGTAAACTCCTCCAAAAATTAGATAAGAATCTAGAGTCCCTATCTGAAAGAATAGATAGTGGTACACCGTGAAGTCTAACCATGTATATAAAGTTGTGCGATTCGGTCCATGGAATAGGTAGAACAAATGGGATGAAATGAGCAGATTTTGTTAATCTATCTATGATTACCCAAATATCATCGTGTCCTTTCTTTTTGGGCAAACCTATCACAAAATCCATGGTGGTCCTTTCCCATTTCCAAAAGGTAGAGGTTGCAACGTTAGTGGCCTTTTGTGTTCGCGCTTTATTTGTTGACAGTTAAACATTGTTCCACTATAGCGATATCCCTTTTCATGCATGGCCAGAATGTATCTTCAAATCTCTATACATTTTAGTAGCTCCTGGATGTCGAGAATATGGCGTTGAATGCGCTTCGCTAAAACATCCTCTCAAGATTTTCCCCTGTTGGGCATGTATAATCGTTCTTTAAATCAAGCAATCCATCCTCGATATTTTGAAGTCGGAATGCGATTTGAGGCAATATCATTCTTCACTTTAGTATAGTAACCATCACCTTGTTGTTCTGTTGAATTCGATCAAGTAGCGTAGGTCGGAGTGTTAACATATTTCCTAATTTAGCTTCTATGGATCCTAATGATAAAATCTCAATGTTCATTTTTCGGAGATCCATTAACTTGGTTTCGAATGCGAATCGCACATCAATTGCATTGCTTTGTGTTGATTTCGGCTCAATGCATACGCTACAACATTGGCTTTACCAGGATGATAGTTGATCACACAATCATAATCCTTCACTAATTCCAACCAAATTACCCCTTTCGCATATTTAGTTCTTTTTGCGTGAAGAAACTTTAAACTCTTGTGATCTATAGATCTAACATTCCATCGTATAGGTAATGCCTCCATATTTTGCAAATACCACCGCATCAAGCTCATCATGCGTTGGGTAGTTCTTTTCATAGTCCTTCAATTGTCTAGACGCATACGCAATCACCTTACCATTTTGCATCAACGCATCCTAGGCATTCTTCGACGCGACATCAGAACTACAAAACCAAAGATGACTCGATGGAATTGATAGAATAGGTGCCGAGTCAATCTCTTTTTCATTCTTGAAAACTTCGTTCGCTTGCCTCTGTCCATTTAAATGCGACACTTTGAATCGGTCAATTGCGTTAAAGGTGAGGCAATCTTGGAGAATCCTTCCACAAATCGACGATAATAGCTAAACCAGAAAACTACGTAGCTGAAGTATTTGAGGTTGTGGCCAATTGTTGATAGCTTTTACTTTACTTGGATCAACCGAGATTTCGCTCCGGACACAACATGTCCCAAGAATACTTTATCTAACCAAAATTCGCATTTCTTAAATTTTGATATAATTGTTTCACTTTTAGAACCTCTAGTACACTTCTCAAGTGTTCAAATATGCTCCTCTTTTGTTCTCGAGTGGACCAAGATATCATCGATGAAAACAATAACGAATTTATCTAGAAAGTCATTAAATACCCGATTCATCAAGTCCATGAAAAGGGCATTCGTTAACCCAAATGGCATCACCAAAAATTCATAGTGTCCATAGTGCTTGAATGCAGTCTTGGGTACATCATCTTCTTTTAAAAATTGATGGTACCCGGATCGCAAGTTGATCTTGAAAATATTCTTTGCACCTTGAAGTTGATCGAACAAATCTTGATTCGAGGTAGCGGGTATTTATTCTTGATTGTGACTTTGTTCAATTCTCGGTAGTCAATACGCAATCTCATCGTACTATCCTTCTTTCGCACGAAAGATCAAGCGCACCCCATGGCGAGAAGCTAGGTCTAATGAAACCTTTATCTAGCAACCCCGCAATTGTGTCTTTAGTTCTTTTGGTTCAATGGAGCCATACTATATGGGGCTTTAGAGATTGAGACGTTCGAAATTAGGTCAATAACAAACTCGATCTCTCGGTGGTAATCAAGGAAGATCATCCAAATACATCGGGATACTCTCTCACTATTTGAACTTCATCAACAATTGGTTGGTGTTGTTCATCGATGCTCATGACACTTACTAGGTATCCTTCAAATCCATGGCCCAACAAACGTTGCGCCTTTAGTCCGATATTATTGGAAATCTAAAACGTGTCGTGATTCCAACAAAGGTGAATGGATCTTCCACGAGGTCGAAAAGTTCTTGTCTTTTTTCGTTGAATCGATTGTAGCACCATATTTTGATAACCAATCCATACCCAAAATGATATCATAGTCATTCATGACTAATACATTTTCAAAGATAGAGTTCTCTATTTTCGATTGGAATAGCACAAGCTTTCAAAATTTGATTTGTTTGTTTAGAATCATCCCGAGGGAATTGTTACATTGTAACCCACTTCACCTACATCGTGTATAATCTCCTCACATACTCGGTGGATGCAAATGAATGTGATGCTCCCGAATCAAATAGTACGAATGTTTGTCAAAGATAAGAAGTTCAGAAGGCGATGGGTTTGCCTCCATCGCTCTCGTGATAGTATCACATTCTTTTTCTTAGGGTTAACCTATTTGGGCACGCATTAGCAAAATGTCCTGGCATCCCACACGTAAAACATCTTGTTATCTACCATGCGCCTTCGATATGTTGAGTCTTGCACCTAGGGCAAAAAGGTAGTTATAGGTGCCTTGCCCGATAATTCTTTGACGCTTATTTTGTTCCCATTGATAAAATCAGGTCAATGTTCATTTGAACTTGAAAATCCATTCCAACCCATCTCATCCTTGTCCTTGTTTGAATTGATTTAGCTTGCACGGAAAATCCTTTTGTTGATTTCGCCACTAGTGCTCTCTAAAGAACATCTGTGTGAATACGTTACTCCTTGAATAGCCATCAACATCTATATAGTTACGGTGGCCTTAAGGAATCTTTCTACTTTTAGTGCGTGATAGTTTAACCATATGAGTGGCAAACCTGGACAATTCTTCAAATTTGCGAATATAGTCCCGACCATCATAGTTCCTTGACGTAGTTTATGTTCTTTTCGTTCATTTTCATTATACGAACAGAGTCGTGAAGTACTTGTTTCTCGAATAGTTCTTTGAATCTTTCCCGTCATTGTTGTGACATCTTATATGCTCCTTATCGTATCCCACCAATGTCCCCGCACTTCCACGAAGCATAAACGAGGCACACATTACTTTTTTTCTTCAGGCCCTGCCCTAGATTGAAACATGTTATCTAAACCTTACCATTTTGCATCAGGATACGCATCTTCAAAGGTTGGTGGATTTAGCTTCGAATCTTTCCCCTACTATCTCGATTTGAACCTTTGGTGTGGTTGATTCATTTCTTCTCTTTGTTCTCAAGCTACATCTCTCGATGGATGAGTTGTTGAATTTGTTAATAGGCCATTTGGATGAGCTCCGTGAGTTGATTTATGACATTATCTCGATCTCCCTTGGTATAGGTGTCTCCCCTCCTTGGTTTCTATCCCCACCACTACTCTCACCTCTAGTTCTCACCATTGAAAAACTGTCTTAGGATAACCTAATAACACATGGCCAATATAATTTCATGAAACATAAAATATATCGACACTAAAGTAAAACTGAGGCATTGAGAATCCTTCCACAAGTTTTGAGTTCATGTACATGGATAGTTTACGAGAACTGTAGCGGGCTCGACACCACTCATGACGCCCACCCCTACTACTACATTACTAAGCAATATAAAAGTGAAATTTGTAGATTTATTTCCTATGACATTTTGCAAGATCACTTTACTTAACAACCCATATCCACAAGCAAAGAGGTAATTGTTATGTAAACCAAGAAACATCCATATAACCAAAACACATCACCCACATCTTAAATATTTACATGTAATATTTACATAAGAGTTTTTACAACCCTAAACCAAAATATAATACAGACCAAAAAGGGGAAAGTGACCCATCAACATCAACAGTCGTCATCCATATCCATGATCCTCAAAACTGAAGGACTCAAAGATCGCATGAAGCCAAAAGCTCAGGCATTTCTTATGCTCACAAATGCATGAACAAGATATCTAAATCGCCAATAAAAATCATGCATGTCCAAAGAATAATGATGATTTTCCAAATGTCTAACATGTAAAATCCATGAATCAAAATACTTTTCTTAAATCATTTTTTTTCATTTGGGCCTGACCTAACTACTACCCGGAAAAAAATGCACACTGCAAATAATCAAAAATAATTCATGGATCTACGTGTGGACCATATCCCGCTGCCATTGGTTCTAACAAATCTCCCGATTTCCGCCAAGAAGTATCCCGGTATTTACATCATCTGTGATGGACCATCCTTCCTTGATGACCCACCAAGAGCCCATCTCCTATCTCAAAATATTGTTCACTTGAAGTATCGCTATACCTAAACATATATCATTCATTGTGACTTTGTTCGGTGCACTAGCATGGTCAACAAATAACCATTTTCTTCATGGAAAATATTTTCGCATGCGAACATCCTCTTGTAATATGCATGCACATGCAAATCTGTGAATGGCATGTTCATTAGCTCACCAAGCACCATATTGAAACCATTATCTATGCATCAATAATATCCACGTATATTCAACAAGATGTCTCAGTCACATATAATGCAATCAATTCACACAATACTATGTTGGAGCATTACGATATGGGGCTTACCTCATTTGTTGGATATGAGAATGTAAGCTAATTAGGTCTAATCTTTTAACTGTAAAATATAAGATAAAATCCCCATTAATCAATAAATTGACTATGTTGTAGTTCTTTAAAGGACCCTAAATTTTTAAAATTAATTAAATAAAATTAAAACTATATATATATATATATATATATATATATATATATATATAATTTAAATTTTGTTGAAACCCCAAATATATCACATTTCTTTTAGGTGTATTCTAAATATTCACACACTATATTCTATGTTAATTTACAACAAACTTCTTTATGGGATCTTTGGAAATCTTAAATATTAATTCCAACTGTGGTTGAATCGGATTTTCAATCGAGGTCGAAAGTCATAACCAATATTTTCTCGATGAATTATTATTGTAGTAGCATATATATTTTGATAACCAATTTTTTCCATACCCAAAAATGATATCATAGTCATTCATGGACTATACAACATTTATTAGGTATTATACTGAAATTGAAATCCAAGCTAACCTGATATATATCATTTGATTCAATTTATAAGAAAAGAAAATAGTTATTATAAAAATTGAATTTCGCTGCTTGACTGTTTCTTTCCTTTTTCTTCACCCTTTCTACTCTCTGCTTGTGATTTAATTTGTTTAACTTTTTTTAAGGATAAGGCGGTGTGTTTTGATTTATTTGTTAAATTAAGGCGGTTAGGTTGAAGATAAACTATTCCCTTTTTCCTTTTTCCAATTATGATAATGATATATATCCAACTAAATCATCTATCCATACATACTTAGATGATGAAATGAATGTGATGTATATATAATTTCAACCACTTGATGACTTGTATATAGAGATTTATATAAAGAGATAATATAATATATATAATATATATGGGTTATATATCAATTAATAATTTAAAAGTAAATGCACATTAGTTGCTTTATATTACGTTTCCTTCATCTATATATATATATATATATATATATATATATTCCCACATATGATTAGGATATAATATGTTTATCATAATATTTTATTATTATTATTGTATTATTATTATTATTATTGTATTATTATTATTATTATTTTAATAAAACTATTAATCTCAAATATATATCATCTTACTATCAGGTTCTCGATCGTATATTACATCAATCCGTTCAATAATTTGTTCACATTTTAGGTATTCCGCTATGCACATTGTTGCCACCTTTCATCCCTAATTTGCCACGTGTAATCTTGTAATTCTTTGAATAGCTACCACGTGTAACTTAATAGCCAGCATCTAATAGTCCGACCACTAAATACCCCCCTCCCCTTTTTTTTAAACTACTTAAATTAGTAATCCGACAACTAACACCATAAGCGAGTTCCAAAATTAAAGAACTAGCCATGTCGAATAAAATAATAATATTATGCAAATAACACATAACCTGCATGTAATGCATGAATTATATTGGCCTAGTGAGTAGTGAAAGGCTCGGGTATTACATCCCACTTACTTGAAAAAGATGTACCTTTTGCTTTCACCCCTGATTGTCTGCAGGCATTTGAAACACTGAAAATGGCTCTGGTGACTGCACCAATTTTGATCATACCGGATTGGAGTAAACTATTCGAGATAATGTGCGATGCAAGCGACTATGCAGTAGGAGCCACACTGAAACAAAAACGCGAAAAGTTGTTTAGCGTTATTTACTATGCAAGTCGAACACTCGATCCGGCACAATAAAATTACACCACAACTGAGAAAGAATTATTGGCAGTGGTGTTTGCATTTGACAAATTTCGGGTATACTTGATTGGGACTAAGACGATAGTCCATACGGACCATGTTGCGGTCAAATACCTATTCACAAAGAAAGACGCCAAGCCAAGGCTCTTTCGATGGATACTCTTGCTACAAGAGTTTGATATCGAAATTCGGGATCGGAAAGGATGTGAGAACGTGGTAGCTGATCACCTCTCACGACTTGAGCAAACGGCCAACGAGAACACAAAAGACACAACAATCAAAGAAACATTCCCGGATGAGTTAATTCTAATGGATGAAACAACCATCCCCTGGTACGCTGATATCGTAAATTATTTAGTAAGCGGGGTTTTACCACAAAATATCACATATCAGGCTAAGAAGAAATTTTTTCATGATGTGAGATATTTTTTGTGAGACGAAGCTCTATTATTTAAAAGATGTGCAGATTCAGTTATTAGGAGATGTGTACCTCAAGAAGAATGGGCAAGCATTCTGGAGCAATGCCATTCATCACCATGTGGGGGCTACTTTGGACCCACACGCACTGCGACTAAGATATTACAATCCGATTTCTTTTGGCTTTCTATTTTCAAAGATTGCTATAAGTTTGTTTTGCAGTGCGATAGGTGTCAACGTATGGGAAACATTTCAAGGCAACTTGAGATGCCATTGACTCTAATAATGGAAGTGGAATTATTTGACGTTTGGGGAATAGACTTCATGGGACCATTTCCAGCATCAAATGGATACTTATACATTCTTCTTGCAGTGGATTATGTATCCAAATGGATAGAAGTTATCCCTACTAAAACAAATGATGATAGAATATTGTTGAAATTTTTACAAAAGAATATTTTCACTAGGTTTGGCACTCCACGAGCCCTAATTAGTGATGCAGGTTTGCACTTCTACAATAATTTGTTAGCCATCCCGGTCAATGCTTTTAAAAACAACTCCGCAACATATTGAGCAAAGAATACCCCCAAACTTAAACTGTTGGCCGTCCCGGTCAATGCTTTTAAAAACAAGACAAAACATGACTGGGAGTAATGAAAAGTAGAACGCACAACAACTCCATAAAATTTTGTATTGTTCATCGTAGGTATCAAGCAATGAATTAACCAAGTCTCAAACATCTAACATAGAGCACATATTAAAGAAACCATGGTAAATGCTAAGAATTACACCTCACAAAGATCAAGTGTATACTCTCATCTCGAATGAATATAGGACGTGTTTACGCTCAATTCAATTAATATTGCAGAATTATCATAGGCTTGCAAATCGTCTTATATCTCCGCCACTAGGATGTATGCAAAATTGTGAATCAAAAAGGACTTTTTCCTTTAGTTGTAATGAAGGCTCTTTGGTTGGGGTAGGAAAATATGGATAGAGTGACTCAAACTCGAGCGTATAGACCGGTGAGCATATAATTCATCTACATTAAAGCTCAATATGCTACTCAAATCACCTCTCATTTTCACCAACTCTTCTTATCTCCATCCCCTTTATTTTGTAAACTCAACCATTCACATTACAATTCTTAACCTCCAAGTTCATTCAAAGAAAACTCATTCATCGAACAACTTTTTTTTTTGGACTCTTATATGAGTTTTCAACACTTCATATCTCCTTTTTCTTTCTCTTTTGTTCCCATTAACCAATTCTAACATTATCTTTTAAAACTTTGATTTCACCCATTCAACCTCATTTAATCCCTTTACTCAAATGTTATACGCTCAAGTGTAGGGTAACAAATATATCAAGTTAAGTCTTGAATTGTGGCTATCAACAATTAAGTAATAGGCTCAAGTTGGCTAACTAGGGATTTCAACATCATTAGGTAAGCAAAAGGCTTGAAGGGCTAACAAAAATAGCCTTAATCATTTTCACAATTCGCAAACAACATGTGACTTTGATAGAGATACCAGAGCAAGTTATAGAATTCTAACAACATGAATGATACACTCAAATCACAAACAAGACTGCATATGATGAAAGCAGTAAAGGCTCAAAAGCTCACAGGCTTGTAAATATGTAATTCAAAGCATCAAACCAAGTTTCCATCTTAACATGCTCAATGTTATCTATTCATGGCTCAATCAACTCATGCTCAACACTCAATCCAAACAATACAAAATTTTCAAAATCAATCACAAGTTACAATCAAGAGATTAACTCACTCCCTAAAATCTATGAAAGCAATAAACATGCTAAAACTGTAAACATGCTACTAATGCAAATGCAACTTAAAATGCTCTACATGCAACTATATGAAAACACACAAACAAATGCAATTTTTTTTTTACACACTTCAAATCAAAATACTCACACATTTCAATTCAAAATACTAACTCTTCCCCCAAACTTGAATGAAATTATATCGAAACAAGGGAAAAGATAGAATTTCAAGAAAGAAAAATGTGAAGTTACCATTGGGTTGCCTCCCAACAAGCGCTAGATTTACCGTCTATAGCTCGATGTATGAATTGGTGCCTCCCTTGAATGCATATATTAGCTGCTTTGGGTCATGGTCAAGTGCCATATTTGCCTTACTTGCACCTAATAATGCATACTTGGGGTGTCCAAGCAAGGATTTGAGTCCTGGCGTAGGAATATACTGATCTGGTTTACGTGTATGTTGTTCGTTTGCATACGTATGATCAGTGTTTTTCTCGTTCTGGAACAACTTTCTTATAATATCTCGCACGAACTGCTCATTCGTACACGTTTGGGTTGTGTGTTCCTTGTCCTATTTTTGTTCCTTTTCGGTGCCACATACTATTTGACCGTGCATAGACATACAATCTGTGTGTGGTTCTAAACTTTCTTGCTCTTCCAGGATCTTCAACTCCTCGTATTCGATATCATTCCTTCGATGAATGACACTATATTGTTCCTTCGAGTTGACTTCGGTGGTGCTAAAAAACTGGCTCTTTTGTTGTTGCCCACCAACAATTGTAACTAATTGGCCCATTTGAGTCTCGAGATTTTTCAATTGTGAATCCATAGTATTGGCCAATTGTGTCAATTGCAACTTCATCTTGTCCATCTTTGCTTCGTTCTTGGTAAAGCTATTTCTCATTTCCCTCATGAATAAATTTATTTGACTCATGAATGAAGTCGTTTGATTCATGAATGAAATGAGGGCGTCTTCCAAAGATGGTTTTGCCTTTGCATCGATAAACCCATTTATTACATTGAAGCTTGATGGTGGTGGAATCACATTCTCCGTATTAGCATATGGAAAATCTTCATAATTCCTCCAATCTGAACAATAGTGTGTAGGAGTAGGATTATTCCAATAACTGTAGAAATTCCAGTTATTGAAATAATTGACTTCTTCCATCCGAACGGGTGCACCTATACCAATTCAAAGAAACAAAATAAGCATTGTAGAAGTAGAATTTACAAAAGAAAAATGAAATAAAAAAAATGTCTAAATTAAGAATAATTCTATCTATCGCAATATTAGCACCAAAAATTGTATTAGTCCCCGGCAACGGCGCCAAAAACTTGTTCGCCTTATTTTTAGCTTCACCGCAAGTGTACGGTGTAGTTTATAGAATAGGGTAAGCAAGGTCGTATCCACGGAGACTAATAAATTTATGCGCTAAGTATTGAACTAAGATAGTTTTATTTTTATTTAGACGATCGAAATTTGATAATTGTTGTAGAAGTAAAGACAAGATTAACCACAAAAACACAAGATACTAAGAATAGTGGAATTATCAAGGGAATGAAATGGATTCCCGGGTTATGGTTTCAATTAATATTCCTCTTGTTGTCCAATTTAATCAAAGTCAAAGTTATTATCACTACACCTATAAGACGATCACAACGGTATTTTATCCTCCCTCTCGAGATGTATATAAAGTGTAGATTGAAATATCTATGCTAGCATCTCTACTCAACATAAGATACACAACTCCCAAATGCACAAAAGATCATATATCCTCACAAATATTCACAAACCTCTCGATTATGCAAATATTCATGTCAAGTACTCAAGATCTAATATTGAAACTCATCTCTCGAATTATGAATCAATATATCAAACATGCTAAATCATTGGCCAAATGATAAAACAAGAATAAGAACAAAGTACTCAAATAGGCTTCAAGACAATAACTTCAATTAAGATTAATACATTCAACAAGAGTTCAATTAATCTACTTCCAAAACCCGGAAATCACAAGAAGTTTAGCTACTCATTACAAATAAACAACCCATAGACAAATTGTTCATATTCATGACAAGCTAAAATGAAAGATTAAAGCACAAAGAATGAGAAAACTTAGGGAAATGGATAATCTCTCGATCGATCTTCAATCCTCAAGCTTCGATTCGACCCGATTCTTCCCTTGGTTCTTCCTTGATGAAGTTGATGTATTTCTTGTGTTCTTGGGTGTATTCCCAGCCTTTCCTTCATACCCTAGATCAAGGCTCCCATCTTCTATTTATATCCCCTCAAAAGTTCAAGAAAAAGGTGGAGGAACATAGGAAATTCGCCCGTGGGCTTGGGCGCCGGCAACGCCCCAACTTTAATTTTTGGGGTGAAAATCAGACTGGGCGCAGTTTCTAGGTGGTGGCGCGCAGCGCCCGCCCGATTTTAGTGCCCAACACAGTTCGAATTTGATTTTGAGCCCTTCATCAAAGTTGGAGCTCTATCTCTTAGCTTTGCATAGCCACTTGAATCATCTCAATATCAATTTTGTAGAGAGCGTTATGGCCAAAATACGAAACGCTACCAGTAATGGAAATTTCGACGCGCGTTTGGACGTTTCTTCAAATCAATCTCTCGTTGTTTGCTGGTTTGTACTTCTTTTGATACCCGATTCATTACTATGACTATAAACTCAATATAATTGGCTCTCAACATGGCTTGGCTACTCAAATGACTCAAAATACTCAAAAACAACACAAAACTCAAGTCTAGGAAGCCAAAATCAATGTTATAAAACCAAGTGAACAACCATTCATCACCATGTGAGGGCTACTTTGGACCCACACGCACTGCGGCTAAGATATTACAATCCGATTTCTTTTGGTTTTCTATTTTCAAAGATTGCTATAAGTTTGTTTTGCAGTGCGATAGGTGTCAACGTATGGGAAACATTTCAAGGCAACATGAGATGCCATTGACTCTAATAATGGAAGTGGAATTATTCGACGTTTGGGGAATAGACTTCATGGGACCATTTCCAGCATCAAATGGATACTTATACATTCTTCTTGCAGTGGATTATGTATCCAAATGGATAGAAGTTATCCCTACTAAAACAAATGATGATAGAATATTGTTGAAATTTTTACAAAAGAATATTTTCACTAGGTTTGGCACTCCACGAGCCCTAATTAGTGATGCAGGTTTGCACTTCTGCAATAATTTGTTTAATAATGTGATGGAAAAATATGGAGTAAAACATCGAGTGGCCGCCGCTTACCACCCACAGTCAAATGGGCTAGCCGAGATATCCAATAGGGAAATTAAGCAGATCTTAGAAAAAAAGGTTAGCACAAATCAGAAAGATTAGGCTTTAAAGCTTGAAGATGCTTTATGGGCTTATCGTACGACATAAATCACACCTCTGGATATGTCCCCTTATCGATTAGTTTTTGGGAAATCATGCCACCTTTCGGTGGAATTAGAACATAAAGCATTTTGGGCAGTAAAGAAGCTTTACTTCGACATGACTGCAGTAGGCGAAAAGAGAAAACTGCCAATAAGCGAACTGGAAGAATTCCGTCAAGATGCATACGAAAATGCCCAAATCGACAAAGATTTCACAAAGAGATGGCATGATATGAAAATTCTGAGACGAGAATTCCTACCCGGGCAAGTAGTACTACTATATAACTTGAGATTGAGATTATTCCCGGGTAAGCTTAAATCAAGGTGGTCTGGTCCATTCGTAATCAAAAAGGTGCTATCACGAGGAGGAACCATTGAATTGCTAGCAAAGAATGGTCGAACTTTCATCGTAAATGGGCAAAGAATTAAACACTATTATGGGCAAGAAACTCCGCAACAAATTTCGACCATCCAATTGATTTAAACTATCATGTAAGTACTTATTACGCATTCCTCTTTACTTTTGATAGTTTTCTCATATGTTCGGGACGACGCATATTTTATGTTTGGGGGTTGTCAAGAATGCGTAATTTAGTACTTTCTTGCATTTAGGATTGCATGTAGAGCATTTTGCATTAAAAAGTTTTTATTTATTTTTTTTAATATTTTTTATTTTTATATTTTTTGATTTTAGCACGTTTATCGCTTTAGCACGTTTAATTGCTTTTGTATATGATTTTTAATCAAGGTTTTCGAATATGCCCAGCTTCCGTTTGATTTTACGATGAGCATCTTATGGAATGAGATAACATACTTCTGGGAATAATGTAATGAATTATTTGGAAGATGTCATTTATTTGCTTGGCATTAGTTGAGAAAATTGGGTATTTGAGCATGTTGCGAAAAATAAGCCTGTGAGTTTTTGTGCCTTAAACTACTTTATATTATGTAGAATTATTCTTTTCTTGAGTGTGTCATTCATGATTGATAGAACTCTAGAACTTGTTCTGGTATCTTTATTGATACCATGTGTGTGTGCAATTTTTGAAAATGATTTAAGGCCATCTTTATTTAGCTTACTTAGCCCAAAAGGCCTACCTATGAACTCATGATTCCCTAGTTAGCCAATTTTGAGCCAAATTTTTTTATTCTTAGCCACGTTGATCTTTAAAATTAAAAAATAATTTTATCCCTTAAATTTCTTGAGCTTATAGAAAATGAATAAGTTTGGGGGATATGTGGTAAAAGTTTATGAAAAAAAAAGAGAGGAAGTTGGCAAAAGAAAGAGGGATGAGCAGTAACTGGGTAATTGAAAAGAAAAAAAAAGCATGAAGCTCAAAAAAAGAAAATATCTAAAAAAATATATAGAGAAAATCGAGCAAAAGCAAAAGAAAAATTCTAAAAATTGTGAAAAAAGAGAGCTTGAGGCTAAAGAAAAAGAAAAGAAAGCAAAAAGGCTTAAGAATGAAACGGATAAAAAAGGGTGGAGTTGAGTTGAAAAAAAAATATTTTGAAAAGAAAATGAGTTTATGATGAAATTAGGTTGGTGAATTGCAAGTCTGTATGCTTAAAAATCTATTTGCTCAAGCCAAGTCACTTAATCCAAATTTTCTCTAACCTTACCAAAGAACCTACATTACAACCAAATGAAAGTCCTTTTTGATTTTTAGATTGCGTACACAAAAGTGGTCGAGATGTTAGACGATTTGCAAGCCTATGGTAGTTCTACTTTCACTAAATTGAATTTAGCGTAAACACTACCATACACTTCTGAGAGTCGAGTGATACACTATCTACTTGTGAGTCGCGATGTCGAGTATTCAAAAAGAGTATTGACTATGCCAAGTTTATGAATGATGATTTCATAATAATGAATTACATGGTTTTCTTAAGTATGGAGTCAAATGCTATTAAATGTTCATAGTGTTCTTGTGTGTTATTTTTACACCTTGATATTATTTTTTCTTAATTTGCTCGAGGACGAGCAATGCTTTAAGTTTGGGGATTTTGATGTGTATAAAATATACATGCATTTTCGGGCTTAAAATGATATATATTTGATGCATTTGCACACATATTTAGGGTGTTTTTACTTGGTTTCCTTAGAAGGGCATGATACTGCGTATTCTTGTAATATTTTACAGGAAATGGAGCTTAAAACGAAGAAATATCTGTTGGAATGCCCGGATAGGACTGACAAATGCGAAGAGAAGATCAAAATGACAAAGAAAATGGGCAAAAACACTTCACACGGCCGGACCGTATGGTGTCACACGGCCGTGTGAAAATAACCATGTGAAATTTAACAACCGTGTGGAAAAGAGGAAGAAAACAGGGGACGGGACCAAGCCGCACGAACAGACCCTGTAGGCCCACACTGTAGGTCCCAAGGGGTGTGAGTGTAAGGTTTAGAAGGGGGGGTTGAATAAACCTTACCAACTTTTCAAATTAGTCCTTTTTTAAAAATTCAGAGTTAATACTTCACACCTGTGTCCTTGATGGACAACTAAGTTAGTTAATCAGTATAGTTAGTCACTCAAATGCACTGATCGAGTTGTTGATAGAATAACTCGATTGTTTTGACTAAAGACTTAACTCTACCGTGATTTGTTTTGGAAGACTTAACACCCTTGAATAAAGTTATGTTTGTTTTAATACTTGGTTTTATCACTCGAGTTGATTATCAATTGGATAGCAAATTTATCACAGATAAAATAAGATGCGTAAATTAAAGTTTGAAATGTAAATGACACGATAAGTTTTTATAGAGGTTCAAGATGGGGTAATTCTTCTACTCCTCTCTTCTCCAACTCGGAGGAATCCACTAAGTATTGATCGATACGAGTGGTTAACAGTCCAGATACAAGTATTGATCACACACGGTGACTTGATCCTTTGGGACTCAGTCTGGAGATGCCTTGGTCACGCAGCTGGCTTCTCGTACGACTCAGTTTCTTCACAGGGCAGCTGACTTGCTACTACAGCCCACTTGCTCAAGCTTCTTGGATTTGATCACGAAGCCCTCCAAAAACTTGAGACTGGTTCGACCTTGAACCTTCCTACAATCCTCCGTGGAATGTAGACCCCTTGATTCTTCAAAAATTTCCTCTTCAACTGATTGAAGTTATCTTTCCTTCACAGGTGAGTGTTGGATTGATTTCCTTCGTAATGTGGGCTTGAGGATTGATCTTGAATGATCTGAGAATATATTAGGTTACAGTTCAAATGTTTGCTTGAATGTTCGTGGTTCAGGTAACCTTCTCTCAGAGTTATTCCTCAGCCTTTTATAGTGATATTTCAAAAATCGCCGTTGAAGAGATAAGCCTATTTTTTAAAGTCACTTGTGGTCGTTGGCTTGTCTTGTTGCGATCCTTGGAATTTCCATTTCCTCGTATGAATGATTCTTGACTTTTCGAGTTCGACATGGTGCGTGCTTCCCATTGGTTTATTCCTCTTGCACGCTTCCTCGAACGAGCACTTCAAGAAAGGCAATATGGAGGTATTACTTGTTTAAGTAATTCTCTTGATTTACGGCAACGGATCTTTCGATTGTCTTGACTTGACCGCATTTTCTTAACTTCCCAGGTAACTTCGAGTCACTTCCAATCATTTGATGACTCTTTCGTCACTTCAACCTTGAGACTTGGCTGTCTTGAGTTGGCATGACTGATACTTCACTCAGCTGTATCTCAGCTGCACCTTCAGTCGAGTTCCCGTCTTCTCTTCTTTGCCATACTCAGCTGCCTCTCAGCGGAGTCTTCCTTCTAGTCTCCAGTTGTCTTCTTGCATGTTTAGGCATAGCTGACTTAACTCAGCTTGACCAGCCCTATCTATTACAATGCAATTTACAACAAAAATGGGGTGCCAACTTCCTATTCTAAGTTTTACATGGCATTCATCAAAATCTACAAAATAATTTCTCAACAATTTCCCCCTTTTTGATGATGCCAAAACTTAAAACATTCATACAATTATTTAACAGCAAAGATACATACATACAAATGTAGAACTACGGAATGTATGTTTAGAATCGATCTTTTATTGATCATAATATTCTTGTTCTTTACATAGATGTTTACAGAGTGTATCGGAGTTTAAGCCTAAAAAAATGTATCAGAGTTTAAACGAGGCTTAGACTAACCATGTTGTTCTATATCTACTCACGTATAGAAATTGCATAATTTTATTCAACGTACAGAAGACTTACATAAAGTGTATTTACATAGTGAAATACATGAAGGGGTGGACAACAACACTTCATCTCCTTCGCTGCCTCCTTCTTTTATCTTTCTTGACTCTTTGTCATCTTCGACCTTTTCCTTTTCTTCTCATCTTGTTGCCTTCTTTTTCTCATACGCCTTCCGGGCAGCTTCATCTCTTCTCAGTCTTTCTTGTCTTTCCTCCCATAGCTGAGTTTGTCTTTTATTTTCTTCTTCAATTCTCTTCACATACTCAGCATTGTTCTTAGCCACTTGCAGGTTGGCTACTTCGTCAAATCCAGCCCAGTAGATCCCTCCTTTCTTGCCTGGATCTATGTACTCAATGTTTTTGGGCAGAGATCTAGGTCTGAAACCTCTTCCTCCACCACTATTTCTTCCTCTCCGCCCCGGGCGTGTATTGTCTTGGGGCCTTCTTTTTCCCGGTGAGTGACCAGAGAGTGACCAAAGCCAGAGTGATCGCCGGTGGTTTTCTTTGCTGTCGCCTTCTTCACATAGTGTGAGACCTTTTTCCCCAAGACAAATCCCAGGCTTGAGCCATGGACATGTTTGCGAAGTAGCCTTCAGATGCGAGCGTATTGAATTCATCAACAGATCTTGGCTCAGTTCCAGCATCTGAAATGGCATAGGTATCTCTATCTATTGGAATGCCTCCATGTTGTTTCAGAATATCCATAACTCGGGCATTCATCCTTCCTTCCACTTCCTCCATCCCCGCTTCAATGTCTTTTCTCTTTTCGACCATTGGTACAAGTGAGTGTTGGAGTGGCAGAGTCACTGGGAGTTTGCTGATAATATCAGCTGTGACAAGACCTTGTTGGGGGGTTATAGCAATCATCAAGGTCACATTTTCGAACCTTGCCCCTCAACGGACTTCCCTTTCTTCTCTCTTATTACTTCCTCAGTTGTCTTTCCCTTCACAGCTGTTTCCTCCTTCTCAGCTTCAGATCCCTTCAGCGCCTTTGAGGACTTTAGGTATTCCTCTTCCCCCTTTTTGGCATCATCAAAGGAGAGAGGAACCCCTGGAAACAAGCTAGCAAGCAGGAAGTCTAGTCTGCTGATAGTTGAGTTCTGCTTCGAATCTGCTGCGGAGTAAGCTGCATGAAACTTCGGAGCGGGTGGCATTGGATTCAATTTGCTACCAACTTCATCTCAGCCATGAGAAGACTAAATTTTCGATCCATATTCTCTTCCACACGCAGGAGCTCGTTCTTATTATGTTCACTCAGCAGCTTTATCTCTGTGGTATGAGATTCATGCATTTGTTCAATGTGCTCTTGCAATTTTGTCTTTGCATCGCATTTTCAGCCCGCCTTGGACTAACAACTTGTTGAACAATGTCTGAAATATCGAGCTTGTTCCACACGCATTGTTTGCTCTTTGTTGCCACCACTCACGGATTTCGACTATTATGCCTCTCAAATCAGCGGTGAGGTTGGCGTCCCCGTTATCCAACCTCATGTCCGGTGAGGGCCGGTGCCTCTCCATCCGTTCAATCTCGGCAAATAGGGCTTTGAACACCTCCCGAACTTGAGTTGCTTCCTCTGTTTGGTGACGGCCAAGCGGCGTCAAAGTCATAGTTAGTTGGAACAATGGTGTACGATGGAATGACAGATGATCAGTGCGTGGAAGCGCTCGTGATCTTTGTTCGATTCTTCAAGGAGGTCGGTACCTCAAGGAGAAGGGAAATGATTCTACGAAAGGATCATCACGGGTAATGGAATTGTTCAATGATAAGCGGTGCTCGTGAAGTCCCTTAAGGAGTCGAACCTGTTGCGGCTTGGGAGCTGCGCAGATGGACTCTGTTTGTGGTCTTTGTGAAGTCGACCCGACTTGCCGAGCCTAAGCTATCTCAAAAGCTTCGTCGGTCTCGGTGGTTTTTCCAAATGAGTTGATTGGTCCTCGGCCTTATCGAAGCATCATTGGACGATGATGAGATTTCCATGGGTGGCTCATCATCAAAGTTGAATGATTGGCGAGTAGTCTTAAGGTCGACTTACTCGTGGTTGGAACATCCTCAATCGAGTCTTTGGGATCAGTCATAGGGGGATGACTCGGCTTCATCGTCTCCTTTCGATCCTAGGAAGGTTACATCAGGATTATCCCGAGAATCGTGAAGAGCACTTATCTCCTTTTTCGATGGATCAATGATAGCGCAGGAGGGATGTTCTCAGCTTGCTTCGTTTCTCTACCAGGGAAGTCTCAACCTCCCGTTGGCCTTCATTACTTCCTCGTAGTCTCAACTCGCAGCGAGGCCTTGGACATCCCTTTCGACAGTGTCGCCTATCTTGGGGTCTTTCAAGTGGCATCCATTGGAGTCTCAACTCCATGGATTGCACTTTCATCGCCAGTGTTAACTCCCGGGCGGCAATTCCTTCTTGTGCCTCGACTACATCAGCAAAGCGCGTCATTTCGCAGAGAAGCGATTGGCACTTCACCGAGATCACAACTGTTTGAGCCTCGTCGGTGACAACTTGTTGTGGATTCTCGTGATTGTTCCTTCTCCACTTCGCCTCCTAAATTCATTGTGGAGTCACCGCAAAGATCCTCCGACCTTGCCGCAGTAGTGGAGGGAGTTTCACCTCGGTGGCATACCGGTGAGTGACTTGGAATGGGGTCACTCGTCTCCGGACTCCCGATGTTCCCACCGAGTATTCGGTACCGTTGGGGCGGTGGTAAGACACCTTCATTAGGGGTTGGCTCGATTGGGGTCCCCACTATCCCGTTTCATCGCCATTTTCCTTAACACCTTCCTCTCGAATGAGTGGGGAAGTGGTGGCAATGACAATGATGGCAATATCGCACCACTCCCATTGGGTCTATTTCAGTGTGTGATTTGGAGGACTCTCCTGGTCCCTCCATCATTCTTTACTCATGTAGGATTCTCGACTTTGCATTGCTTGCTGCATTTGCAACTCTTCTCGTGGCAAAGAACAGGTCCAGATCCTCATCACTTTCTCGAGAGGACGTCAAAGTGAGAGTGTGTATGATCGGTGGTGCCGGTGAGAGGGCAGAGATTGGCCTTCTCACGTGCTTCTGCGTCCTCACCGCTTTAGCCCGTCATCAAGGGCTTGCAAAGATCGCGGTCCACCTCAAGAAACCGGAAGAGCTCTCTTTCTTCCTCAAAGAATGAACTCGGATTTTCAAACCGCACTCTAGATAGGCTCGCTTCCATTTTCTCCACTCGCAGACGATTTTGGATGTCGGATACAATGGAGAGTACATGATTACATCGTCTTCATCGTCTCTTGCCGGCCCTCGTTTCCGGGGATTAAGGGTAGCGAGACTTCATTTGCCGACATCTTGATAGCCTCATTCATGGTGGAGAAACAACCCCACAACAGTGATTCGGTTGTCTCGGCTATTCCTTGTTCCTCGGTTGTTTTCGTTTGTACTGGTCTTCGAGTTGCCTCTCGCGATTGTCCTCGCCAGACTTGGCCGTTTCATCGATCACGCCGGAGACTCTACTTCTCCAGCGAGTCTCGGGTATCTTCTCCAAATTGAGTGGTCGACTCGGCCCGATTTCTCAAGCTCGGAACTCTTGAAAATTCTTCTCCTTCTTTTTGTTTTGTACGGAGGGATTTTCGGTTCGGATAAGGTTTCTTCAAGATCCGGGCGGCGGGGGCGTCATCTTTGTTGTCTTCTTTCGAGGAGCTGGCCGTCTTGGCTTATCGTTCTCCTTTTCTTGACGACCGGAGAAGGTATTTGAGATTCCTTCTCCACGCGGGCTGCAGGGCAGGAGACACACAGCTGGGGCAGGAGTGACTCGGCTGCAGGGGCAGGAGCAGATTTCTTTTTCTTTTTTGCAGGGCGTGATCATTAGCAACCTGCAGAGCGACCTTTTTCTTTGGAGGAGAGGAGACAAGTTTGTATCTTGTGGTCACCGATTCCCCCTCACTGTGATCGCTCTCTTAGCGTAGGCTCTCTTGATCTTGCGCTAGAGAGGTTTGATCTGAACATCCTCTTGTTTACATGGAACGCCTTTCCATGTCGAAGAGGGGCTCCTTTTGCCTCCATCAGCCAGCCAATCACCAGGCCGTATCCTAGGGAACCTCCAAACGTTCCATCCTTCTTGAAGGATTTGTTCCCAACGTTTTGGCAGAGTCTGCTATAGACAAACTCAGCCTAGTTCACTTTCTGTTCTTCAATGATCGCAACCATTACGATCAACTTTGCTTTGGACAGCTGGTCAAAGCTGCCAAATTTGATATCTATGCATTTGGCAACGATGTCCAGCAATTTGTGGTAGTCCTCCTTCAGCAGCCTCTTATTAGCTGTGTAGACTACTTTCTCAGCATAGTCGGACTTGGCTACTTCCTTCCAAGCAGCAATCATGTCAACATCAGCTTCATTAATTTCCGACACTCCTTCCCGCAGTAACAAGCGTGTTCTCGCCAAATCCTTGGCAAGAATGATGAACTCTTTTCCATGAACAGAGGACTTGATGCCCACATCGTGAACCTCGGCGTTCACGAGAAGCGTGCGACCTCTTCCACATAGGTCATCGGAAACTCCATCGTCGAAACGGTTTTAGCCATTTCGTGACGTTTCCAATTTCTCAAAGAATCTTCTTCACTAGGGTGTCGTCGGACCCCTGTTTCACCATACCATCGAAATCCACAGTAGACCCGGTGTGGATTTGCTTTCCTAGCTTGACAAAATCATGAGCGGATGCCATTTCTCAGTATTTTACCGAACGAAACTTAGAAAATGATTTGAGGATTGAAAGGGTTTTGAGAGAAAATATTTGCTTTTGCTTTCGAGAGAGAGATGAACAGTTTTTGGTAAAGTGTGAGAGAAACGGACGAAAATAGTTTAAGTATGGTTCATGAAAAGGACGTGCGGGTGGTTTTTGAAATGTGATCAAAATCAACGGCTTAGATCTTGCATGCCGATTTGCATTTAATGTCTCGTATTTAATGCGGCAGCATTTATATCCAATCATAAGCTTGGTGTGCAGCTTTTGCCTGTACACGTCATAATTATGTTGATGTCATTCTTAAAAACATTCTCGCTTAGTAAAAACGACTGCATTTTTGTCACTTTGTTCACAAATAACTCAGCTTGTCCCTTAGCTGATTTAACTCTTCTTTCCTCGCATGTAAATACTCAGCTGTCAGCTAACTCGGTACAGTTGTCTTTCCGATACGGATGATTCACTTAGCTGATTTAAGAGTTCAGCTCTTTTTCCTCTTTTCGTGTTTCATTTCTTTTCTTTGAGTCTTCTGAGTGTCAACTCAGCTCAATTAATCCTAACTCGTGCTTGAGTTCTTCAAATCTTGACTCACATAATGGTTTTGTGAATATGTCAGCCAACTGCTTATCAGTTGAAATATATTCCAAGGTGATGTCCTTCTTTTCAACATGATCTCTTATGAAGTGATATCTGACATCGATATGCTTTGTTCTTGAGTGCAACACAGGATTTTGAGTGATTGCAATTGCACTTGTGTTATCACACATGATTAGAATTTCCTTTTCTTCAATTTCATAGTCTCTCAACTGCTGTCTCATCCATAGGACTTGGGCAATTTTGCCAGCAGCCTATGTATTCTGCTTCGGATTGTGGAGGTGGCTATTGAATTTTGCTTTTTGCTAAACCAGAAATTAGCCTATTTCCAAGCATTTGACATGTGCCGAGGTGCTTTTTCTGTCAACTCTACATCCAAAGATAGTCGAGTCCGAATAGCCAATTAGCTTGAATCCACCTTCCTTTGGATACCATAAGCCAACTTCTTGGCTTCCTTTCAAATATCTCAAGATCCTCTTGGCTCGCAATCATGTGGCTTTCTTTTGGAGCAGATTGAAATCTTGCACATACACCTACAAAGAAAGGTGATGTCCGGCCCGCTTCTTTGTAAGATAGAGCAATGATCCAATAAGTGCTCAGATCTTGTTTGATCTGGCTTGCCATCCTGCATCCATGTCTATTTTGATGATGTATTCATTGGTTTTTTTACGAAGACTTCTCTTCCATACCAAATTTCTTCATTAATTATCCGTGTATTTTGTTTGACTTATGAAGGTTCCATCCTTCATTGTTTCACTTGGAGTCCAAGGAAGAATGTCGACTCTCCCATCATGCTCATTTCGAATTTGCTTTGCATGAGGTTTGAAAATTTATCACACAGACTCTTTGTTTGTGGATCCAAAAATGATGTCATCCACATATATTTGAACAAGCAAAGATGCTCTTCCTGTCTTGAATTCTAAAGAGTGTTCTATCTACTTTTCCTTTTGTGAATCCATTCTCGATCGGGAATTGTGATAATGTATCATACCATGCTCTCGGGTGCCTGTTTCAATCCATATAGAGCTTTCTTGAGTTTGTATACCTTATCTCCAAGAGTCTTCTCGCTCAAATCCTGGAGGTTGTTCAACATATACTTCTTCTTCCAATAAACCATTAAGGAATGCACTCTTTACATCCATTTGATATACAATAAAGTTCTTGTGAGCTGCATAGGCAAGAAACATCCTTATAGCTTCCAATCTTGCTACAGGAGCAAAAGTTTCATCAAAATCTATCCCTTCTTCTTGGCAATATCCTTTGGCTACCAATCTTGCTTTGTTTCTTACCACGTAACCTTCCTCGTTCATCTTGTTTCGAACACCCATTTAGTGCCAATAATATTTTGATGGGTGGGTCTTTGAACCAATTCCCATACTTTATTTCTTTCAAACCGATTCACTCTTCTTGCATAGCTTGAATCCAATGTGTGTCATCCAATGCTTGTGACACATCTTTAGGCTCTATTTGTGAGATGAAGCATGTGAACATTGCTTCTTGTTGAGTTCTGGATCTCGTTTTGACACCTTCTCTTACATCTCCAATGACTAGTTCTGGTGGATGGTCTCTCAGCCATCTTACATCAAAGGTTGGAGTAAGTTAGTGGATTGATTGTCTTGCGGTGTGTTGCTTTGATCAGCTCTCTCATCATCACTTAGCTGCAGATTTTCCAACTGTTTTTGAGACTCGGCTATCTCATCTTCATCCGGGTATATAATTCACTTTAGCTTCAAAGATAGGGACTTTTCTCGCATGGTTGGTTGATTCACTTATCGGTGACTCTTCAATGTCTTCTCCATTTACATTTGGCTTATCAAACACCACATGAATGGATTCCTCTGTAACCATCGTCCTCTTGTTGAGTACTCTGTAGGCTTTGCTTTCAGCTGAGTATCCCAAGAAGATACCTTCATCAGCATTAGCATCAAAAGCCTTTAAATTATCTTTGCCATTGTTATGAATGAAGCATTGCATCCAAATATTCTAAAATATGCAACATTTGGCTTTTCCCCGTCCAAATCTCATAGGGAGTCTTTGTCATTTGTCTGTTTATCATGCATCTATTTTGAGTATAGCATGTTGTGTTTATTGCTTGACCCAAAATCTTTTAGGTAGCCCCGTCACCTAACATGGTCCTTGCTTTCGCTTCTTTGAGAGTTTTATTCCTTCTTTCTACAACTCCATTCTCTTTGTGGAGTCCTTGTCGCAGATAATTCATGACCAATACCATTTTCAATACAATGCGAGTTATTATACTATTGACAAACTCGGTTCCTCTGTCGAGATCTTATTTTGATAATGGTTTGACTTTTCTCATTTTGAATCCTCTTCATCGATGTGGTAGTTTTCAGTAGAGTTTCTTTCTTCTTACACATGAATATTGTCCATGTATATCTTGAGTAGTCATCTACTACCACCAAGGTGTATTTCTTCCCACTTATGCTAGCTGGTTCAATGGACCAAATAGATGCATATGTAGCAGTGCAATATTCTTGTTGAAGATGGACATGTCTTTTCTTTGAATGATGATTTGATTTGTTTTCCTTCGACATGCATCACATATACTCTCTTTCTTGTATCTCGAGTCCTGGAAGTCCTTCCACAAGATTGCTTCGCAAGTTTGTTAATTGTTTTGAAATTCAGGTGACTTAGCTTCTTGTGCCACGTACCCAACTTGATTCGGGTGTGCTTTTTGCTAGTAGACAAGTGTTTGGTGTTGCGATTGACCAATCTACCACATACATGTTCTTTTGTCCGCATCCTTGCAACACAACCTCATTGGATTGAGTGTTCTTGATTTGGCATGTACCCATGTTGAATCCAACATTGTAGCCTTTGTCACGAGTTGGTTAATACTTAGCGATTGAATTTGAGTCCTTCAACATATGCAACATCGTGATTTCTAATCCATTTTTCTTGATGGATCCAATGCCTCTTATTTCTCCCTGGAGCTTCATTTCCTCCAAATATGACTTTTGCTCTCTCGACTTCCTTGAATTTTGACAGATTTTTCTTGTTTCATGTCATATGTCCGGGCGACCACTATCCATGTACCAGGTTCCTTGGCACTCAACTGTTCCTTGAACCCGCAATCAAGGAAATTAAGTTTTAGGTACCCCTACTTGTCCGGGTCCCGAGGGGTTAGTATTGTAAGATGATCCAACCAACCTATAGCCAAATGATTTGACTCTAAGGGGTTGCCATCTATCAGTGCCATAATCATAATTAATTTTGGCAAATTGCTTGGGGGTTTTAGGTTCATACAACTGTCTCTTTTGCGTATGCCTGTGTATGTGTTTTAGCGATTTGCCTTCTTTGGGTAGTTGTGATATCTCCGAGTGTAGTGCTAGGTGTATATGTGTCTTTGATGAAAGCCCTTATACCTTTGGAATGGCCTTTCTTTGAGTTTCGTGCCTTTGCCATTTGGGCTTATATTCCATAGGACTTTCGATAGTTCACATTATTCCAATCAGCTTGGCTTGGGTACTTTCTACCATTCTCTTCATACGTGTTTCTTTTATAGAACTTCTGGGGTTTTTGGTAGCTCTGTTTCTTCTTTACAGAGTATTTCCTGTTTGGAGTCTATTTGAGGAACTCGGTGGATTTCTTCTCAATTGCCCTCTCAAAGACGCTCAATCGGTTGTTTTCCTTTTCCTTTATACCAAGGCCAGTTTGCTTGTGATTGTGCTTTGAAATAAATGTGTGTGCACCATTTGGAGTTTTGGATTTTGAGATACTTCATTACTTGAAGATCCTTTTTCCAAAATCACTTTTGGAGCTTGACATAGCACAAAGGAATTAAATCCTAAGCTGTCTTGTCTCCACATTCTCTTTGACTCACAATAAGATCATCCAATGATTTAGATGCCTTAGTGAATGAGGCAATCACATTTTGAGGTCATTTTCCTCTTTTCTATAGCGACTATCTCGCTATTAGCTTAGCATTTTCACTTTCATTCTCATCGACTATTTGACTTAGAGTACTCGGCTCCTTAGTCAACTGTGAGTTTTGGCTCTTGAGTAGGCTGTTTTCCTCATTTAGTAGTGTGTGTGAGGATTTAATGTGTTCAAAATCTTTCATCATTTTGCCTAATGAATCATAAAGATCAGTGGGTGATGAAGTGTGTGTGTCTGATCACTATCACTAGAATCTGAGTGTGATGAATTAGAGTGTACCTCATCTTCTTGGTCTGGTTGGTCTTGTTCCTTGGCCATTAAACAGATCAAGGCTTCTTCTTCAGAGTCACTTGAGTAGTCAGCTTCACTACTCTCTGAATCAGCTGTGTCTCTTGACTTGGCTGTCTGTTAGAGAATTTTCTAACCGCAAGTCTACGGTGTCAAGTTTTAATATAGAGAAGTAAGGTTGTCGAATCCACAGGGAATAATTATCGAATTATCGCTAAGTACTATAATATAGTAGTCTAACTTTATTTAGAAATTCAATAGTTGATGGAGTTTATTATACTAAAAATACTAAAAAAATAAATCAAGAATATGAAAATATCAATGAGTTTATCCAAATGATTAAATGAATTCTAGAGGTATGATGAATCTAGTTATCCCTTATGTTGTCAATATGGTTTATCAATCATAAATTACCAATTTATAAATCAAGATTTCTACAATAATCATTCCCTCTCTCAAGTGCCAAATGATTTTAGACTCAATTGGGAAATCAATATCTCTATAAAAATCACCAATTAAAATCTCAATAAAAGCTATGAATCTTGATAAATGACTTCAAAGGATTCACAAATCTCTCATTTCTATGAAATCCTAGGTTATGCTATTCCAAGGTCATGTATTCAATTATCTTTCTCAAGTGTCAAATCAAATACACCAAACAATCTAAATTATTGATCAAGTAATTTAGAAGCAATAGATCCAAATAGCACAAATAAATTGATAGATCTAGATTGACAAACCACAATCTCAAAACATAAGTTCAAACATAGATTACATCATTCCTCTAGAATTATAGAGTTTAGCTCATGATTAAAGAAAATAAATCCATAGGAGTACAACAATACATCTTACAAGATATGAAGAAAGCAACAAAATAAGAATAAGAGTTGGGGAATCTTCTCTATTTCTAGATGATAGAATCCTTCAATCTTCTTCTCAAAGCCTTTCCCAAGATGTTCCAAGCCTTCTCTATTGTCTTCTAGCTGTTTTGTTGGCTGCCCAAGGGTCCAAGATCCCCAATTTCACGCCCCAAGACTTCTATTTATACTCCCACAAAAGTCCAAGAAAAAGGAATAAGTTACATTGTAATTTCCGCCTGTGGGGCGCTAAAGACGCCCGTCCCTAATGTCACTTTGGTGTTGCGGCGCTAAAGATGGCGCTGCTGCTGCTTATTTCAAATCGTTTGGGCAAGGGCGCTGAGACAAAGCGGCTAGCGCCACTTCAAAACCTCGCATCGCCAGTTTTTCACCCCGCGACTGCGGGGATCTTGGCGCTGCAGCGCCAAGCCGACTCAAGCCCAAAAGTGCGATTTTCCTCTTTTTCTTCTTCTTCAAATGCGATTTCTTCCACCCAAACACGTTTTTCGTTGTTTTCATCAATTTTCGGCTACCAAAATCTATATTAACTCTTCAACGACACTGAATGAAATAAAATGGAATCTAGCGACTCTAAAACATCCAAAATTAATATAAAATCCTAGTCTAAAATACATTATTAAGTTGATAAAATACCAACTTAACACTGTCTCAGTAGTCTCTGCAGCCATCATTGCCTTTTTCTTTTCTTGTCTTCTTTCTCTGAAGTCCTTTCTTTCTTCTTCATTCCTGTATTTGTTGACTACAGGATATGGGCAACCAATGGCATAGTGACCTGGTTGCTAGCGGTTCAAAGATAGATTTTCAACCTTTTGATCAGCTCTTTCCATTCTTGGATTGTCGGCCCTTTAATATTCAACTTTTTGATGTTACTCTCTTGGTTGGCCTATCTTTCATTGACTTGGAGGAGCCGAGTGTCTTCTGGAGGATTCACCCTTGCCTCTCTTGTAGTTCTTATTAAAAAACTTGTTAAACCTTTTAACCATCAGGGCTATTTCCTCATGGTCAAAGACTTCTTTGACCTCAGCTCTCTTGCCATCCTTAACAATTAGAGCAAAATTGTTTTTGGGCATTTGTCTACTCCTGGTCTTTTCTTCTCAGCTCAAATTCGTAGGCTTTGAGATCTGAGAATAACTCATGGTTGGATGTCTTGGATAGGTCCATGTAATGTCTTAGTGCCATGACCTTCATTTCCCATTCAACAGGGAGACTTCTTAGAATCTTCATACACATTTCCTTCTGTGTATATTCTTTTCCAAGTGCAGATAGCTCGTTGGTAATTTCTGTGAACCGAGCATCCAGTTGATCTAAGGTCTCTCCTACGATCATTTTGAAATTCTCAAATTTCTGTACAGCAACTGATAGTTTATTTTCCTTGATTTGCTCTGAGCCTTCACAAATCAATGTTAGCTTGTCCCAGATTTCTTTAGCCGTTTTGCATGATTTGACTTTATTGAACATGGCTTTGTCCAAGGTTTTGTAAAGAATGTCCTTGGCCACATTGTCCAAGTTATATCTTTTTCTGTCATCATTTGTCCATTCAAACTCTTGGTTTTTCAACCATGACACATCCTCTTCACCTTCACCTTCTTGACTCTTCTTACGATTGTGTTTACATTTAAAATTTGCAGTGGCCCATCCTCTATTACTATCCACATCTCATCGTGTAATGCTAATAGATGAGCCTGCATACGAATTTTCCAATCATCAAATTCTTCAATTGTGAACATAGGGATGCGTGCCAAATTTGCTTCCATGATAATAACTTTTGCTAAAAAGTTTTGAAAGATCAAGTACTAAAACAGACTTTGAAAAATTTGGAGATCTAGTTCAAGAACGGTGCGGAAGGATCAATGAACCAACCGCTCCGATACCACTTGTAGGTCCTACAAGTGTGTGAGTGTAAGGTTTAGAAGGGGGTTGAATAAACCTTACCAACTTTTCAAATTAGTCCTTTTTAAAAATTCAGAGTTAATAGGGATTGTATCCTTGATGGACAACTAAGTTAGTTAACCAGAGTTAGTCACTCAACGACTTGAAATTTGTTGATAAAATAACTCATTGTTTTGACTAAAGACTTAACTCTTGTGATTTATTTTTAGCGGAAGACTTAACACCCTTGAATAAAGTTAAGTTTGTTTTAATACTTGGTTTTAGCACTCAGTTGATTATCAATTGGATAGCAAATTTATCAGCAGATAAAATAAGATGCATAAATTAAAGTGTTGAAATGTAAATGACACAATAAGTTTTTATAGAGGTTCGAAGATGGGGTAATTCTTCTACTCCTCTCTTCTCCAACTCCTGGAGGAATCCACTAAGTATTGATCAATATACAGAGTGGTTAACAGTCCAGATACAAGTCTTGATCACACAGGTGACTTGATCCTTTGGGACTCAATCTGGAGATGCCTTGGTCACGCAGCTGGCTTCTCGTACGACTCAGCTTCTTCACAGGGCAGCTGCCTTGCTACTACAGCCCACTTGCTCAAGCTTCTTGGATTTGATCACGAAGCCCTCCAAAAACTTGAGACTGGTTCGACCTTGAACCTTCCTACAATCCTCCGTGGAATGTAGAACCCTTGATTCTTCAAAAATTTCCTCTTCAACTGATTGAAGTTATCTTTCCTTCACAGGTGAGTGTTGGATTGATTTCCTTCGTAATGTAAGCTTGAGGATTGATCTTGAATGATTTGAGAATATATTAGGTTACAGTTCAAATGTTTTCTTGAATGTTCGTGGTTCAGGTAACCTTCTCTCAGAGTTATTCCTCAACCTTTTATAGTGATCTTTCAAAAATCTACCCGTTGAAGAGATAGGCTTATTTTTGAAAGTCACTTGTGGTCGTTGGCTTGTCTTGTTGCAGTCCTTGGAATTTCCATTTCCTCGTATGAATGATTCTTCAGCTTTTCAGAGTTTTGACATGGTGCAGTGCTTTCCATTGGTTTATTCCTCTTGCACGCGCTCGAACTGAGCACTTCAAGAAAGGCGATATGGAGGTATTACTTGTTTAAGTAATTCTCTTGATTTACGTGCAACGGATCTCTTTCGATTGTCTTGACTTGACTGCATTTTCTTAACTTCCCCAGGTGACTTCAAGTCGACTTCCAATCATTTGATGACTCTTTGTCACTTCAACCTTGAGACTTGGTCTGCCTTGAGTTGACTTGATGATATTCACTGGTGTATCTCAACCGCACCTTGATCGAGTTCCGTCTTCTCTTCTTTGCCATACTCACCGCTTCTCCTCTGAGTCTTCCTTCTAGTCTCGTTGTCTTCTTGCATGTTTAGGCATAGCCGATTTAACTCACTTGACCCATCCTATCTATTACAATTCAATTTACAACAAAAATGGGGTGCCAACTTCCTATTCTAAGTTTTACATGGCATTCATCAAAATCTACAAAATTATTTCCCAACAAACACCTCTTTGGAGATTACCACAATCTCTCTTGAAGATTACCACAATCTTCAACGGCACCTTGTGAAGATTACCACAATCTTCAACCTTGAATTGAAGAACACCAAATTCTTCAACACCTCAAAGAGCACCAAACTCTTCAATAAGAAGATTATCACAATCTTCTTGCTCCTGACATCTAGATCACCCAAGTGTGTTCTTACCACAAGAACACTCACAAGGATATCTTGTGTTGAATGATGTACCCAAAAATTCAAGATTACAACTCGATAATGAATAATACAATTTTGAGTGCAAGTGTAATCAAGAAATAAGCCTAGACCTCAAGATGTGAAAGTTAAATACTTAGGCTATTACAACAAGAATGTTGACAATAAGAACTTAGACAATTTTGCAGATTTCTTGTTGTGTTGTGTTGTATGCTCTCTTGTTGTGTTGCTTCAAATCTTCCTTTTTATAGGAGATGATTGATCATGGATAGGCTACTCTTGGGGATTAAAAATCTATAGAAAAATGCAATTAAAATCAAGATTATAGTTGTTAGAAATCAACCCCACAATTTAAGGAAAAATTGTCTGCACAACGGATTTAGAATTTGTTGATAAACATATAGGGCGACCGGTCGCGTAGAAATAGACGTTCAAAACTAAAATCTCATTTTTACACAGGGCGACCGGTCGACGGGGGGTCCGACCGGTCGACCCTGTGTTGAACTGGTTGGACTCGTTGGAAAAATAATATAACAGTCATCCCAGCACGGGTCAACCTGTGGTCGACCGATCGACCACACCAGTCGACCACTAGGTCGACCGGTCGACCTGTTGCCAATTTCTTCCGTCCGTTTTTTCTGTTCCAAATCTCTTCTTCAGGTACGGGTTGCCCTATAGGGCGACGGGTCCTACACGAGACATGAGTGTTATCCAATTTTTATCGAAAATAAACTTCAAGAAATACTCCGAAAAATTAGTAAAAATATTTTATGTCGATCGGGAGTATTTGGACAACATTTAGAAACATTGTTTTGGTGTAAAAACACTTTAAAACAAAATCATCAAAATCATGATAAAAATATTTATCAAACACAATGTAGTGGGGTAAATCAACCAGATTTGTCTCCATAAGTTTTGACGGGCGTGTAATAAACTGAATTTACGAAAAATAAAAACAATTTCTAAACATTATAATTAAGTTTTGAATAAGCAATTACGAATTGAACTAAGAACTAAAAGTAGTAATCTAAAGTAACATCACATTATAAAACTATGAGGGAATCAATATAAAAAATGTCTAAAGCCTAAAACAATTAAAAAATGTCTAAACCACCCAAAATAAGTCAATACCAATGATGTCTAAACTTGCCGAAATCCTAAACAATAAACCCTAAAGTATATCATTGATAATATATATTACGGAGATGTTTACTAATTAAATTTATATTGTTTTAAAAAAATTGAAAAAAAAATTATAATTTTTATAAATTGATGGCAAAGTGAATTACGCAAAGTTTAGATGGCAAAGTGAAATTATTAACAAAGTTTCGAGGACAAAGTATAACTTTATTTAGATTTTAGGTAAAGACAGTTTTTCCCTCACGTGGAGGGCATGTGCCACCGTCGATGACTATTATACGGCAAAGTGTAAAAAATTTAGTTCACATGATAAAGTGCGAAAACACGCATAGTCTATGCGGTTTAGTATTTGTTCCTATATAAAAAAAAATATAGAAGGTAGCACTCATCATGGTGCGTCTTCTGCAGACTTTTTATAGTTGACAAAAACTTGGGTTAGACTGTCTAATGGATCTTTTCCGTTAGACGGATCCAACCCTACCCAATTTTTTTTGTAATTTCATGCACCGGTGGCTTTTTTATAATATTCTGGGGCGCTGTCATTTGATTTTGGACCGGTGGCATTTTTGTAATATTAGGGGTCGTTAAAAGTATTAGTTTTTCCTTGAAAAGTATTGTAGTACTTTTGAAAAGTATTAGTAGTACATCTGAAAAGTATCAGTAATCCCCTTGAACAATATTTTTAGTAGCCCTCATGAAAAATATTAATTTTTTGCCTCAAAAGTATTAGTAATTCACCTAAAATGTATTAATTGTCCCCTTGAAAAGTATTAGGCAATGGTGTAATAATAGGCAACCCTCAAAAGTATTAGTTTTTTCTTTGAAAAGTATTATCAATCCCTTGGAAAAGTATTAGTAATCCCCTGTAAAAGTATTAGTAACACCTGGAGCTGTTTTTTAGTAATCCTCGTGAAAAGTATTGATCTTTTCCCCCAAAAGAATTAGTATTCCCCTAATCTTATTGAAAAGTATTAGATTTTTTATTAAAGATATTTTAGTATTTCTAGTGAAAGATATTAGTAGTCCTTCCAAAAAGTAAAAAGCATTAGCAGCGGCCAGCGGATGTTATTGTTGTGGTGTTAGTGGTTGTGCGGGTCAATAGACAGATTGACCACGGACTGGGTATTTCAGTCCGTCTAATGGATTAGACCCGTCTGACAAGAGACTAACCCTTTATAGTTTTCTCAACTACACAACATGTTTCGTAGCTTTTACGAAGTATTCAATCATAATTAGAATAATAGCACATGAATAGACAAAAAAAACATGAAAATAACTCCTTGGAAAGTAACAAACTATTTCCATTTATATACGAAATGCGAAAATATTTCAAAAAGACGCATTACTTATAACTACTTGAAAACGAATCACTGGTTTTTACCAAAACAAAGAAAAACGAAAAAACAAATCTAACATGTTTAAATGTGAAGCTTATGCCTTGGAATTGACATTTATTTGATACTTTTTTGTCGGGAAAATTTTTTAAGTACCCACTATGGATAGTGGGTACTTTTTTCTATACATCAATATAAAAAAACTCTTTTCTACCCAATTTGACCAAATTGCACCTCCTTAAATTTGGGGTTTTTTGAATTTTGAAACTGAAGTAATAATTACCCCCCTGAAAACCGTATAACTCCCCCTTGGAAACCGTATATACATCATGTATGTACACTCCCTCCAAGATAAAAAAAAACATAAACAAAAGAAATGAAGACAAAACAAAAAAAAACAAAATTAGAGATACATATTGTGCTTATCATATCATGCCTACACTATGGTTGTCGCCGACGAGACTACCGCCGTCGCTGCTGCTGTCATCGCCAATGCTCTCTCGTCCTCCGCTCCCAAACAGGTAAGGGTTTTGTTACTCATTTTTAGTTGTTGGAAAAAATTTCAAGAGTGTGAGTTTTTGTTGAATTTGATTGTTAATGAGTATATATGTTAGGTTTTGTTACATTTACTTGATAATGGGGCATGAAATGGTATTTTGTTGAAGTTTAGTGTTCGAGTTTGTGTTTCTAGTTAGGTTGTCAAAAATGGGTGTTGCAGAGTTCATGTTTACACGATATGAGGTAGAAAATGAAGTGGCACAATTGGCATGATACTGACATGAAATTGACACGATATCGTGCAATATCGTGCATATTGTGGCACGATTGTGGTTTAAAACATGCCATGTCATTGACCTATATCGTGTCATATCGTGCCAATATACACACGATATAGGTTATAACGTGGCACACATTCTAAACCTATATCGTGCATATAGTGGCACGATATGACATGATATAGGTTTATACACGTGGCTTGTTATAATCGTACCACAATAGGCACACAATATAGGTTATAGGTTATAACATGTCAAATATCGTGCCATATCGTGTCGTAATCGTGCCAGTTGTGATATATCATGCCACTCACTGGTCTTGCTGAGTTATTGTCTTCTTAATATCTTACTACCTTTCTTCACTTTTTTACCAATTTCTGTTGTTAAATAGCTATTAATTAATGTTGTAGGTTGGGCCTTTTTGGAGGAGACTCTCTTATCATAGAGAGATGGCCCATACATCGGGTAAGTCGTTCGAAAGTATAATTCATGATATAAAACAACAGTTGCAGTTGACCGGTGGTGGTGTATATGAAAAGTTTAGAGACTCCGTTATTGGTCATTTTTAGGATTTTGGGTACCATGGGTTTAGTTGTAATGATGCCCTCCATGCATTGATAGCAATGGAGGTACGCATGTCAGATACCCCGGAATCGGAGTGTTAGTTCCACATCGGAGAGCATAGTATTAGATTCTCCCGGCGTGAGTTTGCTATGGTTTGTGGAATGAGGTTTGCGGGGTCCACATTTGACCTTAATCATGTATATGAGCCACTCGAGACCAATATTTATCGACGATTTTGGCCTCAGGGTGATCGTGTTAACACTAGTGATCTACGTGATTTATTTAACGATGTCACCTTCCGTGAGTCACCAGTCGATGCCCTAAAGGTGACGAAGGTGTTATTTGCATTTTATATGATTTTGTGTTTCAATGGCCGGCAAACCATAGTGGATCATTGGCTATTGTTTTTTATAGAGGACAATGCACAGTGGAGACTTTCCCTTGGGGAAAGTACACATTTCATATTCTGATACATTATCTTCGGAATCTGAATGATGTTCTGCCACCTGGTCGGGCTTCTGGGAGGCCACCACGATATTGCCCACCTAGTTATCATTTATATGGTCCCACATATGTCTTGATGGCACGTATATTAATTTATTTATTTATTGTATATGCAATTAGTTTTTTTAAATATTCAAAAAATCTTATTTTTGTCATTTATATATGTTCTGACAGATTTGGGCATTCGAGGCGATACCTCGTCTGCGTGATACTTGTCATTTATTTATGCTTCCAATCTAGCAGGTTCTTCAGGAGGAAGTGAAACATGTGAGAGTGCACCAGGAATTACCCTACTTCGTCCTGTGGGGCTATTGTTTCATCCCTATTGTAATTCAATTCATTGTCTCTATGGATATCTCGGTGTATGTTAGCACCTCTTTCTTCTGATGTGTTTTGGTTTTGATTTTCTGAAAATACTTCTCTCTGTCTACGTCTCCACTCGCAAAATTCCTCAAATTCAGTACATTGTTGGTCATTTTAAAATTGATTATTAGCTTGATGTCAGTTGTACCGACATCACTAGTAGTGTAAGTCTCACTAAAATCTTTCGATATTATCATTACCAAAATCATCTCGATATTATCATCGCCACAACAATTATCACATTCGTTGTCTTTATCATTTTCATGGTTCTCGCCATCTGTTTCTGGAAATCTGGATCTATCTTCACCCAAATCACAAGCTAAATCAGGATAATAGTCATCTTTAGTGTTTGACCTTACACTAGGTCCCAAAGAATCGATATTTGAAACATTAATTGTGGGTGAGCATGGACCCTGATGATCAATATTTGGAACATTGTTCATATGCATAAAAGGTGCTCCACTAGGCCTTACTACATGAATATAGATTGATATGCGGTACGCCATATTGTTGAAAACCAAGATGGTGCATGTAGTTGTAATTATGCCCAATGATTGTTGAAGATCATTCTGAGTAGCCATTAGTTGCATAAAACTTCCACCAGCATCTTGTTCATTTTCCACGTTCTCTACTCGATTATGCCCAGACTGACTTCCCAACACATGATGGGAAATTATCTGAGCCATTTTTTCTTTTTAGTGTTACAAAAGCAACTAGCAACTCGGTGTTCTCAAATGCACGTGATGTCACGGTTATTTTTCAACTTTAACTTCCCAATTTTATTCCGTAAATATCTACAACAGCATGCATTACCCAATCGTATATGCCCCTATGGACTTCAACAACACCATATAAACCTCCTTCATTATTTCAAAATAATTCATTTTGTCAATTCAACACATAAAACTTCTTCTTCACCATTTTTATATTCTAACCACCCCCAAATCGAACAAAAATATAGCGAGAGTTTATCTGTAGAAAGAAAATATTGGTCAACAACAGTTTATAGAGAATATAAAGTGTCATGATATGCTACGATAAATAAAGGCACGATCCACAGTGTTTTATGTCGTGGTGCGATATAAAGTGCCACGATATACACCTTTTATGACATGGCACGATATGCCACGATATGAATATAGCACGATATATTGTGGCACGATGTACTAGTATATTGTGGCACGATATACTAGTATATCGTATACAATACACTAGTATATCGTGCACATTATACACTACACATTATACCCACTACCGTATACCATGGCACGATATACTAGAGTGTATCGTGCCATATATCGCGGTCGCACGCTCTTGCACTTATACGTTTGGTGTATAACGTGGCACGATATACTAGAATTTATCGTGCAATATCGTGCCATGTTATACACTATATCATGCCATTTGTAAAAAGAAGCTTATATCGTGTGAACATCAAATATCGGCAAAGATTTATTGTTTTGATTCAAAAATTTCATCTTTTGTACATATCTTGCAAATATATTCGTGTACTATTTAAACAAGGATAAGTAACTAAGAGGAGAAGCAACATTACCTTGTTTTTTCCTTTGTCTGGTGCGATTTTGTGTAGATGAAAGAACCCAAAACAAACTTCTTGATATTTTTGTCGTAGAAAAGAGAGTAGAGAGAGAAAAAATAGAAAGCAGGTGGAAAGAATATATTTAACATGAGAGAGAAATAACTACTTTACCTACTTTAAGGCTTTGCATTTAAAGTATCAAGGGTATTTGGGTAAAAGAACCACAAAAGTGGGTAGAAAACTTAGGTTTTTATCTCACATATCAAAAAGTTTTTGTCCTATCCCACGTAGGTATTTCCCACCATTTGCTCATTCTCTTTGTATATGTTGTGCAATCAAAGTACATAAACCAGTGCTAGTTTGTTTCTCTATGTTATATCATCTCACTGGTCATGTGTTTAATGGGGGCTTTTGGATTGGAAAAATTGAAAATGCTCATATTGTAAGGGTGCAAGGAGAGTCGAGAAAAATTCATGTTTTCTTGAAGGGAAGAAATATGTTTGTTTTGTTTTTTTTTTAATAGGTTGGGAGTACTAGTTGGAGGCTAGGGAGGGGATAAATTTCAAAGAAATTGAAAGATATCTGGCTCGAACCCCGTTCAACACTCTTACAAAGAGTGAGCAATATCACTTTCACCACAAGCTCTAAATATGTTTGTTGAAAGTAGACAAAGTTCGTGTTTGAGGAGAAGTGAGTAACACATTTTGGGATACAGTTAGCAAACCAACTAACAACAGAGGAGATAATACAACTTTAAATGTTTTGGTCAGCAAATTTTGTTCTAGGTTAGCTGAAAAGAGTACAGACTTTTTTAGAGTGATTATTTGATATTTCGTTCCGCTTTATTCTATTTTTGAAGAGAATAATATGAAAATTTTGTATGGAAAAATGAGAATGAAAATTTTGTTCTAGGAACGCAACAATATGCATCATAATGATTTCCCAATAAACACAGGTCCTGAGAACCACTATGAAAAACCACATAACAGAAATAAATTTGCAAAGATTATACATAATTAATGATGCACATTATTTTCATTGCCCCATACTATGCATCCCCTTATTATGACACGATTTCACGAGTAACAAAGTAACGTTAAGTAGTGAGAATTGGAGGATATAACTCGGCCACGGAGCCAAGAACTCGAGCCTTGGTATCCGGAAAATTCTCTATTCCAGGTAGCTCAGTGATTGTTCCATCCGAAGAGACGCCAATCGGATAACTGAGTAAATGTCCCGGCAAATCTGTCTCCAGGACGTCACGCGTGTAAAGATCCCAGTTCGTTTCGGCTATTTTGTTTACTTTGTGAATGCACTCTATGCTTTCAGGATGACAGAAGGAGTTATCCAACATGCCGATGTGCTCGTACCATAACGCCATCCGAAAACCATGAATTTGACCCCTGGCTGGCTGCTTGCAAGACAGATGATATGGCTGGTAAGCTCCCATTGCAATTTCTGTATCCCTGGCACCATCCATTGACCTTTGGTTGATGTTGGCAGATCCTATGATTATGTATTCATCATCAACTGCCAAAGCAAAGATGTGATTTTTTAGCAACTGAGCAATTTGACACAAATAATATACCCAAAAAAATAAGTTAATTATACGTACCGATCATCATCTTGGCATGAACATATATCATTCCTCTTCTAGCTTCCTGAGCTCTACCATAATCCGTATTAGGATCGGGTTTTTCAGCAGGCTCGTATTCTCCACTCTTCTTTACCTCCCTATTACCAAGGCAAAAGAATGTCAAATAATCCCTAGGATTAGCAACAATCCCTTTTGCTTTAAGAGCTTCAATTATGTCTTTGTACATCATCTCCATAGTCCTTTTCTGCCAATCCAAGATAGCCTGGACTGATGCACTCTCAGGATAACCCTCTGGCCACATTGGAACAACAATGTAAACTCTAAATGGCTCACCTACTTCAATCTTACTCACTATCTTCAATGAAAGTTCCTTTGGGATTAAGTGTAGAGCCCCAATATCTGCATCCTTTATATCCTTAGAGTACCACGAAAAAGAGCTTCCTAGGAAATATTGGTTCTCAATGTATATAAATTTATCCGCACGACGAATAGCATGTATATACGCGTCCTGTATGCTCCGATCGATAATATTATCCTTTCCACTCACAAGGCCGGATTTAGCCGCGTCTTCGGGTGCATCCGGAAATCCAAATGCGGCCCCACCATCGATCGAACGAAACACCTGAACATTCCACGTCTCGTGATCATCGGGCAACATAACTTGAGAAGGTGGGATTATGATACTCTCGAGTTCTTGAAGCGCCAAAAGCAAATCCTTGCCGCCTTGTTTTCTCCACCTCTGCTCGAAATTGTAAAGAACGTCCCAAGCAACAGAGCCTTCTAACTTGCAGTGAATATCGTGCCAAGGCTCCCTCGGACCCCCTTTTTTTATAGTGGCACCCTCGAAATTCCCCTGATGAAAATCATCATGATGGGCCGTGTCCAAAGTCCTGAAAAGTGAATGAAATTGGGTGTCATATCTGCCATCACAAAGATCAATACCACCTATAAAACTCACAATTCTCCTCCTCTCTGTATTCCCATTAGGCATTTCACTATCCACAACCACAATTTTCTGATGATGAGTGAACATTGTACCAATCTGAATATTCTGAATGATGCTACGCCCATCGTCCGGATTGCGAGGACACAACACGCAATTCACTTGCGTACCGCGAAAATAATTCCCTGTTTCTTCGTCGTGAGTGGCCATCAAACCATCTTGTTTCAACAAATTAACTGAAGTTCTATCGTCCCAAACAAGCATCAAAACTCTAACTCCTTCGTTCGCCTTTTTCTTGAGCAACTCACCCAGAGTCATATCTCCACCTGGCTTCGGCCTTCGTGTGTCTCTCACCAATGTGATTTCCGTGTACACGGACCAACCGGTTATGTATATCAAATGTTTCGCGTTATAAATCGCATCGAAAATATCTTCCCAACAACGGTGCGGCTCATAGTACTTCCCACCTGACAGAGGAATCTTGGGGATGAAGCAATCAGGAACATGCGCGTCTTGATAGAGTGTAACTTTACAACCTTTTCTTTGTGGGAAGAATGTGAAGGGTACGCCGGGGAATTTCGGACTTTTTAGCCCGCGGGCCCAACAACGTTCACGTATAACATCGTAGAAATGTAGTTTGACATGGATCTTGGGGTGGCCATGGATGGGTTTATGATCATTATTGAGGATTTCAAGCCATCTGTCAATTTCGTCTCCTTGAATTAATTCTTTAACAGGTAAATAGGCTCTTCCAATAAGCTCTGCTCCAATGGGATTGTCAACTTTGATGGTGAAGACCACCTGAGAAGCCATGTGGGCGCAGTAAATGTGGAAAGATTCGTACCAACGAGGATTGGAGTGTTCGTGATCAAGCAATCTGGTCCGTCCAACCCTTGCCTTTTCTAAATCGATGGTGGCGTACAGCTTTGAAGCGGTTTCTTTGAAACCCAAAGCTTCCTCAATACCTCCTACTACCTGCATTAATTTGCAACAAATACTATAGTGAGTTTTATCACGCCAATTCGAAAGAAATGGAGACAATTAGTAGTTCTTAATTTTAAAAAAAAATGTAGTAGTTCAGTAGTTCTAAAGTTTGTAAAGTTGCCATAGTTCTAAATGTAGCAAGTTCAGTAGTTCTAAAGTTTGTAAAGTTGATATTAGGGACACTGAGGTTTGGATTAATTATAAAAAACCTCTCGAGGTTTGAATCTGTATTACACTTTACCAACTTATATGCAAAAACATTTGAAATACCCCATTTTATTTATAAAAAATATTATAATTACCCCCTTATATTTAATACATATAATCAAACCTCAAGGTATTTTTGTAATTTTCAAACATCTCTAATTTTATTTTATTTTGTAACTAATCCAAACCTCGTGGGTAGTATTTGTAATTACCACTTGATATTATAAGCAGTTAATTTTTAAAAGAAAATTATAATTATATGTTCGATTAGTAGTGTCATATAAAAAAATATAACTAAAAAAATAAAAAAAAAATAGTAGTGTCATATCACTTTTATTTTTATAGCATTTTACATAATTTTATTATTTTAAAATATTGAACGTAAAATATATAATTCATATAATAACTGAAAGATATAAATATATACTACTTATTCTTATAATGTTTGTGATATATAAAGATATATAGATTTGAGTTGGTGTGTTTTGAAAGATGTACAATAACTAATAAGGTTGAGAAAATCGATTTGAGAGGGAAAATGAAAAACAAGCTATTTTTGGAGATCTGTTGAAGCGAATGAATTAGTTATTTCAGTTTACTTAGACCACAAAGTTGTACTCGTTTGACCCATTTAATAAAGAATGATGGACAATGTATTTGGCAAATGTTGCTTTTATAACTGTTGATAATGCGGAATAATGTCTAGTCGTGTCATCCAAAAATAGCCGAAAATCAAAAAATTCTCAATTTTACCCGGATCACGTGCAAGCCACGTGTCAGTTCCTCGTATTCAGCGATAATATGACTAAAATTGAGTAATTTTTAAAACTTATAGGAATTAAAAACTTAAAAACGAATAGGACTAATTTTGACACCCACATTAAGTTACATGACCAATTTTGCTATTTTGCCTCATTTATTTGATGTATGACAACAGCTATTTATTTTCTCTCTCAATATTCATAATTAAACCTAAAAAAAACATTATTATCTACTCATGATAACATTTTTGGAAGGGGCGCAATCTGAGTCTTTTTAGGTCCAACGTTCAAGTTTGCGGGTTAGGTTGTGATACAAAATTCGTGTCGAAATTTCAAAAAAAATTGGGTGAATAATTATATAAGCAAGCAGCCACACTTTTTTGGTACAATTACAA
Source organism: Rehmannia glutinosa (assembly GCA_016081115.2). Lineage (NCBI taxonomy): Eukaryota > Viridiplantae > Streptophyta > Magnoliopsida > Lamiales > Orobanchaceae > Rehmannia > Rehmannia glutinosa. Next base: position 37,082,527 of record CM071931.1, on the reverse strand, counting down.
ATAAGCTCGCGAAAAAAAGCTATAAGATGTGGCTCTTAAAAGCCAAAAGTTGTGAATCATACTTAGTCCATGGGATGTATTATGGACTTATATACATGTCTAATGATGTTTCTTTGACAGGGGGAGCTTCTAAGCTCATGATTTTCAAGTTTTCATTGTAAAAGCTGAGCTTTTAGCTTTTGCTTGATTGCTTCTATATTTATCTTATTGTGCATGTTGAAAGGGGGAGCTTTTGCAACATGTTTTTTTAAAATCTTTACTCTCATCCTTGTGACTTTTATTCATGAAATGTTGTTGCATAAAACAGATAGTTATTTTTGACCGAAAAATTTGTTTTGTTTTCAAAATCGACCTCTTAAAATTGTTTTGGTTTGTAATCACCAAAAAGGGGAAGTTTGTTAGATAAATGTTTTTATCATGATTTTGATGATTTTGTTTAAATGTGTTTTTACACCAAAACAATGTTTCTAAATGTTGTCCAAATACTCCCGATCGATCTAAAATATTTTTACTAATTTTTCGGAGTATTTCTTGAAGTTTATTTTCGACAAAAATTGGACAACACTTCTGCCTTGTGTTCGACCGGTCGCCCTGTATGTCTGAAGTTGAGTTTTGAAATAGAAACGAGAAGGTTGGAATTTTGCACGAGGTCGACCGGTGTCTGTGTATTGGCTCGATTTTGTAAAACTTCCCTGTATTGATTTCTATTGAGCCGGCACAGGTCGAGGCCATGTCGACTTGGCCGAGCCCTATGTGGACCGATCGACATGTGTTAAATTTCAATGATTTAAATGTAATCTTATTTCTATTCGACCGGTCGCCTATGGTTTTGACAACAAAATTTTATCCGTTGACAGCAGACAACTTTTCTTTAATTTGTGGGGTTGATTTCTAACAACTATAATCTTGATTTTAATTGCATTTTTCTGTAAATTTCAATCTCCAAGAGGATCCTATTCTTGATCAAACCTCTCCTATAAATAGAGGAAGCTTTGAAGTAACATGAACAAGAAATATACTACAACACAACAAGAGATACATTCAAGCATATATTGTGTTCCTCAATTTCAATATTCTTGTTGTAATAGCCTAAGGTCTTTCACTTTCACATCTTGAGTTCTAGGCTTAATTCTTGATTACACTTGCACTTAAAGTTGCATACTTCATTATCGAGTTGTAATCTTGAATATGTGTTCGTCATTCAAACACAAGATATCCTGTGAGTGTTCTTGGTAAGAGCACACTTGGGTGATATTAGGTGTTGAAGAGTGTGGTACTCTTCATAGGTGAAGAAGATTGTGGTAATCTTCTTGTGGAAGAGTTTGGTGTTGTTCGGGGTATTGAAGAGTTTGGTGCTCTTCAAGTTGGAAGATTGTGGTAATCTTCACAAGGTGTCGTTGCAAGAAGATTGTGGTAATCTTCTAAGGAGATTGTGATAATCTTCAAAGAGGTGTTGTAAGGTGATGTTGTAATAGTTTTAGTAACTATTTATAAAATTCTTTTTCTTTTTGAAATCCATCCAGAAAATCTTGGGGGTGGTAGAGGATTAGGCCACAGGTGGGTTGAACCTCTTTAAATCGACGCGTGTTGTTTACTTCCCGTACTTTCATTCTTGTCTTTGTTTATTACATTCGAAAAAGAGGGCATAATCTAGTAAATGGGCATAATATATTCACCCCTCTACAGATTATCGTAGCCACTGGACTTACACGTACATCCAGAAAAGTATTAGTAGTTCCTCGAAAAATATAATTAATGTTTTCTCCTAGAAAAGTATTAGCGATCCCTCAAAAACGACGTAGTAACGATAAAATGTATTAGTAATCTACTTGAATAGTTTTTTCAATAATCCTCTTGAAAAATATTTATTTTTTCCATCAAGAGTATTAGTATTCCTACTAAAACGTATTAGTAGTCTTATTTAAAAGTATTACATTTTCCGATTAAATGTATTTTAGTATTCCTCTTGAAAAGTAATAGTTTTCCTCATAAAAAGTATTAGTAGTTCTCCAAAAAATATTAGTTCTTCCCAAAAGTAAAGTATGTAGTCATCCTGAAAAATATTTGGTAGCACCCCTAAAAATATTAGTTTTTCCTCCGAAAAGTATTAGTAGTCCTCCTAAAATGTATTAGCAAATCTCCTAAAATGTATTAACAGCGGCCAGCGGATATGGTATTAGTACTTATGCGGGTTGTTGGTGGGCTAACGGGTAGGATATTTGGATAAGTCTAACGAATTAGATACATTAGACCATCTGACTGGAGACTAACCCTCATTTTTATTGGTTCAGCTGGGGATTTGAAGGTTGAAATACTAAAAAAGATATTTAATACAAAATCAATTATAAAAGGGATAAAGTGAAATTTACTCTATTAAATAATCATTCTGTCTTTCGAGTTTCGAGTATGTTAAAAAAAATTATTCGGTAAGTATATATATTATTTAAAGAGTACCTCCATTATATACTAATTTTTTTTTTTGGAACAATAATATACAATTACTTTACCTCGAGTTTCAATCATCTATGCAAAGTAAACTAGTTTATGTGCATGCACCTCTTGTGATCGATATGTAAAACTTTAATGTTTTACCTATTTCATAGGTCTGATGATATATTTATAAGCTGTTTAAATTCAAAGTTTGGTAGCTTCTTAAGCCGCCTTACGTGTGATATCCAATTAGTCAAATTCCACTGTATTTGCTAGCAATAGGCATATATATAGCCTTCAAATATAATGCCTACATACAATTAACCTAATTCCCTTATACTAAATTTTATTAATTATTATGATAGAATATTTCATGTTGTTCTAAAAGTTTGCAGGAAGGTTAAGAGAACTAACTCAGTTTCAAAAGAAAGAAGGATAAGGTCACATAATTTAAGTGGGAAGAGAATATCAGTGCTCCACTTGCTCCACTAGCTAGCTACACAATGAGCTACAATACATCCACGTAGCTCCGCAAGGGCATTAGGGCCTAGAGGCCCTCAGAGATGGCTCATCCTTTTTTTTTAATGAGCTACAATCCACTGCTTAAATTTTAAAAACTTTTAAATGACCTACTATATTAATTCTTTTAAAACATTAACAATATAAAATTTTCAAATTAGTATTTGACATCTTCGTTAGTGTACGTTTCAATATATTTCAATTAACTAAATAAGTTTTTCATTTTAACTCTATGAAAGAATAATAAATTAAAGGGATAATTACAAATATTGAGGATTAGCTTAATTTTTTTTTAAAAAAAAACTTCAATTATAAAGGCACCTTAAAGTGTTATGCAAATACCCTAGGTTATATTATATCAAATCTCCTTGGTAGAGTTGTCAAAACCACCACAACCTAATAAAGAGGACGAAATGGGCTTCATTTTCATAGGTCCAAAATGGACCGAGTCTAATTGGCTCGAAGATCAGGCCGGCCTGGTCGGGCCGGCATGTTATGTGTGTTTTTAAAGCATGGGCATAGTTTTAGCTCCAAAAATAGTTATCCTATGGATTTTTGGTCCGATTTGACCGATTTTTCCTTTGATGCAGCGGCAAAGATCTTGACTCGGCCTTGCCCAGCCCTTTGACCGCTCTACCTTTGAGGCGCAATTTGTAAAATAGAATAAATGCTAAGGGGTTTTTGTAATTTTATTATTAGAAAACTGTATTTTTGTAATTAGACTAAATCTTGTAGATGATTTTTGTAATTATTCCTAAATTATATCGACAATATATGTCGACTCTCATTCCAAGACAATAGGCATCATCTAAATTGCGATCGTATATGAACGAGATTTCATTTTGTTCCACCTTGGAGAATTTTTTTTACCAAACATGCTTTATTGTTTTGAAAATTTTTTAAAATATACTATTCTCACTTTCACTTTTTCTCATTTTTTCTTTTACCAATCATATCTACACATTTTTTCAAAAAAAACTAATTATTATTACACATTCTCCCACAAATTTCACTATTCACTCACTCACACATTTCTAACTACCAATCACATCTAATCATTATTTTACTATTTTTAAATCGAATTAACTTTCATCATTACATATCCATTCACACTGTCAAAATTTTTCCAAAAACTTTCATCAGAATTTTTTTCCCACTATTCTCTAGCGAAAATAAATTTTTTTAAAATGAAAGCATATCCAAACGCACCATAAGTCACAAAATTCAAAATATCTGAGAATAAGAATATATTAAAAATAACTTTAAAAATATAAATTAATTAAAATAATTTTTTTCATTTTTTTCAAAAATTAAATTATCCCCCAAAACCAGTACTCTTATATATCTTATCTTGGGCGCCTCGGAAACGCCCTATATTTGTGGTCAAGAATAATAGCAAAAAAAAAAAAAAAAGAAACGATGAATGAGATAGGAAGAAAGAAATACCTTACGGAAGATTTTACCAAAGGTTCCAATATGTAGTTTATCAATCTCGTATATTGTTGCATGAAGATCTCCATGGACTAAAATCTGCGCCATCTTTTTCTTCTTCTTCTTTCTTTCTTTCTTGTCAATTTCAGCAAACTTCAATATTCAGCTACGATTAAATTACTGTGAGGAAGATGAGGAAATAGATAGAAAGCTAATTAATTATTGAGAGAGAGAGAGAGAGTAGTGGGTATAAAGCTGATCAAAGAAGACATGCAGTCAAGATAAAGGATCCAAAGTTGAATTCAACCCCATCTATGAATTTTCCAATGAATTTAGTACATAGCTAGTCCTATACATATATATTATGAAATTTTGAACTTATTGATTGCTCGGAGTCGGAGACATGGGGAAAACGTGAATTCCCATATTCACATTCCAAAGTGAGTTTATTTAGATTTAATTGCAAATTAAAATGGTTTAGTAACTATAGGGTACTAGCAATTTTAGTCTTGTACATATATATTTTTGTGTGGCAATTTTTATTTGTTGCATCTATGCAATTTCGATCCCGTAAGTCTAATTTGTGCAATATTGCTCCTACAAATTCTGATTTTGCGCGATTTGTCTTAACTAAATGTTTCAATATTTTACTGACTAAAATTGTCTACCCTATGATTTACATAATTGAAATTGCAATTAAGCCGGTTATTTATTACTTATTAGTAACCCGTCTATCCTATCTTCGTAACATATCAGAAGACAATTGAAAAAATAATTTTTTTATACATTTGATTGTGTCGTTAGGACCTTTTTTTTTTAACAGTTATGGAATTATATTTATTATGAAGTATCAATAATATATTAACTAGGCTTAAAAATTTCACAGTTGAATTTAACAGGCGATGGTGTGCATCATACTCATTTAAATTCATGTTATTGTTAGGTTGGTTTTGTGGGCCTTAGATTATTGCTAAAGTTGCAGAATTGTAGATAATTGTAATATGGAGCAGCCAAGGAAAGATTCCCGCGTGGCTTCCTAACTGAAAAGTCCTACGGCTGCTGTTCTATCATAAAAGCAAAAGGCAGTTAACCCTCTTGTACGATCCCATTTGGCGGTATCTATGACAGATTAATTATTTATATATTTTTTAAACTTTTTTCTTTTTCTTTTTTAAACTTTTTCTGAAGTTTCAAGACTTTCGGTAGATTTCACCAAACCCCTTGCGATCATTTGGTATCAAATAGTCAAATACCCAATCTACAAGTTAAAACTTCAATTATCCCTTCACCTCAATAAGTTTAATTAAATGGGAAAAATAGCCTAGTTCTTTATGTAATTTTTTTTCTAATAATTCAGACACTTTATACAAATTAAAAAATTTAATGCACACTAATCTAGTATATCAATTTAGTTACGTAATTTATATAATGATTTATATTCAGTCAAAAGGATAATCAATTTGAGCCTACAAGTAAAGAACTATTATTAAATGATATTTTTGTTTAATATAAAAAATGAAAATAGATATAAACAAGAAATGAAAATATTAAATTTAACTAGTGTAAAAGTAAAAAATTTAAAAAGGAAAAGAAAGAAAAACACGCAAAACCCTAGTCTTTTAGTGCATTTGAAAGATGAAATCTAAGATTCCAGTTGTTTTTCTTCCCCATCGGCGTTGATATTGTCCACGTCGTCTGCTTGTGTTCATGGCTGACTTGGACAATTCTCTCTTCCCTGAAATTTCTTTTCCACCATTGCTACAATCGCCGCCTTTGTCATGTCCGACGACACTGTCAACAATTGCGACCCCTAGTCCTCCCACGCACTCGCACGTCGGAGACTCTCAGACTATTCAATCTGTTTCGTCTCTACCGCAAATCCTCCTGGTTGATTAGGGTTTCCGCTCCGACTAAGGTTTCCACCCATATCAACGCCTAGAGCTCCTGAATCAGGTCTTCCTACTGCTCAAATTTTACCGTCTAATGCTGCTCCGTCTTAAAGCAGTATGTTAAAACAAAAATCCAATATTGTGGCCTCCATGCATGATGTCGCGGTCAGTTCTCCGCTTATGCCTACGAAGAAATGTAATCTCTATTCCCCTGGATATTTGTGACGAAATCTATGACTCTAGACATCAATTATGTGAATAATCGTTGATGACGCACCCTTTCCGTAAAGGGCTGTAAGCCACTTACTCTTTCTCAGTTGCATGACAAATTGAAAGCTCTTTTGCGTCTTGACTCTTCTTTTCGGATTATTTGACTTGGCAACGGGTATTAAAATATTCACTTTGATAAGCTCACAGATCATGATGTTGTTTGGCGTAAATGATTCTGGTTCTTATCCCCGGGTTCCTTTCGCCTACAACCTCGACACCGAATTTTGATCACGATAATACTACCACTTCGATAGCATAGATTCGTGTGTGGATATTGGGATTAAGTTGAGAAATCTTGTCATCCCGAGGTGTTGATAGGGATTGCGAGCCCGTTGGTTCACCTATCAAAATTGATGATATAACGTTGAATGGTTCCATGGGACATTTCGCACGGGTCCTCATTGACGTTGACTTGAGTACTAATTTACCCAAAAAGATGATGATTGAATGAACGGGTCATTCAGGATTTGTTTTCTTCCATTACGAGTGTTTCCCGAATTTTTGTCGTCATTGTCAAATCATTAGCCATTTGGCAGCCTCTTGCCGGAAATTTTCAGATGGGCAATCGACTATTAGGGGCCGCAGCCACTCTCGGAACTCCAGACCCCTTTGTCATGCGGTTGGTATGCAACCTAAGAAGCCTGTCTTGGATCCATTGGGTTCAGATGGGAATGTCCAAGTTCGATCAGATGTTGTGGTTCAGAAGATTGTTGAATTGGCTCCTTCTCCACCACCGACTAATTTCTTGATGGGATGGACGGGGATAATCTTAATATTGCAAAGGTTACTATCAGTAAACGGTGGGCAAACTATGCCGAGGAAGACCTGTTAGATAAATGTTTTTATCAAGATTTTGATGATTTTGTTTTAATAAGTTTTTATACCAAAACAATGTTTTTATATGTTGTCCAAATACTCCTAAATGATTTAAAATGTTTTTACTAATTTTTGGAGTATCTCTTAGAGTTTTTAATTTGATAAAAATTGGACAACACTTTTGATGGTTTTGTTTAAATTGGTTTTACACCAAAACTATGTGTATAAATGTTGTCTAAATACTCCCAAATGATTTAAAATATTTTTACTAATTTTTGGAGTATTTCTTGAAGTTTATTTTTGAAAAAATCGGACAACATTTCAAAGGGGGAGGTCGGCCAGGTCGCCCAAAGTGGTCGACGGTTTGAAGAACACGAAAATTGAAACAGAACTTACCGACTTGAAAAATGGAGCGGGGCACGGTCCGGGGGAGGGCCGGCCGCACGTCGCCCCTGGGCGACCGGTCGACCCCCTCCCGACCGGTCGCACCCCGCAACCCCTACCCGGATCGCACTATTTTCATTCAAACGTTCGAAATCTTATACAGGCAACCGGTCACCCTATGTTATTTTTTTGACAAAGAAAATTCCAACCGATTTGCAATATGTGACATCAAGATTTGCTTTTCAATTTTGTACAATATTTATACATCTTGTGATCTTCTTTTTGTAGACAAAAGTGAAGATAGAGGAGCCTATGTTGGGAGCCTATGTTGGTGAAGCTTCCTATAAATAGAGGATAAATTGAAGACACAAGATACAACACATACAAGCAAAATACACAACAAGAAATCGCAAATTGTTCAAGCTTTCATTTTTACATTCTTGTTGTAATAGCTTTAAGTACTTTTACTTGCACATCTTTGAGGTCTAGGCTTTTTGATTCTTGATTACACTTGTACTCAATCTTTGTATTGGTTTCATAGAGTTGTAATCTTGAATTTTGGGTTATCATTCAACACAAGACATCCTTGTGAGTATTCTTGTGGTAAGAATACACTTGGGTGATTTAGGTGATAGGTGTTTGAAGAGTGTGGTACTCTTCAAAGGTGGTGAAGGAAGATTGTGGTAATCTCCTTGACGGTGTTGTAAGAGAATTGTGGTGATCCTCAAGGTGTTGTATTAATTGTGGTAATTAATAAAATCTTTTTCTTTTTGAAATCCATTAGAATCTTTGGGGTGGTAGAGGATTAGGCCCTAGGTGGGTTGAACCTCTATAAATCAACGAGTGTTGTTTAATTTCCGCATTTACATTCTTGTCATTTACTTGTTGATTCGAAAAAAGGGTGATTTGCGAAAAATCGGCATAATCTATTCACCCCCTCTAGATTATCGCGGCCACTTGGACTAACAAGTGGTATCGTGAGCCAAACTCTTTGGCTAGCTCGTTCGAGTAAAGAGGAAAGATCCATGGCTACGAATGAAGCTTATCTCACCGGCGCCTCCACAAACAAGCCACCACTATTCGATGCCAACAACTACGCATTTTGGAAAGACCGCATGGAGTCTTTCTACAAGGATCGGATTTGATATTTGGAATGTGGTCATTGAAGGAGTTGCTCAACCAACAACAAAATTGGAGGATGGTACCATGACTCCCAAGCCATTCAAGGAGTATGATGAAAATGACAAGAAGGCTTTCTCTCTAAACGGTAAGGCCTTAAATATTTTACATTGCTCTCTTACCGCCACCGAATATAATCGCATAAGAGGCATACGGTCGGCACATGAAGTTTGGGAAAAATTAGAAACCATCTATGAGGGCACAAAGAAAGTGAAACAAGCAAGAAAAACAATGCTTGTGAAAGACTTTGAAAATTTCAATATGCATGATGGTGAAAGCATATCAAAAATGGTGGAAAGGCTTGACAACATTGTCAATCCTCTTGTGGCTCTTAGAAAGGTCATCTCAGAAGAAGATAAGGTGACCAAAGTCTTAAATGCCCTTCCGGCTCATGGTCCGAAAAAGGTGACGGCAATCACGGAAGCTCAAAATCTTGAGACACTCAAGTTTGATGAGCTCATTGGGAATCTCCTTATTTATGAAGTATATCTCAAGGAGAGGAAAAATTCTCAACCATCCACCTCTAAAAAAGACGCAAAATATTATTAAAGGCTTAGCATCTTCTTCTAATAATGCTTATTATGCCAGTGATGAGGATGATGAAGAAACGGCGACTCTTGTTAGAAAATTTGCAAAATTTGTAAACAAAAATAAAGAAAGAAAGCCAAGAGACAATTCTTGCTTCAAATGCGGAAAATCGGGCACTACATAGCCGATTACCCAAAATTAGTGGAAGAGGAACAAAAGAAGAAAAAGCCTTTTTCCTAAAAAGAAGGCGTTAAATGCGGACGTCAAAACTTGGGATGAATTACTTGAAACAACCGACGAGGAAGGAGAATCGAACATGGTCTTATGGCTATAGACGATGAAAATACCGAGTGCGCTCTAATGCTTCATCTTCTTCCCTAATTGATGAATTACAATGTGATTTTGATGAATTGCAAAATGAGTTTCAAAATTTGATTATTAAATACAAGAATTTGAAAAAGGAGCATAAAGAGCTTAAACTAGAAAAAGATAAATTATTTACTTCTTATGACTCTCTTGATAAGGCTCATGCTATTACTCTTACTATGGTTCGTACTCTTGAAACCGAAAAATAAATGCTCACAAATGATATTGAAAATTTGAAAAAGGATGTGCATCGATTCAATTTAAGTACGGATAAAGTCACAAAAATTTTAGATGCACAAAGAGGTGAGCATTCTAAATTAGGACTTGGTTATAAACCTTTTCAAAATGCTTTTAAGAAAAAAGACCAAGGTCCAACCTTTGTACGTGCTAGTAGTCCTCGTATTATTACTTGTTTTTATTGTGGTAAGAATGGACACTATGCTAGCAATTGTAAATTGAAGAATAATTTTAGCTATTATTGGAGACCTAAAGGTCTCAAGGCTAACCCCCATGGACCCCAAAATTATAGGGTACCTAAAAATAATTCCTTTGTAGGTTATAGGGGCTATAACAACAATGGAAGATTCAAAATGGCTCGTGGACAGCGGATGTTCACGCCATATGACCGGAAAGAGAGAACTTTTTACCAACATCAAGCTCCAAGAAGAGGGTATGGTCATGTTCGGCAATGGCAAAGGAAGAATTCTTGGAAATGGAGAAATTGGTAACTCTTCTTTCTCTCTTAGTAATGTTCTTTTAGTAGAAGGGCTTAAATTCAATTTGATAAGTGTTAGCCAACTTTGTGACTCAAATTATAATGTTGTTTTTAATAAAGAAAAATGCCTTATTTCCAAAAATGATAAAATTATTTGTGAAGCAATTAGAAAAGGCAATCTTTACAAAATTTGTACAAGTGATTTTGTTAGTCAAAATGTTTCTTGTCTTGTCGCCAATAATGATTTAACTAGTTTATGGCATAGCGACTTGGACATGTTGGATACAAAAATTTGCAAACTATTTACAAAAACCAACATGTAAAAGGATTACCCAAATTGAATTTTGAAAATCTTGGCTTATGTGACACTTGTCAAAAGAACAAATTAGTTAAGAGTAGTTTTAAGCCTAAAAATGAAATTTCCACTACCAAACCCCTACAAATGCTTCATCTTGATTTGTATGGGGATATTGGTATGGCAAGTCTAAGTGGAAAACATTACACTTTTGTTATAGTTGATGATTTTTCTAGATATACTTGGGCTCTATTCCTTACAAATAAAAGCGATGCCGTTAATGAGTTTGTTAAGTTGTGTAGACTCATTGAAAATGAAAAGGAAGATACTATTAAGTCTATTCGAAGTGATGGAGGTGGAGAATTTGACGGCGAATTTAGAGTCTTTTGTGAAACCAAGAGATATAGTCATAACTTTTCGGCTCCAAGGACACCTCAACAAAATGGAGTAGCCGAAAGGACGAATCGGACACTTCAAGAAATGAGTCGGTCCATGCTAAATGAATTTTCACTTCCAAAATATTTTTGGGCGAAGCGTAAGTACCGCTTGCTATGTCATTAATCGAGTTTATATTCGTTCTAAAATGAATAAAACTCCATATGAGCTTTGGAAAGGAAGAACTCAAAATATTAGTTATTTCAAAATATTTGGATGTAAATGTTTTATTTTGAATACTAAGGATCAATTAGACAAACTTGATCCTAAGGCCGATGAAGGAATTTTTATGGGATATTCAATCAAGAGCAAAGCATATCGGGTTTACAATAAAACTAGTGAAGTTGTTGAAGAATCCATCCATCTCAAATTCAATGAAGCTTCGGGTGTTCAAAGGATACCCGATGATGAAAGTGATGAAGAGGATATTATTGAACCCATTTGTTCAAGATGAAACTCAAAATGATTAACCTTCAAGCTCAAGTGTTCCTCAAGAAGATAAAGGTGATACTTGAATCTTCCCGTAGCATTGAAATTTAAGGAGATCACCCAAAAGATCTTATTATTGGTGATCCCCTTGATAAAGTAATGACTCGAGGAAAATTTACCGAGAAAGCTCTTATATCTCAAAAAGAGCTTAAAAATGCTAAGTAAGCGATTGAAGATGAGGATTGGTTTTTAGAAATGCAAGAGGAGTTGAATCAATTTGAAAGGAATGATGTATGGGAATTAGTACTTTGTCCTCCATCTCAAACCATTATTGGTACAAAATGGGTATTTCGGAACAAGCTCGATGACCAAGGCAATATTGTTCGAAACAAAGCAAGGTTAGTAGCTCAAGGTTATTGTCAAGAAGAAGGTATTGATTATGATGAAACATTTGCACCCGTAGCACATTTAGAAGCTATTCGTATTTTACTTGCCTATTCTTATTTTAAAAATTTTAAGCTTTACCAAATGGATGTAAAATCCGCATTTTTAAATGGTATTATTCAAGAAGAAGTCTATGTAAAACAACCTCCGGGGTTTGAAAATTTTTCTAGGCCTAATGATGTTTATAGACTTAAAAAGGCCTTGTATGGTTTGAAACAAGGACCCCATGCATGGTATGATAGACTTAGCTCTTTTCTTTTGCAAAATGGTTTTACAAGAGGTAAAGTTGACACTACTCTCTTTGTTTTTGAAAAAGGGCAAGATTGCTTATTAGTGCAAATTTATGTTGATGATATTATTTTTGGTGCTACTAATGAATCCTTGTGCAAGAAATTTTCTAAGTTAATGCAAGGTGAATTTGAAATGAGCATGATGGGGGAGCTCAACTTCTTCTTTGGACTTCAAATTAAGCAATGCCAAGAAGGAATTTATATTTCTCAATCAAAATATACAAAGGAGCTATTGAAGAAATTTGGCATTGAAGAAGGAAGAACCGTCTCTACCCCAATGGCAACAAACGTCAAAATCGACAAAGATGAAAAAGGTAAGTCGGTTGATGAATCCAAATATCGAGGTATGATTGGTAGTTTACTTTATTTAACCGTAAGTAGACCGGACATTCTTCATGCCGTATGCCTATGTGCTCGTTTTCAAAGTAATCCCAAAGAATCTCATATGAGTGCCATTAAAAGGATTTTTCGATATTTGAAAGGCACTATTCAATATGGTTTATTCTATCCAAAGAATGAAAATTTTTCTCTTAAAGGTTATAGTGATTCGGATTATGCGGGAAATATTGATGATCGGAAAAGTACTTAGGATCATGTCAATTTTTAAGCGATTGTCTAGTATCTTGGTTTTCAAAGAAACAAAATTGTGTTTCACTTTCAACGCCGAAGCGGCGAATATATTTCCGCGGCATTTTGTTGTACACAACTTCTTTGGATGAAACAAACCTTAGCGGATTATAAATGTTCTTTTGAAAGTGTTCCTATCTTTTGTGATAATATATCCGCTATAAACATTGCTCAAAACCCGGTTCATCATAACCGTACTAAACATATTGAGATTCGACATCATTTTCTAAGGGATTGTGTTTCAAAACGAAAAATTGAGATATCTTTTGTACCATCTCAAGATCAATTAGCGGACATTTTTACAAAACCGCTATCTTCCGAGACTTTTGTGTCAATACGAGCTCGGTTAGGCATAATGCATATTGAATGAGGCTTACGTTTGCATTTAGCACGTTTTTTTAAAACTTAGGGGCGAAAAATCGGATTTATGGTTGAAAATTCGGATTTTGGAAAAACTGACAGACAGTGGGCTGAAAGGGTTGGGCAAACGTCGTCCCTCAACCTCGACCCGATCGCCCTAAGCAAAAAATTGGATTAAAACCGTTCTGTCTTCAGCATTCTTCATTTTAACTTATTTTGGCCATTTTTCGTCCCCTTTGCCAAATTTTCACATATTTCATTCAAAAATAGTTTTCATGCATCTTTTTCACAACATGGACATTATATATCATGATCATCATCATCATTGCTCATCTTTACCGAATAAATGGTAAGAATTCTACTCCATTTGCTCAATTGGGTTGAACCCTTGAGATTTGACTTATTTGCAAAATTCTTGATGCTAGTTTCATATGAATGTGATGAGCTTAATATTTATGATGTATTGAATGTTGTTTGAACTGAATTGGTGATGAAAAGTTTTGGCTTAAATGAATTTCAAAGGCGTTATATACTTAGTTTTATTTGACGACGCTAAGTGTTCGACAAAATGTTTCAATGAAAAATTCATCACCTACATGAGTCTCTCGATTTGAAAAGTCTTATAAGTTTATAGAGATCATGTTTTATCAATCAAATGAGCTTTTACAAATCAATTGATCAACTTTTCCTTTTATTTGGAATTTAAGCTTCCATTTTCAAAAAGCTCGATAAATCGATAAATTTGCGCACTTTGATATGAATATATCTTTGTTTTCATCGTGCTAATATTCTTTTGATGATTCCAAAGGGGAGAAATAGGAAAACGCTCATACGCTCAAAGAAGCGAAAATAAGCTTGCAAGAAAAACTATAAGCTAGGGCTCTTAAAAGCCATAAGCTGTGAATATTCTTAGTCCATTTGATGTATTGTGGACTTTTATGCTTGACTAATGATGTTTTGTGACGGAGGAGGAGCTTATAAGCTCATGGAATTCAAGCTTAAGTTGTGAAAGCTAAGCTTTTAGCTTTTAGTTGTTGCTTGTATACTTGTATAAGCTCATGGAATTCAAGCTTAAGTTGTGAAAGCTAAGCTTTTAGCTTTTAGTTGTTGCTTGTATACTTGTTCTTTATATGCATGTTGATAGGGGAGCTTGTGCAAAAATGATTTTGAAAAATCTTTGCTCCTATCCTTGTGTGCTTGTACTTATGATGTATCTTGCTTGTAATTGATTGTTGTTTTAAGACCGGAAAATTTGTTTTGTTTTAAAATCGACCTTCTAAAATTGTTTTGGTTTGTAATCATCAAAAAGGGGGAGTTTGTTAGATAAATGTTTTTATCAAGATTTTGATGATTTTGTTTTAATAAGTTTTTATACCAAAACAATGTTTTTATATGTTGTCCAAATACTCCTAAATGATTTAAAATGTTTTTACTAATTTTTGGAGTATCTCTTAGAGTTTTTAATTTGATAAAAATTGGACAACACTTTTGATGGTTTTGTTTAAATTGGTTTTTACACCAAAACTATGTGTATAAATGTTGTCTAAATACTCCCAAATGATTTAAAATGTTTTTACTAATTTTTTGGAGTATTTCTTGATATTTATTTTTGAAAAAAATCGGACAACATTTTAAAGGGAGGTCGGCCGTCGCCCAAAGTGGTCGACCGGTACCTGAAGAACACGAAAATTGAAATAGAACTTACTGACTTGAAAAATGGAGCAGGGGCACGGCCCGGGGGGGCCGACTGGCCAGTCGCACTCAGCGACCGGTCGACCCCCCTCCGACCGGCCGCCCCTTGCAACCCCTACCCGGATCGCACTATTTTCATTCAAACGTTCGAAATCTTATACAGGGAAACCGGTCGCCCTATGTTATTTTTGACAACAAAATTCCAGTAGATTTGCAATCTGTGACAGGAAGATTTGCTTTTCAATTTTGTACAATATTTCTACATCTTGTGATCTTCTTTTGTAGACAAAAGTGAAGATAGAGGAGCCTATGTTGGGAGCCTATGTTGGTGAAGCTTCCCTATAAATAGAGGATAAATTGAAGACACAAGATACAACACATACAAGCAAAATACACAACAAGAAATCTGCAAATTGTTCAAGCTTTCATTTTTACATTCTTGTTGTAATAGCCTAAGTACTTTCACTTGCACATCTTTGAGGTCTAGGCTTTTTGATTCTTGATTACACTTGCACTCAATCTTTGTATTGGTTTCATAGAGTTGTAATCTTGAATTTTGGGTTATCATTCAACACAAGACATCCTTGTGAGTATTCTTGTGGTAAGAATACACTTGGGTGATTTAGGTGATAGGTGTTTGAAGAGTGTGGTACTCTTCAAAGGTGGTGAAGGAAGATTGTGGTAATCTCCTTGAAGGTGTTGTAAGAGGATTGTGGTGATCCTCAAGGTGTTGTATTAATTGTGGTAATTAATAAAATCTTTTTCTTTTTGAAATCCATCCCAGGAGATCTTTGGGGTGGTAGAGGATTAGGCCCTAGGTGAGTTGAACCTCTTTAAATCAACGAGTGTTGTTTAATTTCCGCATTTACATTCTTGTCATTTACTTGTTGATTCGAAAAAAAGGGTGATTTGTGAAAAATCGGCATAATCTATTCACCCCCCCTCTAGATTATCACAACCACTTGGACTAACAAGACCAACCCAGTGTTGAGGACCAACCTCCTACTAGGAAATCTTTTGCTCTGGTCCAACTGCCAGTAGTTCATATGGACAATGACGGATTTATGGCCATCAATAAAAGCGCTTCATGCCCTCAACAAAACATCTCTACTCGAAATCCGCTCGAGACTCTACATGAAAAAGATTGCGATCAGGGTCTCATTTCGAGATAAGTATGTTGAAACCATTACAAATGATCACACCATACCAACGACGCAAGATAATTCACTAGCTATTGTGGTTTATTCTCATGTTGTTGAATCAAGTTTGAAACTAAAAGAGAGTGATGAAATAACTTTGACTTCAACTCATGCTTCAACATCTCCAACATCCAGTTGTCCTCTTAATTTTGATTTTAAAGTTGATGCGGACCAATTGAAGCTTTAAAGAACAAGGTAGTCAACTCCTCAACTACTCCGCTAGTCTTTCACTCATGTGATTCCTCAGAAGCTATGAAGACTATGGCTTGCGGCTCGAGGATCTTGGGCCGACATTCCACAGGATACATCAGACCATCTAGACGATAATCGAGCACGGACAAAAAAAAACAAATGAAAATATCGTTCGAAAATCCTCTAGAAATAGACGTCCTTCATTTAAAATGCGTCTTTAAGTTATTTTTGTTATTTCATTTTTTCAAGTTTAATATTGTTTTTTCTTTGCTACGATCGGCTTGTGATTGTGATTTTTTCTTTTCTTTTTATATATTTCAATTTATTAAAAAAAAAAAGAGAAATGAAAATATTAAATGACGAGGCTTCAAGAGAGGAAAAACAAGACGTATTTTCATTTAAATATATCAACAAATTTGACCATAGAATTTATCAATATTAAAATTAATTGATTAAGGTGTCAATTATTATCTTTTAAATATTTATTTAAGCATCATGTAAAACCACTACAAAACTTTGAATTTACCCACATGAATTATTTTTATCACTAAATTTTAAAGTTATCTATAAAATACAAACAAAAAAAAATATTAGTTTCCCTAAACTCTTCGACTAATTACCTACAAATCACCAATAATTTTTAAATTTACCGACATAAGTTTTGTTGGTATTTACCAAAAAATTTAGATTTTGTTGGCTTACCAACAATAATTTTACTTTCACTTTACAATTTTCGTAATACTTACCTGTTGGGGGCAAAAATGTCCTTTTATTATTAATATATATCTTGATTTATATATTTATTTAATACCATTAATTACCTATTAATTAATGAGCTACAGATGGAATGACCTGGCTTGTGGGGTCCGGATTCGGCCCACAAGCCATTTTCTCCTACGCGGCCCATAGGCCCGCCACCCATGTATATAAAGGTCCATCCCTCCTCTTCATTTGTAACTCATAATATCTATTATTCTCATAATCTTAGTTAATTCATATTCAATATTCGTTTACTGGCTTATATTTTCTCTAGTTCACCGTGGTGACTTGAGCATCGGAGGGGCCTCCTTGGGATAACCCCAGGGCCCGTCTAACGTTTGCGGTGTTGCAGGCAAGTTCCTAGTAGAAGATTTCCAGCTTTGGGAGAAGAAGACTTGAGACATATTCAGAAACATTGACTTGGAGTGATTTGCCTTAAAAAAGCAGCATCATTACTTATATATTTTTCTGCAGGTAATTTGGTTTTTTCCTTGCAGTGAACAAGATATTAATTGATTGATGCTCTTATAAAATGATATTTTTTAATATACTTCACCATTTGAAATATTGTTTTGTTTAATTGTTTATTGTTTATGTTTATTTCTTTTGTTTTTATGTAAAACAAAACTATCATTTAATTATTTTTATATTGAATAAAGTGTTGGCTCAAATTGATTGCCAATTTGATGAAATGTAGATCATAATATAGATATTTAAATTGATATATCATTATCAATGCATTAAAGAACTTAATTTGTAGAAAGTGTGTAAAATACCAAAAAAATAAATTAAAGTTCATATAAAGTACATGGGTACTTTTGTCCATTTAGTTAAACTTATTAAAGTGAGGGGGATAATTGACGTTGATAATTGTATAAGGAGATATTTAATGTTGGAAAAATTTGAAGTAAATTATTATTATTGACCTTGTAATAGTAAATGACAAATTTTATTTTGACCTTATTAATAGTAAAGGGCAAATTTATTTTTGACATTTTTAATGGTCAAGAGCAAATATATTTAGTGGTGAAATGTCATATTTATGCCTATAAATATGACTTAAATCCCACATTTGAAAAAACAAAAAAAAAAAAAAACACAAAATTTCCATATATCTCCAAAAATTTATTGTTGGCCGCTTATTAGATTATATCTCCAAAAATCTCAAAAACTATCATCAGTCAGGTGTAAACACTTCATGTTATAATACATGATATTCACGCCGAGTGTAGGTCCCAATGGGTGTTTGTGTTAAGTCTAGAAGGGGGAGGGGGGAAGGGTTGAATAGACTTAACCAATTTTCAATTTTTGATCTTTAAATCAATTTTTTACACAAGTAGCAGCAGCTTAGTCCTTTCGAGGCAACTTAGTTCAACCTCAACAGGAGAGTTATCTACTCAACAGAGTCGACTGAGCTATTGATAGAGTAACTCAACTGAGTGAAGTGAGCTCTTTAAAAATTCAGCTTACTTGGTTTTTAACAGCGAAAGTCTTACACCCTTTTTGTTAAATTATTTTGCAACACTTGTTAAATTAAGTTATTATCAGTTGAGTTTGGCAAATGTATCTGTCAGCAGAATAAAATGTGCAGTAATTAAAATGTTGAAAAATAAAAGACACAAGACAATTTATAGTGGTTCGAGGATGAGGTAATTCCTCTACTCCACTCTTCTCCAACTCCTAGAGGTAATCCACTAATGCAACAACTATTACAAGATGGATACAACAGTCCAAGTAAGCCTTGATCACACAACTGGCTCTACTCCTGGGACTCATCTTCTTCATAAGACAATTGTCTCACTACTTCAGCTCCTTCAAACTCCTGAAATTAATCATGAAGCCCTCCAACGAAATCAAAGTTGGTTCTAACTTGAACCTCACTGCACTTCCTTCAATCATTGGATGTGCATACCCCTTTATTCTTTAAAATAAATTTCCTCTTTAACTGGTTGAAGCTTTTCTTCCTTCATTGAGTGTGTTGGATAGATAGACTTCGAGTGTAGGCTTTGAGGATTAGAAATGTATTGCTTGAGAGTATTTTTGCTTGTTTGCTTTGCTTAGATTTTCTCTTGTGTCATTCATACTCTCACATAAGTTCCTCATCCTTTTATAGTGACAGTTTGAAAAAGTGTCTATTGAAGAGATAGACATTTTTCAAACTTCACTTCTTGATCATTGGCTTGTCTTGTTGTGCAAAGAAATGATGTTGACCCAACTTTAATTTAATGCCTTGCATGTTGCACGATAGTCGAGTTTTGCATGTATATTTGGGCGTATTTATGGCTAAAATGGCGATTTAACGTGCATAAACTCATGTGAAATGGTTCATATTCGCTCTTTGTGGAAAAGATATTATGCTTTGCTTGTTTTGTAGGGATTTAATGATTTTTTGAAGTAATTTGG
This sequence comes from Rehmannia glutinosa, assembly GCA_016081115.2. Classification (NCBI taxonomy): domain Eukaryota; kingdom Viridiplantae; phylum Streptophyta; class Magnoliopsida; order Lamiales; family Orobanchaceae; genus Rehmannia; species Rehmannia glutinosa. The sequence goes on along the minus strand of CM071931.1, from coordinate 37,062,875 downwards.
AGACAAATGCGAGCATTGCGGAGGAAAAAATACCACAAATGGTGAAAAATAGAAGACGCACGGGTAGGGCGCGCGCCGAGCACCACCGTGCGTTCCTGGCAAAGAAGAACAAGGAAGATGCGACAATACGCACGGGTATCCCGTGCGTACACGCACCACCCGTGCGCCACTGAAGGATTGAAAATCTCCTTACGGCAATGCGCACGGGTAACCCGTGCGTCCCACGCACGACCCGTGCGCTGGTTGGTGAAAAGAGGAAATGCCCTACGGTATGGCCTTACGGGTAACCCGTGCGTCCACGCACGGCCCGTGCGTCCCTGCTGTACTGCAATATTTTGACAGCAAAATGACCTAGACTTGGAGGGGGTATATAAGCACTTTTGGGGGCGCACACCAGGGATATTCTGACATTTTTGGGATCTACAACACAAGACAAAGGTCTATTCTTGGAAGAAGACATCAAGGAGACAATCGGGTTGCATCGGAGCTCAAGGAACGGAGATATATCGAGAGATTGTCGACTTTCCTAAGTTTTTCTTGCTTCTCTTGTAGTTTTCATCTTTCATTTTTAGTTGTCATGGCTATGAACAATTTGTCTATGAGTTGTTTAGAAATCATGTGTAGCTAAACTCTTTAGATTTCCGGTTTTTGAAAGTAGATTAATGAACTCTTGTTGGATGTTTTAATCTTAGTTGAAGTTATTATCTTGAAGTCTATTTGAGTACTTTGAGCTTATGCTTGTTTTATCAATTGATCAATGATTTAACTTGTTTGATATATTGATTCAAAATTCGAGAGATGAGTTTCAATATTAGATCTTGAGTACTCGACACAAATATTTGCATGAATCGAGAGGTTTGTAAATATTTGTGAGGACATTTGATCTTTTGCACTCTTGGGAGTTGAGTACTTCATGTTGAGTAGAGATGCTAGCATAAGTATTTCAATCTACGTTTTATATGCATCTCGAGAGGGAGGATAAAATATCTTTGTGATCGTCTTATAGGAATATTGATAATAACTTGGCTGGGATTAAATCGGAAAACAAGAGGGTTATTAATCGAAACCTTAACTCGGAAATCCATTTCATCTTCTTGATACTTCTATCAATTGTGTTATCTTAATTTTGTGTTTTAGTAGTCTAAATTGTCTTAATCTCACTACAACAATCATTAAATTACGATCGTCTAAATAAAAATAAAGTTATCTTAGTTCAATACTTAGTACATAAATTTATTAGTCTCGTGGATACGACCTTGCTACCCTTTTCTATAACGTACACCGTACACTTGCGTTGAGCTAAAAATAAAAGGCGAACAAGTTTTTGGCGCCGTTGTCGGGACTAATACAATTTTTGGTGCTAATATTGCGATAGATAGAATTATTCTTAATTTAGACATTTTTATTTTATATTTCGGTTTGAATTTAATTCTACATTATTTGACTTGTGTCTTTTAGTTTGGTCCGGGTAGTGCATGAACACGCTCTCTAAAGGCGGGGACTTAATACCGCTCATAGGAAGTTGGGGCTTTCGCGAGAAGAATCGGTGCTACCACTAGACGGGCTGAAAGACAACAAAATCCAATAATGGGGATTTGGATGAAGAACACAGGGGTAACAATGGGATCAACAGGATCAATGAGTTACCAATACTTAGGGTAACAATGGAGTAAATGAGTTACCGATATCGGTTCAACAACAAGCCATCCGTGATTACTTTCAACCACAAACGAATCGTAATTACGGTGGTATTGCCCATATTCCGATAAATGCCAACAACTTTGAGCTCAAACCAAGATCGATCAATATGGTACAAAGAACCGATTTGGGGAGTTCGCAACTGAAGATCCTAATTCTCACCTTGCTCATTTTATCCAAATATGCAATACAATCAAAATGAATGGAGTCTCGGATGACGCCATAAGATTGCGCCTATTCCCATTCTCTTTGAGGGATAAGGCGAGAAATTGGTTGGGTACTTTGACGCAAGGAAGTGTGAGCACATGGGACGAATTGAGCCAAAAGTTCTTGTTTAAATTCTTTCCACCGAGCAAAACTTTGCAGCTCAAAAGCAAGATTACTCAATTCCGACAGTTCGACTCGGAGCCTTTGTATGAGGCTTGGGAAAGATTTCAGGATTTGTTACGAAGATGTCCACAACATGGGTTCCCGGAGGATCAACAATTATGTTTCTTCTATAATGGTTTAATAGGGCAAACGAGGGCCTTTGTTGATGCCGCAGCGGGAGGAGCATTGTTGGCAAGATTTCCACAAGATGCCTTGAACCTTCTTGAAGAAATGGCTATGAATAGTTACCAGTGGCCGTCTAAAAGATCCAATGTACAACGAGTAGCTGAAATTTCGGATTCAGACGCGATTAAAGCGTTAAAGACAATGGCGGCTTTGACAACTCAATTGAGTGTTTTGACAAAAGGGCCAGAAACAAGCACGAACACGGGTAGTGAAGCTCTTCTATATCCGATGGAGGAGGTCAATTATGTGAATAACCGGAATTTCAACAATTTCCGGAACAATTCAAACCCAACACACTACCATCCGGGGTTGAGAAACCATGAAAATATTTCCTATGCCAATACAAAGAATGTGTTGCAACCTCCGCCGGGATTTAATGCTTCAAATGGAGGTGGAAATGTGGAAGGCAAATCATCGTTGGAGGATGCACTCACCTCTTTCATAAATCAATCAAATGCATTCATGAGTGACACGAGGAGTCGCTTCGCTAGGCAAGATTCTAGGATGGATAAAATGGAACTACAAATGACCCAAGTGACAAGCTCAATAAAGAATCTTGAAACTCAAGTGGGTCAATTGGCTACAATTGTGGATGGTCAACATCACAAGGGTCAATTTCCGAGTAAGTAATACGGAGGTTAATCCTAAGGAACAATGTAAGGCTATTCGATTACGACGCGGTACGAAATATGAAGGGCCTAAAGAAAAATCGGGAAATCTGAAAATTCCAGAAGGAGCATCTAAGCCGGGAGAGGTTGAATCGGTGATGAAAGATGGCATCGAAGAAGATGGGGAAAGAGAGAAAAAAGAGGCGGAACAAACAGGGGTGAAAAGCTAAAATCATCGTCTAACTCTAACATGTCTAAATTGCCTATATCTCTTCCCTTTCCCCAAAGATTTCAAAAGAAAAAGCTTGATGATCAATTTGCAAAATTCCTCGATATATTTAAAAAATTGCACATTAACATTCCTTTTGTAGACTAGAGCAAATGTTGTAGGTCCCAAGGGGGTGTGAGTGTAAGGTTTAGAAGGGGGGTTGAATAAACCTTACCAACTTTTCAAAATTAGTCCTTTTAAATATTCGAGTTAATACTTCACAATTTGTGTCCTTGGTGGACAGCTAAGTTAGTTAATCAATGAGTTAGTCACTCAACGGACTGACCGAGAAATTTGTTGATAGAATAACTCATTTGTTTTGACTAAAAGACTTAACTCAATTGTGATTTGTTTTTTGGAAGACTTAACACCCTTGAATTTGGTTAAGTTTGTTTTAATACTTGGTTTTAGTACTCGAGTTGATTATCAATTGGATAGCAAATTTATCGTGAGATATAAAATAAGATGCGAGAATTTAAAGTGGTGAAATGTAAATGACACAATAAGTTTTTATAGAGGTTCGAAGATGGGGTAATTCTTCTACTCCTCTCTTCTCCAACTCTGGAGGAATCCACTAAGTATTGATCAATATACGAGTGGTTATGGTCTAGATACAAGTCTTGATCACACTGGTGACTTGATCCTTTGGGACTCGGTCTGGAGATGCCTTGGTCACGCGGTGGCTTCTCATACGACTCGGCTTCTTCACAGGGCATTGCCTTGCTACTACAACCCACTTGCTCAAGCTTCTTGGATTTGATCAAGCCCTCCAAAAACTTGAGACTGGTTCGACCTTGAACCTTCCTACAATCCTCCGTGGAATGTAGACCCCTTGATTCTTCAAAAATTTCCTCTTCAACTGATTGAGGTTATCTTTCCTTCACGGTGAGTGTTGGATTGATTTCTTCGTAATGTAGGCTTGAGGATTGATTTAGAATGATTTGAGAATATATTAAGTTACAATTCGATGTTTGCTTGAATGTTCGTGGTTGAGTAACCTTCTCTCGAGAGATATTCCTCGGCCTTTTATAGTGATTTTTCAAAAATATGCCCGTTGAAGAAATAGGCTTATTTTTGAAAGTCACTTGTGGTCGTTGGCTTGTCTTGTTGCGATCCTTGGAATTTCCATTTCCTCGTATGAATGATTCTTGACTTTTCGAGTTACGACATGGTGCGGTGCTTCCCATTGGTTTATTCCTCTTGCACGCTTCAGGAACCCGAGCACTTCAAGAAAAGGCGTGTGGAGGTATTACTTGTTTATGTAATTCTCTTGATTTTTGTGCAACGGATCTCTTTGATTGTCTTGACTTGATCGCATTTTCTTAACTTCCCAGGTGACTTTGAGTCACTTCCAATCATTTGATGACTCTTTGTCACTTCAACCTTGAGACTTGGCTTTCTTGAGTTGACTTGTCGATACTTCACTCAGTGCATCTCATTTGTACCTTGATCAGTTTAGTCTTCTCTTCTTTGCCATACTCAGTGCCTCTCGGTGAGTCTTCCTTCTAGTCTCCGGTTGTCTTCTTGCATGTTTAGGCATAGCTGACTTAACTCAGCTTGACCAGCCCTATCTATTACAATGCAATTTACAACAAAAATGGGGTGCCAACTTCCTATTCTAAGTTTTACATGGCATTCATCAAAATCTACAAAATAATTTCCCAACAAATGCCAAATTACGCGAAATTTCTTAAGGATGTTATGTCGAAGAAGAGGAAGATGACAAGCTTTGAAATGGTGAATTTGACGGAAGAATGTAGCGTGATCATTCAACGGAAGTTGCCACAAAAACTGAAAGATCCGGGGAGTTTCACTATCCCTTGTGCCATTGGTGGTAACTTCTTTAATAAAGCGTTGTGTGATTTGGGGGCAAGTATTAATTTGATGCCTTTGTCCATTTTCAGGAAGCTTGGACTAGGCGAAGTGAAGCCAACCACGGTGACATTGCAACTTGCGGACCGGTCACTTACTTATCCAAGGGGAATTATAGAAGACGTACTGGTAAAAGTTGATAAATTTATATTCCCTGTGGATTTCTTGGTTATTGACATGGAAGAAGATCGTGACGTTCCACTGATACTTGGACGTCCATTTCTAGCTATCGGTAAAGCCTTAATAGATCTACAAAAAGGAGAGCTCACTTTACGTGTTAATGATGAGCACGTTTTATTTTCTATATATAAGGCGATGAAATTTCATGATACGGTGGAGCATTGTCAATTTTTAGATATAGTTAGTTCATGCAATGAGGATTATGTGGAGCATACATTGTCTACAGATGATTTGGAATTTGGTCTAACCCACTCGTGCTCAATGTCGAGTGTTGTGTTTGATTTTGATAACCAAGATTTGTACGACTATGTTTGTGCTTTAGATCATATGCATGAACTACCTAGGAGCGGAAGAGGCGAGAACGTAAAGTCAGAAATATGGGAGCAGAACCTACAGAAACGCACGACACGTGCGTCCACGCACGGGCAACCCGTGCGTGATGCCGAAACGAAAGTTGAGAACCCTGAAGGATGCACGACCCGTGCGTCCACGCACGGGCAACCCGTGCGTGTTGCCGAAGGAAGGATTGAAGCAGGGGATGGACACACGGGTCGGGTACCTAAGCACGGGCAACCCGTGTGTGTTGCCGAAGGTAGAGTTGAAGAAAAGGGATCACACACGACCGTGCGGCCCCGAGCACGGGCAGCCCGTGCGTGACCTGAAACTGAAACTGGCGGCGACGCCTAGGAACTCAAGCAATTACCTGAACACCTCAAATATGCATTTCTTGGGGCAAATAATGCAAATCCGGTAATCGTTTCATCTCTTCTCACTCCTACTCAACTTGATAAATTGCTAAGGGTTTTACGAAAACATAAGTCGGCACTCGGATGGTCTATAACTGATTTAAAAGGCATAAGTCCATCCATTGTAATGCATAAAATTCGGATGGAAGATGTTTATAAACCATCGGTGCAAAATCAAAGACGACTAAACCCTATCATGCAGGATGTGGTTAGGAAGGAAGTGTTGAAATGGTTAGATGCCGGGATCATTTATGCTATATCTGATAGTTCATGGGTGAGTCCGGTACAAGTGGTTCGGAAAAAAAGGGGGTAACGGTAGTGAAAAATGAGAATGAGGAACAAATTGCTACTAGAATTGTTACCGGGTGGAGAATATGCATTGATTATAGAAAACTTAATGATGCCACTCGAAAAGATCACTTCCCCTCCCTTTTATCGATATGATCTTTGGATCGTCTTGAGGTTATGATTATTATTGCTTTCTAGATGGTTATTCCGGTACAATCAAATCATGATTGCAGGAAGACCAGGAAAAAACAACATTTACATGTCCTTATAGCACATTTGCATTTCGTCGCATGCCATTTGGTTTATGTAATGCGCCTGCCACTTTCCAACGTTGTATGGTGGCTATATTTCATGATCTAATTGAAAAAGTTATGGAGGTGTTTATGGACGATTTCTCTGTGTTTGGTTATTCTTTTGATAGATGCCTTCACAATCTTTCCTTAGTCTTACAACGATGTGAAGAGACCAATCTTGTACTCAATTGGGAAAAGTGCCATTTTATGGTATGCGATGGTATTGTACTTGGTCATCGAGTCTCGTCTGCAGGTTTGGAAGTCGATCGGGCAAAGATTGTAGCAATCGAGAAATTACCACCTCCTACAAACGAAAAAGCCATTCGGAGCTTCTTGGGCCATGCCGGATTTTATAGAAGGTTTATCCGTGACTTTTCTAAAATTTCTAAGCCTTTGAGCCAATTGCTAGAAAAAGATGCTGCTTTTAATTTTTCCAATGATTGTTTGCAGGCATTTGAAACGTTGAAGTAGGCATTGGTGACCGCACCTATACTTGTCGCCCTGATTGGAGTCAACCATTTGAGTTGATGTGTGATGCGAGCGATTTTGCGGTAGGGGCTGTCCTTGGTCAAAAGAGGGAAAATTATTCAGATCCATCTACTATGCTAGTAGAACGTTAGACAATGCTCAACAGAATTACACCACAACCGAGAAGGAGATGTTGGCGATTGTTTTCGCATTTGATAAATTCTGATCATATTTGATTGGGACGAAAATGATTGTTCACACCGACCATGCGGCCATCAAATATCTCTTTGACAAGAAGGATGCGAAACCAAGATTGATTCGGTGGATATTACTATTGCAAGAGTTTGATGTGGAAATCAAGGACCAGAGAGGATGCAAGAATGTGGTGGCGGACCACTTGTCTCGAATTGAAAATCAAGAGGAGCGCAAGGAAGCATGAGATTAATAAAGAGGAATTTCACGATGAACGATTACTCATGCTTGAGGCAAAATTCCCATGGTATGCGGACTTTCTCAACTATTTGGCTTCGGGAGTTTTACCTCCGGATTTATCGCCATATCAAAAGAAGAAGTTCTTACATGACGTAAAGTTTTACATGTGGGACGACCCCCTACTCTTTAAGAGGTGCGCGGAAAAAATCATAAGAAGATGCGTACCTCACGAAGAATGGGAGGGAGTCTTACAACAGTGTCATTCCGCACCCTCAGGAGGACATTTCGGCCCAACTCGCTTTTTGGGCGAAGGTATTGCAAAGTGGGCTATATTGGCCCACTTTATTTAACAACTGTTATTTGTTTGTGCAACAATGTGACAGGTGTCAGCGGATGGGCAACATTTCAAGGAGACACGAGATGCCAATGACAAATGTAATTGAAGTGGAATTGTTCGATGTGTGGGGAATTGATTTTATGGGCCCATTTCCTTCATCTTTGGGTTATCAATATATTCTACTCGCAGTGGAATATGTATCCCGTTGGGTAGAGGCGATTCCATCCAAAACAAATGATGCTCAAGTTGTGATGCGGTTCCTTAAGAAAAATATATTTACTAGATTCGGCACTCCAAGAGCTTTAATTAGTGATGGAGGGTCGCATTTTGTAAATAAATTGATGAGCAACTTGTTAGCAAAATATGGGGTGAAACATAAAGTCGCATTGGCATATCATCCTCAAGCCAATGGGCAAGCAGAAGTGGCTAACCGGGAGATCAAACAAATCCTTGAAAAGACGGTGAACATCAATCGAAAGGATTGGGCGTTAAAATTAGATGATGCTCTATGGGCATACCGGACTGCATATAAGACACCGTTGGGTACATCCCCATACCAGCTTGTTTTTGGGAAATCGTGTCACTTGCCGGTGGAGTTGGAACACAAAGCATTTTGGGCGGTCAAGAAATTAAATCTGGATTTTCAAAAAGCCGGTGAAGAGAGGTTGCTCCATTTGAATCAGATGGAAGAGTTTCGGGATGAAGCTTACGAAAACTCCCGAATTTATAAAGAAAGAACCAAGAGGTGGCATGATAAGATGATCAAGAAAAGAGAGTTTTTACCAGGGGAACCAATCCTCTTGTACAATTCACGTCTTAAATTTTTCCCTGGAAAACTCAAGTCTAGGTGGTCGGGGCCATTCGTGATAAAGAAAGTATTGAATCCTCCCGAAATTGTGGAATTGTTGACAAAAGACGGTGAGACTTTCATGGTAATCGGCCAACGGATTAAGCATTACTTCCACCGAGGTACTCATTCACAAGTGATGGCAAACAGACAAAACCCGCAAGGCGGAGGAGCGACCGAGCGAGAACCACCACAGAAATACAAACGATAGCCCATTTGCCTTTGGAATAGTATTGCGAATGCGGATGCTTTGGAGCGTTGGAATAAGATCATATTTCGGACAGATGGGCCCCTCAAAATATGCCGATGATGATCGCACCCAATTTCTTGGGATACACGAGGATGTGTGGCAATTATTTGTGAGTTGGGTGGACTACTTTTATGAGGAGAAGATGGCCAAGTTACAAGAAATTCACGCTCGAATTTTTGAGCACAGTAAAGATGATCAAAAATATAGGCGGCGAGGTCATTGGGGTAGAATTTCAGTGGGGGAACAAGATGAGACAATTATCCAAAGAGGAGTTAAACGCCATATTTGAAGTTCCCACAGGCGCACCCTTCCAACCTGTACACAGATATGACTTTTGGCGCCTTCTTGTCCAAACGCTTAAACGGGTCCTATGCTCTACGAGGCTCGACCGCAAAATCTTCTTGGATCCATAATCCGTGTGTTCGGTATATACGAGCGGGTTACGTCGGCTTCGGTCTTTGCGAGGGAAAATATTGGGGGTATGACAATCCGCGAGTTATATTTATTGTGGTGTATGTTGACGAGTACACCTTACAACACAGCCGCGTACTTCATGGAGCAAGTGGACAATCTAGCAAAGCGGGGAGGTGGTGCTATTTCCATAGGGGGTCTGATTACCCATATTGCCCAACATTTCAACGCGTCGAGTTTAGAGGCCTGGAGCCTCTACCGCAGGCAAAGACTCGGGTTAATTTGGCATCGTTGCACCACGTGCGCTTTATCGCCAATGAAGACAATACTGTTGGTTCTTCTACAAAAGAAAGGTGCCTCCTTTCCATTGCCCAACCCGACATACACCACTGTCGATACTCTGGCGGACACAATGAACTTCCTAATGAACTCGGAAGCGCATAACAGAATTACGAATGCCATAGATGCAAGGAAGAGGCACCGAGTTCACGGCTTCCCAGATGTGGATGATATGGTAGCAGAGGAAGAAGAGCTCCATAGAAGCGAAATGGGGGTGGAACCTCATCTTCCCCAACTCGGATATGACATTCCCGAGGCCTCACACGGAGGAGCTTACCCCCGACGCTCACATAGCGGGGAACATCCCGATACCTCTGATGGTGGCGAGCCCCAACGCGGCAATGACTTTCAAGATATGCTATATGCATTTGGGGAGGATTTGCGTCATCAAGGAGACGAGTTGAGGCAACAGGGGGAAGATTTGAGGCAGCATTGGGCTGATTTTCTCGCATTCCATGAGAACTATGACAGGAGGGCCGAGGAGACGTGGCAAGTGCTCCAAAGGTTGCAAATGTGGCATATTTCACAAGGCCACTTTCCACCGCCACCTCCGCAGTGATTCAGGTATATCTCCACTTTTCACTTTTGAAATTCTATTTTTCCCCTCTCGAAAACCAAAATATAATTTCATTCAAGTTTGGGGGAGAGGTAGTATTTCGATAAATGAAAAGTGTAGATGCAAAAAAAAAAACAAAAATTCTTGCATTTTGTGTTTTTGTGTGTTTTCATATAGTTGCATATAGACCATTCTAGGTTGCATTGCATTAGAGCACGTTTATGGCTTTAGCACGTTTATTGCTTTCATAGAGGTTAGAGAGTGTGTTGACCGGGCTTGTTGCAACTTGATGTTTGTGTGTTGATTGAAAAGTTTGTATTGTTGAGATTGGATGTTGGTTATGAGTTGATTGAGCCTTGAGTAGATAACATTGAGCATGTTGATATGGAAAACTTGGTTGGATGCTTTGAATTATGTATCTGCAAGCCTGTGAGCTTTTGAGCCTTTACTGCTTATATCTTTTGCAGTCTTGTTGTGATTTGAGCGTATCATTCATGTTGTTAGAATTCTAGAACTTGCTCGGGCATCTCTGTCAAAGCCACATGTTGTATGCGGTGTGAAGGTGATTAAAGGCCATCTTTGCTAGCCTTTCAAGCCTTTTGCTTACCTAAAGATGTTGAAATTCCTAGTTAGCCAAGTTGGGCCTATTACCTATTTCTTTGATAACCAAAAAATTTAAACCTTGAACTTGATATATCCATCACCCTAAACTCGAGTGTATAGCGTTGAGTAAAGGGAATGAATGAGGTTGAATGGGTGGGAATTGGAAAGTAGGATAATTGGGCATATCACGGTCATTGGAACAAAAAGAGGAAGAAAAGGAGTTGAAAAGAAGTGTGGAAATTCACAAAAGAATTGAAAAAAATCCACGTACAATGTGAATTTTCATCTAAAAAGAACTTGGGGGCTAAGGATTGTAATTTGAGGCAATTCTCAATAGAAAGGAAGGAGATGGAGATGAGTTAAGTTGATGAAAATAAGGGTTGATTACGAGTAGCATATGGGATTAAAATGTAAGATGATTGATATTCTCATCGGTCTATATGCTCGAGTTTGAGTCACTTGATCCAAAATTTCCTTCCCAAACCAAAGAGCCTTCATTACAACCAAATGAGAAAGTCCTTTTTGATTCACGAATTGCATACATTCTAGTGGCGGAGATATGAGGCGAATTGCAAGCTTATGGTAATTTTGCGACATTGAATTGATATGAGCGTAAACACGTCCCATATCCTCGTGAGATGAGAGTATACACGTAACTTTGAGAATTGTAATTGAGCATTTCACTTTGTTTTACTAGATCGTGCTCTTTGAGTAGATATTTGAGGCTTGATTGGTTTGTTGCTTTACATTCATGATGAACAATATGAATTTTTTTTTTTTTTGGTCTCTTTGTGTGCGCTATCATTCTTATCTCCTGTTGTGTTTTACCTTGTTCTAAAAAATTGTTGATCGGGACGGTCAGTTTGAGTTTGGGGGATTTTGATAGGTGTGAGTTTTGCATATATTTTGGGCGTATTTATGGCTAAAATGGCGATTTAACGTGCATAAAGTCATGTGAAATGGTTCATATTCGCTCTTTGTGGAAAAGATATTATGCTTTGCTTGTTTTGTAGGGATTTAATGATTTTTGAAGTAACTTGGAGACAAATGCGAGCATTGCGGAGGAAAAAATACCACAAATGGTGAAAAATAGAAGACGCACGGGTAGGGCGCGCGCCGAGCACCACCCGTGCGTTCTAGCAAAGAAGAACTGAAGGTACGACAATGCGCACGGGTAGCCCGTGCGTACACGCACCACCCGTACGCCACCTTTGAAGGATTGAAAATCTCCTTACGGCAATGTGCACGGGTAACCCGTCGTCCCCACGCACGACCGTGCGCTAGTTGGTGAAAAGAGAAAATGCCTATGGCATGGCCGCACGGTAACCCGTGCCCACGCACGACCGTGCGTCCTCGGGGCTTTATCTTGCAATATTTTGACAGCAAAATGACCTAGACTTGGAGGGGGTATATAAGCACTTTTGGGGGCGCACACCAGGAATATTCTGACATTTTTGGGATCTACAACACAAGACAAAGGTCTATTCTTGGAAGAGGACATCAAGGAGACAATCGGGTTGCATCGGAGCTCAAGGAACGGAGATATATCGAGAGATTGTCGACTTTCCTAAGTTTTTCTTGCTTCTCTTGTAGTTTTCATCTTTCATTTTTAGTTGTCATGGCTATGAACAATTTGTTATGAGTTGTTTAGAAATCATGTGTAGCTAAACTCTTTAGATTTCCGGGTTTTGGAAGTAGATTAATGAACTCTTGTTGGATGTTTTAATCTTAGTTGAAGTTATTATCTTGAAGCCTATTTGAGTACTTTGAGCTTATGCTTGTTTTATCAATTGATCAATGATTTAACTTATTTGATATATTGATTCATAATTCGAGAGATGAGTTTCAATATTAGATCTTGAGTACTCGACACAAATATTTGCATGAATCGAGAGGTTTGTAAATATTTGTGAGGACATTTGATCTTTTGCACTCTTGGGAGTTGAGTACTTCATGTTGAGTAGAGATGCTAGCATAAGTATTTCAATCTACGTTTTATATGCATCTCGAGAGGGAGGATAAAATATCTTTGTGATCGTCTTATAGGAATATGGATAATAACTTGGCTTGGATTAAATCGGAAAACAAGAGGGTTATTAATCAAAACCTTAACTCGGAAATCCATTTCATCTTCTTGATACTTCTATCAATTGTGTTATCTTAATTTTGTGTTTTAGTAGTCTAAATTGTCTTAATCTCACAACAACAATCATTAAATTACGATCGTCTAAATAAAAATAAAGCTATCTTAGTTCAATACTTAGTACATAAATTTATTAGTCTCCGTGGATACGACCTTGCTACCCTTTTCTATAAAGTACACCGTACACTTGCGGTGAGCTAAAAATAAAGGCGAACATTGCCTGAAACTCTGCAGCATTCTGCAAACTTCTCATTGGTTCCCAACCTCTTGCACTCTTTCAGCTAGACAACTTTAAGGTTGCAGTCTGTCCTCTTTGTACTTTGGGTAATTTCTTGACTTTTCATTTTAACGGACTTTTTCGGCTTATACCCCTTTATGAGTCTTTTCCATGCATCTGGGAATGACTCAGCTGTTAGTCTACTGACAGACACATCTTTTTGATACTTGACTGAAACTTCTCTTTGATACTCAGCTGCAACACAACTGATTCTTCAGTGCATCCTTCAGTCAACTTCTGCGATCTTTAACTTGGTTGCTTTGATACTCAGCTTATGGATTTTATCTATTGCATAGTTGAATTATAACAAAAATGCGGTGCCAACTTTCTAATCTAAGTTTAACATGCATCATCAAAATCTATACAAATAAATTCCTAACAATTTCCTTCTTTTTGATGATGCAAAACTCAAAATAAAAATACAATGTAAAAAGTGCTAAAATTGAATGAGTGTAAGAATGTATTATTTTATTGATCATCATTCTACACTTTACATTACTTATAGTATTTTTTGTATATTTACAAGATTGTAAAAATACAATAAAATTTTCTTCACAGATGTCTCATCATCTTTGCTGCTTACTCCTTCTATCTTCATCCTCGTCTTGCCTGAGATGATCTTCATCTTCCTTCCTTTTCCTTTCTTCAGCTCCATTTTCTTCCTTCTGCATAATTTATCTTGAGCCTCTCCTCCTCTCTCAATCTTTCTTGATATTCTCTGTCCTTCCTCGCATTATCTTCTTCGTATTTTCGTGCAAGTTCATCACTGCGACGAGCAGCTTCTCCATTTTCAAGCTCTCTGAAACCTATCCAGTACAACTTTTTGTGAGGATCTTCGTACATAACTTTCTTAGGTCTTCTTGGTGGAGAACCTCTGCCTCTTCCACAAGACCTAGCATCTCGTCCTCTTCTCCTAGCAGGGTCAGCTCCCCTGGGAGTTTGTTGACTAGGCTGAGCCCTCGAAGTCTGCTGACTCTTTGAAGACTGAGTCTTCTGCTTCTTGGCCATATTCACAACTTCTAAACCTTTCTCCCATTACATTTCCGAAGCTTTTTCTAAATCCATCCCCTCAAAATATCCTTCAAACTTGACAGTTTCAAACTCTTAAAGTGATCTTTCCACTAAGTCAGTTGGGGGAGTGAATTCTTCAGTTGATTCCTTGAGCATACCTGCTGGCGGACCATGGAATTGGGCTTTCAAACTCTCAGTCCTGCCATGCTGCCTTCTCTCAAGATCTTCTATTTCTGATTGAGATTTCTGGAGGGCTAATTCAGCTTTTTCTTCAGCTGACAGACTTTGTGGCAGATGAGAGAGTAAAGAACTGGTAGATGAGCCTTTTTTATCTTTGAAAATAATTTTCAAGGGAGGAGTATTCTTGAGTGAGTCATCCCCCTTACTACTTTTCCCTTTTTTTTGGCATCATCACCTTTTCTAATGAGTGATGGAGTGCATTGTCCGTTGCTCGATGCGGAGAGTATGCATCTCTGCCATCATATCAAGCATTTCGGCGTGCGAGAGAATTTTCCATATCTTTGCATATCATTCGAGGCGTAGCTTAAGCAGCTTCATGTCGTCATCTGAATTCTTTCCATCTGTCGATGTTATCCCACTACCTCTGCTGAAATTGAGCTTGTTCAACACACTAGATCACAAGTTTTGAGAAAAGTGACCTGAAGTAGCCAACTTTCTCCCTGCGATGAGCATTAGTCTGTGTAGTCCATTCCCTGATGCGCAACACAACTCCTCTTATATCTCCCAAAATCATAACATCATGGTTGTTGATCTTTCTGTTGACAACAACAAATCCACGTTCCGTAGCCTCCATTTCAGCGCACGTCTTTGAAGGCTTTTTAAAGTTAGATACCTCAGGTGATGAACCCTCAGGAATAATGGATTCAAAATTGTAACCAAAAGGTATAACTCTCATGTCATCTAGAGCTTGGAAGTCTGTTGGACTAATGTCAACATGATAGCGTGCAACTTCCCCCGCAGTATCAACAGCTAATGGGATTTCATAAACGTATGGAAAGTCTATTTCATAAAGGCCAATAGGCACTGAGGAATGTCCCACTTCACCTTCAGGAGCACTTCTCTCAGTTCTCTGGCTACCAACTCTTTGTGCCTCGGCTGTTTGAGCTTCATCGACATTCGCAGCCGTGGAAGCCTGCTGAGTTGGGCTTAGCTATCTTAATAGATTCATTAGCTCCAGAATTATCATCCTTTTGAGGTATCTGAGCCTCAGTTGGCTCATCATCAGGGGCTAGTGATGGAACCAATGGAGGTGGTCCATCAACCAAAATAAACTTTGAAGAGGCAACCTTTAAGGGACCCTATTTCATCCTAGCCTCCATTTCCCTTTCCTCTGGATCTGACTCATCTTTATTTTAAGAGTCAATAAAATCCAGCATTTCATCATCTGAGTCATGCAAAGCCTCAATCTCTTCAAGACCAGCTGACTCAGATTCTGCCACTTTGGTAAGAGCCTCAGCTACTTTCACAGTTTCCTGTACAGTTCCCCTAGATGTCTTAACCTCCTTGGGGTCTTTAGCTACCTTGGCAGCAGTCTCAACCACTGCAAGGCCTTCTACATTCCCCTCGCAAACTCATTTTGCATTAGGGTCTTCTATATTAGCATCCTTCGAGATCTCAACCTCTAGGATTGCACTTTCAAGACCAGCAGTGTCAACTGTCGTGGTCCTCCTCATTCCATCCTTTGCCCCAGTTACCTTAGTAACTTCATCGACCTTGATCTTTGTTGGTTCCTCGGTGAGATAGTCCTAACCATCAAAGTGTCATTAGTCCCAACTTGCTCTTCTTCTGGAGTATTACCATCGCCTCCTAACACAAAACTTTTATTGTCTCCTATGGCCTCCTCCTCGACCCATTTTGTAGTGTTGATTTCCCCTCCGCGAGCTTACAAGGTGATTCATTGATAATGGGTCATCTGACACCGGAGGCTTGGCTATATCCTTTGATTGTTTAGCCAAATGGGTTGTTGTCTCAACAACATCTGTAGGGCGTGGCTTAGTTGGGTTGCCCTTTTCTACTTCTTTCCCAACTTCATTGCCATCCTCCCTAGTTGGTCCCTCGGTGAGAGCTGGTGAGGTGGTTGCATCAATGGTCCTCACCATTTCAAGGATTGCAGGGGTTGGAGAGATGGAAATAGATGATTCTCCAGCACCCCTGAGCATGGATTGCTCATGTAGCTCATGGGACTCCTGCAGTGCTTGCTTCAGCTGAGCCTTCTCCTTTGGGTCACCATTGCATCAATAATTTCAATGTGTCGCTACTTCCCTACTTTCTTTGAAAGCTCTAGGTGGAATGTTTGGATTGGAAAATGGACAAACATGAGGCTTAAGACCCTTAGCTTTCTCCAACGCCTTAGCCTTCTCCTTATCCTTCTTCTCATAAAGGATTGTGGTACAGAACATTGCATTCAGGCCAAGATGGATAGTAATATTGTTCAAAAATTCAAGGAGATATTCCTACTCTTCGATCATCTTAGGCCTCTCAAATTGGACTCAGCTGGCACTCAGCTTCCGAAGCCTCCATGCGCACAACCGTTCTTCAATCTCTAGATAGGCTTGGAACTCCGAGCGTTCATCATCACTATTTTCTTGGACATGATTTTCAATTTCATCAGCTTTCTTTGTCCAATTACTTGTCTCAGTATCAACCATTTTTCCCTTAGGGTCAACAACTAAATTATCTTGAGTTTCTTCAACATCAGCTCTTTCATCGACAACTGAGCTATTTTGAGCTTCTTCAGCATCATCTATCTGAGCTATAGTTGGGGGGTAGTTCTTTGAATTATCTTGAGTTTCTTCAGCAGTTCCTTGTTCACCATCGCGATCCTTTGATTTCTGGTGAACAATGATGGCAACTGTGTCGGTCTCAGCTGTGGTTGCTACAGCTTCTCAACAACTTTCTCATGCGCCTTCACAAGTCGTCTTCTGGTGCGCCTCTCCAGGGGGACTTTTGGCTCCACGTGCTCAGGTTCTTTAGCTGTAAAGACTGACTCTGCTGCGGGTTGGATCTTCTGCTTCTTGACAGCTGGCTTACAAGGAGCAGCTGCCCTTCTCTTCTTTGTCACTGGGGAAACGACAGCAGCAGGTTTAGGAGAGAGAGATAGAACGGAGGCAGCTGTGTCCTTGGGGACATGTTCAGCCGATTCCCCCTCAGAAGTGGTAGTCTTCTTAGCATGTGCCCTCTTCTTAGCAGCTGAGAGGTTTGCCTTGAACATCCTCTTGTTAGCATGGAAAAGCTTTACCCTGCGAAGGGCTACACCTTTTTTCTCCATCAAATAGCCTAAGATCAGGCCATAACCCATGGAATGCACAAGCTCCCCATCAACAACCTTGTCATTATGAACATTCTGGCACAACTTCTCAAAGATGAACTCGCTTCAGTTCACCTCAACTTCCTCCATTATGGCAACCATAACAATCAGCTTAGTCTGAAACAGCTGATTGAAGGAACCAAACTTCATGTCCATTGTTAGGAAATTTATTGAGTAGATTTTGATGATACCATGCAAAACTTAAACTAGGAAGTTGGCACCCCATTTTCTTTGTAATTTGTATTGTAATAGATAGGGCTGGAAAAGCTGAGTCAAGTCAGCTATGCCAAGGATTACAAGAAGTCAATTGCGGACTATATGAAGACTCTGCTGTGTGTCAGCTGAGTAATGCCATGAAGGAAGTCAAGGATTCGACTGAAGAAGAGTCAGCTGGGGAACAGCTGTAAGAAGTGTCAGTCTAGTCAACTCAAGAAGCCAAGTCTCAAGTTGAAGTGATAGATGAATGATCCATTGGTGGAGAGCGACTCAAGTCACCTCGGTACATACATGTCTATCTCAAGACAACTGATTTAGATCCGTTGATTAAAGTCAAGAATATTACTCAATATAGTAATATGTCAAAGCTGTCAGGTCTAAAGTGTTAGTCCCAGAAATATGCTAAAGGAATGAACCAATGGGAAACACTGCACCTTGTGTCAGGCACCTGCAATGCTGCGAAGACATTTAATACGAGAAAGGGTCAACATCAAGGACTGCAGACCAAGACAAGCCAACGAACACAAGTGACATTTGAAATTAGCTTATCTCTTCAATGGGCAAAATTTCAAATGTGCACTATAAAAGGCTGAGGAAGTTATTGAGAAGAGGTTACCTGAACCACGAACAAGCAAGCAATATTCAAGCATTTAACCTACAATATTCTCATAAACATTCAAGCAATTCCTCAAGCCTGAAACTCGAAGGAAATTGATCCAACACAAGTAGTGAAGGAAGGAAAGACAACTTCCAATCTTTGAAGAGGAAACTTTTGAAGAAATCAAAGGGGTCAACATTCCAAGCTAGGATTATAGAGAGGTTCAGTCGAACCTTTTTCAAGTTTGTTGGAGGGCTTCGTGATCAAATCGAAGAACTTGAAAAGTGGTGAAGTAGCAAGGCAACTGCCCTGTGAAGAAGCTGAGTCGCAAGAGAAGCCACCTGTGTGATCAAGGCTGTCTCCAGAATGTTCACCTCTTTGTAAAGCGATCTGTTATATAGTGGATTCTGCGGGAGTTGGAGAAGAGAGGATTAGAAGAATTACCCCATCTTGAACCTCTATAAAATATTTGTGTCATTTACTTTCAAAGAAATTTACTTTCTGCATATTCATTATATATCTCTGATCATATTTGCAATCCAACCGATAAATAACTAAGTGCTAAAATCAAGTGTTTAAAACAAGCTAAAATCTAATCTAAGGGTGTTAAGTCTCCATTTGTTAAAACCCGATCGACCAAGTTAAGTATTTGGCTTGAGCAACCGAGTTATACTATCAACAGCTCTATCGAGTCTGTTGAGTGGGTAACTTAGCTGAAAAGCCAACTTAGCTGTCCATCAAGGACACATCTGTTTGAGTCAACTCCGTTGAATTATTTTAAAAGGACTAAATCAAAAATTTGGTAAGGTTTATTCAAACCCCCCTTCTAAACCTTACTTCACACCCCTTGGGACCTACAAGTGGTATTAGAGCGATTGGTTATTCAGACTCTGACTATGTTGGATGTAGAGTTGACAAAAAAAGTACTTCTGGTACATGTCAAATGCTTGGAAACAGACTAATTTCATGGTTTAGCAAGAAGCAAAATTCTATAGCCACATCCACAGCTGAAGCAGAATACATAGCTGCGGGCAGCTGTTGTGCCCAAGTCTTATGGATGAGACAACAACTGAGAGATTATGAAATTGAAGAAAAAGAGATTCCAATTATGTGTGATAACACAAGTGCTATTGCAATCACTCAGAATTCTGTGTTGCATTCGAGAACAAAGCACATTGATGTCAGATATCATTTCATAAGAGATCATGTTGAAAAGAAAGACATCACCTTGGAATACATCTCAACAGATAAACAATTATCTCGATATGTTCACAAAGCCTCTATGTGAATCAAGGTTTGAAGAGCTCAAGAATGAGTTAGGGTTAATTGGTGAGTCGAAACTCGAAGACTCAATCAACAGAGAAAGAAGATGAGAAAATGAAAGTAGAGAAAGTTTCACATTTGACCAAGTGAAACAGTCTAGTCGGGAAGTCAAGTTTGTATCAAGTTAATCGAAAAGTGGGTCACTTCATGAGAAGAAATAAACGAGTTAAGTCACTTTGGATATAAGATGAATCATTTATGAGCTAAGTGACAAAAACGCGATCATTTTAATTGAGCGTAAATATTTTTAAGGATGACGTTAGCGTAATAATGAGCGGACACGATAAAAAGCTGCACCATAAGCCATCTTAATTGAGTATAAATCTTTTGCGCATTTAATGTGGGGAATTAAATGCGGTTTTTGCGTTCCAATCTTAGCCGTTGATTTTGATCAAAAATTCAAAATCCGAAATATGTCCTTTCACGACCTTTATATACGGAATGTTGCATTTTCTCTCTCACACAAACTGTTCATCTTCAAGCAAAGGAAGCATTTCTCTCTGAAACCTCATGCGAACCCTAGTGTGAGAAAGTATCTCGTATTTTCAATCGGTAGAAACGTCTGAAAATGTCCCCAAAGTACGATTTCGTGAAGCTATCAAAGGAAATCCACACTGGTGCCTCAGTAGATTTTGACGGGATGATCAAACAGGGTGTCGATGAAACCCTGGTTCAAAAGATAGCTGAGATGTTGGAGAAGTCCGGCCTGAAGGACTTTTTGATAATGGAATACTCTCATACGTACCTCGAGGAGGTAGCTATGTTTTATGTAAATGCACAAGTGCAGGACAACGAAATCAAGTCTTCCATCCACAACAAGGTCATCAAACTCAATGCAAAAGACCTTGCTGAGCACTATTTGTTGCCCACGGAGGGTTTGAAGGACATCTATGAAGCTGATGTCGACTTAGCTGCAGCTTGGAAGGAAGTTGCCAAGCCTGAGTATGCTGTGAAAGTGGTTTACAGAGCCAAGAAGGAATCACTGAAGGACGACTATCACAAGCTGATGGACGTCGTTTCAAAATGCGTTGACATGAAATTTGGAAGCTTCAATCAGCTGTCCAAAACTAAGTTGATCGTGATGGCTGCGATCATGCAAGGAAAGAAGGTTAACTGAGCTGAGTTTGTTTACAGCAGACTCTGCTAGAATGTGATGAACAAGACCTTTAAGAAGGACGAAACCTTTGGATGCTCGATGGGCTATGGCCTTGTAGTTGGCCATCTTATGGAGGTAAAGGGCATTGCTCTTCTTCATGGAAAGCCCTTCCATGTGAACAAGAAGTTGTTCAGGGCAAACCTCTCCAGTGCCCAGAAGAAGGCCCATGCCAGAAAGGCTGATACCATTGAGGGGGAATCAACTGATCCCGAAGACGCAATTGAAACTCCTCCACCAAAGAAAAAAGTTGCGGTATCCAAGCCTGCTCCTGCCCCTGCAGGAAAGCCAAAGAAAGCACCTGCTCCCGCAGCAAAGTACAAAGCACCTGCCCATGCAGCTGAGTCACCTGCCCAAGCAGCCAAAACTCCTTCCCCCGCAGCCGTGATAGAGGAGGAACACCATATTCCCTCCACTATCGTAAAGAAGAAGAGGACTGCCAAGTCGAGGAAGGCAGCTAACTCTAAGAATAGTGTCCGAATCCCTACTTTTGATGAATCTGCTGAGATAGAACCAGAAGTCCCACTGGTTCGCCCCAAGAAGAGACGACTATTCAAGCAATCTAAGCTTGAAAAGATAGCTGAATCCGTACTCAGTAGGAGAAAAATGCGAGGCTGCTGGTGATCAAGAAGAGCAGTTTGCGGAAATTGTTGATGACTTGATGCAGTCTGCTGATGATGATCAACAGAGATCTGTCGAAGACCCAGCTGTGAGGAAGACAGCTTAGGAAAGTGAAGCAGCCGAGACAACTGCGCCTAATGTTGAAAGAGTTGTCTTCCCTCCTATAACTGATGCTGCTGCATCTGAGGAAGAACAAGGTCTCTTACCTACCATTCCAAAAACTGGAGATGAGGTCTATGATGATAATGATGTGATTACGTACTCTCAAGTTTACCGTGATATTAAGAGGCGCTTGAGGGAATGGAGGGCATGGAAGTTGGATCACTCAAGGGTGCAGTTCACTCGCCCTGAGTTCATTGAAGAAGAATAAGAGCTTCTCCAATTCCTCTCTGTAAATGATGTCCGATCTGCCCTAAATGAAGAAAATTGCTTAGACATCCTTCGCATTCTCAAAGAGTATGAAACGGAGAGAGCTGTCGAGCAAGCCCGAGCGTTGGAGAAATCTAAGATGTGCTCCTTTACAGGCTCTCAAGAGAATACTCACACGCATCTTGATATGCTCTCAGATAGAGATAAGGACATGGATCCTGCTACTGCAGCTGAGAAGTTATTGGTGCCCTTCAGACTCCCAAGGAAACATTGACACATCATTTCTGGGATCGGAAGATGAAGGCTGAGTCCGTTCAACATGATAATCCTAAGAAGGACACGGTGATGATGTTCACAAATCTCGAGCCAAGTCGGTGAGAAGAGGGCTCCCAAGAGATTCAATTTTGATGATGATCCAACTCCACATGTCTCATCATCCTCCGATGACGCCGATGATACAAGCGAGGACACAATTACTCAAATGGACAACCACTGAGACCGAAGAAGCTGTTAAGGCAGTGAGGCTCGTCGGTGGGCAAAACATCTCAAATGCCCCAACTAGAACCGAGTCATCTGCGTAGGCTCTCATAAGGCTGCAGCGATAACGACTCCATCGGCTCGATCCACAGGCTCCCAGGTGTGACCCGCGCAATGAAGCGCCACATGGTGAGGCACAACAAGTGAATCTACTCACCGGAACAAGGGAAGGCGCCACACGCAAGAGACTCGGAGATCCCATTTGTTCGCGATGATGTTTTGAAAAGGAATTTCCTTTCACCTTTGAATTGCCGAGACTTAGAAGCTAAATTTGCGGAGAATTAAGGAAATATACGGTCGCGAAGAGCCGATCATCCCCACAGATACAATTGTTCCAATGAACTTTGATTTTGATGCGAGAATGGCGGCGGCCAATGAGTCGGCCTCAAAGCGGAGTTCGGAAAGTTTTCAAGACTATCTGTGAAGATATTGAGAAAATGGAGCGCCATCAAGCATCTTTGGACCTCACTTTGGACAATCGTGATGCAACCCTCACGGTGATTTACGAGGGATTATAGTGAGTATCGGGAAATGGGTCTTGATGAGACATCTATGAGATCCGAGCAAGTCCGCTACTTTAAAGCATTATTTGCGAAAATCTTTGTTGTGGAGTGCGGATAATTCAAGCTACCAACAACGGATGAAAGAGTACATTGAGAGGATAAACCGAGTCTCACAAAACGGAAATGGAGTCGCTACAACATTTTCACAAAAATGAAATTGCGGACTAGGGAATGCCATGAATGACAAATTCAGCCTTCTCATGGCTGAAATGAAGATAGTATCAGCCGAGTCCAAGGCAACACGCTCATAATTCCGAACTGCGTATGATGCAGCAGACTCCAAGCACAACTCAACTATCAACAGTGGATTTTATCCTCGGAGGCATGTTCCTGGGTACCTCTCTCCTTTGATGATGCCAAAAGGGGGGAAGAGGAGTTCCTCAAGGGTTTGAAAGAAGAAAAATTGAAGAAAAGCGATGCAGCCGAGGGGAAGGAAGTTCAAAGAAATTAGAGTTGATGTTCGCTGAAACTCCTCAGCAAGGACAAGTCACTGCCTCTATCCTCAGCAAACTCCCTATGACCTTACCAATCAAGAAAGTTGTTGTGTCAATTGCAAACAAAAGAAAGATCATTGAAGCAGGATTTGAGGAGTTAGCTGAAAGGTAGGATGCTCGCGTTCAGGAGATCATGAAACAATATGGTGGTCCTCCAGCCAGAAAGGACTACGCTGCGATTCAACCCCCAAGAGAACTTCTGATGCCCGATGATGGATCTAAGCCCAGATCGATCGAGGAGTTTAAAACTCTGGAATTAGAAGGCTATTTTCAAGGAACGACTCTACCGCAAGTCTGGGATCTGCATTGGGAGAAAGGATTGGAAGTGGTCAAATCAGCTGAATATCAGTAGTCTTCCAGCAGTCACTCAGCTGGAAAGCAGAAGACTCCCGTGCAATACACTCCAAGAGGTGGAAAAGCTGAGTCAGGAAGGGGAAGAAGTGATGGTAGAAGAGGTTCCCAATCTCGACCAAAACCCAAAGACGTAGCGTATGTAGATCTTGATAAGAAAGGCTTAATCTACTGGGCTGGATATGATCATCTTGCCAACCTAGAGGTTGAAAGAAAGACCACTGAAGCTGCAAGGAAGCAAGAAGAAGAAAATCAAAGGCAAACACGAGAATGGCTCGAGAGAAAGCAAAGGGATGACCCTGCTGCCAAACGGGCCTACGAAAAGAAGAAGAGAGAAGAAGCGGAAAGAAAGAGGAAAAAGGATGATCCATATAGAAGAAGGGCTGAAGAAAGAGGAAGGAAGCAGCAAAGGCGTTGAAGTGTTGCTGCAAACCCCTTCGTGTATTTTTGTTGTAAATACATCTATGTAAGTCTTCTGTAATAAGCTCAGTTAATTTCCCTATAAATTTCACTCTTTATGTATCTTAGCTTAGATATACTATGTTGTAACATGTATACATTTATGTTGCTTTGATACCGAATGTAAACAGCTGTGTAAAGGACAATTATGCTATGATCAATAAAAAGATCTATTTTAAGCATACATTCTTTGTTACTGCATTGTCTGTATGTATCTTTGTTGTTTACCTTCTTTAATGTTTTTAACTTTTGACATCATCAAAAAGGGGGAAACTGTTAGGAAATTTATTGAGTAGATTTTGATGATACCATGTAAAACTTACACTAGGAAGTTGGCACCCCATTTTCTTTGTAATTTATATTGTAATTGATAGGGCTGGAAAAGCTGAGTCAAGTCAGCTATGCCAAGGATTACAAGAAGTCAACAGCGGACTATATGAAGACTCTGTTGTGTGTCAGCTGAGTAATGCCATGAAGGAAGTCAATGACTCGACTGAAGAAGAGTCAGCTGGGGAACAACTGTAAGAAGTGTCGGTCAAGCCAACTCAAGAAGCCAAGTCTCAAGTTGAAGTGACAGATGAGATATCCAATGACTGGAGCAGACTCGGGTCACCTGGGAGTGCAATGCAATGATCTAGTCAAGACAACTGACTTAGATTCATTGATTAAAGTCAAGAATATTACTCAATATAGTAATATGTCAAAGCTGTCAGGTCTAAAGTGTTAGTCCCAGAAATATGAAAAAGGAATGAACCAATGGGAAATACTGCACCTTGTGTCAGGCACATGCAATGCTGCGAAGACATTTAATACAAGGAAGGGTCAACACCAAGGACTGCAGACCAAGACAAGACAACGAACACAAGTGACATTTGAAATTAGCCTATCTCTTCAACGGGCAAAATTTCAAATGTGCACTATAAAAGGCTGAGGAAGTTATTGAGAAGAGGTTACCTGAACCACGAACAAGCAAGCAATATTCAAGCATTTAACCTGCAATATTCTCATAAACATTCAAGCAATTCCTCAAGCCTGAAACTCAAAGGAAATCGATCCAACACAAGTAGTGAAGGAAAGACAACTTCAAATCTGTTAAAGAAGAAACTTTTGAAGAAATCAAAGGGGTCTACTTTCCAAACTAGGATTGTAGAGAGCTTCCAGGTCGAACCATTTTCAATTTTGTTGGAGGCTTCGTGATCAAATCCAAGAACTTGAGAAGTGAGCTGAAGTGGCAAGGCAAAGCGGTGCCCTGTGTGGCCGAGTCACAAGAGAAGCCATTTGTGTGATCAAGGTTGTCTCGGACTGTTCACCGCTTTGTAAACTGATCTGTTACATTGTGGATTCCTCCCGGAGTTGGAGAAGAGAGGATTAGAAGAATTACCCCATCTTCAAACCTCTATAAAATATTTGTGTCATTTACTTTCAACAAATTTATTTTCCGCATATTCATTATATATTTTGATCATATTTGCAATCCAACCGATAAATAACTAAGTGCTAAAATTAAGTGTTTAAAAAAGCTAAAATCTAATCTAAGGGTGTTAAGTCTTACATTTGTTATAAACCAATCAGCCAAGTTAAGTATTTGGCTTGAGCAAACGTGAGTTATATAATCAATAGCTCTATCGAAGTCCGTTGAGTGGGTAACTTATTTGAAAAGCCAACTTAACTGTCCATCAAGGACATAATTGTTTGAGTCAACTTTGTTGAATTATTTTAAAAGGACTAAATCAAAAATTTGGTAAGGTTTATTCAACCCCCTTCTAAACCTTACTTCGCACCCCTTGGGACCTACATCCACGCACTTGGCCACCACATCCATCGGCTTGTGGTAGTAATCATTAATGAATTTCTTTAGCGCGAGTAGTTTACTTTGCAAGCCGACTGGATTAGCAATCTTCTCCCATCCCTTCACTAAATCGAACTCTTTCTAGTATGTTCTTTGAGTCATTTGGATGAAAGGTGTAGGTGTTTCTCCAAGTCACCCGCAGCCAACATAATCTTCTTTCCATTCATATAAGATGGATCCCATCATCGTGAGCGATCGCATTCACGTAGAACATATCGACCTTCTCTTGGAAGGTTTGAGTCATCTCGGTGTGAGAAATCTCTTTAACCCATATTTCTCAAGACGACGAGCGTTTTTCTCGGCTATTTCCTTGTCCACCGCTTGCTTGACAAGGCCTAGAAAATCCACCAATGGACAAGTGTGGATCTTCTCGCGAGCTTTCCAAAGTCCAAAGCAGCTTGTTTTGGGGCCATTTCAAATTTTTAGAGAATACGAACGAAGAACTAGGGTTTAGTTTGCAGAGAGAATTTCTGGAAGTCTTTGAATGAAAGAGAGTGAAAGTGAAGAGAGAGAAAATGAAATTTCTCTATATATGTGACTTGAAGAGACAATTTTAGAATTCCAAAAGTTTGAAAGTTGATCAACTGCTGAGATCAAATCCTTTACACAACTTTAACTACGACATCATTTATATCCAATCATAAGTAAACCATCACAGCTTTTAACTGACAACATTTAATGATGCTGATGTCAAGTGTATAAACATTCCCGCTTAAATGAAAATGACCTCGTTTCGTCACTTAGCTCATAAATGCTTCAACAATCTTTATTTATGGCTTGACTCTGCTTCTCTCTTTCTTTGATTCGACTAAATGATGCTCGGTTGTCCAGCTAACACGATTCTGTTGAATAGCCATAAAAGCTGTTTCACTTGGCTGAATGGGTGAAACTCTTCTGATATGCAATTCTCTCATCTTTAATTCTGTTGAATGAGTCTTCTGAGCATTCTAACACATCTCAATCAATCCAAGCTCATTCTTAAGTTCTTCAAATCTTGATTCACATAAGGGCTTTGTGAATATATCAACTAATTGCTTCTCAGTTGATATGTACTCCAATGTGATGTCTTTCATTTCAACATGATTTCTTATAAAATGATATTTGCCATTAATGTGCTTGGTTCTTGAGTGCAATACTGGATTCTTAGTGATTGCAGTGGCACTTGTGTTATCACACATAATTAGAATCTCTTTTTCTTCTATGTCATAATCCCTCAGTTGTTGCCTCATCCATAAGACTTGGGGACAACAACTGCCCAAGTATTTGACAGGTACTAGATGTACTCTTCCTATCAACTCTATATCCAGCATAGTCTGAGTCTGAGTATCCAATCAGCTTAAATCCATCTTCTTTTAGATACCATAAGCCAACTTCCTGGCTTCCTTCAAATATCTCAGGATTCTCTTAGCTATAGTCATATGACTTTCCTTTGGAGCATACTGAAATCTAGCACATACACCTACAACAAAGGTGATGTCTGGTCTGTTTGCAGTCAAGTAGAGAAATGATCTAATAAGTGCTCTATATCTTGTTTGATCAACTGATTTTCCTTCTGTATCCATATTCATGTTACAGAAGTATTCATGGGACTCTACACAAATGACTCTCTTCCATACCAAATTTTTTCATTAAATCTCTGGTATATTTGGTTTGACTTATGAAGATTCCATCCTTCATTTGCTTGACTTGAAAACCTAGGAAGAAAGTCAACTCTCCCATCATGCTCATCTCAAACTTTCCTTGCATAAGGTTTGAGAATTTGTCACATAGCTCTTTGTTTGTGGATCCAAAGATGATGTCATTCACATAGATTTGAACAAGCAGTATACTCTCTCCATCTTGAATTTTGAAGAGTGTTCTATCAACTTTGCCTTTGGTGAATCCATTGTCTATAAGAAACTGAGACAATGTGTCATACCATGCTCTTGGTGCTTGTTTCAATCCATATGCTTTCTTGAGCTTGTAGACTTTGTCTCCAATAGTTTTTGCTCAAAACCTGGAGGTTGTTCCACATAGACTTCTTCCAAAAGTTCATTAAAATATGCACTTTGTTCACATCCATTTAATAGATCTGCGAAGTTCTTGTGTCTTTGCATAAGTTTGAAGCATCCTTATTGTTTCCAATCTTGCAACAGAGCAAAGGTTTCATCTAAATCTATTCCTTCTTCTTGACAATACCCTTTGGCTCTTTGTAGGTCCCAGGGTGTAAGTGTAAGGTTTAGAAGGGGGGTTGAATAAACCTTACCAAATTTTCGATTTAGTCCTTTTAAATCTACAAAGTTAATTTCACATTTGTGTCCTTGATGGACGATCGAATTAGTCACTCAGTAGAGTTAATCTCTCAACAGACTTCACCGATTTACATTGATGGAGTAACTCAATTTGTTGGCTACGATTTAACTCATTTGTGGTTTTATTTTCAGCGGAAGACTTAACACCCTTAAGTTTGATTAAGCAAGATTTTAGAGCTTGATTTAGTACTTACAAATTATCAAATGGATAGCAACTTTATCGTGAGATATAAGCAATTAAAAGTGCGAGAATTTAAAATTTGAAATGTAAATGACACAAGAAAGTTTTTATAGAGGTTCGAAGATGGGGTAATTCTTTACTCCTCTCTTCTCCAACTCCCGGAGGAATCCACTAAGTAATGATCAGTTTACAAAGCGGTAACAGTCCGGATACAAGTCTTGATCACAACGGCCGACTTGATCCTTAGGGACTCGATGCCGGAGACGCCTTGATCACTCAAGGTGGCTCGTAAACGACTCGGCTTCTTCACAGGGCAATCGCCTTGTTACTACAACTCACTTGCTCAAGCTCTTTGGATTTGATCACGAAGCCCTCCAAAAGCTTAAGACTTGCTTCAACCTTGAACCTTTCTACAATCCTTCCGGAAAGTAGACCCCTTGTTTTCGGTATTTTTCTCTTCAAGCGATTGAAGTTCTCTTTCCTTCACGGTGAGTGTTGGATTGATGTACTTGAAATGTAGGCTTGAGGATTGAGATTGTTTTGATTTTTCTAATGTGCTTTTGTATCTCACGTATGTGTCATTCATGCATCCTTCTCTCTCAAACAAACTCCTAAGCCTTTTATAGTGAACTTTCAAAAATTTGCCCGTTGAAGAGATAGGCTTATTTTTGAAAGTCACTTTGCGATCGTTGGATTGCGTTCTTGGAATTGCCATTTCCTCGTATGAATTGTTCTTTCACCTTTTCGAGTTCGACACGGTGTAGTGCTTCCCATTGGTTCATTCCATTTGCACGCTTTTGGATCGAGCACTCGAGAAAGGTGGTATGGAGATATTACTTGTTTAAGTAAATCTCTTGATTTTCGGCAACGGTTCTTTTCTGATTATCTCGACTTGATTTTGCATTTCCTTGCTTTCCCAGGTGACTTAGAGTCGACTTCCAATCATGGATGACTCTTTGTCACTTCAACTTGAGACTTGGCTTTTCTTGGTGACTTGGTGATGCTCCACTCTGGTGCATCTCGCTTCTTCTTGAGTTCCGTCTACTCCTCTTTGCCACATTCATTTGTTTCTGACAGGTCTTCCTTCCATTCTTCAAATTGTCTTCTTGCATGTTAGGGCGTAGCGACTTAACTTAAGCAGCCGGCTCTAATTGTTACAATACATTTTATAGCGAGAATTGGGGAGCTAACTTTCTATTCTAAGTTTTACATGGCATTCATCAAAATCTAAACAATAAAATTCCTAACAATTTCCCCTTTTTGATGATGCCAAAACTTAAATCATTAAAAAAATGCAAACAAACAAGGATACATACTGAGATAGTGTATTGACATAGAATGTATGCATAGAATAGATCTGTTTATTGATCATATCATTCTGTTCTTTTACACAATCACTTACAAGGTGTATCGAGCACATTTTGTCTATCTTTGAAAATAAAGAATTTTTAGCTTTATTCTGAGAAGACTTACATTGTATGTATTTACATGATAAAATACACGAAGGGTTGGACATCAACACTTCATCTCCTTATTGTCTCCTTCTTTCATCTTGTTGACATCTTCTTCTCTTCTCCTCTTCTTCTCGCCGTCATTTGCCTTCTTTTTCTTTTCATATGCCTTCTGGCGACTTCATCTTTTCTTAATCTTTCTGTCTCTCTGCCATAGCTGAGTTTGTCTCTTGTTTTTTCTTCTATTCTTAGTGCATACTCGGCGTTAGTTCTAGCCACTTTCAAATTTGCCACTTGGTCAAGCCCGCCCAAAATAGATCCCTCCTTTCTTTCCTGGATCTACGTATTCAATATTCTTGGGCGAGGCCTGGGTCCAAGCTTCTTCCTCCTCTTTGCCGCTTCTTCCTCTACCTCAGGCGTATCTTGTCTTGGGTCTTCTTCTTGGTGAGTGACTAGCGGAGAGGATGCTTAGGAAGTCTCATTTGTCTGTCGACTTCTTCACATAATGTGAGACCCTTTTCCCAAGACAAGTCCCAAGCTTGAGCCATGGACATATTTGCAAAATATCCTTGATTCGAGCGTTTTGAATTCATCAGCGATCGTGGCTCTGCCATCCGGGCATCCGAGATGGCATACGTGTCTCTGTCAATTGGAATGCCTCCATGTTCTTTCAAGATGTTCATCACCCTGGCATCCATTCTTCCTTCCACTTCCTTCATCCTGCTTCAATTGCTTTTCTCTTCTCGGCCATGCCGTAGATACAATGTGAGTGTTGGAGTGGCGAGTCACGGGAGTTTCTTTGCTTATAATGTCGGTTTGTGACAGGACCTGTTGGGGGTTTGTGCAATCATCAAGGTCATATCTTTTGATCCTTCCCCCTCAGATTTTCCTTTCTTGATTTAAAAATTTCCTCGGTGATTTTCCCTTCTCAATTTGTTTCCTTCTCATTTGCTCCTTTCTTTTCGACTTGATTTTTCTTTGCTTTAAGGTATTCCTCTTCCCCTTTTTGGCATCATCAAAGGATAGAGGAACCCCAGGGAACATCTTTGGCAAGCATGAAGTCGAAGTCTTCGATGGTTGAATTCTGCTTCAAGTCTGCTGCGTTGTATGCAACACGGAATTGAGCGAGTAGCGTTGGATTCTGCTGAAATCGACTTCATCTCGGCCATGAGAAGGCTGAATTTTCTTGTCATGTGTTCTTCCAAACGCGTTGTATATCATTTGCATTTGCTCACGCGCGACTTGATCTCGGCGGTGTGAGCTTCATGCATATGCTCAATGTGTTCCTCAACCGTTTTCGCATCGGCATTTTCGCTCTCCACACCGGCAGTTTGTTGAACAATTGTCGAAGTATCTCACTGTTCCACACGCATTGTTTCTTCTTTGTTGCCACCATTCCCTTATTCAATGTTATGCCTCTTAAGTCAGTTTGTAAGGGTGGCATCTCTGTTGTCTAATCGCATGACCAAAGAGGCTGATGCCTCTCCATCCTTTCAACTTCAAAGCAAAGAGTGCCTTGAACACTTCTCGAACTTGGTGATTCTTCTTCATTGCGGTGATGGCCATACAACATCGAAGTCATAGTCATTTGGAACAATGGTGTCTGTTGGAAGAACAGGAGGTGGTTTGTGATAGCGTGCTTGTTCATTTTCGACTCTTCGTGGAGTTCTCGGTATCTCCAGTGAGAAAGGGAAAGATTCTACAAAAGATTCATCACCGCCAACCAGGATGTTCGATGATGAGCGGTGCGCGTGAAGTTCTTTTGGGAATCGATCCTTTGTAGCTTGAGGAGCGGAGCGGTGGTTTTGGTTGGTGGGTTTGGTTGTGAAATAGACCCGGCTTGCCGAGCCTCGGCTATCTTAACAACCGTTGGTCTCAACTGATTTTTCCTTTTCGGAGGCTTGTCCTCGGCCTTATCAGCAGCGTCATCGGACGATGATGAGATTTCTAGTGGTGGCTCATCATCAAAGTTAAAAGTGTGACGAGTAGTCTTGGGATCGGACTTGCTCGTGCTGGAACATCCGCGGTGAGTCTTTTGGATTTGTCATGGGGTTGACTCGAACTTCTTCTTCGCCCCGATCCCGGAAAAGTGACATCGGGGTTGTCTGGGAATCATGAAGTGCGTTGATCTCCTTCTCGGATGGGTCTATGATAGCGGAAAGGATGTTCTCTACTTGACTTCTTTACCCAGGGAAGTCTCAACCTCCCGTGGCCTTCATTTCCTCCGGCGGTCTCTCTGCTGCGAGGCCTTGGTCCTCCTTTCGACGGTGTCGTCATGTCTTAGGGTCTTCTCTGATGGCATCCATTGGAGTCTCAACCCCATGGATTGCACTTTCATCGCCCAGTGTTAACTCCGGGGTTGTTCCTTTCGTGCCTCGACCGCATCGGCGGCGTCATTAGCCGCCGAGCGGTTGGCACCTCGGTCAGACGCAGTCTCAAATCGCGAGCTTCGTTGATGGCAACTTCTTTCTTCTTGTGATTGTAATTTCTCTTCTTCGCCTCCTTGATTCTTTGTCGAGTCATCTGCGGCATCCTCCGACCTTGCTGCGGTGGAGGAGTTTCCCCCCTGGTGGCGCACCGAGTGACTTGGAGTGGGGTCACTCGTCTCCAAACTCATTTGTTTCGATTAATGGTTCACCGTTGGGCGGTGGTAGCACACCTTCAATAGGGGTTGGCTCGATGGGGTCCCCATTGTCCCGGTTTCATCGCCATTTCCCTTATTGCCTTTTCGAGTGAGTGGGGAAGTGGTAGCAACAACATCGGTGGCTATTTGCTAAACCACTCCCATAGGATCGATTTCGGTGTGTTGGAGGAATCTCTGGTCCCTCCATTAGTCTTTGCTCGTGAAGAATTCTTGATTCGTGCGCAATGCTTTGCATTTGCAACTCTTACGTAGCGTGACATTCTCAGTTCCTCGTCACTTTCGGAGAAGACATCAAGAAGAGGATGTGTGTGTTACGTAGCTTAGGAGATAGGGCGGATGCTTGCCTTCTCATGTGCTTCGGCTTCTTGACTTGCTTTGCTCTCTCCCTGTCCTTGTAGATTTGCGGGATGTCTAGCGATTGTCCTCATCAAGTCTTTGGGAGCACGATAGTTAGGCGAGGAAATTTAGCGGTTCCTCTTCTTCTTCTATGAACTCGGGCCGTTGAACTGTTCCCTTGACTTGCTCAACTTCCATTTTCTCCACTCACACGAGGCGATTTTAGATGTGCGGGTAAGGTGGAGATAGGATCATTACATCACTATCCGCAAATTTGGTTCTTCTTGTGCTTGGTGTGTGTGAGCTACAGTGCGTCTTTGGTTGCCTCTGCGTCGCCTTGGCGGACTTGGTTGTTTCATCAACTACATCCCGGAGACTCTTCTTCCGGTAGTCTCCGTATTTGTGCTAGGTGATAAGCCCGACTCGGTGGTTTCTCTGTTGGGCGACCGCTTGACGAGTCTTCTTCGTCTCTGGTTTGTACCAGGGGAATTTACAGTTGGGCGGTGTCCTCTCGAGTCTTGGCGGCAGTGCGGTCTTTGGTGTTTGTTTAGGGAGCCGCCGTGCAGGCTTGTCGGTTCTCCTCCTTTTGACGATTGGAGAAGGTATTTGTGAGTCCTTCTCGACCGCCGCTGCAGGGCGGGTGACACGTTTCTTTGGGGCGGGTGACTCTCTGCTGCGGGAGCGGGGAGCATGTTTGGTTTTCTTTCTTTGCGGGGCAACAGTGATCTTCTTAGTGCGGGCGACTTTCTTCTTGGCTAATTTGGAGAGAAGCGAGTTGTATCTTGAGGTCGGTGATTCCCCCTTTTGGTGTCGCTCTCTTGGCGTAAGCTCACCGAGCACCGAGAGAGGTTAGCTCACGAACATCCCTGTTGTTAACATGGAAGGCCTTCCCATGTCTAAGAGGACTCCTTTCACCTCAATAGCCGACCCAATTACCAGGCCATATCCCGGGATCCTCCAAATGTGCCATCTTCTTTGAAGGACTTGTTCCCACGTTAAGCGGTCTGCTTTGTAGATAAACTCATTGATTTATCTTCTTTTCTTTGATGATTGCATCCATCACAATAAGCTTTGCCTTTTGATTGGTCAAAGTTGCCAAATTTGATGTCGATACATTTGGCAACTATATCCAACAACTTGTGATAATCCTCCTTGTGATTTCTTGTTTCTTTGTGTATATTATTTTATCAAACAAAAGTCGGACTTGGCTATTTCTTTCCATCGTCGTCAAGTTTACATCGGCTTCTTTGATCTCGGATGCTCCCTGGCTTTGGTAGTGAGCAATATTCAGCCAAATCCTTGGCGGTGATAGTCATTGCCGCTTCCCGTGAGCAGGATGACTTGATTCCTTCATCGTGAATCTCGGCATTCACGTAGAATTGTGCGACCTCCTCCACATAGGTCATCGATATTCAGCGTTAGAAAGCGGTTTTAGTCGGACGTTTCCAACTTCTCGGCAATTTTCTTCACCAGGGTGTCGTCGGACCCTGCTTCACCATTAAATTCGAAATCCACCGTCGAACCGGTGTGGATTTGCTTTCCTAACTTAGTAAAGTCATAAGTTGGTGCCATTTCTCAGAATTATATCGAGAAAAATCTCAGAAATTGATTTGAAGGTTGATAGGGTTTGAGAGTAGTTTGTCTTTGCTTTTGAGAAAAAAAAATGAACGATTTTAGAAGTGTGAGAGAGAAACGGACGAAAATGGTTTAAATATGGTTTATGAAAGGGCGTGCGGCGGTTTTGAATTGTGATCGAAATCGGCTTGGATTTCGCATGACGCCTAGTGTGCAGCATTTATATCAATCATAAGCTTAGTGTGCGGCTTTATGTATACGTACACATCATCATTATCTTTGACGTGTTCCTTAAAACATTCCCGCTAAGTCAAAACGCATTTGCGTTTTTGTCACTTTGCTCATAAGTTATTGACTTATCTCTTAGGCGATTTAACTCTACTCCTGATTCTCTTAGTGACTCAACTATCGGTGACTTGGTGTAGTTGTCTTTCCGAAATCTGGTGATTTCTTTGGTGATTTTTGTTTTCGGCTCTTTTTCACTCCTTTTGTTCTAATACTCTTCTTACGATTAAATGCAGTGTCGGCTCACTCAATTAACCCCAACTCATGCTTGAGTTCTTCAAATCTTGACTCACATAATGGTTTTGTGAAGATGTCGGCTAGTTGTTTATCGGTTGAGATATATTCAAGATAATGTCCTTCTTTTCAACATGATCTCTTATGAAATGATATCGACATCAATATGTTTTGTTCTTGAGTGCAACACAGGATTTTGAGTGATTGCAATGGCACTTGTGTTATCACACATGATTGGAATTTCTTTTTCTTCAACTTCATAGTCTCTCATTTCTTTGTCTCATCCATAGGACTTGGAGCAACAATTTTGCCGCTTGACTATGTATTGCCGCCTCATTTGTAGAGGTGGCTATTGAGTTTTGCTTCTTGCTAAACCGGGAAAAGTAGTCTGTTTCCTAGCATTTGACATGTGCTGAAGTGCTCTTCCTGTCCACTCTGCATCCGGCATAGTCAAGAGTCCGAATAGCCAATTAGCTTGAATCCACCTTCCTTTGGATACCATAGGCCTACTTCTTGGCTTCCTTTCAAATATCTCAATATTCTCTTAGGCTTCTTTGTCATATGGCTCTCTTTGGAGCAGATTGAAATCTTGCACATACACTACAAAGACAAAGGTGATGTCGGCGCTTCTTTGTGAGATAGAAGCAATGATCAATAAGTGCTCTGTATCTTGTTTGATCCGGCTTGCCATCTACATCCATGTCCATTTTGGTGATGTGTTCATTGGTATTTTTCTGAAGACTTCTCCTCCATACCAAATTTCTTCATTAAGTCTCGGTGTATTTTGTTTGACTTATGAAGGTTCCATCCTTGTTTGTTTCACTTGAAGTCAAGGAAGAATGTCGACTCTCCCATCATGCTCATTTCAAATTTACTTTGCATGAGGTTTGAAAATTTTCACATAGCTCTTTGTTAGTG
Source organism: Rehmannia glutinosa (assembly GCA_016081115.2). Lineage (NCBI taxonomy): Eukaryota > Viridiplantae > Streptophyta > Magnoliopsida > Lamiales > Orobanchaceae > Rehmannia > Rehmannia glutinosa. The sequence goes on along the minus strand of CM071931.1, from coordinate 37,026,917 downwards.
GATCCAAAAATGATGTCATCCACATATATTTGAACAAGCAAGTATACTCTTCTTGTCTTGAATTAAAAAAGTGTTCTATCTACTTTTCCTTTTGTGAATCCATTTTCGATTAGGAATTGTGACGAGGGTATCATACCATGCTCAGGTGCTGTTTCAATCCATACAAGGCTTTCTTGAGTTTGTATACCTTGTCTCCAAGAGTCTTACTGCTCAAATCCACGGAGGTTGTTCAACATACACTTCTTCTTCCAATAAACCATTTAGGAATGCACTTTTCACATCCATTTGATATACGGTGAAATTCTTGTGAGCTGCATAGGCAAGAAACATCCTTATAGCTTCCAATCTTGCTACGAGGGGCAAATGTTTCATCAAAATCTATCCCTTCTTCTTGGCAATATCCTTTGGCTACGATCTTGCTTTGTTTCTTACCACAGAGCCTTCCTCGTTCATCTTATTTACGAATACCCATTTGGTTCCAATAACATTTTGATGTATGGGTCTTTGCACTAGTTCCCATACTTTATTTCTCTCAAGCGATTGACTCTTCTTGCATAGCTTGAATCAATGTGCGTCGTCAATGCTTGTGACATATCTTTGGGCTCTATTTGCGAAATGAAGCATGTGAACATTGCTTCTTGTTGAGTTACGGATCTTGTCTTGACACCTTCTCTTATATCTCCAATGACAAGTTACGGTGGATGGTCTCTCGGCCATCTTACGTCAGGTTGGAGTAAGTTATTTGGATTGATCGACTTTTTTGTGTTCTTTGTGGTCGACTCTTTCGTGGTCTTATTTGCAAATTTTCAATTGTTTTTGAGTTTTGTCTCATCTTCTTGAATTGATAATCCCGGCTTCAACTTCAAAGATAGGGACTCTTACGTATGATTGGATGATTGACTTATCGGTGACTCTTCAATGTCTTCTCCATCTACATTTGGTTCATCGAATACTACATGAATGGATTCCTCTGTAACCATAGTTCTTTAGTTGAGTATTACGTAGGCTTTGCTTTGGTGAGTATCTAAGAAGATACCCTCATCGACTTTAGCATCAAAAGCCTTTAGGTTGTCTTTGCCATTGTTGTGAATGAAGCATTTACATCCAAATATTACGAAATATGCAACATTTGGTTTTCTTCGATCCGGATCTCATAGGGAGTCTTTGTCAATTTGTCTGTTTATCATACATCTGTTTTGGGTGTAGCAAGTGTGTTGATTGCTTGACCCAAAATCTTTTTAGTAACCCTGCTTGACTAACATGGTCTTCTTTGCTTCTTTGAGGGTTACTGTTCCTTCTTTCGCAACTCCATTCTGTTTGTGGAGTCCTTGCTGCGATAGTTCATGACCAATACCATTCTCAATAAGATCTTGAGTTATTATTCCATTGACAAACTCGGTTCCTCTATACGATCTTATTTTGATAATGGTTTGACTCTTCTCATTTTGAATCCTCTTCATCATGTTTGTGGTAGTTTATGTAGAGTTTCTTTCTTCTTGCACATGAATATTGTCCATGTATATCTTGAGTAGTCATCTACTACCACCAAGGTGTATTTCTTTCCACTTATCTTTGTTTGGTTCCCTTTGGGCCAAATAGATCCATATGAAGCGGATCTGATATTCTTGTTGAGGATGGGCATGTCTTTTCTTTGAATGACGACTTGATTTGTTTTCCCTTCGACATGCATCACATATACTCTCCTTCTTGTATATTGAGTCGGAAGTCCTTCTACAAGATGGCTTCTTGCCGACTTGTTAATTGTCTTGAAATTCGGGTGACTAAGCTTTTTGTGCCACGACCAACTTGATTAATTTGTGCTCTTTGCTAGGCAGTCTTTGGGTGTTGCGATTGACCAATCCACTACATACATATTCTTCTGTCTACATCCTTGCAAAGACAACTTCATTTGATTCAATATCCTTGATTTGGCATATACCCATGTTGAATCCAACATTGTAGCCCTTGTCCGCAGAGGCCGATGATACTCGATAAGTTGAAGTTGAGTCCTTCAACATATGCAACATCTGTGATTTCTAATCCATTCCTCTTGATGGATCCAATGCCTTTTATTTCACCGGGAGCTTCATTTCCTCCAAATATGACTTTGGCTCCTTTGACTTCCTTGAATTTTGTGATTTCTCTTATTTCTGTCATATGCGGAGCGGCCGCTATCCATGTACCAGGTTCCTTGGCACTCAGTTTGTTCCTTGAACTGCAATCAAGGAAATTAAGTTTTAGGTACCCATACTTATGCAGGTCTGAGGGGTTAAATTGTAAGATGATCCAACCAACCTATAGCCAAATGATTTGACTAAGAGGTTGCCATCTATCGAGTGCCATAATCATAATTAATCCTGGCAAATTGCTTGGGGATTCTAGGTTCATACATTTGTCTCTTTTGTCTGTATGCCTGCATATGTGTTTTAGCAATTGCCTTCCTTGGGTAATTTTGGTGTTTTTGAGTGTAGTGCCTAGAGTGCATATGTGTCTTTGATGAAAGCTCTTATACTTTTGGAATGGCCTTTCTTTGAGTTCTAGGCCTTTGCCATTTGGGCTTATATTCCATAAGTCTATCTTTGATAGTTCACATTATTCCAATCACTTGGCTTGGATATTTTCTACCATTCCCATCATATGTATTTCTTTTATGGATTTTCTGGGATTTTTGGTAGCTCTGCTTCCTTTTACTGAGTATTTTCTGTTAGGAGTTTCTTTGAGGACTGGTGAATCTCTTCTCGGTTGTCCTTTCAAAGACACTCAGCTCGGTTGTTTTCCTTTCCTTTGTAACCAAGACCAGTTTGCTTAGTATTGTGCTTTGGAGTGAATGTGTGTGCACCATTTAGAGTTTTGGATTTTCGGACTCTTCATGACTTGAAGATCCTTTTTCCAACATTATTCTTGAGGTTTGACATGGCACAGAGGAATTAAATCTAGCTTTGTCTTGTCTCCACATTCTCTTTGACTCATAATAAGATCATCCAATGATTTAGATGCCTTAGTGAATGAGGCAATAACATTCTTGAGGTCATTCTCCTCTTTTCTATAGCAGCAATTTCGCTATTAATTTAGCATTTTCACCTTTAACCTTTCATTCTCAATGACTATTTGACTTAGAGTACTCGGCTCTTAGTCGGCTTTGAGTTTTGACTTTTGAGTAGGCTGTTTTCCTCATTCAATAGTGTGTGTGAGGATTTAATATGTTCAAAATCTTTCATCATTTTGCCTAATGAATCATAAAGACAAGTGGGTGATGAAGTGTGTGTGTCACGTCACTATCACTAGTGTACGAGCTTGTTGAGTTAGATTGTACCTCATCTTCTTGATCTTGTTCTTTGGCCATTAAGCGGATCAAGGCTTCTTGAGTCACTTGAATAGTCGGCTTCTTTGCTCTCTGAATCATTTGTCTCTCTTGACTTGGCTGTCTCGCGATCTGCTGACCATCATTGCCTTTTTCTTTTCTTGTCTTCTTTCTCGAAGACCTTTCTTTCTTCTTCATTCTGTACTTGTTGACTACGAGGATATGAGCGATCAATGGCATAGTGACCTGGTTGTCTACAATTCCAACATAGATATTGACCTTTTGATCGACTCTTTTTCTCTCTTGAGTTGTCGGCCCTTTGATACTCAACTTGTTGATGATTTGTTCTCTTGGTTGGCCTATCATCCCTTGATTTGGAGGAGTGAGTGTCTTCCGGAAGATTCACCCTTTCCTCTCTTGTAGTTCTTGTTAAAGAACTTGTTAAATCTTTTAACCATCGGGGCTATTTCTTCGGGTCAATTGCTTCTTTGACCTCGGCTCTCTTCCCATCTTTGACAATTAGAAGCATTTGTTTTGGGTACATTTGTCTCTTCTGGTCTTTCCTTCTCGGCTCAAACTCGTAGGCTTTGAGGTCTAAGAATAACTCATGATTGGATGTCTTTGATAGGTCCATGGAGTGTCTCGGTGCCATGACCTTCATTTCCCATTCATTTGGAAGACTCTTTAGGATCTTCATACACATTTCATTGTGTATATTCCTTTCCAAGTGTAGACTGGCTCATTTGTGATTTTGTAAACCGAGCATCCTGTTGATCCAGGTTCTCTCCTAAGATCATTTTGAAATTTTCAAATTTTTGTACCGCTCTTGATAATTTGTTTTCTTTGATTTGCTCACGAGCCTTCACAAATTAATGTCGGCTTGTCCCCGATTTCTTTAGCCGTTTTGCATGATTTGACTTTATTGAACATGGCTTTGTCAAGGTTTTGTAAAGGATGTCCTTGGCTACATTATCCAGGTTGTATCTTTTGTCATCATTTGTCCACTCGGTTCTTGGTTTTCAACCGATCGGGTCTAGGAGCTAACATCTTCTTCTCCTTGATTCTGCGGCTCTTCGTCTGCATTTGTGTTCACCTTTAATATTTGTAGAGGCCCATCTTCTATCACTATCCACATCTCATCATGTGATAGATGAGCACGCATCTGAATTTTCCAATCATCAAATTCTTCAATAGTGAACATAGGGATGCGTGTCAAATTTGCTTCCATGATGATGACTTTAAATAAAAAGAGTTTTGAAAGTTTAAGTACTAAAGCGGACTTTGAAAAGTTTGGAGATCTAGTTCGATAACCGGTGCGGAGGGTTCAATGAACCAACCGCTCTCGATACCACTTGTAGGTCCCAAGGGGTGTAAGTGTAAGGTTTAGAAGGGGGTTGAATAAACCTTACCAAATTTTCGATTTAGTCCTTTTAAATCTCTGAGTTAATTCTACATTTGTGTCCTTGATGGACGATCGAATTAGTCACTCGGTAGAGTTAATCTCTCAATGAGATTTCAATTTGTTTGTTGATGGAGTAACTCAATTTGTTAGCTACGATTTAACTCAATTGTGGTTTTATTTTATTGGAAGACTTAACACCCTTAAGTTTGATTAAGCAAGATTTTAGAGCTTGATTTAGTACTTATAAATTATCAAATGGATAGCAACTTTATCGTGAGATATAAGCAATTAAAAGTGCGGGAATTTAAAAGGCTGAAATGTAAATGACACAAAGTAAAGTTTTTATAGAGGTTCGAAGATGGGGTAATTCTTCTACTCCTCTCTTCTCCAACTCTGGAGGAATCCACTAAGTAATGATCGGTTTACAAGCGGTAGCAGTCCATATACAAGTCTTGATCACAACGTGCCGACTTGATCCTTAGGGACTTAGTGAGACGCCTTGATCACTCGGTGGCTTCTCAAATGCGACTCGGCTTCTTCACGGGCATTTGCCTTGTTACTCTGACTCACTTGCTCAAGCTCTTTGGATTTGATCACGAAGCCCTCCAAAAGCTTAAGACTTGGTTCAACCTTGAACCTTTCTACAATCCTTCTGGAAAGTAGACCCCTTGTTTTGAGTATTTTTCTCTTCAACTGATTGAAGTTCTCTTTCCTTCACAGGTGAGTGTTGGATTGATGTACTTGAAATGTAGGCTTGAGGATTGAGATTGTTTGATTTTTCTAATGTGCTTGTGTATCTCACGTATGTGTCATTCATGCATCCTTCTCTCTCAAACAAACTCCTCGGCCTTTTATAGTGGACTTTCAAAAATTTGCCCGTTGAAGAGATAGGCTTATTTTTGAAAGTCACTTTGCGATCGTTGGATTGCGAGTTCTTGGAATTGCCATTTCCTCGTATGAATTGTTCTTTCACCTTTTCGAGTTCGACACGGTGTAGTGCTTCCCATTGGTTCATTCCATTTGCACGCTTGGGGGTGAGCACTCAGAAAGGTGGTATGGAGATATTACTTGTTTAAGTAAATCTCTTGATTTACGTAACGGTTCTTTCTGATTATCTCGACTTATTTGCATTTCCTTGCTTTCCCAGGTGACTTAGAGTCGACTTCCAATCATGGATGACTCTTGTCACTTCAACTTGAGACTTGGCTTTTCTTGGTGACTTGGTGATGCTCCACTCATTTGCATCTCAGTGCTTCTTGTGAGTTCATCTACTCCTCTTTGCCACATTGGTGTTTCACAACGGGGTCTTCCTTCCATTCTTCATTTGTCTTCTTGCATGTTGGGCGTGGTGACTTAACTTAGCAGCGACTCTAATTGTTACAATACATTTTTACACGAGGAATTGGGGAGCTAACTTTCTATTCTAAGTTTTACATGGCATTCATCAAAATCTAAACAATAAAATTCTATGACTACCAACTTGCTTTATTTCTCACAACATATCCTTCCTCATTTATCTTGTTTGAATACCCACTTAGTACCAATAACATTTTGGTGGGTAGGCCTTTTTACCAATTCCCAAACTTTATTCCTTTCAAATTGATTCAACTATTCTTGCATAACTAGAATCCAATGAGTGTCATCCAATGCTTGTGACACATCATTTGGCTCGATTTCATAAATGAAACAAGTAAATATGGTTTGATGTTGAGTCTTGGACCTGGTTCTCACTACTTCTCTAACATCTCCAATGGTAACTCGGGTGGATGGTCTCTCAACCATCTCACACAGTTGGAGTAAGTCTCTTTGGATTAAGTCTTCTTACTGAAATGACTAAGTTGTCTTGAACAATTTCTTCTTGATCATCATTATTTAGCCGCAAGCCTTCCAACTGTCTTTGAGATTTAGCTATCTCATCTTCATCAGGGTTGAGTCTTCTGATATCTGCTTCAACATAGGGACTCTTCTGAATTGTCGGTTGATTTATCTTTTTAGCTAACTCATCAATGTCTTCTCCATTTATATTAGGTTCATAGAAAACCACATGGATGAGACTCTTATGTGACATTAGTCCTCTTGTTGGCACTCGAATGCTTTACTCTCATTTGAGTATCCCAAGAAGATACCTTCATCATCTTTAGCATCAAAAGCTTTCAAGTTATCCTTGCTATTATTATGAATGAAACACTTCCTTCCAAAGAAATGAAAATATCAACATTAAGCTTTCGTCTGTCCAAATTTCATATGGTGTTTTGGACAATTTTGCCTATTTATCATACACCTATTACGAGTGTAACAAGCGGTGTTAATGGCTTGACTAACATGGTCCTTGCGACTTCTTTGAGGTTTGTTTCTTTTTTCAGCTACTCTACTCCGTTGTGGAGTTCTTGCGGTGATAATCATAACCAATACCATTCTCTGTGTAATACTGAGTTCTAATCCCATTGACAAACTCAATTCCTCTGTTAGACCTTATCTTGATAATGGTTTGGCTCTTCTCATTTTGGACTCTCTTCATAAGCAGTGGAAGTTTCTGTAAAGTTTCCTTATTTTTACACATAAAGATGGTCCATGTGTATCTTGAATAATCAACCACCACCACTAAGTTGTATTTATTTCTACTGATAATAGCTGGTTCAACAGGACCAAACAAATCCTTATGCAATATATGCAAGATCCTTGTTGAAGAAGGACATTGCTTATCCTTGAATGAAGACTTGATTTGCTTACCCCCGCCATGCATCACATATACTCTCTTTCTTGTACATCGAGTCGGCAATCCTTCCACAAGGTGACTCCTTGCAAGCTTGTTGATTGTCTTGAAATCCAAGTCACTCGACTTTTTGTGCCACATCCAACTTGATTAATTTGTGCTTTTTGCTAATAGGCATGTACTTGATGTAGAAGTAGACCAATCCACTACGCTCATATTTTTCTTTCTTGTTCCAGATAGCACAACTTCATTAGATTCAACATCATTGATTTGGCAAACACACATGTTGAATCCTAAATTGTAGCATTTATCACAGAGTTGGCTGATACTCGTGATTTAAATTCAACCCTTTAACATAGGCTACATCTGTGATTTCCAATCCATATTTATTTATGGATCCAATTCCTCTAATTTTCCTTGGAGCTTCATTTCCTCCAAATATGACTTTTGCTCCCCTTGACTCTTTGAAGTTGGATAAATTCTTCTTATTTCCAGTCATGTGTCTAGAAGAGCCACTATCCATGTACCAGGTTCCTTGGCACTCGGCTATGCCCTAAACTTATATCAAGGAAATCAAGTTTTAGGTACCCAAACTGTCGGAGTGCGGAGGGGTTAACACTATAAGGTGATCCAACCAACCTATAGCCAAATGATCTGACTCTGAGAGGTTCCCACCTATCATTACCATAATCATAATGAATCTTAGCAAATTGCTTAGGAGCTTTAGGAACATACATCTGTCTCTTTTTTCTATATGTCTGTGAGTGTGCTGGTGCATTTGCTTTCTTTGATAATATGGAAACTTTTGTGAATATTGGGCGTTGTGCTTGGGTGCATAAATGTCTTGATATTGATTCCTTTACCATGGGAATGACCTATATTTAGTTTGAGGTCTTTGCCCCTTGGGCTTGTATCCCATATGACTTGGTTGATATTTCATTTTATTGTTCCAATCGGCTGAGAAGCATAGTTTCTACCATTCCCTTCATATGGTTTTCTTTCTTTGAAACCTCTGTGGCTTTTGGTAGTTCGCTTTGACTTCACATAATATTTTTTGTTTGGAGTCTATTTTGATGGACTCTTCTAAATTTTGTTTGATTGTCCTTTTATCAAACTCAATTTGGCTTTTTACCTTTGCCTTTGTGGTCTAGGCCAACATGTGTGTGCTTGTGATTGTATGTAGGTGAAACATATGGTGCTTTTGGCTTTTGGATTTCCCATTGCTTGAGGATCCTTTTTCCAAAGTCACTTTAGGAGTTTGAGCATTGACAAAGAAATTAAATCCTAAGCTGCCTTATCTCCAATTTCTTTCAGTATCGTCATCAATTCATCAATGTTTTGGATGAGATTGAATGATGCAATCACATTTTTCAATTCTTTTTCCCTTACTTCCTATTGACTAAGTCTTCTTTGACCTTAGTTATCTCATCCTTGACTCTTTATTCTCATCAAAGAATGTGACTAAGAGTATTGACTCTTGATCATTTGTGAGTTTTGACTTTTGAGGTGGTTATTTTCCTCATTTAAGAGTGTGTGTGAGAATTTTATGTGCTCGAAGTGTTTCATTATTTTTCCTAATGAATCATAAAGATTTGTGGGTGATAAAGTGTGTGTTTGTGTCACTATCACTATCATCAGAATGTGAGCCAGATGGGTTAGAATTTACCCCATCTTCCTATTCTTTGGCCGTGAGACATATCAACACCTCTTCTTACGTATGGTCGGAGGAATAGTGCGCCTCCGTCTTTGTCGACTCGGCTATCTCCTTGCACTTAGTTGTGTCGGGTTCGACCACCATGGCTTTCTTTGTCTCCTGTCTTCTTTCCCTGATGGATTTTCTTTCTTCCTCCTTTCTGTATTTGTTGAGTGGTGGATAGGAACAATCAACTCCCAAATGTCCTAGCTGTCTGCAGTTCCAGAACAAGTTCTCAGCTTTCTGGTATTCAGCTCTCTGATTGTCAGCTCTCTTTGGAGTTCTTTCTTCCTTGCTCTTGGAAGGGGCTGAGTGTCACCTTGAGGTTTCACCCTTGTACCTTTTGTAGTTCTTATTATAGAACTTGTTGAATCTTTAAACCATTAGGGCTATTTTCTCTTGATCAATGGTGTCCTTAGATTCAGCTTTGTTTGATTTTCGCCAATAGAGCAATTTTGTCTTGGGTACAACTATATTTTCTTGCTCTTTCCTTCTGAGCTTAAATTCATATGCTTTTAAGTCTGAGAATAACTCATGGTTGGAGGTCCTTGTCAAGTCCATTGAATGCCTAAGGGCCATCACTTTCATTTTCCACTCAGCCAGGAGCGACCTTAGAATCTTTATATACATTTTCTTTTGTGTATATTGTTTTCCGAGAGTTGAAAGATCATTTGTAATCTCAGTAAATCTGGCATCCAGCTGATCCAGAGTTTCACCTTTAAGCATTTTAAAATTTTCAAATTTCTGTACGACAACAATTAACTTATTCTCCTTAATCTGCTCTGAGCCTTCACAGATTAGAGTAAGCTTTTCCCATATCTCACGGCGATCTGCAAGACTTGACTTTATTAAACATATCTTTGTCTAGAGTTTTATATAAAATGTCCTTGGCCACATTGTCCAAGTTATATCTTTTTCTATCTTCATTAGTCCATTCACTCCTTGTTTTTTCAACCATAGTAGGCCTTGGTGCTGCAACAGAACCCTCTTCAGCAGCAGCAACTCTCATAGATGTATTCACTTTCATGATTTGTATGGGTCCATATTCATTGACGAACCGTATTTCATCGTGCAGTGCTGAGAGATGTGCCTGCATACGAATTTTCCAATAATCAAACTCTTCAACAGTGAACATGGGAATGCGAGATAGATTTGCTTTCATGATAATAACTTTTTGAAAGAAAGTTTAAAAACAGTTAAGTGTTGAATCTTTGAAAAGATTGAGATTTAGTTCAGTAACCAGTGTGGAAGGTTCTTTGAACCAACCACTCTGATACCACTTGTAGGTCCCAAGGGGTGTTTGTGTTAATTCTAGAAAGGGGGGGATTGAATAAACTTAACTTGTTTTGGATTTTTGATCTTTAAATCGAGTTTCTACACAAGTAGAAGCTTAGTCCTTTCGAGGCATTAGTTTAACATCTACAGGAGAATTAACCACTCAACATACTCATTGAGTTTGTTGATAGAGTAACTCAATTTGAGTGAAGTGAGCTCTTTCGTGACTTGGTTTTTAACGATAGAAGTCTTACACCCTTTTTGTTAAATGGTTTTGCAATACTTGTTTTGATTAAGTTTTTTATCTGTTGAGTTTGGCAAATATATCATCGTGAGAATAAAATGTGCGATAAATAAAGTCTTTGAATAATAAAAGACACAAGGCAATTTATAGTGGTTCGAGGATGGGGTAATTCCTCTACTCCACTCTTCTCCAACTCTGGAGATAATCCACTAATGTAACAACTGTTACAAGATGGAAATAATGCCCGAGAAGCCTTGGTCACACAGCTAGCTCTACTCTTGGACTCAGCTTCTTCGCAAGACAGTTGTCTCACTACTTCAGCTCCTTCAAACCCTTCGAACTGATCACGAAGCCCTCCAACGGATTCAAAATTGGTTCTAACTTGAACCTCACCGCATTTCCTTCAATCAATGGATGTGCAGATCCCATTGTTCTTTAAAACAAATTTTCTCTTCAATTGGTTGAAGCTTTTCTTCCTTCACTGAGTGTGTTGGATAGATTGACTCGAGTGTGTAGGTCCCAAGGTGTGTGGTGTAAGGTTTAGAAAGGGGGGATTGAATAAACCTTACCAAATTTTTTATTTTAGTCCTTTTAAAATATTGTTCAACAGAGTTGACTCAAATTAGTTGTGTCCTTGGGGGATAGCTAAGTTTGCTTATTCAGCTAAGTTACCTACTTAACAAACTCGATAGAGCTGTTGATAGTATAACTCGGTTGCTTAAGCCAAATACTTAACTTAGTTGATTTGGTTTTTAACAGCGGAAGACTTAACACCCTTTCATTGATTTTAAAGCTTTTTGTAACACTTGTTTTAACACGTAGTTAATTATCAGTTGGATAACAATTTAACTAACATCGGATATAAAGTAAATGCGGGAATGTAAATCTTTGAAAGTAAATCGACAAAAGTAATTTTTATAGTGGTTGAAGATGGGGTAATTCTTCTAATCCACTCTTCTCCAACTCTGGAGGAATCCACTAAAGTGAGATCAAGTTACAAAGCAGTGAACAATCTTGAGATAGCCTTGATCACACAGCTGGCTTCTCCTGCGACTCAGCTTCTTCACGAGGCAACTGTCTTGCTACTTCAGCTCACTTTCAAGTCCTTGGATTTGATCATGAAGCTCCAACAAACTTGAAACTTGGTTCAACCTTGAACATTTATACAACCCTTCAACTTGGAAAGTAGACCCCTTTTGATCTGCAAATGTTTCCTCTTCAACTTGTTGAAGTTGTCTCTTCTTCACAGCTTGTGTTGGATCGAGTTTCTTCGAGTTTTAGGCTTGAGGAATATCTTGATAAGCTTTGAGAATTTTGCAGGTTAATTTCTTGAATATTGCTTAAAAGATCTGTGTCATTCGTAACCTTTTCTCAAATGCTTCCTCAGCTTTTCATAATTCACATTTGAAATTTGCCCGTTGAAGTGATAAGCTAGTTTTAAATGTCACTTTGTGTTCGTTGGCTTGTCTTTTCTTGTCTGCAGCCCTTGTGATGTTGATGTTTCTTCGTATTAATTGACTCTGCAGCTTTACAGATTCTGACACAAGGTGCAGTGTTTCCCATTGGCTCATTCCTTTTGCATATTTCTGGGCCAAACACTTTAAGACCTGGAAGCTTGACATATTACTATATCGAGTAATATTATTGACTTTATTCCAACAGATCTAAGTAAGTTGGCTTGACTTGATTGCTGCCTTTACCCAGGTGAATTGAGTCTGCTCCAATCATAAGATTGACTCAACTATCACTTCAACTGATAGACTTGGCTCTTTAAGATGACTTGACTGACACTTCTCATAGCAGTTCCTCAGCTGACTCTCCTTCAGTCGAGTCCTTGACTTCCATATTCGGTTGACACACGTGAGTCTTCATTCCGATCTGCGAGTTGTTGAGTTCTTGTAATCTTGACTTAGCTGACTTAACTCAGCTCTTCCAGTTCTATCTATTACAATACAGAATTACAAGGAAAATGGGGTGCCAACTTTCTAGTCTAAGTTTTACATGCTATCATCAAAATCTAACAAATAAATTTCCTAACAATTTCCTCTTATTTGATGATGCCAAAACTTAAAACATACAAAATAAGTAAAAAGCAAAATACAAGTTGTGCGGTAACAAAGAATGTATGCTTTTGAATAATCATTTTATCATAACATTCGTGTCCTTTACAAAGCTGTTTACATCAAGTAATAGAGCTATACATAAATACAACTATTCAACATGTATTTCAGCTAAGTTACATAGAGAATTAACATTACATGGAAATACACAGAGCTATTACAGAAGACTTACATCTATGTATTTACAACAAAGTAAAGTACATGAAGGGGTTCACAACACACTTCAACGCTTTTGCTGCTTCCTTCTTCTCTCTTCATCATCAGCTCTCTTCCTGTCATTTTCAGCTCTTTTTCTCCTCTTCTCCTTTTCATGTCTCTTCTTCTTCACATACGCCGCCTTTAGCAATAGGGTCATCCCTTCACTTCCTCTCCTCCCATTCGCGGGTAGATCTTTCGTTCTCTACTTCTTGCCTTCTAATTGCTTTGGCATTCTTGCATGCAACCTCAAGGTTAGCAAGGTGATCATATCAACCCAATATATGAGACCCTTCTTCTGCGGATCCACATACTTAACATCCTTTGGTCTTGGCGCGGTTGAGAACCTCTCCCCCGCCACCATGTCTTCCCCCTTCCTCGACTCAACTCCTTCCTCGGGGAGTATCTTTGTATTGGAGCCTTTGACTTTCCAGTGAGTGATTCTTTGGAAGTTGGTCGCTTATCGGTGATTTACACAAATCAGTCCTTCTCCCAATACAAATCCCAGGCTTGAGGCGAGAGTCATCCTTTGAAAATATTCTTTTGCTTTTATAGTTTGAAACTCCCCTAGAGATGCGGGCTTAGATCAAGATCGGTATAACAAATTCGCTCGGGGCTTTATTGCAAGATAGTCCTTTCTAGGCTAGAGGACCACCATATTATTTTCTAATCTCTTGAACACGCGCAGATTGCCTCTCGGCTATCTTCTCAAATGCGGCTTCAATGGCCTTCTTTGATTCTTTCATAGCCATCTCAACTTTCTTCTCAATGGATGACTCACTTGCAGCGACTTGCTAAGAATGGAAGCGATGACATCACCTTGATGTGGGGTTTTAGCATACATGAGTTTCAAAGGAAGGTTTTTAGAAATTCCTTCCCCCTCAGCTGTGTCACTTTTCTTCGCCTCCTTATCACTCCTCTTCTCTTCCTTCAATACCTTTAAGACCTCATCTTTCCCCTTTTTGGCATCATCACCAAATGGAAGGGTTAGCCCAGGGAACAAACCACTCAGAAGGAAATCAAGTCGGCTGAGTGTTGAATTTTGCTTTGAATATGCTGTGGAGTGGCCTTTTCGGAAACTCTGACCGAGTATCCTTCGACTCAACTGTCACCAACTTCATCTTAGGCATTAGAAGACTGGACTTTTGATTCATGTTGTCTTCTAGGCAGGTAATTTTGGCCTGGTGGTGATGCTTAAGAAGCTCCATGTCCGACTTGTGCGATGATTCCACTCTGACCATGTACTCCTTTATTCTCTGCTGAAACATTGATGTATCCGCATTCTATAATAACATCTTTGAAAATAGGGCTTTGAAGTAGCGGACCTGCTCTGAGCGCATGGAAGTCTGTTGTGCATCCCATTCCTTTATTCGAACAATAATCCCTCTCAAATCAGCAGTGAGGGTTGCATCCCGATTGTCCAAGTGAAGATCCAGAGATGCCTGGTGGCGTTCCATCTTTTCAATCTCTTCACAGATTGTCTTGAAGGCTTCACGAAACTCGGCTGTCGGATTCGACTCAGCTTATAGCCACACTGCATCAAAATTAAAGTCCATTGGCACAATCGAATCTATGGGAATGACGGGCTCTTCTTGCACGGTATATTTCTCCTGTTCTCTGGCAGACGCTGCTCCCATGTCTGGCAGTTCAGCAGTGAAGGGAAACATATCTTCAAAAACATCATCGCGAACAAATGGAATCTCCGAGGGGAGAGTCTTCCCTTGTCCTTCATGCATAGTACCAGCTCTCTGTGCCCCGGCTGTGGCTGCGTCATCAGCATATATCGCAACTGTGGGAGCCTGCGAGAGAGCTATTGGAGTCGTTACTGCTGCAGTTGTGGTAGCCTGCACAGCTGACTCTGTTGCAGCTTGAGCAGTTGAATGTGTTTTCTCAGCTGAGTAGGTTTTTCCATTTGAGTTACCTGGTCCTCAGTTGTCTCATCAACGTCATCTGAATTTGATGTAACCTTAGGAGATGGCTCATCATCAAAATTGAATCTCATGGGGTTGTCTTATCACTGACATAACTCTGAGATTTATGAACATCCTCAGCCTTGTCCATTAAAGAATCTTCAGGATGGGTGGACTCGGCTTCATCCTCGGATCCCAAAAATGATGTGTCAATGTGTTCTTTGGAGTCACGAAGGGCGCTGATCTCCTCTTTTGCAGCAGCTACTTCAATTTGAGGAATGTTCTGTTTTTCCGGTACTTTACCTAGGGAAGTCACAACCTCCCTTAGGCTTTCTTTACCCCCAGCAGTCTCAATCGCTATAGGGCCTTCAATAATCCCTTCGTCAGACTCAGCTGTCTTAGGGTCTTCTACATTGGCATCCTTCGGAGTCTCAACTCCTTGGATTGCGCTTTCATGGCTCAGAGTCTCAACTACCGGGGCCTCTCCATCCTTTTCCTTAGCTGCGATGAGCGGCTTCATCGCTACCGCACAACAGAGGAAATCTCAGCTGAGACAGACTCAACTGTCCGAGCTTCATTAATTCCACTCTGCTTCTCAGTGATATTCTCTTCTTTGCCTCCATACTTCTTTGTTTTGTCTCCCACCGCATCCTCCGACCTTACTGTGGTGGAGAGAGTTTCCCCCTCAGCTGGTGCACCAGCTGAGTGAATGACAATAGGGTTACTCTGCTCCTGAGACATGGCTGTAGTTTCCTTTGAGTAGTCAACCGTATGGGCAGGTGTCTCAACGCCTTCTTCAGGGGTAGGCTTATCTTGGGTGCCCAAATTCCCAGATTCATCGCTATGTCCCTAAGAGCCATCAGTAGAGTGCACGGGGGACGTGGTCGATGCAATGACGGTTGCAATCTCCTACGCCACTCCCAAAGGATCAGTCCGAGGAGAGACTTTGGAGGACTCTCCTGGACCTTCTTGAAGGTTCAGCTCGTGCATGGCTCTTGATTTTTTAGTGGTTTGCTTATAGTAGCTGGATCTATCTTTTCAATGCTGCTGTCAGTGGAATCCACAAGATGTTCATGAGTCCCTGTATGCAAACAAATCTTGGATTTCTCCAAGGCTTTGGCTCGCTCCTCGACTTTCTCCTTCTCATCCTCCTTAATAGCCCTAAGAGTATCCATGCAAAACTCTTTATTCAGAGCTTCTTGGATGGATACATTTTCAAGGAAGCTAAGCAACTCATCTTCTTTATCAATGAACTCAGGGCGTGTGATCTACTGCATGGAGTTCCAACTTCTAATTCCTCCAATTCCTTAGCCTGTCTGGATTTCCGGATATATTAGAGAGTACATGATAAGATCACTATCATCATCTTTCTCTCCGGCCTCTGGAATGGTTTCTTAATGGAGCTTGCTCCTCCTCAGACTCAACTGCATCGGTCTGATGGGTGAGACAACCTGTTCTTCCACGGTCTTGGCTGTCTCAACTACTTCTTTCTCTCATGATTGTCTCCCACACTGAGATGGGTCTTACGCTCTTTGCTAATCAAAGATTAGCGATCTTCTCGGGCTCAACAACTTTTTTCCTGAGAGTGCTCTTCTTGAGCATCAGTAGTCTCACTAGTCGTCTCCGGCTGAGTACTGGACTCGGGTGTCTTCTCAGATGCATACTTCTTAAACAACCATCTTCTTTTGGTTGCAATCAACGAAATCTCTGGTTCCATTCCTGTAGGCTCTTCAAGGGTGAAGGCATGTGTTTCAATAGAATCTTTCTTAGAAGCAGCTGCCTTCTGAGACTTGTCAGTCCGCTTCTTCTTCACGACTAGAGAAGGAATTTGGGGTTCCTCCACAGTCTCGGCTGCAGGGGCCGGGGCATCGGCTACATGGGCAGGGGCTTTTGGTTTGGCTGCATGGGCAGGTGCTTTCTTTGTCTTGGCTGCTGGGGCAGGGGCAGGCTCCGATGTCGCAACTCTCTTCTTAGAGATCGGCTTCAGGGAGAGCGCTAGAAAGGTTTTAGTTGTGTCTTCGGCAGGGTCGAGATTCGCCCTCACTGGTATCCGTCTTCCTCGCATGGGCCTTCTTCTGTGCACCAAAAAGGTTCGCCTTGAACATCATCTTGTTTGCATGGAATGACTTTCCATGGCGCAATGCGCTCCCCTTCACTTCCATCAGGTTACCAATGACAAGGCCATAACCCAGCGAACATCCAAAGGTCCCATCTTCCTTATAGGACCTATTGATCACATTTTGGCACACTCGGCTGAAAACAAACTTAGCCCAACTCACCTTCTTGTCTTGCATGATTGCAACCATCACAATCAGCTTAGTCTGAGAAAGCTGATTGAAACTCCCAAATTTCATATCCACACACTTGGACACGATGTCCATCAGCTTATGGTTGTCTTCCTTCAGAAAGTCTTTCTTAGCTGTATACACAGCTTTAGCAGCATACTCGGCTTTGCAACTTCCTTACAAGCTGTAGCCAAGTTGACATCCTTCTCAGCGATGTCCTTCATTCCTTCAGACGGTAAGAAACAGTGCTCAGCAAGGTCCTTTGTAGTTATTTTAATGGCCTTGCCGTAGACGGATGAACGGATTTCATCGTCATGCATCTCGCGTTCACATAGAACATTGCCACTTCATCCAGATAAGTATGCGTGAAGTGCATCGAGAGAAATTCCTTCATACCAGACTTCTCGATCTTTTCAGCTATCTTCTTCACCAGGGCCTCATCAACGCCCTATTTGATCATGCCCTTGAAATCCACATACGCTCCAATGTGGATTTTCTCAGATAGCAACGCAAAACCATGATTTGCAGTCATTTTCAGCACTTTTAACCGATTAAAAACACGAAAACTGAACTTAGAAGATTAGGGTTTCGAACTTGTTTGTAGAGAGAATTTTGTTTCTAGCGGGAGACGAGTAAGTTTGTGTGAGGAGAGTGAAAATGAAATTTCATATATATGGGACATGAAAGGATGGTTTTTGGAATTTGAAAAAATTGATCAAAATCAACGGTCAAGATTAAGCCTTCAAAACCGCATTAATTTCCCCACATTAAATGCAACAACATTTATATCCAATCATATGGTTTACTATGCAACTTTTTGTACTGACAGTCATAATTACGCTGACGTCATCCTTAAAAACATTCCCGCTCAATTAAAACGACTGCGTTTTTGTCATTTAGCTCATAAATGATTCAACTCTCATCCAAAGTGACTTAACTCTGCTTCTCTCTTCACATAACATCATTCAATTTGTTAGCTAACTCGATCTGGTGACTTCCCGACTAAATTTGTTTCACTTCATTTGAAATGTGAAACTTGCTTATTTTCCATTTTCTCAGTCTTCTGAGTAATCTAACTCAGCTCAATTAACCCTAACTCATTCCTGAGCTCTTCAAACCTTGATTCACATAATGGCTTTGTGAATATGTCAGTTAACTGCTTATCAGTTGAGATGTATTCCAAAGTGATATCTTTATTTTCAACATGATCTCTTATAAAATGATATCTGACATCAATGTGCTTTGTTCTTGAATGCAACACTGGATTATGAGTGATTGCAATAGCACTAGTGTTATCACACATAATTGGCATCTCTTTTTCTTCAATATCATAATCTCTCAGCTGCTATCTCATCCATAAGACTTGGGCAACTTGTTTGCCACTGACTATGTGCTCGCTTGTCACTGTGTGGATGTAGCTATTGAGTTTTGTTTATTGCTGAACTAAGAAACCAACCTATTTCCAAGCATTTGACATGTACCCGAAGTATTATTCCTGTCAACTCTACATCCAACATAGTCTGAGTCTAAGTATCCTACCAGCTTGAATCCTCCTTCCTTTGGATACCATAAGCCGACTTCCTAGCATCTCTTCAAATACCTTAGGATTCTCTTAGCTGCAGTCATGTGGCTCTCTTTTGGTGCAAATTGAAATATAGCACATACACCTACTGCAAAGGTGATGTCTGGCCAGCTTGCTGTTAGATAGAGCAAAGATCCAATTAGAGCTCTATATCTGGTTTGATCAACAACTTTGCCATCTGCATCCATGTCCATCTTGACTGATGTATCCATATGAATCTTCACAGAAGACATCTCTTCCATACTTGGTTTGGCTTATGAAGGTTCCATCCTTCAATTGCTTGACTTGCAATCCTAGGAAGAAAGTCAGCTCTCCCATCATGCTCATCTCAAATTTGCCTTGTATGAGGTTTGAGAACTTGCCACACAGCTTTTTATTTATGGATCCAAAAATGATATCACCCACATATATTTGAACAAGCAGTATACTCTCTCCATCTTGAATCCTTAAGAGTGTTCTATCAACCTTGCCTTTGGTGAATCCATTGTCAATTAGAAACTGAGACAATGTATCATACCATGCTCTTGGTGCTTGTTTCAATCCATATAATGCTTTCTTGAGCTTGTACACCTTATCTCCAATAGTTTTCTGCTCAAAATCTGGAGGTTGTTCAACATAGACTTCTTCCTCTAACAGCCCATTTAGTAATGCACTCTTCACATCCATTTGATATACATTGAAGTTCTTGTGTGTAGCATAAGCAAGAAACATCCTTATTGCTTCCAATCTGACAACAAAATCAAATGTTTCATCAAAATCTATACCTTCTTCTTGGCAATACCCTTTGGGTACCAATCTTTCTTTGTTTCTTACAACAGATCCTTCCTCATTCATCTTGTTTCTGAATACCCACTTAGTACCAATAACATTTTGGTGGGTAGGACTTTGAACTAATTCCCATACTTTGTTCCTTTAAAACTGATTCACTCTTCTTGCATGGCCTGAATCCAATGTGTATCTTCCAATGCTTGAGACACATATTTAGGCTCTATTTGGCAAACAAAACGAGTGAACATTGCTTCATGATGTGCTCTGGATCTGATTCTTATGCCATCTTTAACATTTCCAATGACTAACTCAGGTGGATGGTCTTTCAGCCATCTCACATCAGGTTGTAGTAAGTCTACTGGATTCAGCCGTCTCGCAGCTAAGTTGTCTTGTACAGCTTCTTCATCTTCATTCAGCTGTAGACCTTCCAGCTGTCTTTGAGATTCAACTATCTCATCATCATCAGGGTTGAGTGCTCTCACTTGAGCTTCAACATAAGGACTCTTTTGAATAGTAGGCTGATTCAGCTTATCAGCTAACTCATCAATATCTTCTCCATTCACATTAGGTTCATCAAAAACCACATGGATAGACTCTTCTGTGACCATAGTCCTCTTGTTCAGCACTCTATAGGCTTTACTCTCAGCTGAGTATCCCAAAATGATACCTTCATCAGCTTTAGCATCAAAAGCCTTCAGATTATCCTTGCCATTGTTATGGATGAAGCATTTACATCCAAATATTTTGAAATATCCAACATTTGGCTTTCTCCCTGTCCAAATCTCATAGAGAGTCTTGGTCAATTGCCTATTAATCATGCATCTATTCTGAGTATAGCATGTTGTATTTATGGCTTCAGCCCAAAATCTCTTAGGCAATCCGACCCACTAACATAGTCCTTGCGACTTCCTTGAGAGTTCATTTCCTTCTTCCAGCCTACTCCATTTTGTTGTGGAGTTCTTCTTCTTGATAACTCATGAGCAATACCATTTTCAACAAAATACTGAGTTTTAATCCCATTGACAAACTCAGTTCCCCTGTCAGATCTTATCTTTATAATGGTTTGACTCTTCTCATTTTGAACTCTTCTCATCAGCTGAGGTAACTTCTGCAGTGTTTCCTTCTTTTTAAACATGAAAATTGTCATGTATATCGTTAATAATCATCCACCACCACTAAGATGTATTTCTTTCCACTGATGCTAGCTGGCTCAAATGGACCAAATAAATCCATATGCAACAGATGCAATATCCTGGTTGAAGAAAGACTTGACTTATCCTTGAATGATGATTTGATCTGCTTTCCCATCTGGCATGCATCACATATACTTTATTTCTTTTACAATGAGTCTGGCAATCCTTCTACAAGATGACTCCTTGCAAGCCTGTTGATTGTCTTGAAATTCAGATGACTAGGCTTGTTATGCCACAACCAACTTGATTAGGTTGTACTCCTTGCTAGCAGACGTGCTTGGAGTAGCAGTAGACCAATCTACCACATACATATTATTTTGCATTGTTCCTTGTAGCACTATTTCATTGGACTCAGTATCTTTGATCTGGCAAATTCCCATGTTGAATCCTACATTGTATCCTTTGTCACAGAGTTGGTTGACGCCTAACAGGTTGAAGTTGAGGCCTTCAACATAAGCAACATCTATGATCTCCAATCCATTTTTCTTGATGGATCCTGTGCCTTTGATCTCCCCTGGAGCTTCATTTTCTCCAAATATAACTTTAGCACCTTTAATCTCCTTGAACCTTGACATATTTCTCTTGTTTCCTGTCATATGTCTGGAACAACCACTATCCATGTACTAGGTTCCTTGGCACTCAGCTGTTCCTTGAACCTACAATCAAGGAAATCAGTTTTTAGGTACCCATACTTGTCTGGGTCCTGGGGGTTTGTGCTATAAGATGCTCCAACCAACTTATAGCCAGATGATCTGACTCTAAGAGGTTGCCATCTATCAGTATCATAATCATAATGCACATTAGCAAATTGCTTGGGGGTTTTAGGATCGCATTGTCTCTTTTGTCTATATGCATGTGTGTTTTTTGATTGCTTTGTTGGGATAGTTATGAAATCTCGAGTGTAGTGCTTGGGTGTATATATGTGCCGATAATAGCTCTTTTGCTTTCGGAATGACCTTTGCTGATGTTGAGGTCTTTGCCATTTTGGCTTGTATCTCATAGGTCTTTGCTGATGTTTCATATTATTCCAATCAGCTTGGTTTGGATAGTTTCTGCCATTCCCATCAATTGTATTTCTTTGATGAAATTTTTAAGGGCTTTTGGTAGCTCTGTTTGTTGCTTACTTAGAGTATTTTGTTTGGAGTCTCTTTGAGAGACACCGTCGAATTTCTTCTCAGTTGTCCTTTCAGCATACTCAACTGGCTTCTTTCCCTTTCCTTTGTAACCAAGGCCAGTATGATTGTGATTGTGCTTTGGAATAAATGTGGGTGCAACATTTGGTGTTTTGGGTTTTGGAATCCTTCATTACATAGAGATCCCTTTTCCAAAATCACTCTTGGAGTTTGACTATGCACAAAGGAATTAAATCCTATGCCTGTCTTGTCTCCACATTCTTTTTGGCTCATAATAAGTTCATCCAATGATTTGAATGCTTTTGTAAATGAGGCAATCACATTTTTAAGATCTTTTTCCCTCTTTTAGCAGTCTCAGCAGCCAACATGGCTTTCTTCTTTTCCTGTCTTCTTTCCCTGAATACTTTTCTTTCTTCCTCATTTCTATACTTGTTGACTGGTGGATAGGAACAGTCAACAGCAAAATATCCTAGTTGTCTGCAATTCCAACACAAGTTCTTAGCTCTCTGATCAGCTCCATCGGTCTTTTGATTATTAGCTCTCTGATTTTCAGCTCTCTTGGGCGGCCTGTCCTCCCTTGCTTTAGAGGGTGTTGAATGTCTCCTAGAGGTCCCACCCTTGTTTCTTTTGTAGTTCTTATTAAAGAACTTGCTGAATCTCTTTACCATGAGGGCAATCTCCTCCTGGTCAATGGTTTTCTTTGGCTAAGCTTTCTTCCCATCACTTGCCAATAATACAGTTGTCTTTGGTACAGTTGTTTTCTCTTGCTCTTTTCTTCTCAGCTCAAATTCATAAGCTTTGAGGTCTGAGAATAGCTCATGATTGGATGTCTTTGAGAGGTCCATTGAATGTCTCTGGGCCATGACCTTCATTTCCCATTCAGCTGGGAGGGCTCTTAGAATCTTCATGCACATCTCCTTTTGAGTATATTCTTTCCCAAGAGCTGAAAGCTCCTTTGTTATCTCTGTAAATCTGGCATCCAGCTGATCCAAAGTTTCACCTGCAAGCATTTTAAAATTTTCAAATTTTTGAACAGCAACAGTTAATTTATTTTCCTTAATCTGCTCTGATCCTTCACAAATTACGGTCAGCTTATCCCAGATTTCTTTGGCAGATTTGCAAGATTTGACTTTGTTGAACATGGCATTGTCTAACATCTTGTAGAGTATATCCTTGGACACATTGTCCAGGTTATATCTCTTTCGATCTTCATTTGTCCATTCAGTCCGTGGTTTTTCAACCATGACTGGTCTATCCTCAGCAGCCTCTCCTTCAGCTGCAGGTGCTACTCTTACAGCAGTGTTGACTTTATATATTTCCAATGGCCCATCCTCTATCACAAGCCACATTTCATCATGTAAAGCGGATATATGAGCCTGCATGTGAATTTTCCAGTCATCAAACTCCTCCACAGTAAACATTGGAATACGAGTTAGATTTGCTTCCATGATAATAAATTTCCTTTAAAAATGAAAGACTTTGAAAAACACAAGTGTTAAAACCTTTGAAAAAGATTCAGATCTAGTTCACTAACCAGCGTGGAAGGCTCAATGAACCAACCGCTCTGATACCACTAGTATGTCCCAAGGGGTGTGGTGTAAGGTTTAGAAGGGAGGGGGGGTTGAATAAACCTTACCAAATTTTCGATTTTAGTCCTTTTAAAATATTGTTCAATAGAGTTGACTCAAATCAATTGTCGATAGAGATGTCAATAGTATAACTCGACTGCTTAAGCCAAATACTTAACTTAGTTGATTTGGTTTTTAATAATGGAAGACTTAACACCCTTTGATTAATTTTAATGTTTTGTTTTTAACACTTGTTTTAGCACTTAGTTAATTATCAATTGGATAGCAGATTTAACTAACAACAGATATAAAGTAAATGCAGGAATGTATATGTTGAAAGTAAATTGACACAAGTAATTTTTATAGTGGTTCAAAGATGGGTTAATTCTTCTAATCCACTATCCTCCAACTCCTGGAGGAATCCACTAAGTAACAGATCAAGTTACAAAATAGTGAACAGTCTAAAGACATCCTTGATCACACAGCTGGCTTCTCATGCAACTCAACTTCTTCACGAGGCAGCTGCTTTGCTACTTCAGCTCACTTTCAAGTCCTTGGATTTGATCACGAAGCCCTCCAACAAACTTGAAACTTGGTTCGACCTTGAACCTTTCTACAATCCTTCAACTTGGAAAGTAGACCCCTTTTTGATCTTCAAATGTTTCCTCTTCAACTGGTTGAAGTTGTTTCTCCTTCACAACTTGGGTTGGATCGAGTTTTTTTGAGTTTTAGGCTTGAGGAATGTCTTGATAAGCTTTGAGAATTTTGTAGGTTAATTGCTTGAATATGGCTTAAAAGATCTACGTCATTCGTAACCTTTTCTCAAATGCTTCCTCAGCCTTTTATAGTGCCCATTTGAAATTTGCCCGTTGAAGAGATAGGCTAGTTTCAAATGTCACTTTGTGTTCGTTGGCTTGTCTTTTCTTGATGACCCTTGTGATGTTGACCTTTCTCACTAATTAATTGACTCTCTGACTTTATAGATTCGACACAAGGTGCAATATTTCCCATTGGCACATTCCTTTTGCATATTTTTGGGCCAAACACTTTAAGACCTGACAGCTTGACATATTACTATATCGAGTAATATTCCAGACTTTATTCCAATAAATCTAAGTAAGTTGTCTTGCCTTGATCACCCTTTACCCAAGGTGACCTGAGTCTGCTCGAATCATAAGATTGACTCAACTATCACTTCAACTAATAAACTTGGCTCTTTAAAATGACTTGACTGACACTTCTCACAGTTGTTCCTCAGCTGACTCCTTCAGTCGAGTCCTTTACTTCCTTCCTGACCATACTCAGCTGACACAGAACAGAGTCTTCATTCCAGTCCGCAGTTGACTCATTGTAATCTTGACTTAACTGACTTAATAGGGTGCCAACTTTGTAGTCTAAGTTTTACATGGTGTCATCAAAATCTAACAAATAAAATTCCTAACAGAGTGTAGGCTTTGAGGATTTGAAATGTATTGCTTGAGAGTATTTTTGCTTGCTTGCTTTGCACAAATTTTCTCTTGTGTCATTCATACTCTCTCACATAAGTTCCTCAACTTTTTATAGTGACAATTTGAAAAAGTGTAAAGATATAGACATTTTTCAAATTCCACTTCTTGATCGTTGGCTTGTCTTTTTGTGCTGCAAATGATGTTGAGCCAACCTTAATTTAATGCTTTGCAGGTTGCCTGAAACTCTGCAGCATTCTGCGAACTTCTCATTGGTGCCTAGTCTCTTGCACTCTTTCAGCAAGGCTGCTTTAAGGTTGCAGTATGTCCCCTTTCTACTTTGGGTAATTTCTTGACTTTTCATTCCAACAGTCTTTCTCAGCTTTCTTTGAGTCCTTTTGCTGCTATACCCCTTCATAAGTCTTCTCCGTGCATCTGGGAATGACTCAACTGTCAGTTTGCTGACAGACACAACTTTTTGATACTTGACTAAAACTTCTCTTTGATACTCAGCTGCAACACAACTGATCCTTCACTGCGTCCTTCAGCCAACTTTTGCGATCTTCAACTTGGCTGCTTTGATACTCAGCTTATAGATTCTATCTATTACATAGTTGAATTACAACAGAAAATGGGGTGCCAACTTTCTAATCTAAGTTTTACGTGCATAATCAAGATCTACACAAATAAATTCCCAACGCCAAGGGAATGGTTCTAAGTGAAACTTTTCAAGTGGCTACAATCATTGAGAAATTGTCACCAGCTTGGAGAGACTAAAAGAACTATTTAAAACATAACCTAAAGGAAATGAACGGTGAAGAGCTTGTTGTTAGACTTTAAATTTAAGAAGACAACAAAAATTCTGAAAAGAAGTCGTTCAATCCTCAAGTGGCAAAGGCTAATGTTGTTGAACTTGGACAAAGTTCCAAAGGCAAGAAAAAGTTTGGGCTTATGAGCTAAGGGGTTAAGTTGGGACCCAAATGAGGCATTTCAATAATTTTTTTTGAAGGATATTGCTATAATTGTGGCGGAAAGGGTCACAAGGCTTCAGACTGCAAAAAGCCACAAAAAAATAGAGAAGCTAACATGGTTGAAGACCTTTCTCAAGAAGTGTCAGATATGAACCTTGTTGTAGTGATCTCTCAGGTGAACTTGGTGGGTTTAAACCCAAAACAATGATGGATTGACTCTGTAACTACTAGGCATGTGTGTTCTATCAAAGAAATATTTAGTTCCTTTGAGCCAGCTGAAGACGACGAGAAGCTATACACGGGGAATTCAGCTACATCTGAGGTCAAAAGGAAAAAAATGGTTTTGAAGATGACGTCCGAAAAGAAGCTGACTATCAATAATGTGCTGTTTGTACCAGACATTCGCAACAATTTGGTGTCTGGGTTGCTTGTAGGAAAGCATGGTTTTTGCATTGTTTTTGAGTCAGGTGTTGTAACTTTGTTTAAAAATAGAGTGTTTGTTGGTAAAGGTTATGCAACTAATAAGCTGTTTAAGCTCAATATAATAATTGCTAAACCAAACGTGAATGGAATGAATAACTCTTTCGTTTACTTGTTTGAGTCTTCCAATTTGTGGTATGATAGACAAGGACATGTTAATTATGATGCTCTATGTAGATTAATTATCTAGAATTGTATACCAACATTCCACATTGATTCCAAGCACAAGTGTGAAACTTTTGTTGAGACAAAGTTAATAAGGATATCATTTAAACATATTGAAAGAACAAATGAACCACTTGATTTAATTCACACTGATGTATGTGATTTAAAATCGACACAAACATGTGGTGGCAATAAGTACTTAATTACTTTTATTGAAAAAAACACAAAGTTTTGCTATGTATATCTTCTTAAAAGTAAAGATGAAGCTATAGAGAAATTTATTCTCTATAAAAATGAAGTTGAGAATCAACTCAACAAAAAAAATAAGGTTAAGAAGTGATCGTGGAGGCGAATGTGAATCATTATTTGCTAAATTCTATGTCAAACACGGAATTAGACATGAAACAACAACACCTTATTTGCCTCAATAAAATAGCATTCAAAATGAAAAAAATCGTACACTGAAAGAATGATGAATGCCATGTTACTAGATTATGTCTTTCCACAGAACATGTGGGGGAAGTTGTTTTAACGGCTAATTACCTTTTAAATAAGGTGACCCAAAAGAAAGAAGACAAAAACCCTTATTAATTGTGAAAAGGACGAAAACCTTCCTATAAATAATTACGAGTGTGGAGATGTCTTGCTAAAGTGATTATACATACACCAAAAAAGGTGAAAATAGGTCCCAAGACTGTTGATAGCATATTCATTGGATATGCACATAACAGTAGTGCTTATCGGTTTCTTGTGCATGAATCTAGGATTGAAGATATACACCAAAACACGATAATTGAATCAAGAAATGACTCGTTCTTTCAAAATATATTTCCGTAGAAGTCAAAAGAAGAAGCAAGCTCTTCTAAACTAACGTATGATTCAATAGAACACTAGCAAAGCAATAAAGGAGAAGAGGTAGAAGTTAGACCCAACAAACAAGCTAGGATAGAAATATCATTTGGTCCATATTTTCTAACCTACAGGCTGGAAAATGAACCTTAAGCTACAAAGAAGCTACAAATTCTTTTGAGGGATCATTATGGAAAGATGCCATAAAAGGTGAAATTGATTCCATTTTATAAAACCATACATAGGAACTAGTGGATCTTCCTGAAAGAAGTAAACAACTGGGATATAAATGGATTTTCAATAAGAAATGAAGGCATATGGAACAATTGATAAGTATAAGGCTAGACTTGTAATTAAAGGTTACAGACAATGAGAGGGCCTTAATTAGTTTTATACATATTCTCAAGTTACGAGCATAACCTCCATCAGATTGGTACTTTCAATTGCCGTTTTGCGGAATCTTGAAGTATATTAAATAGACGTAAAAACTCTTTTTCCAAATGCAGACTTAGAAGAGGAGATTTACATAGAACAGCCTGAGAGATTTTCGGCATTAGGGAAAGAAAACAAAGTGTGTAAATTGGTAAAGTCATTATATGGCTTGAGAAAAGAACCAAAACAATGGAAACAATAGTTTGTTGCGAAATCATCAAGAGGAATCGCAACAAACTCTCAATTCAACCCTTTGTTTCCATAAAACAACTTCTCTCAATTGAGAGTTTGTTGCGAAATCATCAAGAGGAATGGAACTTAAGCCTCTAGAAAATTAGTTGATACAATGGAAACCCAACCTAGTTGACTGAAGATCCCATGATCTAGGTTCAAAGGGACAACCTAGTTGTAAAAAGACTATAGGATCACGGTTGGGGTGTTATCCCTTGTTCATTCCTTAACAGTAATACCCGTTGAGAAAAGGATAAGCATTTGGCTTTTCATGATTCTTGCGTGCCAATAAGACAAGATGCGTAGTGTGGGATACTCCTAAATAAAAATCATCCATGTGAGAGAGAAGTGGGGCCACTTCGAAGAGAATTGTCTGAGGCTCAATTCTTAGAACCTCTTGCAGAACCGGATATATGTTTCCGGGCCATTAATGATCATAACTATGAGAATTAAAATATGTTAGGAAGAATCTTATGTGAGGTATATTATCGTTTACACTATAGGCAAAGCAGTTCAAGGACATCTCGTCTACTCATCAGCTAGCTAGTAAAGTAATTATACTTTCACAAGAGAAGATTCAAAGAGTAACACCTACCTATCCTATGCAGGGTTCAACTGTTGGGATTTCACCAAATTTTTTGTATTTTCATAATTTTCTTCATGTGGATGATTGTTGGAAAATTTTAAAGTAAATTATTATTTTTGACCCTTATAATAGTAAAGGGCAAATTTTAATAATAAAGGACAAATTTTATTTTGACCTTATTAATAGTAAAGGGCAAATTTATTTTTGACATTTTCAATATTAAAGGCAAATATATTTGGTGGTGAAATTTTCATCAGGTCGGGTTCGTGTTTGGTTTCAGATTCATTTCAGGTTATTCTTAAAATACATCAAAAATTAATTAAAATATAAAAGAACTACATTTTA
This sequence comes from Rehmannia glutinosa, assembly GCA_016081115.2. Lineage (NCBI taxonomy): Eukaryota > Viridiplantae > Streptophyta > Magnoliopsida > Lamiales > Orobanchaceae > Rehmannia > Rehmannia glutinosa. Next base: position 36,998,031 of record CM071931.1, on the reverse strand, counting down.
GACAAATTGGTAATATAGTGTCAGATTCGTATTAGTCATTTTCGTGTTCGGGTTTCTCGTGTTCGTGTTGGATTTCTCTCAATAAATTTGATCAGGTTCGTGTTGGGTTACCGTGTCATTTTAGCAATTGCCACCCTACTATAAATGTGACTTAAATCTCACATTTGAAAAACACACCAAAAACACCAAAAAAAAACCATCTATCTCCAAAACTCTTGCTAATTAATTTTTGGTGATAATTTTTCAGGTAATCCTATTTTCTCGTCTTATCCTTGAAAACAGACGTTCATAATAGGGGATGAATCTATTTTAAGCATAGTGTGTTAAACACAGGATTCAAGCTAATTATTATTTTTAAATAAATAGAAATATATAAAAAGAAAGAAAAAAATTCCTGATCACAAGCCGATTAGGTAGCAAAGGAAAAACAATACAAAATTTTAGGAGAAAAACCACAAAATAACTTAAAAATGCAATTTAAGTGAAGGGCATTTATGTCTCGAGGATTTTCGAGGATATTGTCATTTTTTGTTTTTGCACGTGCTCGAGTATCATCTTGATGGTCTGATCTATCTTGTGGAATGTCGGCCCAGGATCCTTGAGCCACAATTTCCATAGTCTTCATAGCTTCTGAGGGAGCACATGAGTGAATGACAAGCAGAGTAGTTGAGGAGTCACCTAGCTTGGTCTTTAAAGCTTCTGATTTGTCTTGTTCTTCTTCATCTTGCTCTTCTTCTTCTTCCGCCATATTGGACCACCTCTTTCGAGCTGCTGTTGCCATGGCTTGAAAGCTCTCCGAAGTTTCATTCGAATTCAATTCATATTCATTCAACGACAAACTTTTGGAAACTTCGTCCATCGCACGTTGCAAGTCGACCTTTGTTTTATCATCAAGATTATCAGCAATCACCGTGTTTTTAGAACCCACAATAACTCCCCATTGCGTAAGAGGGGGAGAATATTCCACCTGTAGTGGTGTGGGGAATATATTTTGCACCTTTTCAGCAACCACAATTGAACCATCCTCATTAGAAATAACGGGTTCCGATTCCTTCTCTATTGAGTTGTCTACATCATCCCCGCTCAAAATCTCAAAGGAATTCTTTATATTTATGTCATGGGCAGGTGTTCCACCTTCATTAACTCGACCATATCGTTTTTTCACGTGAACCCAAGTTTCATACTCCACAACCTTCCCCTTATTAACCTGGACCCAACCACGATAAGCAGATCGTCCACGAACTAGGCTAGTCGCCTTGGTACTAGTCTCCGCCTTATTAGAAGCCTCTTTAGTAGTAGTATGTCTACACTGATTAATATTATGACCAACAATACAACAATGGACACAAAAATCAGGAAGATTCTCGTAACTGAGAGAAACAATGGAGCAATGGCCCACTCTTTCTACCATCACAAATTCTTGTAGGGGTTTGTTTAAATCAAGTTCCACAAGAACTCGAGAAAAATGACCAACTTCCTCGGACAAAAAATGATTGTCAATTTAGATTAGTGTGCTGATTGCGGAAGAAATTTTACTAATTAATGAATTATGCCAGTACTAATAGCTTAATTCATAAATACGAATCCAAACCTGCCCAACTGAAGTGTTTATCTTGTAGGGATTAAACTCAGGCACCCAATTCACCAGACGAATAGATCCGGGCTGCAAATTCCAAGTTGTTTTCGAAAAAACAGGAGTTTGATCATTCATAGAGGTATACAGAATGTTGTAATATCCTTTCCCAAGTGGCACAAGCTTCTAGCATACCGTAGTATGCCGAACTGGTGATAATTTAGCTTTGAAATCTTCCAATGAATAAGGTTTCGCACCTTTCGGCTATAGTAGTCGACCTATCAAAGAATTTTTTAATTTTGTCATTCGTTGTTTGTAGATTTCCTCATCCATGGTGACGAAAAAATAATCGCCTTTTTTTCACCGGACGTAAATTCTCTCCAGGAGCTAGGGTTTGGGCAAAAGTTTGAGGTTTGGCCCCAAGCATAGATTCCGTAGATTATGGTTGTATCATGAACTTGTGTTGATTTTGTGGAATGGGATGAGTATCGAGCATTTGAGGATATTTCGTCAATGTAAAATCTTGATGTTCTTTGAAATTCGTATCAAAATCTGCATGTTGAGTTTTATTATTAAAATTAGGGTTTGTTGGGAAAATTTATGTGTAGATTTTGATGATACCATGTAAACCTTAGATTAGGAAGTTGGCACCCCATTTCAAATGTAATTCAACTTGTAATAGATAGGGTTGTATGAGCTGAGTTAAAAGTCAGCCAAGTTGAAGATTACAAGGCTCGACTGAAGATTGAAGTGAAGACCCAGCTGTGTGGCAGCTGAGTGAAGTAAGTGAAGAATCAGCCAAGTGACAGAAAAGTTGTCTCAGTCTGCTGACTGGAACAAAGTCATTCCAAAATGTTTGGAATCGAATGTCAAAAAGGTATGTGAGACATGACTCGAGAAAGCTGAAAGAGATCCGTTGTCAAGACAAGTCAAGGTTTTGCTGGAAATATGCATGTGTCAGGCTGCCTGCAATAAAGTTGTTTTGCTGAAAGAGTTCAAAAGGCAAGGGACCAATGTGAAGAACCTGAAATTCTCCAGATTTTAAGGAAAGGCTGCAGAGCATTAAATTCAAGGTACGGTCTCCATCATAGCTGCAAGACAAGACAAGCCAACAACTTACGAAGTGTCATTTGAAAAATGTGTCTATCTCTTCAACCGACTTATTGTCAAATGTGCACTGTAAAAGGCTGAGGAGTCATTTGACAGAAAAAAAAATGAATCTACGAACAAGCATACAAGCATTCAAGCAATAACTTACAAACATCTCTCAAGATTTTAAAGAAATCCTCAAGCCTATACTCGAAGGAAATTGATCCAACACACTCAATGAAGAAAAGCCAACTTGATCAGTTAAAGAGGAAAAATTATTTTCAAGAACAAATTGGTCTACTATCCAAGGTTGAAGGAGAAGTAGTGAGGTTCCATCGAACCAGAGCTTTGAACCTGTTGGAGGGCTACGTGATCAAGTCCAAAGGTTTGAAGGGAGCTGAAGTAACATGACAACTGTCTTGTGAAGAAGCTAAGTCCCAGGAGCAGCAGGTTGTGTGATCAAAGCTGACTCGGACTATTAACTGCTTTGTAACCAAGTTAAGTTACCTAGTGGATTTCTCCAGGAGTTGGAGAAGAGTGGACTAGAGGAATTACCCCATCCTCGAACCACTATAAAAACTGCTTGTGTCTATTTACTTTTTAGCGCACTTTAATTCTTGTATTATTTTCATATCTGCTGATATGTTAAAATTGCTTAAGTTTGCTGATAATAATATTGGTAAAACAAGTGTTGAAAAATGTACTAAAAACTCTAAGGTTGAAAAGTCTTTCGCTGACAAAACCAAGCCAACTGCATTTCTAAGTGTTAGCTGAAAACAACTAAGTGATACTATCAACGGCTCAGTCGAGTCTGTTGAGTGGGTAACTTTGTTGCGTAAGCCAACCTAGCTATCCCTCAAGGACTTAGCTGACTTGAGTTAACTCTGAAATTATATAAAAGGAATAAATTGAAAAGTTGGTAAAATTTATTCAACCCCCCTCCCTCTAAACTTTACACATCACCCCTTGGGACCTACAGTGTTTATCGTGGGGCTTAAGGGAGCCCGATTCAAAAACCTAGTATTAGAATATGAAGGATCCATATCATTCCGCTGAGTAAATCGCAAATCAGATATAACATCGTGATGATGTTGAGGACCTACGGTGTTTATCATGGGATCGATCGAGAGTGATATGACTTATCTGATAAATTTGAAGGTTGCATAGCAAAATACACAGCAACATCTTCATGAATGGTTGCGTGTGTTTTGGATTCAGATCGATTAATCTCTGGGATTAAAAACGAATCGAAATCCATGATTGAAGATCAAGATTGGATGGAAGAAGGGCGTTGAGATGAGAGAGAACATAACATTGTGCCTTTTCTCGCCTCGAAAACCTTATTTAGCTTACTTTGCAAATTTTACATATTCGAGTTTTTCGATTGATATAAATTGTACTAGCAGAAATATAATTCTATTTTCTTACAAATATAGTACTCTGGATAGTCTTGTGTCTTCTTCATGTCTGTCTCTCTTCTTTTTAGGGTTAGTTATGGATTTTTATGGCGGATCTTACGGATACGGAATCTAGGGTTTTGAATCTTGATGAAGCCGGCGATGATGTTGTAGCGCTGAACATTCCACAGAATCATTGCATGGTTGGCACCCTTTGCACCTAGAAAACTCTGAATTCCTTTTATCTATTGGAAGTCATGAAAAATTCATGGAAATCTAAGAAAGGCTTCACGGCTCGATAATGGGGAAGAATCTCTATATTTTCCGATTTGAGGACCCGAAGGAAATGGAATGGGTTATCAAGAACCAACCGTGGCACTTTGAAGGATTTTTATTTGCGATCCAAACCATCTCGTGTAACAAGCAGCCATCGACCATTAAAATAACACGAGCATCCTTCTGGATTTGGGCATATGATATGCCGGTGGCATGCATGAACGAAAGGGCGTTAACCCTCATGGCGAAACAAATCAGAATTTTTGAAACATGGGATCCCCCGGAAGATGGTTTATTTGGAAAATCGGAACGATTTAAAGCTTCCATTGACATCTCAAAACCGTTAACCCACGGACTTATGGTGAAAGTGAAATGTGACACTATATGGATACCACTAAAATACAAAGCTCTCCCGGTGTACTGTTTTTGCTGCGGAATCATAGGCCACCATTTTCGATCTTGCGAGGAGTATGACAATAATGAAGCACCGGATCCCTCAGAAGCCAGATACGGCCATTGGCCTAAATCCTCTCCCTACAAACAATCTCGAACCGTCTCCAACTCCGGTCAAAACCCCAATACAAGATATCAACATTCTCCAGACACATACACTGCTCAACCAAAAAATACATATAACTCATCTCCAAACCTTTCCCACAACCAAACTTCCTCCACCCCAGCCCGTCTCAACCCTTACATACCCAACCGTCCCACATCTTCCCTTTTGGCAGGAAATCTCGTTTTAATCCCTGGACTTTCGATGCTTGCCATCTCGAACCTCTCTTCCCCTACTAGCAAGGAAAATACCCCACAACAACCCAACCCTCAATACAACCCAACCACGGATTGTGAGAAGCAACCTTCACCAACCATATCACCCATCGAGATACCAAACACAACACCAACATTTCAACAAAGCTCTCACCATCAAGCCCTAACATTCCCCTTGCCAACACCCACGGTACAAACACTCCCTGACCCTACTACGACCAAGTCACCCTTCAAATGGCATTGCACAAAAAAACGCCCGCCTAACCAAACCTAAACCTCAGCCACCCAACCCACCAAATCGGCCACTAAAAGAAAAATACCACAATCCCTCACGACCACCACCCACAATAACCATGACACCCTCCCTAAAAAAGCCAAACTGACCGAAATGATGAAACTACCTAGCGAACATGTCATAACGGCGGAGGTTGCGGACTCGCAACCCCATCGAACCCAATCGTTGCTACAGTTGGAACTATCGGGGACATGAGAACCCCCGGACAGTTCAAGTGCTTACACGAACAATCAAAAGAAAAGATCCCACTCTGGTTTTCCTTATGGAAACCAAATTAATAGAAACAGAATTTACTAAGGTGTGCAATCAGTTAACAGATTATAGTCATTTTAATGTTGATTGCGACATGCAGAATGGTGGATGACTGGGAGGCTTATGTCTCCTATGGAAAGAATCGATCGAAGTGAATATCCAATCATCTTCTCTTCATGCAATTGATGTGATGATTACTGACTCTGTCTCATGAATAAACTGGAAGCTCTCTTGCATATATGGATGGCCAGAGGAAAATAGGAAAGAGCCCACGTGGCAATTAATCAGGGACCTCAAGCCCCAGTCGGATATCGCATAGCTATATATCAGGGATTTTAATGAAATTTTATATCATCACGAGAAGATAGGTGGGCGAGCAAATGATAGTGCAAAAATCAAAGCTTTTAGGGAATCTCTGACTTACGGCGAACTCGATGACCTAGGTTTCGAGGGTTACAAATTTACATGGTGGAATGGGCAAGCCGATGCCAACAATATTCAGGAAAGGCTGGATCGATCACTTGCAAACTTACATTGGGTGAGCCTTTTCCAAGACTATAGAGTCGAATACATTCCCAAACTAGCATCGGATCATAGCCCTTTGCTCCTCTCATGGTCCAAACGGGGTAGAAGTCCGAGGAAAAAAATGAAGGTTTTTTCGTTTCGAAAAAATATGGTTATAGGATGAAGCTTGTAGGCCGTATGTTCTAGAAGCGTGGGCTGGGAACTTGAGGACACCATCACCAATAGCTGTTAGGGATAAAATTCAAGATGTGGGTTCGTCCCTTTTAAGCTGGGAAAAAATTCATTTTGAGAACATTACCAGTCATATTATAAAATCTAGAGAACAACTTCAAGGGATCCGTTATAGAAATCGTTCCAAGGAGAACGTGTCAGCGGCAAACAATTTGGAAAGGAAAATTGTGAACCTCATGAAAAAGGAGGAGACAATGTGGTTCCAACGGGCTCGTACTAACTGGATCAAAGACGGGGAAAAAAACACAGCATTTTTTCACAAAGTGGCAAATGGTAGAAAGCGGCGGAATATTATTGAGTGGATTCGAAATGAGGAAGGAATGGTTGTGGATGACACTGATCAGATTACAAAAGTGTTGGGGGAGTTTTTTGAAAATCTTTTTAAATCCACAACTAACCTTAGAATGGATAGGGCCATTGATGTGATCGATCCCAGAATTTCAAGTGAGCTCAACGACAACTTATGTGCCCGTTTTATTGAAACAGACATTACAGAGGCATTAGCACAGATGCATCCTTCAAAAGCCCCGGGGCCTGATGGTATGCCTGCTCTCTTTTATCAAACTTTTTGGCCTCTTGTGTGTAATGACATTATTTATGTTACTCTTAGCATTCTGAATAACGGTGTTGACCCCTCACCCCTTAATAACACTCATATCATTCTAATCCCAAAGAAACAAAATCCGGAGCTTCCTTGTAACTTTCGGCTTATTAGCTTGTGCAATGTGATTTTTAAAATAATTTCGCAAGCCATTGCTAATAGATTGAAAGCAACTCTCCCTCACATAATCCACTATAGTCAATCAACTTTTGTCCTTGGTCGTCTTATTATCAACAATGCTTTACTTGCTTTCGAGATATTCCATGCTATGAAAAATAATAATGCTACTAATAGAGGAATTTTTGCCATGAAACTCGATGTGAGCAAGGCTTACGATTGAGTTGAATGGCCTTTTTTGGAACAAGTTATGTTGCGTTTTGGTATGGGCGATACTTTTGTTTCCCTTATTATGAGATGCGTAAAATCTATGTCTTATTCTGTTCTTTGTAATGGTATCCCTGGAGCCCCCTTAAATCCATCCCGAGGCCTTCGCCAAGGCAATCCCCTTTCTCCCTATTTGTTTCTTTATTGTGCAGAGACGTTGTCAGCGCTTATTCGCAGACCAGAACTTTTAGGGGGGCCATCATGGAGCTAGAATTTGCAAACGGGCCCCCTATCACTCACCTAATTTTTGCAGATGATAGTCTAATTTTTGGAAGGGCAAATTCGAAGGAGATTGATGAAGTTCACGACATTATCTCAGCTTACAGCGAAGCTTCAAGACAGTTAGTGAACTTTGAAAAATCCGAAATTAATTTCAGTAAGGGTGTTCGTGATGAGAGGGCTGTGGAGTTAGCTACACGTATCAGAGTGCATTTAGTGGAGAAACAAACGGTATATTTAGGGCTGCCGGCTACTATGGGTCGATCGAAAAAACTAACCTTTCAGGGGCTCATTGATCGGGTTACGAAAAAATTAAAAGATTGGAAGGCTCGCACACTTTCGGTGGCCGACAAAATGGTCCTTATTAAAAGTGTAGCTCAAGTAATCCCAACTTACATCATGAGTTATTTTCTGTTGCCCCAGGATATTTGTAATAAGATTAACTCCCTTATTGCTAATTTCTGGTGGGGGCAAACAACGACGAATATCGGATTCACTGGAAAACATGGCACTCTTTGTGCCTACAAAAGCAGGCTGGAGGTTTGGGATTTCGCGAGCTCTCATCTTTTGATAAGGATATGCTTGCGAAGCAGGGATGGCGGCAAATTCAGGATGATAACTCGCTTCTTGCTCGCACCCTAAAAGCTCGGTATTTCCTGAATAGAACTTTTCGAACTGCCACAGTTGGCTATAACCCCGGTTTACCTGGCGAAGCATTGTGGCGGGAAGAGAAATCCTCCATAAAGGAATCCGTTGGGTTGTTGGTAATGGAACGAGCATCCGTATTTGGCATGATCCATGGATTGCTGAGAATATCAATTATAAGATTGCACACTTACTGTTGATGGCGTGGGTGTGAGAGAGTGAATGAGCTAATTGATTTGGAGACACACACATGGGATGAAGCAGGGTTGTTGATTGGGTGGGCCATGAGGAAGCTAGGAAAATTTTACGAATTCCGCTTCGTAATTTTTGGGGTGAGGATCGTTTGGAGGGCATTTCTCTTATAATGGTTTATACTCTGTAAAGCCAGGTTACTAGATTTCTCTCTCAATGACTCATGCTGGACGTGACTATCCATCGCACTCATGTGACCCGCTGAAGATTTGGAAGTGGATATGGAGCCTGAATGTTCCTCTAAAGGTACATGTTTTTCTGTGGAAAGTTGCCAATGGAATATTGCCTGTCAAAATGGCATTAATTAGAAGAAGGATCGGGCTAAATCCCTTGTCCGTGTGTTGCGGGTAGGAAGAAGAGACGATTGAACATGCACTCCGTGACTTCCCTTGGAGAAATTTCTATTGGTATCGTCCCCCTTCGATTGAACCATCTTGCAAACATATTCAATGCGTCTATAATGAGACATGATAATGGCGGTGATAAAGCTTGGAAATACAAAAGTGGAGGAAATTTTTTCGATGCTTTTATGGACATTATGGTATGCCCAAAATGCCTTAAGTTTTCAAGGGAAGGAATTGTCACATGTTGACTGCTTTTCGATGGCCTCTACATGCCTACACACTTACCAGGATGTCCAAAAACTTGATCGAGAAATTCTTACCGCAAGCGTATGGTGTCAAGTTTTAGTATAGTTTTGAAAGTAGGGTTATCGTCTCCACCTGGATTGTTATCGAATTTTATACTAAGTAGTATAATTAAAATATCTCAATTCTATCTAGAAATCGAAAAGAGATGAGTGTTTATTAAACTAAAAATAAAACTAAAGTTAAGCAAACAATTGGTTCAGACAATTAATCAAACACTTAAGATATGAATTCAGTTCATTAATCACAAGTTATTAATCTATAAGCCAATATTCCTACCGTTTATCACTTTCTCTCTCGAGTGCCAAGTGATTCTAGGTTCCATTTCTGATTTCGAATCTATATAAAATCATAAATTAAACACTAATACGCTCGATGAATATTCTATCACAGGCTTCAAAAGATTCATAAACCTCTCGGTTCTATAAAACCCTAGGTTGTGCTATTCTATGGCCAGGCATTCAATTACCTCTCGCGAGTGTCAAATCAAACACGCCAAACAACCTAAAATATTGATCAGATAATTCAGATGCAATCAAATCAAATAGCACAAATAGATTAAATAACATGCAAATTTCATAAACTGGAATTCAAAACATAGGTTCAAACGTAAGTTACATCAATTCCCTAGAAAGATGGGTTTAGCTCATAATGGATGTAAACAAACTCGTGAAGAAATAATTATACATCTTAAAAATTGACAAAGAAAAGCAAAAAAAGAATTGAGAAGAGAATATAAGGAATTCTCTATGTGTCCAGATGAGAAGTGCCTTCAATTGCCATCCCGAACCCTAGCTCTGTGTCTCTTTCCTTGCATTGTGCTCAAAATAATGTCCGACCCCTCGTTTATGCACCCAACTTATGTATTTATAGGCTTAAAACCCTCGAAATCCGACAAAAGGCCCATGGAAATATTCAGCCCACGTTCAGTCGGACCGCGCAATGCAGCGCGCCTGCTTGCTCTGCTTTCATCTCTGTCGCGCGTTGCATCGCCCGATGGTTGGCATTGCGGCGTGCCTGCTTTGCTGCGCACTATCCTCCATCGCGCGTTGCGGTGCCTGCTCCTTGGCGCTGCAGCGCGCACCTGTCTTACGCCACTGTACGATTTTTGACCCCCGCGCTGCGGTGCTCGTCCGTGACCCTTATTTTTGCACTTTTCAACTTCTAAATTGCGATCTTCACCGTCCCAACATGTTTTTCACCGCTTTTGCTCAATTTTGGCCACCAAGACCTGTCCCGACTCGAAGACGACAACTAATGACATTAACCCGACTCAAATGACACTAAAATACCCAAAAACAACGCAACATCCTAGCCTAGAGCACTCAATACATTAGTATAAAACCAACTTGACAAATACTCCCAAACTTAGATGTTTGCTTGTCCTCAAGCAATTATAGACTCTAAAGAAAATCAACAAACATGGACACAAAAATAAAGACAACTGACTCAACAGACTAACTGCAAAACTTCACAACCAAACACATTCATCAAATTTCGTTTCACTTTCAATCAAGCACGTGTATTCACAATGTGATCATGAAAGTGGAATGTTCATGTCAACTCCGTTGTCATTATCCAGATAGATTCACGCAATCAAGTGTTTTCAAGATGATCCACTTTCTGAATATGAAGATGAGGTGCTTACCGGACTCCGTAGGCTTGTCTTTAACACTAATCTCCACTAATGTAGGCTAATTTAACACAAGGATCATTAGGACTTTCAAAGCTTGTAATGTGGGGTTAGGGTAAGGTAGGAAATATAGGATTAAGTGGCTCAAATTACCCAAACACACAATTATCACTTCAAATCATCAATTAACAACTACCCTTCACTTTTTTGACATCCCCAATATTTATGAACCTTCAATCCCGCTGATTTTTCTCATTTTTTTTAATTATTTTTTTTTCTCGAAACCCCAAAACTTATTCTTTTGCATACATGGGGTTTCATATTTTCTTTTCTCGGGCAACTCATGGAATTAAACAGATACCCTTCTCATCATACCCTACTCAACCTTCAACATTTTTTTATACTTTGTGTGAATGAGTGATGGGTAATTAGGATTTTCACATTTAGGCTATGGGTATTAGATTGGTTGCCAAAGAAATGGGTTTATAAGGCTCAAAGGGGGACACTAGGGAAAATATAATATAAAAGTAGGCATTTTAGGCTCTAGCTTGTTCAAAGATGGCCTAAATCACTTCCTTAATGTTACTTCACCTAGGATTTCGCCTCGACTAGTGATCAGACAAGTTCTAGAATCTGGTGGGATCATACAAGAAACACTCAATCGCATAATTCATCCCCAAATAAATCAACAGAGTTAAGCACATAGATGGAATTGATGGAAAGAAGAATGTATCACGGTTGACACATGCTCTTTTGACCGTTCAACTCATATTCGACAAATTCACTTAGCCATGCAGTTTCACAGTTTTATAAATGACCCGATTCGGTTCTGGACACTTGTTTTTCTTTTTATTTTTGACTCAATACTGGACTCGATGAAAAAAACAGACTACACTCCCTCAAACTTAAAACGACATTGTCCCCAATGGAGAGGTGGGAAAAAGGACTTTCCTGGTAGCCGAGGAGCGAAGACTCCTTAAGTCATGTGGCACTACTATGTGTATGAGGTGTCTCGTATAATTTCACCATGCATCCTAGTGCACAAAACCATGGGTGTTGTATACCTCCGAGGTGTGGTCTTGTTCCTCCCCCTCGCCTTGGCTCGGTCCTTTTTTGGTTTCGCATCTTTGAAACCTAGCAAGGTAGACAAGAAAACAAAACTCGTGGAGCCACGGAATTCGGTTATGGGTAAGAAATCAAAAATCAAAGTACGTACATAATGTACCTAAGTGGAAAAATGTAGTGACATGCCAAGAAGATAAGCATAGATATGCAAGATAGCACTAAACAATGTGAACCTGTCATTGGGGCATTTAATCAAACACCTCGTATGCATGAGTTTTGGAAAAGATGGTATATGCAATGAATAACTCAATTCAATCCCCAAAATTCAACACCAACCTAAGTCTATCATAATCAACTAATCCACAATCCATAATCAACAACAATTATCCTAGCACTACTACAATCCAATCACACAAAAATCACAAGATGGGGAAAACCATGGGGTGAGGTTTGGAAGTTGCAAACTTACCAAATAATGAGTGGAGGGGATGAAGATGGTGTGTGTGGTGTTAGAATGCTCCTTTGTGAAGATGGAGTGGACTACGTGGGAGTTGCAGAAATAAGATAGGTGGGGTGTGATGCAACTTACTACTCCTAAGAATGCAAAAAATTCAGAAAAAACAAAAACAACTACTAAACTATATTAATACTATGAAAGCAATAAAAGGGGCTTGGGTTGCCTCCCAAGAAGCGCTAAATTTACAGTCTTCAGCCAGACTTTGTCAGATTATCCTCAAGTTGGGGCTCCAATACGCATGTTATCCACGTTTCCCTTAGAAACTTCCCAACCTCCAATGTCTTCAGCTATATTCCCAACCATCTGCTTACCATCATTTGATTCAAATTTTAGCATGTTGGTTGGATGGATGGTGAATACGACTTTCTCCTGATTTACCTGCAGAGTTAGCTCCCCCGTTTCTACATCGATCAAAGCCATTGTTGTGGCTAAAAATGGCCGCCCAAAGATTATGGGTATTTTCTTGTCCTCGTTCACGTCAAGCACTACTAAATATACGGGGAAAACAAATTTCTCAATTCTTACCAATACGTCCTCAATGATTCCCCAAGGATAGTTGATGGATCGATTAGCAAACTGCAAGGTGATATTGGATGATTTCACCTCCCCGAGCCCAAACTTCATCACATTAGAAAGAGATATAAGATTCACACTGGACCCAAGATCACAAAGTGGTTTCTAAAAGAAAACTCCTCCAATAGTACAAGGAATAGTGAAACTCCCTGGATCCTTTATTTTCTGAGGTAGTTTACTTTGCACTATGGCACTACATTCCTCTGTCAAATAGACAGTCTCAAACTCCTCCAACTTTATTTTCTTGGATTCCACTGGTTTCGCATAAATGGGTGATTCTTTGGGGGCAGGCTGAATTTTTGCTTACGTTTTCACATAAACCGCATTGCAGTGCTCTCTCAGATTAACCTCTGTATCGCTCGAAAATTTTCCTTTCTGCTGTAATGAATTCACTCTTGTTGCCAACTGCCCCATTTGTGTCTCGATCGACCTAATATGCGTCTCCATTGTGCTCATCTTAGTACTCAGACTATCAATCTGCGCATCACTTCTGTTCATCCGATTCCTAGTCTCTCCGATGAATGAGCCGAGTATCTCCTCTAGCGACTGCTTCTTTTCACCTCCAAGTGCATTGGAACTGGATGGGTTGGGATAACCTGGAGATGGGTTCAATACATTCCAGTTGTTGTTATAAGAGAGATTCTCGTGATTGCGCAGTCCCGGGTGATAGTGAGTTGGTAATGGATTACCTCTAATATTAAAATCCTGATTGTTCACATAATTGACTTGCTCGGCCTCGTGAGTGGCGACTGCGAGAACGACTGCGGGTGGAATCGTGGCTTGTTGTGGTGTGCCGCCAATATTCATGATGGCTAATTGCTTCGTCACACTCGAGATTTAAGCTGCCAAAGCTGACATTGTATCAAGCTCAAGAACACCGGCAAACGGCTTTGGCGCTGACCTCTCGGAGGGCCATTGATAACTGTTTGTGGCCATTTCTTCAAGCAGAAGTAAGGCCTCAGTCGGAGTTTTAGCCATCAATGTACCTCATGCTGCCGCATCTAGTATCGTCCTCGTATGCCCATTCAGCCTATTGTAAAAATAATGAACCCTCTGCCAGTCTGCATAGCCATGGTGTGGGCATCTCCGCAACAGATCTTTAAATCGCTCCCAAGCTTCATATAATGTCTCAAAATCAATCTGTTGGAATTGGGCTATCTCGCTCTTCAGTTGGAGTGTCTTGCTGGGAGGGAAGAATTTTGCTAAAAAAAATTGAGTCAAATCATCCCAGCTCGTAATACTACCAGAGGCGAATGTATGTAACCACTGTTTGGCCTTATCTCGGAGTGAAAATGGGAAAAGCCTCAATCGAATGGCCTCATCAGTTACACCATTCATCTTGATGGTGTCGCAAATTTCCAAGAATGTGGCAATATGTGTATTCAGATCATCCACTGGCTCCCCCAAACAGATTCTCATTTGAACCATGCTTATGAGGCCCGGTTTGATTCAAAATTATTCGCATTTATGGTGGCGCATAATTCACGATCGGTCGGAAATAATCTTGGATTGCCCTTTCTTGTGCCTCAGGCTGTGGTGGCACATTCACAACCCGAATTCTGGTGTTCTCATTTTCCCTGTCTTCTGTCATTGCTCGATTCTCTGCTCGCTTTGCAGCTCTGATTGCTCGAAGTGTCCTTTCAATCTCTCGATCATCAAAAGGAAGTAAATTAATATCTTTAGAATCTCGCATAAACAGACAAGTTAATGAGAAACACGAAATTTGAATTCCTAAACTAGTTTAGATTAGGATTAAGACTACTTGGTAATAGTATTAGCATAAAATAGGATAAAACAATCCCCGACATTGGCGCCAAAACTTGATCAAGAAATTCTTACTGCAAGCGTACGGTATCAAGTTTTAGTATAGTTTTGAAAGTAGGGTTATCGTCTCCACAGGGATTGTTATCGATTTTTATACTAAGTACTATAATTAAAATAACTTAATTCTATCTAGAAATCGAAATAAGATGAGTGTTTATTAAACTAAAATTAAGCAAAGAATTGGTTCAGACAATTAACCAAACACTTAAGATATGAGTTCTAGAGGGTTGATTTCACCTAGTTATCCCCTATGTTCTCAATTCAGTTCATTAATCACAAGTTATTAATCTATAAGTCAATATTCCTACCGGTTATCACTTCCTCTCTCGAGTTCCAAGTGATTCTAGGTTCCACTTCTAATTTCGATCTCTCTATAAAAATCATAAATTAAACCCTAATACGCTCGATGAATATTCTATCACAGGCTTCAAAAGATTCATAAACCTCTCGGTTCTATGAAACCCTAGGTTGTGATATTCTATGGCCAAGCATCAATTACCTCTCGCGAGTGTCAAATCAAACACGCCAAACAACCTAAACTATTGATCAGATAATTCAGATACAATTAAATCAAATAGCACAAATAGATTAAATAACATGCGAATTTCATAAACTGGAATTCAAAACATAAGTTCAAACGTAAGTTACATCAATCCCTTAGAAAGATGGGTTTAGCTCTTAATGGATGTACAAAAACTCGTGAAGAAATAATTATACATCTTAAATATTGACAAAGAAAAGCAAAAAAAGAATTAAGAAGAGTCGAGAAGGAATTCTCTCTGTGTCCAGATGAGAAGTGCCTTCAATTGTCGTCCTGAACCCTAGCTCTATGTCTCTTGCCTTGCGTTGTGCTCAAAATAATGTCCGACCCTTCGTTTACGCATCCAACTGATGTATTTATAGGCTTAAAACCCTCAAAATCCGACAAAAGACCCACATAAATATTCAGCCCACATTCAGCCGGACCGCGGGCTGCAGCGCCTGCCTTTGCACGCTCCAACGCGCCTGCATGCTCTGCTTTCATCTCTGTCGCGCACTGCAGCGCCTGATGGTAGGCGCTGCGGTGCACCTATTTTGCTGCGCACTGTCCTCCATCGCCCGCTGCGGCGCCTGCTCCTTGGTGCTGCAGCGCGCACCTGTCTTATGCCATTGTACGATTCGCAGCGTGGGAGTTTTGGCGCTGTGGCGCTCGTTCGTGACCCTTATTTTTGCACTTTTCAACTTCTGAATTGTGATCTTCACCATCCAAACACGTTTTTCACCGTTTTTGCTCAATTTTGGCTACCAAGACTTGTCTGGACTCTCAGACGACAACTAATGACATGAACTCGACTCAAATGACACTAAAATACCCGAAAATAATGCAAAATTCTAGTCTAGAGCACTCAATACATTGGTATAAAACCAACTTAACAGAGGAGGCAACGCCTTGAGAAGTTACATGCTCCATCGCTTAAACCAACTGCCCAGTGGAAAAAACCAAGGGAGAGGGTGCTCAAAATTAATACTGATGCATTAGTGATCCAAATGGAGTGTACTGGGATTGGGGTTGTTGTACGGGAACATCATGGCGACATCCGGACGGTATTAGCAAAGAAATTCTCCCAAGAGTTCGCAGTGGACATTGCAGAGGTAGTGGCATGTCGGGAGGCTTTGATACTAGCATGTACATTTTCTATCCAAATGGTCGTTGTGGAAACGGACTGTCTTATGCTTGCTAATGGTTTAAATCGTCGTTGTGCCGATCTCTCCTACTTTGGCAGTATAATATTAGATATCCGAGAGCTCTGCAAAAATTTCAAATCATGCTCGTTCTCCTACATCCCCCGGGAAGCCAACAATTTAACTAATCACTTAGCTATATTTGTTTTGTCTTCTTGTAATTCTGAAACTTATATTGGGGATGCTCCCCCACATGTCCAAAACATTGCTAAAAGGGTTAAATCCCTTGTGCCTCCCTTTAGTGAATGAAATTCATTTTCCCCTTAAAAAAAAAAATACCAATAGTAAAAGGGCTTAAGTACATTTTACCAAAAAAATTGAATTCCACTTATCTGCCAATTTGAGATATAACAATAATTTATTATAGCTACAGTGCAACTAGTTATAATAATATTTGGACTTTTCTTGTTTGACCTACTCTTTTATGTGTTAACTTAGTCGACCTGAAATATATATTTGCTAGCCATTGAAGCAATCTTTCTTTCTTGTTCTCTTCTTATTTTTCTTGTTCTTTCTTAATCTATAAATCCTAACACCTTAAGGGTAGGAAAAAAATGAAATAACAAAAGGGTTTTGCTGTTTAAAAACCCCAATAAAGTAATAAACACTCAATTCACATGAGCACCCAAATGTCAAGGTCGATACATTCAAAATACAATAATTCATATCACGTCAACTCAATTTAACAGCAATACAAAATAATTGCATACACATATGCAATTGATGTATATCACATAAATTATTCTTGCCAACATCTTAATGCGCAAAAGTAATTTTTCTTTCATGCACCTAATATAAAAGAAAAATATATTCCATGCACTCTATTTGCGAAATAATTCCCATATACATCTACCCTCTATACTAAAAGAAAAAACAAAGTTGACATCATCTAATTAAGTTTGGAAATTGTCAACATTTCATTCTTCTAATTCCACATGGTGGGTTCATATTTATCCATGTGGCAACCCTATTTACAAAGTTAGAAGATATAAAATAATACAAAACAAATTTAAAAGATAACAAAGAACCCAAAAATCAATGATTTTATCTCACTATATTTTATGTTTTTGTCTTTATTATATTATATTATACGATTCAAACAAAATGCAGCAAACAAATATTTTCAGAAAAAATATATATTTTTATTGGATTCTAAAAGATATATATATATATATATATATATATATATATATATATATAGGATTGGGATCCTGTAAGTCAACCTATTTGAGGTGAGTACGTGAGAACAAATCTCGATCCTTGGTTATTTTTTTTAAAGGTCATGATTTGATGGTGTAATTTCAATCCCTCTTTTCACACCGAATCAAATTGTATCTTTTAGTTGGAAGTGGTAAGTTCCGAATTTACAGGATTTTCTCTCACAATGTTTCCTCTCACGTTTCCTCCTTCTACAGTACCCACCATTCTGCAGTCTCTTCTACAGAACCCACTTCTCTTCCTTTTTGTTGCAATTTACCCCTCGGCTTGTTGATTTATCATAGGGTTTCACGTGACTTTTTTCGGTGTTTGAAGGCATTGGGAGGACGCTGAAAGGCTGGGATTTGTGCCGCGTCCACAACGTCGTGTTTCAGAAAGCAGGTTTATTGATTGATCAGAAGAAGTTTAAAAATATTAATTATAATAATAAAATAACAGTGATTTTGAAGATGATGTATGTCTGTTGCAACTTTAAATAATTTTTTTTCCTATTTTTCTGTATTTTGAATATTTTAATGTTTAAGTGAAATATGCTCAGTCTTGTTTGGCAAATACCATTTGTTAATGTACTCTCAGTTTTTGAGTTTCCTCTCTTCCACAGAACCCACCGCTTGAGTACGTGTTCATTTGCTTGTTCGAGTATAATGGATAAAAATCTTTGATGGTTCGGTTTTTGTTTTTATATTTTTTTGGCTATTGTTTCTGGCGATTTTAGTTATTTTTTGGGTTTTGATTTTTGATTCCACGGTTGTGGAATTCTGTAATAACAATTGAAGAATCTAAGTTTTGGGTCCTCCACAATTAGGGCTTTTCTAAATTTATACGAGTGTGAGCAAGATTTTAGTTTTTATATATGTATTTTTTAGTTGTTGCTTATAATGTATATGTATATTCCTACAAGAATTAAACAAACGTGAAATTAAGCAACAAATTAAATAGCTTCATAAATTTATAACCCATTTTTTGTTTTTTTGCATATTTATTACAATTTTTGCTTCTATTTCTATAATATATGCTTATGATGTGTATGTCTGTTGCAGGTTGATCTTTTTGTGTGTTAAGAGATGGCTAAAGGTATTGGTAAAAGAAATAAAGACAACCTAAATAAGTATGATGGGGTGAAGAGGGTGAAAGTGCAATGCGATGGGGGCAAAGTGGAAGAGGAGATCTTTTTCCGCAAATTAATACAAGAGCCACTCCTAGGGTTTTAGTTAAAGATATTGGACGTTTTAATCCTGTTCAGAAGGCTGTCGTAGTGAATATGGGATTTGACGGATTGTTGGAATTGAAAATTAAAGATTTCCCTCTAAACTGACCTATTGGCTTGTTGACAATTTCAACCCTGTTAGTTGTGAGTTGGCCTGGGGTTCTCGAAAGTCAATACATGTAGACGTGAGTGACGTTGAACGAGTCTTAAGATTCCCGAACGGTAATGTTCAAATTGAGAAGAAGTGTCGTTCGGATGAGCGTGGTTTGTTGGAGTGGCAGAATATTTTTAAGAAATCCGGTAAGAAGATTAAGGTTAGTGACGTGTGCACGGAGACGTTGAGTTGCAAAGATGGGGGCGTCTGGTTTATGAGATATTTCATTGCTCTTGTTGATTGTTTGATTATTGGGAATAATCCATGTGGATATGTGAATCCCCTCATCACGAAGTGTCTCGAAGATGTTAATAATATTCGAAATTTGAATTAGTGCGAGTACACATTGAGTACATTGATTAGTAGTAGGGCAAAGTGGGACAAGGGTAAAAAGCATAAGTTCAATGGTCCTCTTCTTTTTCTATGTGTAAGTTGAAATGTTTTCTAATTAGTTTTTGCTTTTTCTGTGCTTATGCATTTTTATGCATTCATTTTTATTTTTATTTTTTTATGTGTTTGTTCATACTTGTTTTTTTCATTTTTGTAGGTATTGTACATGGATCATGTTGTTTTTTATACTCGGGATGTTCCGAGGACATTTCCAAGTTTTGCACTCATGGAATACTGAGATTGTGAGGAGAAGAACAAAGAAGGAGTTGAAAGACGGTGGGTTTGGCAGAGGATTTATGGACACCCCGTTGCCTAATTGTGCACAGATGGAGGGTACTACAGTATTTGAATTTGGTAGGCCGGACAGGATGATAATTAAGAGAAAATCTTTGGATGGTGGCCCGAATACTGAGGTATTTACGCATATTTATTATGATTTAATGTTTTTTGGACATTTGCAAATCAAGGCTTAAGGCTAGACAATTTTATGACATTGTGTTTGTATATAGAAAATCGTGAAACTTACCTGGAAACGTTTTATGATAGATATGCAAATTTTACAAATAGTTTTGGTAAAGGCTTTTTTAGAAACTAGAAAAAGCTAGACAGGAGATGCATGCAGGGATTTAACATTTAACACATCTTTCTTTTATCTTTGTCATTAGTGCTACCTTGTAAATTGATTCATCTCCTGGTAATGTAGATCATTATTTTATCTCGTGTGCTAATTTGCAGTTTTAGATGCAAATTTTACATTCATTGGATTGTATGTGATATGGAAAGGTTTGAGTTTTTCAAAATACCTAGAGTCATGATATTCACAGTCTATCCTCTCGTTTCCAATTTTTATCAGTAGTTGTTTACATTTTCTTTTCTTGTTGCTTTTGGTATATTTGGTTTTTGCTTCTGTATTGCTTATTTTTTGCTTTTTAAGAGTTATTTGGTTGCATTTTGAAGGGTGTGGTTGCTTCATGCTTATGTATGTCTAGTTTTTTGCATACCAAGAGTTAGGTGTTTGCATATGATTCTTCTTTTTGATGAAGTTGTTGTTCTTATGATGTATTATTATATGTGCTGCTTATTCAGGAGGAGTATGCATCTAGATTGTTGGGGAAGCTCTCTTGTATATCTACAGAAGTGATTGACTTAATTACGCTGCTTGAGAATGTACCCAAAGGAGTGATGGGGGACGCTAAATTTTGTAAAATAAAGGAGTCTGCTAGGAAGCTGATTGGATGTATGAGCGATAAGGTGGACGGGGGGATGGACATGAAGTTGCAGGGCTTAGTGAATCTTAGCTCAATGATATATTTTGGAGTAATGCTGAGACAATTGAAGCGATGGAAAAAATTGAGCGAGCACTAGGTAGGCAAGACGAGTATAAAAGGGCGGTGGATTATATGCCGAGCTTTAGTGTTGGTGTTGCTCAAGAAAAACCAAAAGACAATTGGGAGGATGTCATCGGTATTTTGCGTGAAAATGTTCGAGTAGCTGGTGAAAATGTTTCGGCGGATGAGGGGGACATGGAGGTTTGTTGTGTGTTTTATATTTTATTATCATTGAAAAATTTATAAAGTCAATTTTTGTTTAATTTCTTCATTTTCATATTTTTTTAGGAGGAGGATGGGAGCAGCACTAGCGGGGATAGCGATAGTGACAGCGGTGATGCAGACGACAACAAAGTTGATGGGACAAATGAGATTGATGATACAGTTAGTGAGCTTTCTTAAAAAAAGATGAGGAATAAAAAAAAGAGCTTTGTGATAATTTTTCTCTCTTCTTTCAAAACAGAACTATGTAATGATGAAATGTAAAAAAATGCAGATTTTGGCGTCGAAATGGATATTGCAGAATGAAGCTGGGAGGAGTAATTTTTTTTAATTCCTTATCTTTGGGTGTTTTAATGGGTTTCATTTTTTAACTGTGCACTGAAATTTGTTCTTTTAATTTTTTTGTAGGGTTTAAATAATTTTTAAGTCGGGTGACTTCATTCTAATGAGGAAAGAGATTCAGTCGTTGAGAGCGGGGAGTTATGTCAGTGTTTCTGTTGTTGATATTTGATCGAGAATTTTGAATTTCAAGGAGAAATTAAAGAGTAATAATTCACCTCTTAGGTTCTTCTTTACAACATTCCCAACAGTACGTGTTCATTTCCTTCCCCTCTTTTTAGTACTTTGACTATATATATTTTTTGTAATTTCTTATTGTTTACGTTTTTTGGCAACTATTCACCTTGGTGAATTATAAAGAGGGTGATGACATGACTGCACTTACTCAGAAGTTCAGTCAGAACCTTGATGCAGAATTTGTGAATCCCACTTCGAAAAAGATTGAGACTATTAACATGGTGACTAACCTATTCTGTGTCTCTTTTCTTATTTTTTTTGGGGTCATTTCTTACTTCTGTTTTATTTTACTTTGTAGTTCTTTTTCTTAATTTGCATGCAGAATTTTTGAATCCCACGAGCATTTTTATGTGGTGTGTTTTGATGTTCCGAGGAAGTAGTGTCACATACTTGACAATTCATCGGTGGGCGGTTCGACTCTTCAGAAGTACGAACGACTCCCTGAGAGGCTGGTAAGAGCATTTTTATTTAATGCTTGTGTAGTTTTAGGATTATGCTTTCTTAGTATACATATTTTCATACAATATATGGACACCATGCACACTAATTTTATTTCCTAAATATGCATTTATAAAGATTAAATTTTGCTTCTACAGCATTGGATTGTTGCATGTGGTAATTATTAAATATGCATTTATGATAATTATATTTTGCTTCTATAGCACTGGACTGTTGCTTATATAGCATTGCATTGATGCGTAAATATGCAGTTTCATATGCAATTATACTGATTAAATTTTGCTTATATAGTAGTGGATTGTTGCTTCTGTAAATTAATATAGTTGTACACATATGAACTAGTAATTTTTGCATGTGGTAATTCCTAAATATGCATTTATAATGATTAATTTTTGCTTATATAGCATTGGAATGTTGCTAATATAGGTTAATATTGTTGTTAATATATAATCATTACATTTTGCATTTTGGGCATGTGTTCATTCTTAAATATGAAATTATACTGGTTAAGTTTTGCTTACATAGTAGTGGATTGTTGCTTATGTAAATTAATATAGTTTTATACATGCATTTCCAGTGATTGCATTTAGACTGATTAAATTTTGCTTGTGTAGTGGTGGACCTTTGCATTTGCATATGGTAATTCATAAATACGCCTTGGTTGTGATTAAATGTTGCTTGTATAGAAGTAGATTGTTGCTTATGTAAGTTAATATAGGTGTATATACATAAACTGATAATTTTGCATTTTGTAATTATTGAGTATGCATTTATAATGATTAAATTTTGCTTCTATTGTAGTATACTACTGCTTTAGTTAGTTAATATAGTTGTATATATGTATTATGGGTTATGAAAGTAATGGTTGACCTTTTTTTTCATTTCAGAGGCAGATATTCTCTCAGTATGTTTTGTTGAAGGGAGCGATGTTGAAAGCCCGATTTATTCAAAATTCATCAATGGTTCGATTGCGTATGCCTTGGAGGGATACAAAAAACAAGGTGGATTGCACCATTTATCCCATGTGTCACATGGAGACTTACAAGGGCGGTGGGGTAAAAGATTGGGATTGTGGTCTTGAAAAAGAGAACGATGCTCAGATCTCGGCTTTAAGGACAAAGTATTGTGCGGCAATTGTTCTCGACGAGAAGAACGAACAAAGAGCGTCAAATTTGGAGAAGGCAAAGAAGTTCACTAGTTCATAATATAATTGTTTTGGTTAATTGTGATGGATTTTGAAGTTGTAAATTGATGTTGATAATTTTTTTTGTTTTACCTATATAAGTAGTTTTTTTGGTTATTGGTTGTCTATTAGGTAGCAAGTTTGGGTTTCGCCTAGCTGCTCGTATGGATCAGTTTTAGTTGATGGAAGATTTTACATAACGACTGATCTAAGTAATGTTAATTACCAGTTTTTGTGCATGCCTACCACACTGTTTTTGCTTGTGTATATTCTAAATATACATTTATAATGATCACATTAGTTTTTGCATGTGGTATTTCCTAAATATGCATTTGTCATGATTATATTTTGCTTCTACAACAATGGATTGTTGCATGTGATAATTTCTAAATATTCATTTATGATGATTACATTTTACTTTTATAGCACTGGAATGTTGTTTATATTGCATTGGATTGTTGCTTATGTAAGTTTAAAATGCAATTATACTAATTGAAATTTTCAACCATATAGTAGTGTGTTGTTGCTTATGTTAATTAATATAGTTGTACATATATGAACTGGTAATTTTTGCATGTGGTAATTCCTAAATATGCATTTATAATGATAACATTTTGCTTCTATAGCATTGGAATGTTGCTTATATAAGTTAATATAGTAGTAAATATATAATCATTTCATTTTACATTTGCGCATGTGGTCATTTTCAAAAATGCATTTATAATGATTAAATTTTGCTTGTATAGTAATGGACTTGTGCTTACGTAAATTAATATAGTTGTATATATGCATTTGTAATGACTGCATTTATACTGTTTAAATGTTGCTTGTATGGTGGTGGACATTTGCCTTTGGCATACATTTATTCGTAAATATGCTTTTCTAGTGAATAAATTTTGCTTATATAGCAGTGGAATGTTGCTTATGTAAGTTAATATAGGTGTATACATATAAACTGATAATTTTGCATGTGGTAATTATTGAGTATGCATTTATAATGACTAAATTTTGCTTTTATTTGTAGCTTTCTATGTTGTAATGGTCAATGTCTTTCACGCATGTTATATAGAAAATAAATCCTCATATTGCAAATGTTCAATCGATCAACATTTTTAAGATAACTGCTTGCATGTCCGGCTATTGTGGTTCCCGATGTCCCCACATTTTCCACAGCGCCTCTTTAGTTTCTGGCTTGCACGCAAAGCCTTTTTCTTTTGACTTTGTAGTCAGCTTTTGACCCGACTTCCGCTCCCCTTGTTTTTTGCTTGTTGTGTCGGTAAGACTGTAATTTCAGAATGTGCAGTAATTCCTCCAAAATTGTGAATTACTGTCTGTAAGCTGTGACATTAACCTGATCTGTAGTGCTGGAGAGATTGATGCACTTTTTGTCCAGCGTTTGAGTATATACTTGCCGGGAATTTCATTAAGTTCCTTGAATAGCATGAACATATGACGACATAGTAGGCCGATCTGGTGGAACATGTTGCAACTGCATTTCATATTGTCCTCTGATTTGTTGAAAACAACTGTAAACACCCCTACATTGATGTCTTTAATCTGATATGAGCACTTTTCAGTTTCGTCGTTGATTTGCACCATTATGCAATTGTAACAAGAAGCGTCAATCTCTTTACTAACGTCTAAAAAAACCCTCCGTGTGAAAACTGATGTTGCATGTTTTTCGATTCCTAAACGTGTATTGCAGCGGGGGTTGTGAATTGAACTTTCATTGTTCAATTTATCCACATCATGTCTTTGAGCTTCCATTGCACTGGCATAGTGCATAAAAAACTCAACCAAGTTAACTTGTGGGTTGGTGAAACTTCCGAACCAGCTGTTAGCACTTTCTGGTCTTGAAGTGGTCCTGAGTAGCCCTCCCAACATGATATCCTTAAAATATGCAGGAATCCAAGAACTCCTAATCTCAAACATATTCGCGAACCATGTATGTGAAGTAAGCTCATACTCTCTCATTAGCTTGTTCCATTTTTCCTCAAATTTTGTTGGTTCGATAAAGTTACTCCACACGATGCTACTCAGTCGTTGCATGAACTGACTGTCACTGGATAGTGTGCTGCCAACCTTCACACTCACCTTTTCCATTATGTGCCACATACACAAACGGTGCACAGTGTCTTTGAAAACTATCCTTATTGCATTTTTCATGGCTGGATCTTGGTCGGTGACAATGAAGTTCGGTTCACGGCCCATTGCTTTCAGAAAATCCTTGAACAACCAAACATATGATTTCTTGTCTTCCTTTAATAGCAATCCCGACGCAAATGTAGCACATTTTTTATGGTTGTCTACTCCTGTAAAGGGAGTTAACACCATTTTGTACCTGGCATAATGTTTTATTAATAATATGCATTAGGTTAATACGTATGCAAAAACATGCATTTGTGTCACAGGTACGTGGCCTAAAAATTTAGTAATTATAAACGCATATTCAATAATTACCCTATGCAAAAATTATCAGTTTATGTATATACACCTATATTAACTTACATAAGCAATAGTCCACTGCTATATCAACAAAATGTAATCACTAGAAAAGCATATTTACGAATTACCATATGCGAAAGGCAAATGTCCACTACTATACAAGCAACATTTAACCAGTATAAATGCAATTACTACAAATGCATACATACAAGTATATTAATTTACGTAAGCAACAATCCATAATTATACAAGCAGAATTTAACCAGTACGAATGCATATTCAAGAATGAGCTCATGTCCAAAATGCAAAATGTAATGATTATATATTTACAGCTACATTAACCTATATAAGCAACATTCCAATGATACATAAGCAAACATTAATCAGTATAAATGCATATTTTTAGGAATTACCACATGCAAAAATTACCAGTTCATATATGTACAATATCAAGAATACATTAGAAAAAGGTGTTCACCTATTATTGTTGTACGTTGCATCGAATGAGATTACATCCCCGAACATTGCATAGTTCATTTTGGACAGTGGATCAGCCCAAAACATCCTAGTTAGTTGTTCATTTTCATCAACGTCGTAATCGAATGACATTTCTGGGCACACATCAATTTTTTTGAAGAAGTTGTATATAACAAGTTGTGCATCTGCTCCACATATGTACGCTTTTAACTCACTCTTAATGTTTTTGAAATCAATTTGTAGGGCACCAACATTAGAGTACCCCCCGACCATCTCCTTGTATAACTGAAGATATTTTGATGTCCCGACATTTGCTCGCAAGCATTTTGTAATGAACTGTTGTGCCCGAAATTCATGTTTCAGTTGACTTTCAAAAAATATCGGTGTATTCCAGGTGTCAAACTATGTGCGTGTCGCAACTCAAAACTTCTTATTGCGTAAGTACCATTTACACAACGTGCTTTGCAACCAACCCTTGTTGATATCCTTTCTTTAGTGTTGCCGTCAGTTTTGTCACTTTCATTGGCTTTTTCTTTAACTAAACTACTTACATTCTTGAACCCTGCCTTGTTGCATACAATATATTGAAATCGTATAATCTCACTTTGATATCGCTTTGTTGTACTTATCCGTATATCAAAACCAGTGATGCGCCCATAATTTTTGTAGAATTGCTCTCCTTCCAAACTTCCAAACTTTTGTCCCTTTTGTGGCGTGAACTGTGGATCGCATTCTGGTATCCAATACTCTGTTGAATCATCCATTATTTCAAGTCGTTGGTTAGGCCATTTGCTACCTGTCCCTGTTTGAAGCCATGCATGTAGTCTTCATAAGCAAATTATAATGCGTAAATATGCAATATTTTGTAGTATCAGAAGCTTTTTTGACATGATGGTATTAATTTCCTTAACAAGCAATGTATATATCATTCATAAGCATCATATCATGCGTATACATGCATTGTGTTGTAGGATCATAAGCAAATAGTTGTAGTATCACAAGAAAATTGTTTATCATATGCAAAAGTTGATATTTTCACAAGCAATCATATGATATTACATATTGCAAATTACCCAATCATTGACAACAAATTTTATTTACAAATTTTAATAGCTAATATTTATCATCCATGCTTATAAGCAATATCATTAGCTAATATATGCAAATTAATCTACTATAAACATGCATTGTAGTGTAACTTAACAGGCATGAGTGCGACCAAGAGCATTGTTCTTAGAGATTACATATCACAATCATTACATTAAAATACGTATACAAAAGTTCATAAGTACATAAGCAATAAAAGGGTATTACACATGAAATTACCAAATCATTGACAGAAAGTTCTTATATACAATTTTTATGCGCTGCCTGGAACTCAGATATTAAAATGGAGAATCATCCATTATATTCGATTTTTTTTGTTAAAAACAATATATAACAGTACTTTGCAAATACCTTCATCTAACGGCGTAGAGAATGCATTTTCGAGAAAATCTTCCATGAATGTTTTTCTTCTGAATTTTGTGATCCTTGTCTTGTGTTTTGCAGCGCAATAAGATTAGTGATGCAGATCAACAATTACAATCTCATGGGGAGATTAACACTTTGACAGAAATTGAAGAATTTTTTTTGGGTTTTATCGATGATTGGTTTTGGGTTTTGGAAGATATTTGTTTGATTGAACGTATTTTCATCCAAATCTGCATGATAACCGCCCCCTATATTAATGGGATGATGGAGTTTAGCCCCCCGGACATAGCTCAACTGGTAAAGGACTTGGGTGACATGATATCTGCTTGCTGGCACCCACAGTGTGGTTGTTCGAATCCCTCTGGTAACGATTTACAGGGTGGAGGAGAACTTCTTGTATGGTGACTCAGTCTTCGGCAGCCCAAGGACCCTTACTAGTTGAGGCATAACCCATGCTTCACATCCTCCACGAAGCTCTAGGGCAAGGGCAGTGGGGGCCTCTCAGGGATGGGGTTCATCCTTTAATGGGATGATGGAGTTTCTATTTGGACTGATTTACCCCTATACGTTTTTTAATAAGGAAAAATATAAATGGATGCCTTGTAATTTATTGGCCATTGAAAATAGTAGATCTATGGCTCAGATTCGTCCCTACGGACTTACCCTATAAGGTGTCCCTGTATAACCCCCTCCATATATATATATATAGGGATTGGTTCAAATAAGACCAATCCCTTTAGGTTAGTCCATAAGAACACTTATGGACTCTTGATTTAAAATTTTGGATGGTGTAGATCATTTAGTTAATTTAGGCATATAAGGGTATAATTGTACTTTTATATTTAATTAGTTATGTTAATTGGACGGTTATTAGCTATTTTTAAGGAAACATAATCCTACCTTTTCAGTTACCCGATTTTTAGGGAGGAAAAATCATCAACTTCAAGCGTTTTTTTCAAAATTGATACTTCTTTCCGCCATATTTGTGAACAAATGTTTTATTGTATACTTAGTTCAGTGGACGTGTATACTTAGTCATGTTTTGTTGTATATTTAGTTCAGTGGATTTGAATACTTGGTTCAGTGGAATCGTATTCTTAGTTATATAAGTAGTTTAGTAAGTAGTTTAGTGAATTTGTATACTTAGTTCTGTGGATTTGTATACTTAGTTCAATGTAATTGTATACTTAGTTATATAAGTAATTCAGTGTAATTGTATACTTAGTTAAATGTTTCTGTATACTTGGTATTATTTTAATGTATAGTTAGTTCAATGTAATTGTATACTTAGTTAAATGTTTCTGTATACTTAGTAAAGTTTTAATGTACAGGTAGTTTAGTGTAATTGTATACTTAGTTAATTGTTTATATATACTTAGTAATGTTTTAATGTATAGTTAGTTTAGTGTAATTGTATATTTTTCATTAATTATTGCACGATTTTGTTGCCATATTTGTATAATTTGCAGGTTCGAATGGGAAGGGAGAGAAAGGAAAGGTGAATAGCTTGATTATGAGGACGTGATCAATACAAAATCACATCCCTAATTTTTAGGAAGCGGTTACTATATTTAATTTACTGGATTCCTATTTTATCCCTTCTGTTGTATACTTACTTATGAAATGTTGCATATATTGTAATATATCTTGGCCATTGATTTACTATTTGGATAGTGTAGATTTAGTCCTATGGACTAACCTAGGATGGTGGTCTCACAGGATCCCCTCCATATATATATATATATGTTACTATTTTTTAGGAAGTTTTCCATGTTTTCATGCTTGGAATTGTTTTCTATTGAACTCTAAATATAACAAATTTTAAAGATAAAAAATATATTTTTCTATTGAATTCAAAATATACGTTACTATTTTCTAAGAATTTTTATACGTTTTTCATGCTTGGAAAAATATTCTATTGCACTTGAAAGATAAATTTTTAAAAAGATAACAAATTTAAAAGAAAATAAATAACAAAAAAATCAAGGATTCGATCTACACTATATTTTAAATTTTTTATCTTTTAATTTATTATATCTTTAAATTTGTTATCTTTTAAGTTATTATATTATATTATAAAATAAATGCATAATAGTGGAACAAACACACATATGAAATAATGTTGTTTACAAAAAAGTTTTTCAGAATTTGAAATGAACTATTTGTATGATATTCTTCTAAATTTTAAATTTCTTTTTTTATTTATTTGAGGACAAATCCCGTGTAACACACAGGTATATTTCTAGTTATATAATAAATATGAAAACATCCTAGTATGCAAAAATAATTTTTGCATCCAACCCCATTGCTCAAAAATATTTTTGCATGCATTAATACTATAACACAAAATATTTAATAATGCAGAAAAATAATTTTGCAAGTATCTTA
Organism: Rehmannia glutinosa; assembly: GCA_016081115.2. Classification (NCBI taxonomy): domain Eukaryota; kingdom Viridiplantae; phylum Streptophyta; class Magnoliopsida; order Lamiales; family Orobanchaceae; genus Rehmannia; species Rehmannia glutinosa. The sequence goes on along the minus strand of CM071931.1, from coordinate 36,968,020 downwards.
GTAATACGCAAAATATTTGAATCAACTTTTCTATGAATTAATTGAAAAATAATTGTAAATCACGAACACAGATACCGAAAAAATAGTAAGAAACCACCTAAATCACACCAAAGCTTGGCTAACTTGGTGGTCAATGGTTTCTACACCTAAAGGGAGACCAGTATTTGAATTCCAGCAGCAGCCATACAGTTTTATTTTTAATATGCCCAGGTCGCAGCCAAAAGCGTCCTTAGCCTCTTGACTCCACTCTAGTTGAACAAGCCCAAGCCAAGGAGCCGATCCAAGCCAAGACAAGCCATGTTGCTGCCACCTGGGTGCCAACCAGGTGCCACGCGTACTCCAGCTAGCTGTCCACCTTGTCCACTTTTCCCGCGCTTGTCCAACAAGATTTAATTTTCAGGCCAAGATTTCAAAAAATCATATTTAATTCATTTTAAATCCATTTTTTGTGAACTTTTAACACTTTTATACCTCTTTTCATGCTATAGAACTTAGCATTAAAGTTTGCAAAAAATAAAATCATAATAGCTTCGAATTTTTGCTCAAACTAAACGGGTCTCAAACTTTAAATCAAGATTCCTCACAAAATATTTACCCATTCTTCACCAATTTTTAACCACATGATCTTCACACGGTAAAAAATCACAAAAATAGATACAAAACAAATGGTAAGAAACCACCTAAATTATACCAAAGCTTAATTGGTTGGCCTGGTGGTCAATGATTTCTACACTTAAAGGGAGACCAGTATTTGAATTCTAGCAACAACTTTACAATTTTTTTTTTTATATATGCTCAGGTCGCAACCAAAAGCGTCCTTAGCCTTTTAGCTCCACTATAGCTGAACAAGCTCAAGCAAATGAGTCTATCCAAGCCGAGACAAGCCATGTTGCTGCCACTTGGGCGCCAACCAGATGCCATGCGTACACCAGCTGTCGTCCGCCTTGTCCGCTTTTCTGGTGCTTTTCGAGCAAGGTTTAATTTTCAAGCCAAAATTTTAAAAAATCACATGTAATTCATTTTAAGTCCCTTTATTATGAACTTGAAATCGTTTTGAACCTCTTTTCATGCTATACAACTTAGCATAAAAAATTGCAAAAAATAAAATCGTAATAGTTTCAAATTTCTGCTCAAACTAAACGGGTCTCAAATTTAAATCAAGATTCCTAACAAACCGTTAACACGTTCTTCACCAATTTTTAACCACATGATCTTCATAATAAGATCTACGTATCATGAAAAATCCCAAAAAAAATTATATTTTTTTAAATAACTTTCAATTTTAGGGCATAAAAATATTTTCGCATGGTCAGTCAAATAATGCAGCGAGAACGAACCATATTGGCTCTAATACCATTGTTAGCAAATATGGGCCAAACATGAATCGCATATTTGCACATATAAAGTGGATTAAATATACATATTTGCAGCGGAATGGTCGACCCATGCACCAAGATTAAGCCCATCTATAAGACTTCTTTTGATACAGGATTAAGCCCATCTATAAGCATTTTTTTTATTGAACCACGAGCAAACCACTAACAGAGTTTTCATGAATGACGAGCTATATTTCTTGGTTATATAAATAACTACTAGAGTTATTTACTTCGATGTGTACACCTTAAACCCCTAGAGAATATTGGTGATGCTCCAAGAGAAACGTAGAGAGAATATTTTAGGGAAGAGAGGGAATGTTTTCTGTTATCATCCAATGTAGGAGAGGTCTAATCTCTCTACTACTCTCTAATATAGGGAGATATATCAAAATATGTATCTCAATCCCAATATAAATTGGAGTCTTCATAGGAGAGGATTCCAGTTAATCTGCATCCTTATCCGAATGGAACTCCATATTTATCTCAAATATGGATGAAACCTAATTGCATCAATAGGATTTAAGGACAAATCCATTTCAAGAGGAGGTGAATGATGTAAATGCATATATGAAGGATCCGGTATTTCACAAATGCAAGTTATTTCAAGTTTTTGAAGACCTTGTAATCGTGTCTTGAGTATCTTGTATTTTCCTATCAAAGATTATGTGTTTAATTTCGTGTTTGAGTCATTCTATTGTTGCTTTGAATCATTTCACTACAACATAAGTAGCATAAGATAACACCAAAAAATATTACATAATAGCCATAAAATATCACTATAGACAATAGGTATCACTTTTTATGGTGATACACTTGCCCGTGCTACCTAATGTCTACGGTATTACTTTTAATAGCTTTAGTGATACTTTTATTAAGTGTTACATTAAGTACCCATCTATGAGTCTATTGTAGCATTTTTTTGTCAAATTATAACACCTTTTTTGTGGCAAAATGTAATACTTTGTTGTAGCACTTTTAGCACTTTTTCTAGCATTTAACAAGTAATTTTTTGCTCCCAATAAGCATCGAACCCACAACCTACGTTGTTTAGAACTGGCGATATGCCACTGGGCTAAGTTGATTCTTATTGCATCTTTTTCTTTGATTTTATATATATATATATATATATATATATATGCCTATATATATTAAAAATTATATTATATACTGCATGTATTAAAATTATATTATATACTATATTTATTAAAATTATATTATACACTATAAATATATATTTATATCATATATTATATATATTGGAATTATATTATATATTAAAGAACATAATAAAATTAATAAATAAAAATATCAAATAAATTTATCAACGAAATAATTTTCCATCGATAAAAATAAAACGATGTATAGAAATAAAAACATTCTTATGTAATTATTGATGACATCAATTTTCGTTGGTAATTATTTTTAGAAAAAAACAAAAATAGTTTCCGGCGGTAAAATTAAAAATATTAAATAAGAATAATAAATTTACCTAGAGATGTTTACGTGGATATTATGACAGAATCAATTACATTGTTAAAGTTTAAAAAAAAAAGCTATAAAGAAAAAAAAAACATTTGGTAATGCCTACGAATGGTTTCCATTCATAAAATCCATATATATTCTATAAGTTTCTTGTAATGTCATATAGCATGTAGCAATCAATTATGTATCACTTATATATATACTCCATATAATAGAATTAATAGCAATAAGTTACAAATTAACAAATAAATAATAAATAATTTTTTTTATGAAATCTAAAATTATGTTAATGCTACAAGTAAACTAACTAAAATCTCGTATACAATAAAGAGGCAAAATAAAGGGTAAAAATATATAAAAATTGGCATTTATTGATATTTATTAATTAATATTATTAAAACATTAAAAAGAAAATAAATATTAAGAAAAAATATTGCTTTCGTCTATACCTAATTTTGGGATATCAATTAACTAAATAAATCGTTTGCATTATTTAATTAGAGCAACATAATTTTGTGTTACCAAAATATAGCTAAAAATTGTTACAATTAATTAAATATAGTGTTACCTAGAGTGTTATTTAATTAAAGTGATACCTATTTGTGTTATCAAATAATAACAAAAAAAAGTGATACTTAAAAAGTGTTACTTATTTGAAATTGTTACAAATAAGTGTTACATATTTATAAAGTGCTACAAAAGTGTTACATAAATATTATAATGTAAAAGTGTAGGTCCAAAGGGGTGTGAGTAAGGTTAGAAGGGGGGGTTGAATAAACCTTACCAATTTTTCAATTTTAGTCCTTTTAAAATATAACAGAGTTAACACAAACATCTGAGTCCTTGAAGGACAACTAAGTTGGTTATTCAGCAGAGTTAGCCACTCAACAGACTCAATAGAGCTGTTGATAGAATAACTCAATTGTTTAACCTGAACCTTAGCTTGGTTGTGTTGGTTTTATCAGCGGAATACTTAACACCCTTTGATTTGTTTTAAACTTGTTTTAACACTTGATTTTAGCACTTGGTTATTCATCAGTTGGATAGCAAATAAGTTTATCAGCAGATATAATGTAAGTATGCAAAAATGTAAATGTGCTGAAAAATAAATGACACAGTTGATTTTTATAGAGGTTCGAAGATGGGGTAATTCTTCTAATCCTCTCTTCTCCAACTCCTGGAGGAATCCACTATGTAAAAGATCTGTTTACAAAGTGGTCAACAGTCTAGAGACAGCCTTGGTCACACAGCTGGCTTCTCGTCCGACTCAGCTTCTTCACAGGCGTTGGCTTGCTGCTACTACTTGACTCACTTTTTCAAGCTCTTGGATTTGATCACGAAGCCCTCCAACAACTTGATACTGGTTCGACCTTGAACCTTCCTACAATCCTCCTTGGAATGTAGACCCCTTTTGATTCTTCAAAAGTTTACTCTTCAACAGGTTTGAAGTTATCTTTCCTTCACAGCTTGTGTTGGATCGATTTCCTTCGAGTTTCAGGCTTGAGGATTTGCTTGAATATTCTTGAGAGTATTTGCGGGTTAATAGCTTGAATAATGCTTGATTTCTCAAGGTGTGCAAGGTTACCTTTTCTCAATGAATTTCCTCAGCCTTTTATAGTGAACTTTGAAAATATGTCCGTTGAAGAGATAGGCTGATTTCAAAAGTCACTTGTGTTAGTTGGCTTGTCTTGTTGCAGTCCTTGATGTTGATATTTCCTCTGATTTAATGTCTTGCAGTGTTTCTGACACTTGTTGCAGTGCTTCCCATTGGTTTGTTCCTTTTGCACATAACTGGAACTAGCACTTTATATTTGACAATTTTAATATGTTACCATTCTGAATAACATTCTTGACTTTCATCAACGGATCTCATGCAGTTGTCTTGACTTGACTGCAGTCTTTTATATACCCCATGTGACTTGAGTCGACTTCCAATCCTTGGATGACTCATCTGTCACTTTCAACTTGAGACTTGGCTTCTTGAGTTGACTTGACTGATTCTTCACACAGTTGTTCCTCAGCTGATACATCTTCAGTCGAGTTCTTGATCTTCAATCTTGGCCATACAAGTTGTTCCACAACAGAGTCTTCACTTCAGTCTTCAGTTGTCTTCTAGTATTTCCAGGCGTAGCTGACTTGACTCAGCTTTTCCACCCCTATCTATTACAATGTAAATTACAAGGAAAATGGGGTGCCAACTTTCTAGTTTAAGTTTTACATGGCATTCATCAAAATCTATAAAATAAATTTCCCAACAATTTCCCCCTTTTTGATGATGCCAAAACTTAAAAACATTCAACAAAATATAAACAGCAAAGATACATACAGACAATGCAGTAACAAAGAATGTATGCGTAGAATAGATCGTTTTATTGATCATAACATTCTTGTCTTTTACACGGCTGTTTACATTTGGTATCAGAGTATTTACAAAATTACAGAATACTTCACTAAGTATACAAATGACTTACATGAATGTATTTACATAAGTAAAGTACATGAAGGGTTCGCAGCAACACTTTATCGCCTTTGCTGCCTCCTTCTCTCCTCTTCAGCTCTATCAAAGTCACCAGTTCTTTTCCTTTTTCTTTCTTCTTCCTCAGCTCTCTTCTTCTTGTCATAGGCTCTCTTCACAGCAGCATCCTTTCGCTTCCGCTCGAGCCATAGCTGAGTTTGTCTTTCATTTTCCTCTTCCTGTCTTTTTACGGCCTCAGCATTCTTCCTTGCCACTTTCCAAGTTTACCACTTCATCATACCCAGCCTAGTAGATCCTCCCCTTCTTTCCGGGATCTACATATTCGATATTCTTGGGTCTTGGACGAGGTTGAGAACCTCTTCCTCCACCACTTTTTCCTCCTCCTCTGGGTGTGTACTTCACGGGAGTCTTTTGCTTACCAGTTGAATGGCTGCTGGTAGTCTGCTGCTTATCAGCTTCTTCGCACAATGTAAGACCCTTCTCCCAGTACAAATCCTAGGCTTGGGCTAGTGACATCCCTTGGAAATATTCTTCGGATTCGAGCGTCTTAAATTCTTCAACTGATCTTGGCTCGGATCCATTGTTAGGAATGGCATCTTGATGCTTTCCCTGCCGGAATGCCACCGTATTGTTTTAACACTTCTTCGATGCGGGCATCCGTCTTCTTGTCGAACTCCACCATCCCTGCTTTGATGATTTTTCTTTTCTCCGACATTGGCACAACAGAGTGCTCAATTGGTAGGGATATGGGGAGTTTACTCAAGATCGAGGCTGTAACTTGACCCTGCTGAGGGGTTTTAGCAATCATTAACGTAAAATCCTTTGATCGTTCCCCCTCAGCTATTTTTCCCTTCTTCTCGGCTTCAGATTCCTTCAACTTCTCTTCTTTCAACTTCCTTAGGTAGTCCTCTTCCCCCTTTTTGGCATCATCAAAGGAAAGAGGGACTCCAGGGAACATGCCTGCGAGCATAAAGTCGAGTCTGTTGAGCGTGGAATTTTGTTTGGAGTCTATTGCTGCGTAAGCTGTTCGAAATTCTGAGCGAGTAGCCTTGGACTCTAGCTACCACCAACTTCATTTCAGCCATGAGAAGACTGAATTTATCATTCATTGAGTTCTCTAGACGTAGAATTTCTTTTCTATGGAATTCTTGCAACAACTCCATTTTCTGTTTTGTGAGATGCATGCAACCTTTCAATATACGCCTGCATCCTTTGCTTCAGATCAGCGTTGTGAGCCATCCAGACAAGCATTCTGCCATATAGTGCTTTGAAATAACAAACTTGCTCGACCCGCATGGCAGATTGCTGTTGAGACCATTCTCGGATTCGAACCACTATCCCTCTCAAATCTGCTATGAGGGTAGCATCCCTGTTGTCCAGTTTTAAATCGAGGGAGGCCTGATGCCGTTCAATCTTCTCAATCTCTTCATAAATCTTCTTGAAGATTTCACGAAACTCAGCCGCCTCACTTGATTCAGCTGTAGGGCACTCTTCAGCAAAGTTGAACTCGGCTAGGACAATGGTGTCAGTAGGGATGATTGGATCTTCTCTCACAAAGAATCTCCATTGTTCAGCAGCGGTCTCTTCTTCCAAATCTGGTAGGATAGGCGTGAAAGGAAATACCTTTGGAAAGGCATCATCACTCACATATGGGATGGTTTGTGAGGGTTGTGCTTGTGATGATTCAGCTCTTCGTGCCTCAGCTGCGATAGCTTCGTCGGCAGTGGTCACAACTGTGGGAGCCTATGTGAGTGGTGTAGTCGTTCTTATCGCTGCATTTGTGGAAGCTCTGTGATGGATCGTGTCTTAGCAGGGCGATTGAGATATTTTGCCCAGCTGACTGAGCCTCAGCTGTCTTAACAGCGTCTTCGGTCTCAGTGGATTATTCTAAGTGAATAACATGTTCCTCGGCTGCATCATCAGCGTCATTGGATGATGATGAGACTTGGGGGCTTGGCTCATCATCGAAATTGAATTTTTGACGAGGAGCTTTATCACTTAGCTGACTCGTGGCTTTGAGAACATCCTCAGCTGGGTCCCTTTTATCTACAATGGGGGTGGACTCAGCTTCATCTTCAGACCCCAAGAATGATATGCCGAGATTGTCCTAGGAGTCATGAAGTGCGCTTATTTCCTTCTCAACTTGAGCGCTTTGAATGAGAGGAATGTTCTGAGTTTCTTGAGCTTTACCCAAGGAAGTCTCAACCTCCCTTGGGCCTTCACTACCTCCAGCAGTCTCAACTGCAGCGAGGCCTTCAATATTCCATTCGATAGTCGCAGCTATCTTAGGGTCTTGGACAATGGCATCCATGTTAGATAAATGTTTTTATCACGATTTTGATGATTTTGTTTAAATGAGTTTTTACACCAAAACAATGTTTCTAAATGTTGTCCAAATACTCCGATGGACATAAAATATTTTTACTAATTTTTCGGAGTATTTCTTGAAGTTTATTTTCGACAAATATTGGACAACACTTATGTCTCGTGTTGGACCGGTCGTCCTATAAGGCAACCCGTACCTGAGTTGAGTTTTGAAATAGAAAAATGGGACGAAAGGAAAATAGGGAGGGTGACCGGTCGACCGGTCGACCTAAGGGCGACCGGTACCTAGAAGCAAGCCCTCGAGAATAGACTTCCCTATATTAATTTTTGGAGGACTCCAACCAGTCCACATAGGGGGAGACCGGTCGACCCCCCGTCGACCGGTCCCCCTATGTATTTTCGTGAAAAATACTTTCAAATCTTATCTCTGCGCGACCGGTCACTATACGGTTTTGACAGCAAACTATCCATTGGGTTTTCAGACAACTTTTCCCCAATTTAAGGGGTTGATTTCTAACAGCTATTTCTTGAGTTTAATTACAATATTTTTTGCAGAAATCACTCTCCAAGAAGGAGCCAATGTCTGAAAATCAAACCAAGACCTTTCCTATAAATAGAGATTCTATTCAAGCAACAAGATACAACACAACATACAAGCAAAGAGCATACAAGCAAACTCATTGTCATATCTTGTTATATTAGCCTAAGTATTTTCACTTGCACACTCTTGAGGTCTAAGCTTTTGATTCTTGATTACACTTGCACTCAATATTTGTATTATCATTATCGAGTTGTAATCTTGATTTTTGTCCATCATCCAAAACAAGATATCCTTGTTGTTGTTTTTTGGTAATAAAGACACTTGGGTGATCTTAGGTGTTGAAGAGTGTGGTACTCTTCATAGGTGTTGAAGGAAGATTGTGGTGATCTCCTTGAAGGTGTTGTAAGAGGATTGTGGTAATCCTCAAAGGTGGTGTTGTATTAATTGTGGTAACTGATAAAATTTCTTTTTTCTTTTTCGAAACCTATCCCAGATATACTGGGGTGGTAGAGCACGTAGTCCCTAGGTGGGGTGAAGCTCTTTAAATCAACGTGTGTTGTTTGTTTTCCACACTTATTGCTTTCATCTTTTCTTGATCATTCGAAAAAGAGGGCAAAATCTAAAAAACCGGGATAATCTATTCACCCCCTCTAGATTATCGTAGCCACTTGTTCTAACAAAGGTATCAAAGCCAATCTCTTTGGACTAACAAGTATCGAGGTATGATTGGTAGTTTATTTTATTTAACCGCAAGTAGACCGGACATTCTTCATGTCGTATGCCTATGTGCTCGTTTTCAAAGCAATCACAAAGAATCTCATATGAGTGTCGCTAAAAGGATTTTTTGATATTTAAAAGACACTATTCAATATGGTTTATTTTATCCAAAAATGAAAAATTTCCTCTTAAAGGGTATAGTGATTCGGACTATGCGGGAAATATTGATGATCGTAAAAGTACTTCCGGATCATGTCAATTTTTGGGCGATTGCCTAGTTTCTTGGTTTTCAAAGAAAGAAAATTGTGTTTCACTTTCAACGGCCGAAGCCGAATATATTTCTGCGGCTTTTTATTGTACTCAACTTCTTTGGATGAAACAAACCTTAGCGGATTATAAATGTTCTTTTGAAAATGTTCCTATCTTTTGTGATAACATATCCGCTATAAATATTGCTCAAAACCCGGTTCATCATAACCGTACTAAACATATTGAGATTCGACATCATTTTCTAAGGGATTGTGTTTCTAAACGAAAAATTGAGATATCTTTCGTACCATCTCAAGATCAATTGGCAGACATTTTTACAAACCGCTATCTTCCGAGACTTTTGCATTAATATGAGCTCGGTTAGGCATACTGCATATTAAATGAGGTCTATGATTGCATTTTGCAAGTTTTTAAAACTTAGGGGCGAAAAATCGGATTTTTGGTTCAAACTTCGGATTTTGGTAAAAAAATCGGATTTTTGGTTCAAACTTAGCTCGGATTTCGGTAAGTCTTTTTTTTGTTTAAAAATCTCCTGTTTTCTCGACTTAGCCATTTTTGGCTCTTTCACTCGTTTTTCGTCCCCTTTGTCATTTCACACAAATTTCACTTCAGATTTGCTTTATTGCATTCATTCTATATATTGGACTTCATTATGCTCGTTTATCATCATTATTTCTCATATTTACCGATTGATTGGTAAGAATTCTACTCCATTAGCTCAATTGGGTTGAACCCTTGAGAATTTGACTTATATGCAAATTTCTTGATATTTGTTTTATATGAATGTTAAAGCTCATTAATTCTTGATGGTTGGATGTAGTATGCATTGATTTGGTGATAAATTTTTGGCTTGATTACATTTACAAGGGCTATATACAACTTTTTCCATTTTTAACGCCCGCCAATTGTTCGATGTATTGTCGCAAAGAAAACACACATATTACATGATACTCTTGCTTTTAAAAGTCTCTTACATTTATAGAGATCATGTTTCTTCACTCAAACGAGCTTTTGCATTTCAAATTATCAACTTCTCCCTTGTTCATTGATCTTTAAGTTTAAAATTCCAAAATCTCGATAAAACGATTACTTAAGCGTACTTTGATATATATGACCTATGTTTTTATCGTTCTTACATTCTTTTTGATGATTCCAAAGAGGGAGAAACAGGAAATTGGCTCGAAAAACTGAAAGAAGCTAATAAAAGCTCGCGAAAGAAGTTATAAGCTATGGCTCCTTAAAGCCAAAAGTTGTGAAGTATAATTAGTCCAATGGATGTATTATGGACTTATTGGCATGATTAATGATTGTTCTTGACAGGGAGAGATTCTAAGTTCATGCTTTTCATGTTTAGATTGTAAAAGCTTAAGCTTCTAGCTTTTGTATTTATTCTTCTTAATGTGCTTGTTGATAGGGGGAGCTTTTGTAAAATGTCTTTGAAAATCTTAACTCCCTTCTATTTGGTTATTATGCATAGTTTGCTGCTACTCTAAACGGATTGTTTACGTCTTGACCAGAAAATTGTTTTGTTTTCAAAAAACGTCCTCTTAAAAATTGTTTTGGTTTGTAATCATCAAAAAGGGGGAGTTTGTTAGATAAATATTTTTATCAAGATTTTGATAATTTTGTTTAAATGAGTTTTTACACCAAAACAATGTTTCTTAATGTTGTCCAAATACTCCCGATCGACATAAAATGTTTTTACTAATTTTTTGGAGTATTTCTTGAAGTTTATTTTCGACAAAAATTGGACAACATCGTCGTGTTGGACCGGCCGCCCTATAGGGCAACCCGCACTGAGTTGAGTTTTGAAACAGAAAAATGGGACGGAAGGAAAATCCAAGCGGTCGACCCAGGTCGACCGATGAGGGCGAGTCGATCTAAGGGCCGTGCACTGGAAGCAAGCCCTCGAGAACATACTTCCCTGTATTGATTTTTGGAGGACTCCAACCGGTCCACATAGGGGGAGACCGGTCGGACCCCCCGTTGACCGGTCCCCCTGTGTATTTTCGTGAAAAATACTTTCAAATCTTATCTCTGCGTGACCGGTCGCTATACGGTTTTGACAGCAAACTATCCATTGGGTTTTCAGACAACTTTTCCCCAATTTAAGGGGTTGATTTCTAACAGCTATTTCTTGAGTTTAATTACAATATTTTTTGCAGAAATCACTCTCCAAGAAGGAGCCAATGTCTGAAAATCAAACCAAGACCTTTCCTATAAATAGAGATTCTATTCAAGCAACAAGATACAACACAACATACAAGCAAAGAGCATCCAAGCAAACTCATTGTCATATCTTGTTATATTAGCCTAAGTATTTTCACTTGCACACTCTTGAGGTCTAAGCTTTTGATTCTTGATTACACTTGCACTCAATATTTGTATTATCATTATCGAGTTGTAATCTTGATTTTTGTCCATCATCCAAAACAAGATATCTTTGTTGTTGTTTTTGTGGTAACAGCACACTTGGGTGATCTTAGGTGTTGAAGAGTGTGGTACTCTTCATAGGTGTTGAAGGAAGATTGTGGTGATCTCCTTGAAGGTGTTGTAAGAGGATTGTGGTAATCCTCAAAGGTGGTGTTGTATTAATTGTGGTAACTGATAAAATTTCTTTTTTCTTTTTCGAAACCTATCCCAGATATACTGGGGTGGTAGAGCACGTAGTCCCTAGGTGGGGTGAAGCTCTTTAAATCAACGTGTGTTGTTTGTTTTCCACACTTATTGCTTTCATCTTTTCTTGATCATTCGAAAAAGAGGGCAAAATCTAAAAAACTGGGATAATCTATTCACCCCCTCTAGATTATCGTAGCCACTTGTTCTAACAAAGGTATCAAAGCCAATCTCTTTGGACTAACAAGTATCGAGGTATGATTGGTAGTTTAGTTTATTTAACCGCAAGTAGACCGGACATTCTTCATGTCGTATGCCTATGTGCTCGTTTTCAAAGCAATCACAAAGAATCTCATATGAGTGTCGCTAAAAGGATTTTTTGATATTTAAAAGACACTATTCAATATGGTTTATTTTATCCAAAAATGAAAAATTTTCTCTTAAAGGGTATAGTGATTCGGACTATGCGGGAAATATTGATGATCGTAAAAGTACTTCCGGATCATGTCAATTTTTGGGCGATTGCCTAGTTTCTTGGTTTTCAAAGAAACAAAATTGTGTTTCACTTTCAACGGCCGAAGCCGAATATATTTCCGCGGCTTTTTATTGTACTCAACTTGTTTGGATGAAACAAACCTTAGCGGATTATAAATGTTCTTTTGAAAATATTCCTATCTTTTGTGATAAAATATCCGCTATAAATATTGCTCAAAACCCGGTTCATCATAACCGTACTAAACATATTGAGATTCGACATCATTTTCTAAGGGATTGTGTTTCTAAACGAAAAATTGAGATATCTTTCGTACCATCTCAAGATCAATTAGCAGACATTTTTACAAACCGCTATCTTCCGAGACTTTTGCATTAATATGAGCTCGGTTAGGCATACTGCATATTGAATGAGGTCTATGATTGCATTTTGCAAGTTTTTAAAACTTAGGGGCGAAAAATCGGATTTTTGGTTCAAACTTCGGATTTTGGTAAAAAGCCTGAATCAGTGCGCTGACTGGGCTGAGGTCGACCGGTCGGCCAAGCCCTCGATCGGTCGCCCTTAGCTCCGACCGGTCGCCCTAAGCTGTTTTTTGTTTAAAACCATCTCTGTTCTCAGACTTAGCAATTTTTGGCTCTTTCACTCATTTTTCGTCCCCTTTGTCATTTCACACAAATTTCACTTCAGATTTGCTTTATTGCATTCATTCTATATATTGGACTTCATTATGCTCGTTTATCATCATTATTTCTCATCTTTACCGATTGATTGGTAAGAATTCTACTCCATTAGCTCAATTGGGTTGAACCCTTGAGAATTTGACTTATATGCAAATTTCTTGATATTTGTTTTATATGAATGTGCTGAGCTCATTAATTCTTGATGGTTGGATGTAGTATGCATTGATTTGGTGATAAATTTTTGGCTTGATTACATTTACAAGGGCTATATACAACTTCTTCCATTTTTAACGCCCGCCAATTGTTCGATGTATTGTCGCAAAGAAAACTTCACATATTACATGATACTCTTGCTTTTAAAAGTCTCTTACATTTATAGAGATCATGTTTCTTCACTCAAACGAGCTTTTGCATTTCAAATTATCAACTTCTCCCTTGTTCATTGATCTTTAAGTTTAAAATTCCAAAATCTCGATAAAACGATTACTTAAGCGTACTTTGATATATATGACCTATGTTTTTATCGTTCTTACATTCTTTTTGATGATTCCAAAGGGGGAGAAACATGAAATTGGCTCGAAAAACTGAAAGAAGCTAATAAAAGCTCGCGAAAGAAGTTATAAGCTATGGCTCCTTAAAGCCAAAAGTTGTGAAGTATAATTAGTCCAATGGATGTATTATGGACTTATTGGCATGATTAATGATTGTTCTTGACAAGGAGAGCTTCTAAGTTCATGCTTTTCATGTTTAGATTGTAAAAGCTTAAGCTTCTAGCTTTTGTATTTATTCTTCTTGATGTGCTTGTTGATAGGGGGAGCTTTTGTAAAATGTCTTTGAAAATCTTAACTCCCTTCTATTTGGTTATTATGCATAGTTTGCTGCTACTCTAAACGGATAGTTTACGTCTTGACCGGAAAATTGTTTTGTTTTCAAAAAACGTCCTCTTAAAAATTGTTTTGGTTTGTAATCATCAAAAAGGGGGAGTTTGTTAGATAAATATTTTTATCAAGATTTTGATAATTTTGTTTAAATGAGTTTTTACACCAAAACAATGTTTCTTAATGTTGTCCAAATACTCCCGATCGACATAAAATGTTTTTACTAATTTTTTGGAGTATTTCTTGAAGTTTATTTTCGACAAAAATTGGACAACACTTCTGCCTCGTGTTGGACCGGTCGCCCTATAGGGCAACCCGTACCTGAGTTGAGTTTTGAAACAGAAAAATGGGACGGAAGGAAAATAAGGAAGGCGACTGGTCGACCCAGAGGTCGACCGATGAGGGCGACTGGTCGATCTAAGGGCGACCGGTACCTGGAAGCAAGCCCTCGAGAACATACTTCCCTGTATTGATTTTTGGAGGACTCCAACCGGTCCACATAGGGGGAGACCGGTCGGACCCCCCGTTGACCGGTCCCCCTGTGTATTTTCGTGAAAAATACTTTCAAATCTTATCTCTGCGCGACCGGTCGCTATACGGTTTTGACAGCAAACTATCCATTGGGTTTTCAGACAACTTTTCCCCAATTTAAGGGGTTGATTTCTAACAGCTATTTCTTGAGTTTAATTACAATATTTTTGCGTAAATCACTTCCAAGAAGGAGCCAATGTCGAAAATCAAACCAATACCTTTCCTATAAATAGAGGTTCTATTCAAGCAACAAGATACAACACAACATACAAGCAAAGAGCATACAAGCAAACTCATTGTCATATCTTGTTATATTAGCCTAAGTACTTTCACTTGCACACTCTTGAGGTCTAGGCTTTTGATTCTTGATTACACTTGCACTCAATATTTGTATTATCATTATCGAGTTGTAATCTTGATTTTTGTCCATCATCCAAACAAGATATCCTTGTTGTTGTTCTTGTGGTAAGAGCACACTTGGGTGATCTTAGGTGTTGAAGAGTGTGGTACTCTTCATAGGTGTTGAAGGAAGATTGTGGTGATCTCCTTGAAGGTGTTGTAAGAGGATTGTGGTAATCCTCAAAGGTGGTGTTGTATTAATTGTGGTAATCGATAAAATTTCTTTTTCTTTTTTGAAACCTATCCGGATATCTTTGGGGTGGTAGAGCACGTAGTCCCTAGGTGGGGTGAAGCTCTTTAAATCAACGTGTGTTGTTTGTTTTCCACACTTATTGCTTTCATCTTTTCTTGATCATTCGAAAAAGAGGGCAAAATCTAAAAAACCGGATAATCTATTCACCCCTCTAGATTATCGTAGCCACTTGTTCTAACAAAGGTATCAAGCCAATCTCTTTGGACTAACAAGTATCGAGGTATGATTGGTAGTTTAGTTTATTTAACCGCAAGTAGACCGGACATTCTTCATGCCGTATGCCTATGTGCTCGTTTTAAAAGCAATCACAAAGAATCTCTTATGAGTGTCGCTAAAAGGATTTTTTGATATTTAAAAGACACTATTCAATATGGTTTATTTTATCCAAAAATGAAAAATTTTCTCTTAAAGGGTATAGTGATTCGGACTATGCGGGAAATATTGATGATCGTAAAAGTACTTCCGGATCATGTCAATTTTTGGGCGATTGCCTAGTTTCTTGGTTTTCAAAGAAACAAAATTGTGTTTCACTTTCAACGGCCGAAGCCGAATATATTTCCGCGGCTTTTTATTGTACTCAACTTGTTTGGATGAAACAAACCTTAGCGGATTATAAATGTTCTTTTGAAAATATTCCTATCTTTTGTGATAAAATATCCGCTATAAATATTGCTCAAAACCCGGTTCATCATAACCGTACTAAACATATTGAGATTCGACATCATTTTCTAAGGGATTGTGTTTCTAAACGAAAAATTGAGATATCTTTCGTACCATCTCAAGATCAATTGGCAGACATTTTTACAAACCGCTATCTTCCGAGACTTTTGCATTAATATGAGCTCGGTTAGGCATATTGCATATTGAATGAGGTCTATGATTGCATTTTGCAAGTTTTTAAAACTTAGGGCGAAAAATCGGATTTTTGGTTCAAACTTGATTTTGGTAAAAAGCCCGAATCGTCTTGTTGACGGGCCGAGGTCGACCGGTCGGCCAAGCCCTCGATCGGTCGCCTTAGCTCGACCGGTCGCCGGTCGCCTACTAAGTTTTTTGTTTAAAACCATCTCTGTTCTCAGACTTAGCAATTTTTGGCTCTTTCACTCATTTTTCGTCCCCTTTGTCATTTCACACAAATTTCACTTCAGATTTGCTTTATTGCATTCATTCTATATATTGGACTTCATTATGCTCGTTTATCATCATTATTTCTCATCTTTACCGATTGATTGGTAAGAATTCTACTCCATTAGCTCAATTGGGTTGAACCCTTGAGAATTTGACTTATATGCAAATTTCTTGATATTTGTTTTATATGAATGTGCTGAGCTCATTAATTCTTGATGGTTGGATGTAGTATGCATTGATTTGGTGATAAATTTTTGGCTTGATTACATTTACAAGGGCTATATACAACTTCTTCCATTTTTAACGCCCGCCAATTGTTCGATGTATTGTCGCAAAGAAAACTTCACATATTACATGATACTCTTGCTTTTAAAAGTCTCTTACATTTATAGAGATCATGTTTCTTCACTTAAACGAGCTTTTGCATTTCAAATTATCAACTTCTCCCTTGTTCATTGATCTTTAAGCTTAAAATTCCAAAATCTCGATAAAACGATTACTTAAGCGTACTTTGATATATATGACCTATGTTTTTATCGTTCTTACATTCTTTTTGATGATTCCAAAGGGGGAGAAACATGAAATTGGCTCGAAAAACTGAAAGAAGCTAATAAAAGCTCGCGAAAGAAGTTATAAGCTATGGCTCCTTAAAGCCAAAAGTTGTGAAGTATAATTAGTCCAATGGATGTATTATGGACTTATTGGCATGATTAATGATTGTTCTTGACAAGGAGAGCTTCTAAGTTCATGCTTTTCATGTTTAGATTGTAAAAGCTTAAGCTTCTAGCTTTTGTATTTATTCTTCTTGATGTGCTTGTTGATAGGGGGAGCTTTTGTAAAATGTCTTTGAAAATCTAAACTCCCTTCTATTTGGTTATTATGCATAGTTTGCTACTCTAAACGGATAGTTTACGTCTTGACCGGAAAATTGTTTTGTTTTCAAAAAACGTCCTCTTAAAAATTGTTTTGGTTTGTAATCATCAAAAAGGGGGAGTTTGTTAGATAAATATTTTTATCAAGATTTTGATAATTTTGTTTAAATGAGTTTTTACACCAAAACAATGTTTCTTAATGTTGTCCAAATACTCCCGATCGACATAAAATGTTTTTACTAATTTTTTGGAGTATTTCTTGAAGTTTATTTTCGACAAAAATTGGACAACACTTCTGCCTCGTGTTGGACCGGTCGCCCTATAGGGCAACCCGTACCTGAGTTGAGTTTTGAAACAGAAAAATGGGATAGAAGGAAAATAAGGAAGGCGACTGGTCGACCCAGAGGTCGACCGATGAGGGCGACTGGTCGACCTAAGGGCGACCGATACCTGGAAGCAAGCCCTCGAGAACAGACTTCCCTGTATTGATTTTTGGAGGACTCCAACCGGTCCACATAGGGGGAGACCGGTCGGACCCCCTGTTGACCGGTCCCCCTGTGTATTTTCGTGAAAAATACTTTCAAATCTTATCTTGGCGCGACCGGTCGCTATACGGTTTTGACAGCAAACTATCCATTGGGTTTTCAGACAACTTTTCCCCAATTTAAGGGGTTGATTTCTAACAGCTATTTCTTGAGTTTAATTACAATATTTTTTGCAGAAATCACTCTCCAAGAAGGAGCCAATGTCTGAAAATCAAACCAATACCTTTCCTATAAATAGAGGTTCTATTCAAGCAACAAGATACAACACAACATACAAGCAAAGAGCATACAAGCAAACTCATTGTCATATCTTGTTATATTAGCCTAAGTACTTTCACTTGCACACTCTTGAGGTCTAGGCTTTTGATTCTTGATTACACTTGCACTCAATATTTGTATTATCATTATCGAGTTGTAATCTTGATTTTTGTCCATCATCCAAACAAGATATCCTTGTTGTTGTTTTTGTGGTAAGAGCACACTTGGGTGATCTTAGGTGTTGAAGAGTGTGGTACTCTTCATAGGTGTTGAAGGAAGATTGTGGTAATCTCCTTGAAGGTGTTGTAAGAGGATTGTGGTAATCCTCAAAGGTGGTGTTATTTTAATTGTGGTAATTAATAAATTTTTTTTTCTTTTTCGAAACCCATCCCGGATATACTGGGGTGGTAGAGCACGTAGTCCCTAGGTGGGGTGAAGCTCTTTAAATCAATGTGTGTTGTTTATTTTCCGCACTTATTGCTTTCATCTTTGCTTGATCATTCGAAAAAGAGGGCAAAATATGAAAAATCGGGATAATCTATTCACCCCCCCTTTAGATTATCGTAGCCACTTGGACTAACAATCCATAGGAGTCTCAACCCCTAGGATTGCACTTTCACTGCCCAGAGTGTTAACTCCCGGGGCATCTCCATCCTATACCTCGACTGTAAGAACAGTGTCATCAACCTTCAAAGCAGCTGACATTTCAGCTGAGACAGACTCAACTGTCCGAGCTTCGTCAATATCAATCTGTTGTGGTTCTTTCTCAGTTTCCACTTCACCTCCTTGCTTCAAGTTGGAGTCTTCTACAGCATCCTCCGACCTTACTGCAGTGGAGAGAGTTTCCCCCTCAGCTGGTGCTGAGTGACTGATGATGGGGCAGGTGGTAAAATACCTTCTTCAGGGGTTGGCTCAACTTGGGTGCCCAAAGTCCCAGTTTCATTGCCAATTCCCTTGGGACCCATCCTCCGATTGCACTGGGCACATGGCTGCAGCGATGTCTGAGGCAATCTACTGCACCACTCCCAAGGGGTCAATCTGCAGGAGAGATTGAGACGACTCTCCTGGTCCTTCAAAGAGTTGATGCTCGTGCATTGGCCTGGATTCCCTCAGAGCCTGCTGCATTCCTGACTTCTCTGCTGCAGCAATGGGATCCATATCCTCGTCACTGTCTGTGTACTCAACTAGATTTTCATGAGTATGCTCGTGAGTTCCAGTGAATGTGCACATCTTTGCTTTCTCAAGAGCTTGTGCTTCCTCAGCTGCTTTGGCTTTTTCCTTCTCCTTGAAGATGTGGAGATTATCCATGCAGTTATCTTCATCCAGGGCCTGAAGGATAGTATCGACTCCAAGAAATCGCAGCAATTCCTCCTCTTTCTCAATGTTCTTAGGGCGAGCAAACTGCGCCCTTGAGTGATCTAGCTTTCATGCTTTCCATTCTCTAAGACGGCACTGAATGTCTGGATATACTGGAGAGTACATGATTATATCATCGTCATAACTTTCTTTTTGTCCTTCCTTTTCTGGGATTGAAGGCAAGAGACTCTGCTGCTCCTCTCCTTCAGCAGCATCAGTAGCAGGCGGAGAGACAACCTTTTCAATGGGATGTTCAGTTGTCTCGGCTGCTTTGCTTCCCTCAGCTGTCTGTCGCCCAGCTGAGTCTTCATTGGGACTCTGTTGATGACCTTCAGCAGTCTTATCAGATTCATCAATTACTTCAGGAGACTGCACTTCCTGAGTTTCAGCAGTCTCGGATGCTTTCTCCAGCTGAGTGGTAGATTCAGCTGTCTTCTCCAATTCAGACTGCCTAACTTGTCTTCTTCTCTTGGGTAGCAAGGGAACCTCTTCTTCCACATTCTCTGGTTCTTGGAAGGTGATGGCTTTCGCAGCTTCCTTCCTTGGCTTCGCAGTGCGCTTATTCTTTTTGATAGCAGGAGAATGAGTATGGTGTTCCTCCTCTTCTTAGGCTGCAGGGGCAGGCGACTCGGCTGCACGGGCAGGTGCATCCTTTTTCTTAGCTGCAGAGGCAACTTTCTTCTTCGCAGCTGCAGGGGAAGCTTTCTTCTTTGGAGGAGGGGTAGTAATTGTGTCCTCGGGGTCAGCTGATTCCCTCTTACTGGTTTCTGCCTTCTTTGCATGGGCTCACTTCTGGGCTCAAGAGAGGTTAGCCCTAAACATCTTCTTGTTGACATGGAAGGGTTTTCCATGTCGAAGGGGAATACCCTTCACTTCCATCAAGTGGCCAATCACGAGGCCATATCCAAGCGGTCCTCCAAAGGATCCATCTTCCTTAAACGCCTTGTTCATTACATTCAGGCAGAGTCTGATGTACACGAACTCAGCCCACTTTACTTTCTTACCATGCATGATCGCAGCCATGACGATCAGCTTTGTTTTGGACAGCTGATTAAAGCTTCCAAACTTCATGTCTACACACTTGGAGACGACATCCATCAACTTATGATAGTCGTCCTTCAGCAGCTTCTTATCAGCTGTGTAGACTACCTTAACAGCGCACTCTGGTTTGGCTACCTCTTTCCATGCAGCAGCCAAATCAACATCAGCTTCATTAACCTCCTTCATGTCTTCAGATGGCAATAAGCAGTGCTCCGCAAGGTCCTTAGCATTTATCATTATGTCCTTGCGGTGGACAGAAGACTTGATCCCTTCGTCCTGCACTTCCGCGTTGACATAGAACTGCACCACCTCTTCAAGGTAGGTATGAGAGTACTCCATGGTCAGAAAAGCCTTAAGACCTGACTTTTCTAGCATCTGATCTATCTTCTTGATTAGGGTTTCACCAGAACCCTGTTTCACCATACCTTCAAAATCTACTGACGATCCTGAGTGGATTTGCTTAGAGAGTTTAACGAAATAAATCTTTGGTGCCATTTTCAGAGATTTTCACCGATTAAAACTTGACAAACTTGCTTGAGGACACTTAGGGTTTTCAAGAGAGAAATGGCTTGCTTTCTTTTTGCTTGAAGATGAACAGTTTCCGTATGAGAGAAAGAAAGTTGGAAAATGAATATATAAGGGTTATGAAAGGACATGTCTCTGGTTTTTGAAATTTTGATCGAGATCAACGGTTCAGATTTAGGACATCAAACCGCATTTAATTCCTCGCATTTAATGCGGCAGCATTTATATCCAATCATATGCTTACTGTGCAGCTTTTTACTGTACCCGTCATTATTATGCTGACGTCATCCTTAAAAACATTCCCGCTCATTAAAAACGACTGTGTTTTTGTCACTTAGCTAATAAATGACTCAACTTATATCAAATATGACTTAACTCTGCTTCTCTTTTTTCAATAGTGACTCAGCTGTCAGCTAACTTGATACAGCTGACTTTCCGATATGGCTGATTCACTTGGCTGATGAGTGAAATTTGCTTTTTACTCAATTTTTCATCTTCTAACTCTTCTGATTGAGTCTTCTGAGTGTCAACTCAGCTCAATTAACCCTAGCTCATTCTTAAGCTCTTCAAATCTTAACTCACATAAGGGCTTGGTGAATATGTCAGCTAACTGCTTATCAGTTGAGATATATTCCAAAGTGATGTCTTTCTTTTCAACATGATCTCTTATAAAATGATATCTGACATCAATGTGCTTTGTTCTTGAATGCAACACAGGATTCTGAGTGATTGCAATAGCACTTATGTTATCACACATAATTGGAATCTCTTTTTCTTCAATCTCATAATCTCTCAGCTGTTGTCTCATCCATAAGACTTGGGCTGTGCCTGCCCGCAACTATGTACTCTGTCACCGGTTTGTGGATGTGGCTATTGAGTTTTGCTTCTTGCTAAACCAGGAAACCAATCTATTTCCAAGCATTTGACATGTACCTGAAGTACTTTTCCTGTCAACTCTATATCCAGCATAGTCAGAGTCTGAATAACCAATAAGCTTGAATCAACCTTCCTTTGGATACCATAAGCCAACTTCCTAGCATCCCTTCAAAAATCTTAGGATTCTCTTAGTTGCAGTCATGTGGCTCTCTTTTGGTGCAGATTGAAATCTTGCACATACACCTACTGCAAAGGTGATGTCTGGCCTGCTTGCTGTTAGGTAGAGCAGTGATCCAATGAGTGCTCTATATCTGGTTTGATCTACAGGCTTGCCATCTGCATCCATATCCATCTTGACTGATGTGTTCATTGGTATTTTCACAGAAGACTTCTCTTCCATACCAAAATTTTTCATTAAATCTCTTGTGTATTTTGTTTGACTTATGAAGGTTCCATCCTTTAATTGCTTGACTTGAAGTCCTAGGAAGAAAGTCAGCTCTCCCATCATGCTCATCTCAAATTTGGCTTGCATGAGGTTTGAGAACTTATCGCACAGCTCTTTATTTGTGGATCCAAAAATTATGTCATCCATATATATTTGAACAAGCAATATACTTTCTCCATCTTGAATTCTGAAGAGTGTTCTGTCCACCTTGCCTTTGGTGAATCAATTGTCAGTCAGAAATTGAGACAATGTATCATACCATGCTCTTGGTGCCTGTTTCAATCCATATAATGCTTTCTTGAGCTTGTACACCTTATCTCCAATAGTCTTCTGCTCAAAACCTGGAGGTTGTTCAACGTAGACTTCTTCTTCTAGTAGTCCGTTTAGAAATGCACTCTTCACATCCATTTGATATACAGTGAAGTTCTTATATGCATCATAGGCAAGAAACATTCTTATTGCTTCTAATCTTGCAACAGGAGCAAATGTTTCATCAAAATCTATTCCCTCTTCTTGGCAATACCCTTTGGCTACCAATCTTGCTTTGTTTCTTACCACAAATCCTTCCTCATTCATCTTGTTTCTGAAAACCCATTTTGTGCCAATAACATTTTGATGGGTTGGTCTCTGCACCAATTCCCATACCTTGTTTCTTTCAAATTGATTTAGCTCTTCTTGCATGGCCTGAATCCAATGTGTGTCATCCAATGCTTGAGACACGTCTTTTGGCTCTATTTGGGAAATAAAACAAGTGAACATTGCTTCTTGATGTGCTCTGGATCTAGTTCTCACACCATCTCTAACATCTCCTATAACTAGCTCTGGTGGATGGTCTCTCAGCCATCTCACATCAGGTTGGAGCAAGTCAGCTGGATTCAGCCGTCTCGCAACTATGTTGTCTTGAACAACTCTTTCATCTTCATTTTTGTAGACTTTCATTGTCTTTGAGATTCAGCTATCTCATCTTCATCTGGGTTGATTGCTCTTACTTCAGCTTCAACATAAGGACTCTTCTGCATAGTTGGCTGATTCAGCTTATCAGCTAACTCATCAATGTCTTCTCCACTCACATTAGGTTCATTAAAAACCCCATGGATAGACTCTTATGTGCCCATAGTCCTCCTGTTCAGCACTCTATAAGTTTTGCTCTCAGCTGAGTATCCCAAAAAATTACCTTCATCAGCTTTAGCATCGAAAGCCTTCAAATTATTTTTGCCATTGTTGGGGATGAAGAATTTACATCCAAATATCCTGAAGTATCCAACGTTTGGCTTTCTCCCTATCCAGATTTCATAGGGAGTCTTGGTTAATTGCCTGTTAATCATGCATCTATTTTGAGTATAGCATGTTGTATTGATGTCTTGAGCCCAAAATCTCTTAGGCAATCCAGCTTCGGCTAACATAGTCCTTGCAGCTTCCTTGAGAGTTTTGTTCCTTCTTTCAGCTACTCCATTCTGCTGTGGAGTTCTTGCCGCTGATAACTAATGAGCAATACCATTTTCTACACAATACTGAGTTATTATCCCATTGACAAACTCAGTTCCTCTATCAGATCTTATCTTTATAATGGTTTGGCTCTTTTCATTTTGAACTCTTTTCATCAGCTGAGGTAACTTCTGCAAAGTTTCCTTCTTTTTGCACATGAAGATTGTCCATGTATATCTTGAATAATAATCTACCACCACTAAGGTGTATTTCTTTCCACTTATGCTGGTTGGTTCAACTGGACCAAATAGATCCATATGCAACAGATGCAATATCCTTGTTGAAGATGGACTAGGCTTATCATTGAAGGAAGATTTTATTTGCTTTCCCATCTGGCATGCATCACATACATTTTCCTTCTTGTACACTGAGTCTGGAAATCCTTCCACAAGATGACTCCTTGCAAGCTTGTTAATTGTCTTGAAATTCAGATGACTCAGCTTCTTGTGCCACAGCCAACTTGATTCGGATGTACTCTTTGCTAACAGACAAGTACTTGGTGTGGTAGTGGACCAATCTACCACATACATATTCTTCTGTCTTGATCCTTGCAGCACTATTTCATTTGATTCAGCATCTTTGATCTGGCACACTCTCATATTAAATCCAACATTATAGCCCTTGTCACAGAGTTGGCTGATGCTTAACATATTGAAGTTGAGGCCTTCAACATAAGCAACATCTGTGATTTCCAATCCATTTTTCTTGATAGATCCTGTTCCTTTGATTTCCCCTGGAGCTTCATTTCCTCCAAATATGACTTTTGCACCTCTAATCTCCTTGAATCTTGACAGGTTTTTCTTGTTCCCTGCCATGTGTCTGGAACAACCACTATCCATGTACCAGGTTCCTTGGCACTCAACTGTTCCTTGAACCTGCAATCAAGGAAATTAGTTTTTAGGTACCCATACTTGCCTGGGTCCTAAGGGGTTAGTGCTGTAAGATGATCCAACCAACCTATAGCCAAATGACTTGACTCTAAGAGGTTGCCATCTATCTGTGCCATAAATATAATGCACTTTGGCAAATTGCTTGGGGGCTTAGGTTCATACAGCTGTCTCTTTTGTATGTATGCATGTGTGTGTGTTTTAGCAATTGCCTTCTTTGGGTAGTTGTGGTATTTCTGAGTGTAGTGCTTGGGTGCATATGTATGCTGATAGTAGCTCTTTTGCCTTTGGAATGACCTTTGTTGAGGTTTAGGTCTTTGCCATTTAGGCTTGTATTCCATTGGTCCTTGCTGATATTTCACATTGTTCCAATCAGCTTGGCTTGGGTAGTTTCTACCATTCCCATCATATGTGTTTCTCTGATGAAACTTCTGGGGTTTTTGGTAGCTCTGTTTGTTCTTCACAGAGTACTTTCTGTTTGGAGTTTGCTGAGGAACTCTACTGGATTTCTTCTCAGTTGTACTCTCAGCATACTCAACTGGCTGTTTTCCTTTCACCTTATATCCAAGGCCAGTTTGTTTGTGATTGTGCTTTGGGATGAATGTGGGTGCAACATTTGGTGTTTTGGTTTTTGAGATGCTTCATTGCTCGAAGATCCTTTTTCCAAAATCACTCTAGGAGTTTGATTGTGCATAAAGGAATTGAATCTTATGCATGTCTTATCTCCACATTCTTTTTTACTCATGATAAGGTCATCCAATGATTTGGATGCCTTCATAAATGAGGCAATCACATTTTTAAGATCATTTCCCTCTTTTCTACAGCAGCTATCTCAGCTAATAGTTTAGCATTCTCAGTCTTCAGTTATGTGTTCTCATCAGATATGTGACTTAGAGTACTCAGCTCCTTAGTCAGTTGTGAGTTTTGGCTTTTGTTTTGGCTGTTTTCCTCGTTTAGAAGTGTGTGTGAGGATTTTATGTGCTCAAAGTCTTTCATCATTTTGCCTAATGAATCATAAATATCAGTGGGTGATGAATTGTGTGTATCACAATCACTATCACTTGAATCTGAATGAGATGAGTTAGAGTGTACCTCATCTTCTTGGTCTGGTTGATCTTGTTCTTTAGCCATAAGACAGATCATGGCTTCTTCTTGAGAATCACTTGAGTAGTCAGCTTCACTACTCTCGAGTCTCGCTTTCTTCTTTGGACTTAATTTGTCTCAAGATCTCGGCACCAACATGGCTTTCTTCTTTTCCTGTCTTCTTTCTCTGAAGACTTTTCTCTCTTCTTCATTCCTGTATTTGTTGACTGGTGGATAGGAACAGTCAACTGCAAAATGTCCTGGTTGTCTACAATTCCAACACAAGTTCTCAGCTCTTTGATCAGCTTTTTCTGTCCTTGGGTTATCAGCTCTCTGATATTCAACCCTTTGATGCTCAGCTCTCTTAGGTGGCCTATCTTCCCTTAACTTAGAGGGTGTTGAATGTCTCTTGGAGGTTTCACCCTTATTTTTCTTATAGTTCTTGTTGAAGAACTTGTTGAATCTTTTAATCATCAGGGATATTTCCTCCTGGTCTATGGCTTCCTTGGGTTCAGCTCTCTTTACATCCTTGACTATCAATGCAGCTGTCTTGGGTACAGTTGTCTCCTCTTGATCTTTTCTTCTCAGCTCAAACTCATAGGCTTTGAGGTCTGAGAATAGCTCATGGTTGGAGGTTCTTGAGAGGTCCATTGAATGTCTCAGAGCCATAGTCTTCATTTCCTATTCAGCTGGGAGGCTCCTCAAGATCTTCATACACATTTCCTTCTGTGTGTATTCCTTCCCAAGAGCTGAAAGCTCATTTATAATCTCAGTGAATCTGGCATCTAGCTGATCCATGGTTTCACCTGCAAGCATTTCAAAGTTTTCAAATTTTTGAATAGCAACAAATAATTTATTTTCTTTAATTTGCTCTGATCCTTCACAAATTGAAGTCAGCTTATTCCAGATTTCTTTTGCTGCTTGGCAAGATTTGACTTTGTTGAACATTGCTTTGTCCAAAGTCTTGTGAAGTATGTCCTTGGCACATTGTCCAAGTTGTATCTTTTTCTGTCCTCGTTTGTCCACTCAGTTATTGGTTTCTCAACCATGGCTGGTCTTGCCTCAGCAGCAGCTTCTTCTCCTTCAGCTGCAGCTGCTCTTCTTACAGCCGTGTTCACTTTCAGTATTTGCAGTGGCCCATCCTCTATCACAAGCCACATTTCATCGTGTAGAGCAGATAGATGAGCCTGCATATGAATCTTCCAATCATCAAATTCTTCAACAGTGAACATAGGAATGCGTGTCAGATTTGCTTCCATGATAATAACTTTTCTTTGAAATGAAAGATTTTGGAAATGCAAGTGTTAAGAACCTTTTTGAAAAGATAGAGATCTAGTTCAGTAACCAGTGCGAAAGGCTCAATGAACCAACCACTCTGATACCACTTGTAGGTCCCAAGGGGTGTGAGTAAGGTTTAGAAGGGGGGTTGAATAAACCTTACCAACTTTTCAATTTTAGTCCTTTTAAAATATAACAGAGTTAACACAAACATCTAAGTTGGTTATTCAGCAGAGTTAGCCACTCAACAGACTCGATAGAGCTGTTGATAGAATAACTCAGTTGTTTAACCTGAACCTTAACTTGGCTGTGTTGGTTTTATCAGCGGAAGACTTAACACCCTTTGATTTGTTTTAAACTTGTTTAACACTTGATTTTAGCACTTGGTTATTGATCAGTTGGATAGCACATATGTTTATCAGCAGATATAATGTAAGTATGCAAAAATGTAAATGTGCTGAAAAATAAATGACACAGTTGATTTTTATAGAGGTTCGAAGATGGGGTAATTCTTTTAATCCTCTCTTCTCCAACTCCTGGAGGAATCTACTATGTAAAAGATCTATTTACAAATGGGTCAACAGTCTAGAGACAGCCTTGATCACACAGCTGGCTTCTCGTCCGACTCAGCTTCTTCACAGGGCAGCTGCCTTGCTACTTCAACTCACTTTCTCAAGCCTTGGATTTGATCACGAAGCCCTCCAACAACTTGATACTGGTTCGACCTTGAACCTTCCTACAATCCTCCTTGGAATGTAGACCCCTTTTGATTCTTCAAAAGTTTCCTCTTCAACAGGTTTGAAGTTGTCTTTCCTTCACAGCTTGTGTTGGATCGATTTCCTTCGAGTTTCAGGCTTGAGGATTTGCTTGAATATTCTTGAGAGTATTTGTAGGTTAATAGCTTGAATAATGCTTGATTTCTCAGGTGTTCAAGGTTACCTTTTCTCAATGAATTTCCTGAGCCTTTTATAGTGAACTTCCGAAAATATGCCCGTTGAAGAGATAGGCTGATTTCAAAAGTCACTTGTGTTCGTTGGCTTGTCTTGTTGCAGTCCTTGATGTTGACATTTCCTCGGATTTAATGTCTTGCAGTGTTTCTGACACTTGCTGCAGTGCTTCCCATTGGTTTGTTCCTTTTGCACATAACTGGAACTAGCACTTTATCTCTGATAACTTTAATATGTTACCATTCTGAATAACATTCTTCACTTTCATCAACGGATCTCATTCAGTTGTCTTGACTTGACTGCAGTCTTTTATATACCCCAGGTGACTTGAGTCGACTTCCAATCCTTGGATGACTCATTTGTCACTTTCAACTTGAGACTTGGCTTCTTGAGTTGACTTGACTGATTCTTCACACAATTGTTCCTCAGCTGATACATCTTCAGTCGAGTTCTTGATCTTCAATCTTGGCCATACTCAGTTATTCCACAACGGAGTCTTCACTTCAGTCTTCAGTTGACTTCTTGTATTTCCAGGCGTAGCTGACTTGACTCAGCTTTTTCCAGCCCAATCTATTACAATGTAAATTACAAGGAAAATGGTGTGCCAACTTTCAAGTTTAAGTTTTACATGGCATTCATCAAAATCTATAAAATAAATTTCCCAACAAAAAGTGTTACTAACACGTGTTACATAATGTGCATTATATAAAAAGTGCTACAATTTTGTGTTACCTAATGTTATTTATGTTGTAGTTTGTTATGATCAAATCAATGTTTGGTCAAAATCTATCGTTTCATTGGAAGAAGATGTCAAAGATGAATCAAGTGTTTTGACAAAATTTTCTAGAATCCAGGCGCCGCCCTTAAAAGTCAAGTTCCGCATCACAAAAACCGACTTTAGTCTAGGCATCGCAATGTGAAAACAATCGCAAATTACAGAACTTCAGGCACCGCAGTGTGAGTTGCGTTTCAGCATGGGTTTCAGAAACATTTTTGTTTTAGAGTTTGTTTAGGATTTGTTTTGTTTAGGACTTCTTTTCTTTTACTAATTAGTTTTTTTTTTTTCGTGATCTTATAAAAGGGAAAATGCATTGTTATTTCATTATTCAAGTTTTATGCAATTGATTTAATTTCTCTCAAATTTCGTATAACATCAAAGACTTTCAAAATCATTGTACTCGTTGCGATTATCAACTTATCTCATACATTCATTTGTGGTGTCAACAGATACCAAAATTCTTGTTTCAATTAAGCAAAGCGTATGTTAATCTTTTTAACCTTTCTTTGCAAAGATTCTAGATTTTCAATTAATGGTTGAAGGGTGGTACGCACATATTGCTGCGATTCGCCTCAATAATGTTGGAATGATCATTATTTCAATTTCAAGTATAGTTTTATCTCAAAATCAAAAAATATTAGCGATTTTAGAAAAAAAGTTAATTGTTTGTTTTTGGAATGAAAATTTAGTCGATGAGCTTTTTGAATTGAAAAATGTTTTTTGAATTATAAATATAAGATTTATTCCAAAAAGGTTGTAGCAGTTTATTGAAAATTAAAGGGGTATTGTCCCCCGACGCATAGCTGAGTAGTAAAGGAGGGGTGGATTCTCAAGGGTGCAAGGGAGGTGCATGGGTTCGAATCCAGGTGGAAGCAATTTATGTTTCTTTCTTGATCCAGGACCTAGAATGGGGGCAGTAGGCCAATCTCAATTAATCCTGATCATTCGGGCACATTCCATAATTTAATCTGGCATAGTCTTGAGGGATCGAGATTGTCACCCCGAGGACGAATCATGCGTAAGTATGGAATTTTGGTTATAAAAAAATATAATATAAATGAGTATTTGACTATGAGAAGAGGCAATAATATATATCTGGCAAAATATTCCCTTAATCGAAAATAAAGTTGCTATGATTAAATCGGATCAAATTTGATAGAACTTGTCAATTCATCACACAAAACATTCATGACAGCTGTTTGTTTTGTTTCTCTTTGGCTAGCAATGCTGTGGATCACTCTCAATCAAAAGTTGACGATAATGGAAAATGTTGAACACATGTAGTGGTATATATATCACATTCAAACGACCACACCGACAACACGTGAAAAATCTTGTTTGAAGTAACAATATTCAAACAACAAATTACAGAATTTGTACAATGATAACAAACAAATTATTTTTACCTCCATCCAAATGATTCGTCATCTGCTTTTTATTTTTCAATTCATCCAGGGGTGGGTTCTTGTGAGACCATTTATTGGGGTGAGACCGTGAGACCTAATCTGAACCGTTATAATTAATCATTTGATGGATAAGATTGAAACATTAGATATTGTTGCATTATTTAGCATCATTTTCGGATAGGGGCATTTAGGAGAAATCACAAAAAATCGTCAAACTAGAAAATAGGAGTTACCATATCTATTTCCTTTAATTTAGGGATGCAATCAATTATAATAACATCCAAAATCCTCTAATCTCTAGGAAAAAAAACGCCATATCTGTTTTCTTTAATTTGGGGATGCAATCATTTTCGGATGGGGGCATTCAATGTATATTTAGTATAGGTATGATGCATATATAGGTTGTAAAAAAAGTATTAAATTTTTTTTGCTGCACCTTAAATGCAATAATTATGTATTTTTTTTCTTGCAATTTACATGCATAGATATATAAAAAATGATGTATAATTAAATGATGTATCTTGATTTAACGTTTAAAACTGGTTTTATGCATCTTTCCCCAGTGTTAAGAATTTAATTATATGTTAAGACGTCCTATGTATATTTAGTCTAATAATGAAGCATATATAGGTTTAAAAAAATATTGATTATTTTTTGTTGCACCTTAAATGCAAAAATTAATAGGTTTTTTTCTTACAATTTACATGCGTAGTTAGATAAATTATGACGAATATTTCGCCTCATTTCTTGATTTAACGTTAAAAACTGATTTTATGCATCCTTCAAAAAGTGTTGGAAGATTAATTATAGGTTATGAAAAAAGATGAATCGTTCTTTGCACGTCGAATGCATATTTAGTAAAAGTATGATGCATATATAGGTTAGGAAAAAAATATTAATCGTTCTTTGCAACACATTAAATGGAATAGTTATATGTTTTTCTTTCTTGCAATTTACATGCATAGTTAGATACTTATGATGTATATTTAGAATACGTTCTTTGTTTTAAAAGTTGAAACTAGTTTTGTGCAACCTCGAACAGTTTTGAAAAATTAATTGTTATAATTTTACAATGACTGTATCAAATTTAAGTATGCTAAATCATTCCCAAAAAAATCTCGGTGTTCAAGATGCATGAAAATCTCGTTTTGGGCGATAATAAAGGGGTCAAATCTATCCATAATTAACACAAGAGGCGTCCCTATGTGTAATTACATATATATCCTTTTGACAGTTTTTACACATTAAATATACATTAAAAATTGAATTAAACTACATCATTCAAAAAATGTAATTGATGTACCAAATTATTTTACCTCCACCCAAAATATTTTTTGTTTGTTTTCTTCTTCGTCATCTGCTTTTTATTTTTCATTTACTCCATATATATATATAGGGATTGGTTCAAATGAGACCAATCCCTTTAGGTTAGTCCACAAGAACACTTATGGACCCTTGATTTAAAATTTTGGATGGTGTAGATCATTTTAGTTAATTTAAGCATACAAGGGTATAATTGTACTTTTATATTTAATTAGTTATGTTAATTGGACGGTTATTAGCTATTTTTAAGGAAACATAATCCTACCTTTTCAGTTTCCCGATTTTTAGGGAGGAAAAATCATCAACTTCAAGTATTCTTTTCAAAATTGATACTTATTTCCGTCATATTTGTGAACAATCGTTTTATTGTATACTTAGTTCAGTGGACTTGTATACTTAGTCATGTTGTATTGTATATTTAGTTCAGTGGATTTGTATACTTGGTTCAGTGGAATCGTATTCTTAGTTATATAAGTAGTTTAGTAAGTAGTTTAGTAAATTTGTATACTTAGTTCTGTGGATTTGTATACTTAGTTCAATGGAATTGTATACTTAGTTATATAAGTAATTCAGTGTAATTGTATACTTAGTTAAATATTTCTGTATACTTAGTATTATTTTAATGTATAGTTAGTTCAATATAATTGTATAATTAGTTAAATGTTTCTGTATACTTAGTAAAGTTTTAATGTATAGATAGTTTAGTGTAATTGTATACTTAGTTAATTGTTTATGTATACTTAGTAATGTTTTAATGTATAGTTAGTTTAGTGTAATTGTATACTTTTCATTAATTGTTGCACGATTTTGTTGCCATATTTGAATAAATTGCAGGTTCAAATGGGAAGAGAGAGAAATGAAAGGTCAATCGCTTGATTATGGGGACGTGATCAATACAAAATCACGTCCCTAATTTTTAGGAAACGGTTACTATATTTAATTTCTTGGATTCCTATTTTATCCCTTCTGTTGTATACTTACTTATGAAATGTTGTATATATTGTAATATATCTTGGCCATTGATTTACTATTTGGATGGTGTAGATTTAGCCTTATGGACTAACCTAGGAGGGTGGTTTCACAGGATCCCCTCCCTATATATATATATATATATATATATATATGTAGGATTTGGTTCAAATGAGACCACCCTCCCTAGGTGAGACCGTGTGGACTCATCTTACCCATTGATCTTAAAAAATGAATGGATGTTATTAATTCAGTTTTTTTTAATTATTTCATAATTTTCCCTGATTTTAAGGGTAAGATTGTAATTTTGTAATTCAAATTAATGGTCCCACTGGGCTGAAATTGACACTGCCGGATTTTGTGGCGGAATTTAAGGAACCTGTTTTCTTTCCAAATATTTCTATTTTACAACATAGTTAGAGTTCTTCTACGGCATAATTAGACATCAAATAATGCATATTTTAGTTATTTTGTTGGCACTGTTTTACGAAAACAAGACATAATTGAATATAACGTACTACATATGTAGTTATACTATACTACATAAATAGGTTCAATATAATGTATATTTAGTTATGCAAATGGGATGTTGCTTTTGGAAATTATAAAAATGGGGATGTTACATAATGTACTGCATATTTAGTTATTCCACAATGCATAGATAGTTTCTAGATAATACATAGTTAGTTGATTTTGTTGCATAGTTTATGACGTATTGCATAGTTGGATATATTGTACTACATATTAGTTTTTTTATGCTGCATAGATAGTTTTCAGATAATGCATATTTAGTTGAGTTTTGTTGCATATTTAGTTTTCGAACTCAATGTTCGTTATTTCTCTGTAATATTGCACCAATTTTTCTTATTTTTTCTCTGTAATTTTCATGAATTGTAATTTTCGAGTTCTTCACAATTTTCTTTATTTGCGTTAATGGAGGAATGAGAGAGAGAGAGAGAGGCGTGACATTGGGAAATTGGGAGATGTGTGAGAGAGAGAGAAAGAGATTTGATTCCATTTTTGTAATTAACTTGTTATGTTATTTTACCCTACTACCCTTATATTGATTAAATTAATATTTTAATATATTTTTTATCCATTAAATCATGCCCATTGATTAATAGTGGGGGATGGTTGAGATTAGTCCATTGTGTCTCACCTAGAGACATAGTCTCACTTGATCCTTCCCATATATATATATATATATATATATATATATATATATATATATATATATTTGTCTTGTATCTAAATAAAGAAAAAATATTAGCTGGATGACTTACCAAGCTCCTAATTGAAAAAACATACATTCATATAACCCGTGATTTACATAAATGGCAAAAACTTGCGTGAGACGGTCTCACGGATTTATTTCCGTGAGACGGAGCTCTTACACAAAGTTTTAAAGGTTTTTTTTTTCAGATTTTATTTTTCTTAGGGTTTGTATTTGTTTTTTTAGGGTTTATTTTGTTTCTTGGGTTTATTTTTAATTGATTTGGGTTTTTAGGATTTTTAGTTTTTTTTAGGATTTATTTTTTATTTTTTGGGTTTATTTTTGTTTTTCGGGTTTATTCTTCATGGTTCATGTTTTTAGGGTTTATTTTTGTTTCTTCATGGTTCATTAGTATTTTTAAATTTATTTTCATGGTTCATGTTCTCAAGACGGAGCCTTTAGGAGGTCCGTCTCACGGATTTAGATCCGTGAGACCGTCTCACAAGATACTTGCTCTACATAAATTATAGGACATGAGAAATTAAATCATAAGTTAAGCATTCTTAATTAAACTTAATTTAGGGTAAATTCCACACCCCCACAAAAATGAATTTTGACAAATCGTTCAAAAAAAAAAAAAAAGAAGAAGAAGATAAACAAGAAACATATGGCTCACAAGTCACAACGTAACAGTCCCTTTTGTCGGGCCCACTTTACCCTTTGGTCAAATTTCCGACAAGTAGCACTTTAGGCTCGTAAAATTATTAGTACCTTGCATTATATTTGTGGGCCAATTCATCTATTTATCACTTCTATTTTTAAGAAATACTATTTTCATTCATTTGAAAGAACCATCCATTATAACATATAAATAATTATAAAGGAAATTACACAAAATACCCTGATTTTTAGAAAAAAGATAAAAATACCTATCCATCACCAAAATACTCCACCCGCTCCATCCCATGACAAAAATACCCAACCTTTGATTTCATCACCTCTTCTGCGCTGAGAATTCGTGTTTTTTATCATCTTATCCTTTGCATAAATAAACCACAATTTATTTGCAGGATACATATCAGTAAGCGGGAGCCTGCGGTTGCTAATTTGGAGTTGTAACTTGTATGACGAGCACTTCAGAGCTGTTCTACAATTGGAGGTCCCGAGTCGGTCAGAGTTCAGATCCATTTGGTGCCGGGGTCGGATCTTGGTTCTATCCCTTCTATCGACCGGACCAATCGCCGCCACCGCCACAACAACAGTGTTGTCGGCAATCACACTCGTCGTGACCGACTCGATCCCAACGGCTGCGATCCGTTGCGCTGGGCTCTTCATCACCCCAGGCAACCCCCACTACCTCGCCCTTCACATCCACCTCAAGTAAGATTCATGTTGTGCTATACCGTAATGATTGTAAATAAATTCTCAAAGTCTATTCTATTTGGAATTAGTAGCGATAGAGCTGGTATTTTCTACTGATTTTGATATTATTTCCATGTGGGGTTCTTTTGAGAAAGTGTCCTTTATTATTATTTCCCACTTTTGGCTAAGTAATGCTCGGTTTGCAAGTATTTGAGTACCAATTTCTAGTATGTGTTGCTGGTGCATGATTTTTCTGTGTTCTTTTATTTTTTTTGTGGTTTGAAGTTTTTCGTTTGTTTCGGTGTTGTTTCGAAATTGTTTCTTTTATGTTTCTTCTGTTCTTTTATGTATTTTCCATTTTTTTTGTTCTTTTTTATTGTTTTTGATTTGTTGTGTTATCTATCTGATTGTGTATCTTTTTTTATTTCTTTTGTAGTGAATGTGGGATTTTTTGTTGCTTGTTATGCCAAGCACTTTATTGTTGGGAAGGCTATGGACGTCGAAGTGTTCGAGATAGAGAATGAACAAGTAAGGCTAAGTCATCTGCTTCACAATCATGCTAGGTTGAAGCTGCAAAATGGTGATGACGATGACAACGACATTGAGATTCTACCTCCACTTCCTAATGATTTTAGAGAATTGTTGTTACGTAAATTTTAATGATGGTGAAATCAGTTGAAACATGTAAGAAACATAAATGAAACATGTAAGAAACAATTGTGAAACAGGGGATCATGTGATAAAAGTTTGTCATAAATTGCTTTTAAATGTAGAGAAATAGTGTAGTTTTCCCCATATACTCTTCATCATTTTTTTGTCATCCATGTAAATATTGATCTTGCTTCATTTCGATGTCTGCATGTCTAATCTTGAACTAAAGATCTCACGTACTCTAGCAAATTCGTTACTAGTAAGTCTTTCCCCGCTACAGTTGATGCATTCAATAATTCTACGATGTTGGAAGTCAATAAAAAGTATTTTTTGGTCTGACAGTGGAGTCGTGACCATTTCTCGTAGCCGATGATGGACAAGTAAGCTCAAATTTTCTGAATTAAATTTGTTGTTCCAAGATTTTGTTTAGGGTGCTGAATGTGCAGTCCATTGGAATCAGTATTCTTGTTATTTCAAAGTTGGTATACTCTCTATTTTCTTCTCATTGTCCATTGTGGCATACCACAGCTGAAATTTTCTCCGTGCAACTGTGGAATGTAATGAAAAGTTGGCTAAGTGAAACTTATAAGAAATATAAATGAAACAGGTATGAAACAACAAAGAAACAACAAACATGTTTGAAACAACAAAGAAACAACAAAGAAACCAACGAAAAAAAATCAGCGGAAAATGAGTATTTTTGTCAAAAATCAGTGAAAAATGGGTATTTTTGTCAAAAATCAGTGAAAAATGGGTATTTTTGTCAAAATTCAGCGGAAAATGGTATTTTTGTCCAAAATCAACGGAAAATGGGTACTGTGCAGGGATTGGGTATGGAAAATGGGGTATTCATGTCCTTTTCCCATAATTATATATCCTTCTATACCAATAAAGTAATAGGGTAAATTAAAAAGACTATCCCCAAAATTTAGCCTAATTACAAAAGAATATGGATATTTTTCAAAACTATAAATATCCCCTTAAAGTATTATAAACACCCCATTGAGATTTGTATTTTCCTAATAGAAACAAATTCAAATGAATATTTATAATTTTGACAGTTGTTTTTTTTTCTTTTCTATAATGAGACAGAACCTAAAAATTATTTTTTGCGATTAACCCTAGAATAATACTAAAAAAATATACAATCGAACCACATTATAAATTTCTATCATTTTTATTCCTTGATTTACCAAAAGTCTCCAGCACTATTTGTATTGAGAGATTAAAACTCTTTGAGGATGATTAATTTGATACGACACCTCAAATTACACCCTCAATCAAACTCGAGTGAGAAAATGGTGCAAAACATGTATATATCCCCTAAGACCATCTCCAGCACTCTGCACTACTTTGATGCAGAATCTGCACTACTTTAGCGCAAAATTTACATTTCATCTCCAACAGTCTGCACTACTTTCTGCACTAAAAAAGAATATTCCATAAGATTCCTTCTTTTATTTTGATTTTTATTATTTTACTTATATAAAATTTTATATGAGTAATTTTATTTATTGTAAAATTTATTAATTTTTTTATTTTTAAAATTAATCAAATTGAAAAAAATAAAAAAATTCATGAAATTAATGCAAACAATTAAAATAAAAAAAATTAATTTTGCCTATTTTATATCGTTTTTATCGTTGTTGTAATTTTATGTTTTAGTATTTTGTAATGTATTTTATGTAAAATTTATAATTTTGTGTGTAGTATTTTAAATCTTATAGTATTATCCAAACATACCATATTTTAAAAAAATTATCACCTGTAATTGAATTGATTTTAATATTATTTTCTACTAATTTCTAATTAATAAAAATGCATTTTAAAAGAAATAAAATTTAAACAAAAAAAAGGAAAATGATAACGCAAAAACAGTGCAGCGCCATTTGTGGCGCTGCACTATGCATATCAGTAAAATAGCGCCAAGAATGGCGCTATGTTGAAGGGATTTTGTGGCAGCACTACTCTATTTTAGAGTAGTGCTAGAGATGATCTAATAATCAGGAGTAGGTGATCTCTTATAAGACGGTTGCATGGTGCCACGGGTTGTACTTTTAGGATATAAAGTGATCCTTTTAATATAAATGTGATACGTGGTGTAAAAAGTAATACTTCGTTTGAATACACTTAATTCAGTGTATTCAAATAAGTTGTCACTTTTTACACCAAAAGTAACACTTTTTATACTAAAAATATCACCCGTCACAAAGTGCGATCGTCTTACACAAGTTTTTGCCAATAATCAAACGCTTCCAATCTGTGTTGTGTTAGACAAACTACCACACCGACAACATTTCTTAAGACATGTCTATTTTTGTTTGAATTAACAAATTAACAAAAATAACTAAGAAAATTTTGACAATAACTGAAAACATTGAGTATATACGTATGCAATAATAAAAACTAGTAATCCCCCACGTGCGTTGCACGTGTCTTATTATTTAAATATTATTAAATTACAATGAAAGTGTCTATTAACATTAGCTGATATTTATTACTTTGTTTTAAGAATAATATTCAGATAAAGTAAATAAAAATAAAATTTTATACATCAAATTTATATTTTAAATTATAGACTTATCTCAGTATATTTGTATCTCCATATTAATATTAGATCTTTTACTCTCTTTCTCACACACACTGTACTTCTCTATACAAAATTAAGTTTATATATATATATATATATATATATATATATATATAGGGATTGGTTCAAATGAGACCAATCCCTTCAGGTTAGTCCATAAGACCGCATATAGACCCTTGATTTAATTTTTTAATGGTGTAGATCTCTTTAGTTATTTTTGGGATATAAGGGTATGATTGTATTTTTACATTTTTTCAGTTTTTAAGTAAATCACGTTAATTGCTAATTATTAGGAAAACAAAATACTTCCTTTATCAGTTTCCCGATTTCTAGGGGGAAAAAAACCATAGATTTCAATCGTATCTTTTCAAAACTGATACCTATCAGTTTCCCGATTTTTTTCTATATAGAGTGATTTTTTTGGAAGATGAAATTGTTTTTTTGGTTTGTACAATAGATGCAGCAAATTGTATAGATAGATATGTCGAATTGTATATTTAAGGGTTCTATTTGTTTATTTTTGGGTTAGTTGAATTGTATTTTTTGTTGTATAAATAGTTTAATATATTTGCTTAATTAGTTATGTGGGTTTGTATCTTTATTTGGTGAATTTGTATACTTAATTGTATGGGTGATCCACTGATTTTAGTTCAGTGGAATTGTATACGATTCATGATGACATGTATAAATAGATATGTCGAATTGTATATTTAATGTGTATCATTTGTTTATTTTGGATTAGATGAATTGTATTATTTGATTTGTAGATTAATATATTTGTTTACTTAGTTAAGTTGGATTGCATATTTATTTGGTGGATTTGTATATTTGGTTGTACGTGTGATTTATTTGATTTTAGTTTTCAGTTGAATTGTATTTAGGTGCTTATGGACTTGTATAAATAGATATGTAGAATTGTATGTTTAATGTGTTGCATTTGTCTATTTTGTTGGATTAGTTGAATTGTATTATTTGTTGGATAACTAGATTAATACATTTGCATGAATCTTAAGGGCAGTTGCGAAAGATACGGTGTAATTGTATACATAATAAAATAATTATGTATGCTTAGCGTTTTTTTTTTTTTGCATATTTAGTTGAATGTAATTTTTATATGCAATACATGTTTAGGGAGAAAAAATAACATTAAAGATAAATTAATAGTTCACACAATGTTACAAAAAAAAAAATTCATTAAACAATAAACTAATAGGTTTCACACTGTTTCACCCATTGTTTTTTTGCAAAAATAGAAACATTGCACTAGGGTGTGGTGTCGCGGTTTGGACACGTTCTGTTGTTATGCGTTCCGATCTCACCGCATGTTCCACATCATCTTTTGAGTTTTGTGCTTGCTTTAATGGTTCTATAGTTTCGGTAAAATTGTACACCGGTTTTCAACGTAGCGAAATGCATTCCCACTCGTGGAATCTTTTCTTGTTCCACCTCTGGTATCCAATATTTTATTGATCCCGGCGAGATTTCGAGCCGTTGTCCTATGTTTTTTTTTTGACATCACAAAAGTTATTACACAATAATACAAAATGGATATATTATACATACAGTTATATAATTTCATTCATACACGTTTGTTACCTAATAATACAAAATGCATCCTCTCTGTTCTCAAAGACTTGTTAGAATACAATAATCAATCTGTATAAAATATATAGTTTTAACAGTCTATTTATGCATGTTTTGATTTATAAGTATACAAAGAACGTTTAGTTGATATTCAATTTTTCTTGGATCAAACTGATTAATTTATTGTGACAAACAATTTCTACCATACAATGAAATAAGCATGAGTAGATTCTTAATTGAACAAATTACAGATGAAAATATACAATTGTTATATTATAAATATACAACGAATAAATGAATATATACATGTTGTAAATACTAAATAAACAGGCAACGAATTTGGTAACAAATGTACTATATGCAGATAAGGCGTAAGTATGCATATACATAATTCTATATACGCAAGACTTATGTTCTAAATAGGCAAACTATATGTACTAAACATACAAACTATTAATTGAGATGCAATCTTCATACAAGTCGTTGATCCACAAAAATATAAAACTATATATACAATGTTGACACACTAAATAGACAACATTTGTATACTAAACATACAAACCAACAATAGAGGTGCATATATTTCATTCATAATCAATTTGTTGATTGAAGCGTATGAATATTGTAGCAAGTTTCTATTAGAAATTACCGGAGGACATTCTTCTTGATTGCGTTGAAATCAATATTTTTGCCATTGTATAAATCTTTCCAATCAAATGGATGATAACTCCTTGCAAATTGTTAGAAATCCGTCGCGTTTAATTTTTTTGTGGATCAATTGGAGGCCGATTTTTGAGTGATAATGGTGATTACAGAGGTTTTGATAATGGCGATGCAATGTTTACGTTGAGAAGGATACATACATTTGATTGTATATGGTGAATTGCGTGATTTATGGGGACGTGATCAATAACAGATCACGCCCCTATAATGTAGGAGGAGGTTACCATGTCTGATTCGGTCTTATGGACTAACCTAGGAGGGTGGTCTCACAGGATCTTATCCATATATATATATATATATATATATATATATATATATATATATATATATATTTGCGAGACATGTATTTTCATATTGAACTTATATTGTTGAAAAATTGAATACTTGTAATTTTTAATCAAATATTTTCTTAACAAAAACGTATTAATAAATATATCGAGTTTCTTCTTCAAAAAGAAATCTGTCAAGTTTCCATTAATAATGGTAATGAAGGAATGTAATTTACGAATCACGAAAAATGTTCTTGTATGCAAAATTCATAGTTTTTTATGATTAGTCACTCTGGATACAACAATGTATGATTGACCGTGACTGAATAGTGAATACTGGTTCTAAGGAAGCCCAACATGAGAGAGAGAGAGAGAGAGAGAGAGAGAGAGAGAGAGATAGATTGCCCTTGACTTTTGTTGATCGCCATCACATAAGAAATGATCAAGGAAATTGTATTCACGGGAAATTAAATGGCAACCTCATATCGAAGGATGTTACTGTCATTCGAGGAATTAATGCATTTTGACCATCATTGTTTATTAAAAGAATATTTACCTATAAAATATGATCACAAAACTTTATAACAACCAACTTAATGTCGTTGTTTTCATCTAGCATGATCTTGAATTAAAGTACAATTTAACTGTGTAAATCAGTAATTTCATTATTGTTCCTGCATGAGGAATGTATTTCAATTATTAGTCCTACATGAGGAATTTATGACAATATCTAAGTAATATAAATGATATCTTATGATTTGATATAATTTTAGAGAAATATTATAAAGTAAATGCATACTTACCGACTTAAAAATTTATGAATATAAACATGATTCTACCAAAACTGAGAATAGACATCGCACCATTGCTATCTATGTCTGTTCTCTGTTGTTTATTTACAATAGTTATAGACCCCATGACTTTTCTCATTTTGATCAACAATGAATTGTTGTAAATCACTAATCAATCAAAAGAGATTATAGAAAATAATGGAAAGTGTCATAATTCGAAAAAACTTATCTATAAAGTTTTTTTTGGAGAATCGTCTGTAATGTTTATATAAAAATGCAATGCACATACGAATTTTGTATTTGGTAAATATTTCAATAAGATTTTTTCCGTAAAAGTAAAACATATCAGTCTATTTTAAGTTGTATACAGTTTGGAAAAATTCTGGCGCCGACCAAATTGTTACCCTTTTATTGTAATGTAATAAATTTGTAGATTGATAAATCTTAAATTTTAAGGTAAGATTTACTCATATTTTTCATAAACGTATTTCTAATTATCCAACTACATAGCAATGTTAAATTCGATTAAGTATATAATAAATACTACATGATTTTTGATTTGCACGTGTTTGGTGCATTCCATATTTTTTCCTTTTTTCAATTGGTATCTTTAGA
Source organism: Rehmannia glutinosa (assembly GCA_016081115.2). NCBI lineage: Eukaryota > Viridiplantae > Streptophyta > Magnoliopsida > Lamiales > Orobanchaceae > Rehmannia > Rehmannia glutinosa. The sequence goes on along the minus strand of CM071931.1, from coordinate 36,925,986 downwards.
AAAATCAAATCAAAAGATTTTGGCGGGTATATTAATTTCTATTAAATATTTCATTTATATCTGTAATAATGAATTTGGCTAAAATATCAAAAAAAAGTTTAATAAAAATTTAAGGGTTAGATGTCCAGCGATCTTTTTTTCTTTATTTCATTTTTTTTTCCTTTTTTTGAGAGGTGGGATGGTAAATACAAACTACAAATGAATTGATACCAATAAATTATATAATAATAAATGATTGGTCATTTATTAACAATAATAGTAAAAACAACACCAATGAAATATTGATAAATGACAAGCTAGATCTTTGAATACCATTTAATAATAAGCTGGAATACCATACCATTTATAATATTTTTCTAATAAAAAATCGGCCAATGTGTTTATATTGATAAATGGCAGGCAAGATCTTTGAATACCATTTTATAATAAGTTGGAATACCATACCATTTATAATATTTCTTAATTATGTACAAATAATTTGAACAAAACAAGATCCACGGTTAGGATTTTGCTATAAAATAATTCCTAATATATGAAGCAAAAATGAGCGGAAAAGTTTTTTTACGGACTTTTACTATTATATATATATGTAGATATAGATTAATAGTTATCTGATTATTTAATTATTGCGAACTTACCAAAATTAAAAAATAAATGTTTTCTTTCTTTCTGCAAATGTTCTTATAATAAATCATATATGAATAATCCTCACAGAAAAATCATATACGAATAGTAATTAGTTAGAATTTGTTGAAAGATTTACATATCTCAAAATGACAACAAATACTTGATTGCTCAAAAGTATTATGTATATTTGTTACATTTCTTGCCACTCCATACAATCAGGAAATAATTTTACTACAAAATTCTAGCCGTAGATATTGTCAATCTATATTAAATGAAATCCTTGCCATATATGGCCCCGTTCTTTCTGCACAAATGACACTAATTATGTTAACAATTTGTTTCCAATTTTTTCCTTATTAACGCGCATAAAATAGTTTGGCATAATTATCGCCAATTTTTTGAATATTTGGGAAAATATAGGATTTAGTATAGAAATTTTAAATTTTAAATCCCTAAAAGTACCACAATCATAAGCGAAAAAATAATTAGCCAATAAAAATATTTCTGTTACTATTTTTTTTCATTGGCTCACCAAAGCAAAAGCACCACCAATTTTAGATAACTCCAAAATATTTATTGGTTAGGTGAATTTTTGGATTGATTTTAAATGAACCATTGATATTTTGTTTAATTTAAAATTTAGACATAAACTAATTCAAAATGAACCATTAGTTGTTTGTTTTATTATATATTTGAAATCTTTTTTTGCATAATAATTAACTTAGTATCCACATGCAATATTGATTAAATAGTTGTTATTTATTTGCAAAAATATATCTTAAAATGTGTTAAAGTACTTGATCATATAATTGTCCAATTACGTCAATTCTTTTATCAAGGCCCAAAATTTAAATTTCTCAATCTATAATTGATTGTATTCATACGAAATAAAGGTGAAGAAATTCTTTTATATATCGATTAGTAATTTTCTAAAATTGGGACAAATTGGAACTCTTCTTGAATTCTAACCTTAATCTATATCATGACTCAACTAAAAAGAAACTCAAATTCACGACACATAATTTAATAAACCTCGAACTTTATTGAGTTCATAATTGTGCAAACTACAAAGGATATCGTTATATGCTAAACTAATCATATTCTTGGCAAGCTTTAGATATCATCAATGATGATATTGTTGACCAGTATAATATTTGACAGTCTAAGTCATGCAAAACTAAAGCATCTGATCATAATCTTATGTAGCAAAATAAATAATAGGGATAAAAGATTCATTATGATATAAAAAAATATGATAAACTAAATAATATCATAATCAAATATCAAGAATAAGCAAAATAATATAAAAAATCAAATATTATACTAACCATAAAAGGTTCATGATGATCCAAAAACAAAACTTTCAAAAACTTTGATTTAATACAAAATTCGGATTCGAACGTGTTAATATATGCCAGGGGTCTGATGAAAACGACTTCAGGATGAAACATGAAGATGAAGCCATACACAAATCTATATATATCCAGGTTAGTAATCCGAATAAGTAAGATATGAAAGATGACTATTAAAACTCATTTATGAAAGATGAGTAAGATATGTAAATTAAGATAGCCAGAATAAATGAATATATTAAGACCATCGGTTTACCTTTGTTATGACTAAGTCTCACTCTAAAGTATTATGGTTGCCCTCTCTTGTGACGAACAAACAACTGATTGAACTTTGATTTTTGAAATTTCATTCCACTAATTTGTTTTGATACCAATCGATGATTTTTTATTCATAGATGGTATCTATTATAATTTAATTGCATTTGATGGTATATAGGATTGATTTTTTAAGCAATTTAATAAGGAAAAAATATGATATTCCATTTATTAAGTAATTAATAAGGAAACTAAACTGACAAAAATATCTATTAAGATATAAGGTAACATCTACAATTATACCATAATATTAAGGCACACCAATAAAGGGGAAAATAAATGACAAAATTAGTTATTGAAAAAATTAGTGTCATTTAGGGCGGAAAACATTAGAGCCAAACTTATGCTATTATGTATATATATTATAAGATGCCAAAATTATGAGATACAAAATTAATTTTGAATTGCACTATTTTTAAGCACATTAATAAGGTTTTTAATCCATAAGCTTTGCAAAGAATTTCTAATGGAGCAACATAATAAGCTAAAATTCCAATAAGTTCCTTACAAAAATAATTGGAAAAAAAAATCAAAACTATAAAAATAATTAAAAAGTTGGTTATTCTTTCCATCTAAATTTAAATATTAATTTCAAAAAGAGAACAATTAAAAATAAACAAAACATGTCTCAAAATATAACTTAAAAAATATTTCAAAGTTCATTCATCGCTAATAGTTAACTTCATAAATTTGCATGATGTGTTCTAGACTTCTAGCCAATAAAGCATTGGACGATCATCTCATTTTACCTCATTCCAATTCCCCAAGTGTAAAGAGAAAATAAAAAGCAAAGAATTTTTCTAAATCCAATCCACAATTGATTTTGTTTTTGAGAAAAAAGCTTCTCCTCCTGCTAGCAGCTTTGCTTTAGGCAAAGGCCTCAATTTCAGAGGTGACAAACTGGACTTGAGACGAACAATGGATGAAGTAGACAAATTTTTTCTTCTGGTCGACACACTGCAAAGCACCTTCCTCACCTCAATCTATTTTTCTCTCTATATAAGTAGTTCAAAACTATCATAAATAATCAAAAAAGAAACAAAATTTATAACTAAACTCACCAAAAAAACATCCATACAGTTCCACAATATAAGTTATATAAAAACTCTGGTTTAGTGAATAATTCGAGTCCAATACTATCAATGTTGGCTGGATATTTGATTTGATGAAGATGGTAGTAGGGGGAACGTGAAGATAAAGTCATATTTGGTGGCTAAGTGCTAATTCCAGAGAAAAATCATCATGGAACAAAAAAAAATCGGCCACTGCTTGAACATTGATAAATGGCAGTCGTGTATCAATTAAGTAAGTAAAGTTAACATAAATAATCCATCTACCAAAAAATCTGCGAACATATATTTGGGATTCCTAACCTTTAATTTTCAATCAATGATACTAATTTGACTTTTTCTTATGAGGTTAATAGCTAATTTTCAATCAATTAATGATTTGGTTTCTTTGCATATATTTCTTCCTAAACAATAATTACAAAATCCTAACATTTGATAACTTTTGATATAATAATAAGTTGGAATAACATTTTTAATATTTTCCTAATTTATATAGAAAATCTTTGAACAATGCAAGATCAACAATTAGGATTTTACGATAAAATAATTCCAAATATAGAAAGCAAAAATGAGCGGGAATTTTTTTTATCCTTACTTCTGCTATTATATATATAGATGGAATTACAAACAACTTGTAGAAAGTCACTAATTGAAAGTTGAATGTGATAGCCAATAGGCATAGTGTACCTACAATTTCAATTAAATGCAAATCGATAATTTATTGGCCAAACAATAGTAACAAAATACAAATAAATTTAATGGATAAAGCGAACAAAATTATGTCTTATAATGTGGTAAACCGTTCTAGCTTCCCTCCTAAAAATCTATGAGTGCTCCGTGATATAAAGAGAAAATGACTCTTTGAAATAACAAAAGGGGTCCAATTCTAATTATAGGGCAACGTGATATGAAATGTGTTGCCAACACTTAATATGTCGTAGTGGAAGTTTTATATATTAAACATAAATCACAATAAATTGGAACGATGGTTATTTAAAATGAACAGAACTAGATTCAAAATTTTGTACAAGATATAAAATACTTGTACGATGTCCTTGGGACAGAAACTCTTACATGAAATATTGTTATAAAATACTAATACAACAAGATTAAAAATTACTCTCTCTTAGATCTTGTAAAGCAACAACATTCCATTACAAACGAGAGAATCCTTTGATGGATACCATTTACAATTCAAATGAAATGCATGCTCTGTCAAAAAGATCAACTAAACAAATCTATGAAAGGTGTTGGACAAAGTATCACAACACTATTCACCACACATCATTCCTTAAAACCTTTTTGTGTATAAAGTTACTCTCTCGTTTGTCCAAATGATCACCCTTACTCTAAACTCCATGACATTGTCTGTAGGAATCCTTTGCTTTAAATAGAGATAATAGTAACTTCTCCAAAGAATAATTTTCTCAAACAAAATCACCTGCACAAAACAAGAAAAAAAATTCCTCCAGCTTATTATAATTTTTTAAAAACTATTATTATCAAATAAGATAATAAAAACTGACATTAACCACTAATACTGACACTAAAAATAATATTGACTTTTTGAAAGATAAGAACATTAACAATCTCTCCCTTGCAGATTTATGGGCAAAACATGCACATAAACTTTACAAATCTATTTAAGAAAGAGATAATCTCCCTCTTAAACTAATATTAATAAAAAGGAGAATTATATGAAAACCTACACAAAAACTTTACAAACCTATTTAAGAAAGCGATAAGCTCCCCTTTAAACTAATATTAATAACAAGAAAAACTATGAAAAAGAAACCAACATACTAATACTTTCAAAAACACAAACAACCAATAAACAATAAAACTGCCAATAAAAGCAAATTATCTTAAAAACATCACAATAAAAAAGAAAAACTATGAAATAGAACCTTTTTCTCATTTAAGTACTGTTGCAGTGTTGCCACAAGTGTTGGCCTCACTCTCAGTAAAATCACACTCTCCATTCAGCTGCTCCAGAATTGCCACAAGTATTGTTGGCATCATTCATAGTGACATTACCCTCTCCATTATCTCAGTTGTTTGCAACTTTCTCCCCCTTTTTTGACATAAATTAGCCTGTGTCAATGATATTTAAAGAGATAGAAAATAACCATGAAATTTGTTTACTAATTGCATTTGAAATCTCATGATTGTAAGAATCCCTTGAATTGTGGACCACATAATCAAGTTTTAAACTAATATTTTGGTCAGATTCATTGCTAATTGATGATTACATCAATCATGCAAGTTTCTATTATTACATGATTGCTTAATTAAAGAAATTGATTGGATTACTATCCATAAGAAAATCCCTTGATGGAAGGGATGTATTGTTTTCCTTATTAGAAAGGGTCCTTCCCTAGCCTATAAATATAGCATGTGATATTCCATCGATACAAACTTACGGTGAATAGGTGATAGGCCACAAAACTCTTTCTCAAAATTTATTTCTTGTGGTTACTTTTATTTCTTGAACAACAATGGCTGGAGGTAACTTTCTAACCCTTTTATTCTTTCATATGGTATCAGATCCAAGCTCTGGCCATGTTGTTTAGCCTTATTCAAACAAAACAGTAGCCTTTAATGTGTATATGTGGTTCAAAGGTTACTATTAAATGTCACAATTGATATGTGATATATTTAGATTATGATGTAATACGTCTTCGCAAATTCGCATGAGTACATTATGCTATTATTTTCTTTTTCCCTGAAATTAGTCCCCAGACGTGTTGTATTGTATAAGATATTCAATTGTTGGCCTTTTCCCGATCATAATTCATTTTGTCATGATGAACACTCTTTATACTTGACATTAATATTGATAATAAGTGTTGAGCCACTCACCAAATGCAATAATTGTTAATATATAAATTGCTTATTAGATTAGAATTGAACAACCTACTGGTCCCTTGTTGATTGATGCACACTGTAGTAATTCCAAGCACTCAACACGTGGAATTACACATATAAACTACATCCTTTTTAATTGACAAATGGCATGTGTGTGTTGTATATCAAAATCATGAAACAAATTTTATTGTAGTGTTTAGTCTGCACAAGAGGATCAATAACAATTTTAATGGAGTGCTTATTCATGAAAGTGTTTTCATTTCGTGATAATAAGTTTACTTGCACATTCTGTTTTCATAGAATATATAATTTTAAAATAATGTCATACGTATGTTTAATATCTGTAATGCTTCTGCTGACTATATTTTGTATTTTGATCTATGGTATTGTTGTAATATAATTGAGATATTATGTTTATGCCTCTGAACATATTAATTTTTCGTAATTATGGCATAGTAAAGTTTGAAATATTATTGTAACTTTAAGAATAACCAAAGCACCTTGAGTTATGATAGTATTAGTTTGCGATTATATGACAACTTACATGAACCATTTATTAATTACTTGGCCCTACAGGGAGGTGATTATTTTAATGGTGTTAGTTAGAATAAGATGGCTAATTAAACATAAATATGAATTTTTCTTATACCCACAGGCACGGAAAATTCTTGTATTGTTTAAATTTTAAATCTTATTATAAAGTGAGTATGTTCTATGCAAGGATTCAACCTCTACCCACAGGAAGGTTCAAAATATATTTCTATATTTGAATTAATTTGCTTAATTAAAATCTTGTCTTCATAGCATTTATATAATTTCTTTGGTAATTGCAGTTTTTCCTACTACTAATTTCTTCGATTCTGCTAATACTCCAATATTGACTGGTGAAAACTACACTGAATGGAAGTATAGTATCCTTTTGACTTTGGGTTGCATGGACTTAGACCTAGCGCTCCGTGAGGATGCTCCCCCAAAGCCCACGGATTCAATCACGCCTTCTGAAAGGTCTAACTTTGAACGATGGGAACAATTTTATCGCTTAAGCATGGTGTTTATCAAGTCTCGCATAAGTGCAAGCATTAGGAGTGCAATCCCTAAATATGACAAAGTCAAGGCTTACATGAAAGCCATTGAGGAACAATTCATAAGTTCTGAAAAGGCCATGGCAAGCACTTTGATGAAAAGGCTTTCAAATATGATACTTGACCAGGGTCGTGGTGTACGAGAGTACATCATGGAGATGAGGGATGTTGCTGCTAAACTGAGCTCCCTTAAGGTTGAGATTTCAGAGTCATTTCTCGTGCATTTTATTCTCAACTCTCTTCCTACGGAGTATACTCCATTCAAGATCTCATAAAACACACATAAAGAAAACTGGTCAATTAATGAATTATTGACCATGTGTGTTCATGAGGAACAGAGGTTGAAAAATAATTCCATTGAGATTGCTCATCTCGCAACTCACTCTAAGGGAAATGAAAAGAAAGGCAAAAGTGTTCCTATGAAGAAAAATGGCGACAAGGATAGATGCCGTTTTTGCAAGAAGACATGACACTGGAAGAAAGATTGCCTGAAATATAAGAGGTGGCTTGAAAAGAAAGGTAATATCACTTTTGTGTGTTTTGAATCTAATTTCACTGAAGTTTCTGATAATACATGGTGGATTGATATTGGTTCTATAATTCATATTGCCAAAATTATGCAGAGCTTTCTGCACCTAAAGAAGCCGAAGGGAAGTGATCAATACATTTATTCTGGAAACCGGATGGGCTCAAATGTTGAAGGAGTAGGGATCTATAGGCTCATTTTAAAAACCGAATTTCGATTGGCTCTAGAAAATACCATTTATGTTCCGTCTTTCTCAAGAAATTTGATTTCACTTTCTAAACTATCTACTATTAATTATGATTGTAATTTCCATGGCTCTTCTATGAGTCTTTTGAAGAATAATAAAGTTATTACCACTAGCTTATAGCTCAAGTGGTATCACTCACTCTTTGTGAGGGCGTTGACCAGGGTTCGAACCCTGTACCTTTCAGTTTATTTGGAATTTATCCCCTCCCCTCCAACCAGTTGTCCCAACTTATTAAAAAAAGAATAATAAAGTTATTGGCTCCGCCATCTTGAATAACCTTTTGTTTAAACTTGAGTTAGGTCCTACATATGAACATAATCTTTTTACAATGCATGGATTTGGCACAAAACGATATATTATAAATGAGAACTCATCAAGACTTTGGCATAGGAGATTGGGACATATCTCCATTGAGAAAATGAGGTTAGTAAATGATGGGGTTCTTCCATCCTTAGACTTTACTGATCTTGGTACTTGTGTGGAATGCATAAAAGGCAAACAAACTAACAAGACCTCCAAAGGTCCCAAAAGAAGTTCTCAACTTCTTAAAATCATACACACTGATATTTGTGGGCCATTTCCCACCCCTTGCTTGAATGGTCAAAGATATTTTATCTCTTTTATTGATGACTATTCAAGATTCATGTATCTCTATCTCTTATTTGATAAATCTGAAGCACTCACGCGTTCAAAAAATTCAAATTAGAAACTGAGAAATAAAACGACAAAAAAATAAAAATTGTCCAGTTAGATAGGGGAGGTGAATATGATGGGCGATACACAGAAAATGGACATGCACCAGGTTCATTTGTTAAGTTCCTAGAAGATGAAGGTATTGTGCGTCAACACACAATGCCTGGTACACCACAACAAAATGGTATGGCCAAAAGAAGGAACCAAACTATTATGGGCATGGTTAGAAGCATGATAATCAATTCAACTCTGCCTATATCTCTATGGAGTGAAGCTATAAAAATTGTTGTGTGTATTTTAAATAGGGTTCCATCTAAAGCTGTTCCTAAGACACCATTTGAAATATGGAATGGTTGGAAACAGTTTAAAACATTTACACATGTGGGGTTGTCCAATTGAAGTTAGGGTATACAATCCAAACATAAATAAGATGGATGAACGAACTATAAATGGTTATTTTGTATGCTATGCGGTAAACTCCAAAGGATTTAAGTTCTATTGTCCCTCACATACCCCGAGGGTAGTCGAAGCTAGAAATGCTAAATTTCGTTAGAATCATGACGTGAGTGGGAGTGATTCAACTCCACAAATACAATTTGAAGGAGTAAGGGATACATTAATTGTACTTTTACATATAGGTAATTTGGTTGTGAATCAATACAATGCTCCAAATTTTATTGAAGAGCAACCAAATGATCATCTTTAACAAGAAGAGTCACATCATGAACCAGAGGTTGTGGTTGAACCCGCAGTGGAAGTTAGAAGATCCTCAAGAATTAGGAAACCATTAATTTCTAGTGATTTTTTGTATATCTACAAGAGTCTGATTATGATATTGGACCCAAATAATATCCTACGTCATTTTCACAAGCCATCAATAGTGAAAATTCTTCATTTTTGTATGATGCCATGAGAGAAGAAATGGAATCTATGGCCAAAAATAGTGTCTGGGATCTCATTCCATTACCAAATGGAGTCCTTGTTGTGGAATTCAAGTGAGTCTTTAAGACTAAAAGAGACTTATCTAGTAACATCGAACGATATAAAGCTAGACCTGTTGCCAAAGGCTTCACTCAAAAGGAAGGCATTGATCACCATGAGGCCTTTTCACCCGTTTCAAAGAAGGATTCATTAAGAGTTGTAATGGCACTGGTAGCTCATTTTGACCTCGAGCTACATCAAATGCACGTAAAAGCAACTTTCCTTAATGGGGATCTTGTTGAAGAGGTATACATGTGTCAACTGAAGGCTTTGTCAGTTCTGGCAGTGACCAGCTAGTTTGCAAGTTAAGAAAATCCATACATGGGCTAAAACAAGCTTCCCACCAATGGAACATTAAGTTTCACAATGTTGTCTCTTCATCGGCTTTGTAGAGAACATCGTTGATCAATGTATTTACCTTAAGGTAAGTGGGAGTAAGTATATCATTTTAGTCCTATATGTGGATGACATTCTACTTGCAAGTAGTGATTTGGGTTTGTTACATGAGATTAAAGAATTTCTCAAGCAGAACTTTGATATGAAGGATATGGGTGAAGCTTATTATATCGTCGGCATAGAAATTCATCGAGACAGAGCCAATAAAGTACTTGGCTTATCTCAAAAAGCCTACATTAACAAAGTTCTAGAAAGTTTTTGAATGCAGAGTTTTTCATCCATTGCAGCATCCATTGTTAAAGGAGAAAAATTCAGTTTTGATCAGTGTCTTAATAATGCATTGGAGCAAGAACAAATGAAAAGTATTCCATATGCTTCACTCATTGGAAGTCTTATGTATGCAATTTTCTGCACAAGACCTGACATTGCATTCGCGGCTGGAATGCTTGGTAGATATCAAAGCAATCCCGGAACAGATCATTGGAGGGCTGCTAAAAGTGTTTTGAGATATCTACAAGGAACCAAGGACTATAAGCTCACATATAGGCAATCTAACTTCTTGGAGGTAGTTGGATATTGTGATTCAGATTTAGCTGGATGGTTGGATACAAGCAAATCCACTTCTGGATACATTTTCCCTCTAGCAGGAGGTGCTGTATCTTGGAGAAGTGCAAAGAAATCCTTCATTGTGTCATCCACAATGGAAGCGGAATTCAATGCTTGCTATGAAGCTACATCACATGCTTTATGGTTGAGAAACTTCATATCGAGATTGAAGATTGTTGATACTATTAGTAGACCATTGAGATTCTTTGTGACAATTCGGCTGCTATGTTCTTTTCAAAGAACAATTAAAGTGGGATTCACATTAAGCACATCGATATAAGATATCTGAAATACAGAGATCATGTCAAAATGAAGAAGTCTCTATAGAGCATATTAACATTGAGTTAATGATTGCTGATCCAATGACTAAAGGATTGCCGGCTAAACGGTATCAGGATCATATAACTCATATGGGACTTGTTATTCCCTTTTATGTTTTGTCTCTGATAGTTTTTCTTTGTCTAGATATTTATAGTTATGCGCATTTAAAGTATTTAAAGATCTTTTGAAACTAGACCCAGAGTAACTTATTGTAAGTTAATCATGAAGTTTGATATTTGATTTGAATAAAATTACATTGTAATACAAGGAAGGAAATACTTGACTCTAAAGTATGACCGCCATGATTCTTGTATTTATTATTCCCATTGAGTATCTATAATAATTAAGCATATTGATTAAGTGACAATAAAGACTATGGCCATACAATATTTTGTCAATTATAAATGGTACCATCTGACTATCTCTATGTGGTCCAAGTGGGATAATGTAAGAATTCCTTGAATTGTGGACCACATAATCACATTTTAAACTAAATTTTGATCAGATTCATTGCTAATTGATGATTACATCAATCAAGCAATTTTCTATTATTACATGATTGCTTAATTAAAGAAATTGATTAAATTACTATCCATAAAGAAATCCCTTGATGGAAGGGATTAATTGTTTCCCTTATTAGAAAGGGTCCTTGCCTAGCCTATAAATATAGCCTATGATCTACGGTGAATAGGTGATAAGCCAGAAAACTCTTTCTCAAAATTTATTTCACGTGGTTAATTTTATTGCTTGAACAACAATGACTGGAGGTAACTTTTTAACCCTTTTATTCTTTCAATGATCTTTATAAAGCCATTAAAACCAGTTACAGAAAAATAAAAATAATGATTAGCATGCATGCAATCACCCACAATCATCACTAAACACAGTCAGTCTTACAAATACTTTTTGTTTTGTTTTTTTCTTCTGTAAAGAAAGGAAATAAAATACATCTCCCAATCATATGTCTAAATTCATGATTAAGAGAAAGAAAATAAGGAAAATGCACACATAACACACAAAATCAGAAAATAAGATATATGACAAGATGTTCACATAAGAAGTTGCCAATATTTGATAAAATACATTACGGAAATTTTCATAGTCAAATTTTATATGTCATGATTAAAAGAAAAAAAAATGCACGCAGAACAAACAAAATCAGAAAATAAGATATATCACAAGATGGTTTATATAAAATGTTGCCAATATTTGAAAAAATACATTATGAATTTTTCAAACTCAAATTTTATATGTCATGAACATATTTATTAATGATATTTCTTTGCACTGGAAATAATAGGCATAAAGATCAAGTACATAAAAGACTTTTAAAAGTCAAATAAGTAAAGCTCAAATTTTCTCAAAATTTAAGGGCTAAAAATATACAAACATGGCCAAAACGTGCAAGTACTTTAAAAAGAAATATAATCTATTGTCTGATTTTAAATAAGAGTTTGTTCTAATCAAAATGAATATTCACAATTGACATATCAAACATGAAAACTTTGAAAATACAAAATGGAAAATATTATGCAAATACCTAAAATCCTTAATATACAAAAATTGTAAATGTTTTACAATATGATATGTAACAAATTATGCGACACATATAGTCAAAGCACACATAATCCAAGAGATTTTCTTAAATAATCATTTCTTCACCCAATCTCTTATAAAATGATGATGGATATCAATATGTTTGGTTAGAGAAGATTGAACAAAATATTTGGAGATATCAATGGCACTTAGGTTATCACAATACATGGTTAAAATTTCACTAGAAAAACCGTAAGGGGAAGAAACACTAAACCCTACAAACTATGCATTTTTTTTGCACTTTACCATATGAACTATTTTTTTTTACAGATTACCATACGAATTACACAAATTTTTCATTTTGCTATACAATGGCCATTGGTGGTGGAATATTCTCTAAATATTCCAGCACATGCCTTCCATGCGAAGTTAAAATTGTTTTTACCTAAAATCTAAACAAAAGTTGCTATACTTTTTCATCTGAACTTCTTTAAGAATTTCACTTTTTCATTGAATTTTGCGTAATTTTATTTGTCATACCAATATTTAAAAAATAAAAAGTTAGGTGTATATCCATGTATTTATCTTTCTTTCTTCAAATTTTTATCCATAAAAATGAGTTTAATTAGTATTCACATCAGTAAATTATATTAAATGACATTGTTTTAGGATTTCCGGATGTTCAAATCCTAAAATAATTCAAAAATTATATTAAATGATATTGTTTTAGGATTTTCGGTTTAGAATCTAGACGGGTTTAGACATCATTGATATTGATTTATCTTAGGATAATTTAGACATTTTTGAGTTATTTTAGGGTTTGGACATATTTGATATTGATTTCATCCTAATTTATATTGGTGATGTTACTTTAAATAAACACTTTTAATTCTTATTTAAACGTAATTGCATATTCAAAAGATGTTTATAGTGTTCAAGAATTGTTTCTATTTTTCGTAAATTCACATTAAGTACATGCCAGATAAAACTTTCCTAGTGAGACAACTTTGATCGATTTTCAACATGACATTAATATCGTATTCTAACGAGTAACACTTAAATCCAATAGGTGTTTAGGGATTTAACAAAACAATAACTGCTCCAAAAATTAAGTATGCATCGATGTGCTAAATATTTTACCAAAATAATTGGTTTGATTCAATTTTTACTGAACTTTTTCCAGTATTTCGGTTTGGTATTTCGGTAAATCAAAGTTTTAATAAAATAAAATAAATAATAGAAAAAATAAATATTATAATCATAGTTATATTATTTATAATTATAATATTTATTTATTGTTTCTTTAATCTTTAGTAGGTAAATAATAAATAATAATATAAAAACAAATAATATAATACATAATAACATAAAAATAAATTTGGTATGTGATGAATTTCTGGTTTCGGTTTTGTTAACTCAGTTTACCGAGTTGTGAACACCTCTAATAATTGGTTGCATTTATAATTTTTATATAAAATTCAAGCAAAGTCTTAGAAAGGATAAGTGTATTATAGTTGTAATGAATTTGATTATTTTATATTATTTTTAAAATATTATATAAGATTTGCAAACATATGGTTTAAACTTATTACTACATTGTTTAAACTTATTATATCTTTTTTATGCATTTACAAAGATAAATATATATATATATATATATATATAAACGTAAATTTTTTTAAAAAATATTAAAATTTATATGGCAAAGTGAAATTGAGCAAAGTTCAGATGGCAAAGTTTTTAACAAAGTTCATCTGGTAAAGTATCACAAATTTTATTTAGATTTTAGACAAATACAACTTTGTGCTCATGTGGAGGTCACATGCTGGGATATTCGGAGATTATTCCACTGGTGACCACCGTTGTATGACAATGTGAAAAACATGTGGTCTGTATGGTAAAGTGAAAAGACGCGCATAAATTGTGGAGTGTAGTATTTTTCCTCAAACCCGTAGTCACTTAGCAATTGTTTCATCCAAACTGTTTTTGAAAAACCGTCTATAGCTTTTAAATTGTTCTGCAAAGTGTTTTGTGTCACAATAGGAATCACATTACCTGATGTTGTTGTCTTCCTTCTGTTTAAAACAAAAAAGTTTAATGTAACCCTATTTAAAGAAATAATGACACACAAATTATGCTTTGAATTACCCTCGGAGTTTTTGAAATTGTTTTTGAAAAATAATTTGTCACTTTTTCTAGCATTCCATTGTTTAACAGAAAGACTTGCCTTTTGAAATGAATTTGTTTTAATTGATATATCATATCCTAATCCAGTTCTATTAATTATAGATTTCAAAAGTAAATCATCAGTCAAAACAGAGCTAGAATTTAAATTACTTATTGTCCCTTTAAGACTAATAAGTTCATATTTAACCAGATCTTAAACGAACTTCCAATCATTCAATAGATTCCTTTAGAATGTCATTCTCTTTGACAAGATCTTCAATATGAAGTTGCAAACAATCATGACAATCATCTTCTAGGTCAAGAAATTGTGAGCTGGAATTCAGACATAAAAATGATTTAAAATAATTTACATAACCATATGCAAAATAAACTAACCTGTCTTGTGATGCCCGATATAATACATCACTTGATACATCATCTTTTATAGGTCCCAAAGGTGTCAATGTAAAGTCTAGATCAGGGGTTTGAATAGACTTCACAGAGTTCAGAAATCTTACAAAATTTCAAATCAGAGATTTTGAAAATAGTTAGGTACTTTAAGACAGTTAGGTTAACAACCAGCATGTGAGTTAATCGCTCAACATATCACTTGACTATGATGTTGATAGAGTAACTCAACTGTTAAGCTTTAATACTTAGTTGATTATGTTTTCTATTTTATAGCGGAAGAATTATACCTTTTAAGTTTGTTTTTCAACACAAAACGATTTAAAGATTGGTTTTC
Source organism: Rehmannia glutinosa (assembly GCA_016081115.2). NCBI lineage: Eukaryota > Viridiplantae > Streptophyta > Magnoliopsida > Lamiales > Orobanchaceae > Rehmannia > Rehmannia glutinosa. The sequence continues at coordinate 36,910,455 of CM071931.1, read as the reverse complement.
AGCTTGTATGGAAGTGCAGAATATAAATGCAAGAAATTAAAGTGCATTACATAAAGACACAAATATTTATAGTGGTACAAGGGTGGGGTAATCCCTCTAATTTACTCTTCTCTGCTCCAAGAGGAATCCATTAGGTAATGGGTTGATTTCTCAATAAAAAGTACAACAACAATCTCAGCAGCTTTGCACACTGCCCATTGCCTTTATTCAACTCCTTCAAAAGACTTGTTCACACAACCCTCTTGCTACTTGCTCCACGAACTCTACAAGATTTGTTCACACATCCCTCTTACTTTATTCCTAGTTCGTTAGAACCTAACCACCAATCTTTCACTTCAATAAAAGGTGAACCCCAAAATTGTTTCTTCAATAGATTCATCTTCAACTGATTCAACAACTTTGTTCTATCACAGGTGATTTAAACTTGAGTTGTTTCCGAGTTTGGCTCGAGAATATATGAATGTAGCTTTAAAGTTCTTGAGAGAATTTTTTCTTGAACATTTATTGTGTCTTGTTTCTTGTTATCTCTCTTTGAATTTTCTTCAGCCTTTTCCATTGAAAAGATAGGCAAATTTCAAATCATACCATTGGACGGTTGGTATGTTCTTTATTGCAGCTTTGATGTTGACCCTTCATGTTTCTTTTCAAAATGGCAGACTTCTAGATTCTGCAGCAATGCAGGTGTTTCTTTTCAAATACAATGCTACTTTTGGTCAAAGATCATACTTCAGTTTTTTCAAATGAAATTCCTTCTTGCTCTCTATGCGACGGACATCTCTCTAGTTGGCTTGAGATGAATGACTGCAAACATAACTGACATACTTGATTCTTCTGAAATCCAAGTCTTCGGATAGTCTTATGATCTTGAGACATATGTTGGTCTTCTGTCTTGTATTAACTTAGCTGTAAGTATTCTAAATTCTGATTTAGTTGTAAGTCATATGAAAGTTTTGGACTCAACTGGGACTCTTCTGACTTCTTGCATAACTCTTCTGAGAGCCTTCCGATTGATCCAATGAGTTGTATATTACAGCTTAGTTCCAATCTATGACAAGAATTTAGAGGTACATAATTTTTACAATACTTTGGGGGTGCCAACATTTTAATATAAGTTTCATAAGCATCATCAAAGTTTATCCAATAATTTTCGTAACAATTTTCCTATTTTGATGATGCCAAAACTTATACAACATATGTGTATTGAAAATAAAAAGAGATACGAATTTATTGATCTCTTTTAGAACTTTACATCAAATAATCTCAAAATGAAAATTTACATCAAAATTTCCACAGCCTCCCCCTATCTCTAATCCCTTCTTTGCCTCACCCTCCTATTCCCCTAATAAGCATCATCTGACAAATTGACTGAAGGATTGTCTCTTCCAATCCAATAGTTGAGGGGTCTTCTTAGGGGATTGCCTGATGTAAATCTTCCACTTTCTCTAGGAGCACTTCTGCCTCTTGGAGTGGCTCTAAGAGAACCTCTTCTTCTCTGATTGCCTCTGCTAGAACCAATTATTATTAGAGGTCTACTGCTAATAGTTTCCTTTTCCATGCACTGGAAGTTCTTTTTCTTCATGCATTTGAATACCCTGTTGTGCTCTATCTCAGTATCGTTCCCATGCAGATTCTTTGGTAAGATCACCATAAAAATCTTATGAGAAGAGAGTTTCAACCTCTGCATCAAATCTGTCTTGCATGAATGAGCTATCTGGCAACCTATCAAGCCTTTCTCAAAGGCTTCCTACCATTAGCCCATGAGTCTCAGCAAGCGCATCAAACTTAACTAACCATCTTATGGCAAATTATGACAAGGCTCTGTGTGAAATAGATGTTGGGGAAGGTCTACTAATTCTACTTCCTGAGGCCTGGAAGTTCTCTATCAAGAAATCTAATTTAGAATTGATGATTAAATCAGAAGCTTTGTTGTTCCTTCACAACTCAGTTATCTGCTTCTCAATTAGTTCCAGCTTGGAGTTAACCTCATCCTTTATAAATTCCAGTCTTTTGTCTTGCCGAGTTATCAACAATTCTAAGTCTGGTTTTTCTATTATTTATGATGTTGAAATTATCTCTCTGGCATTTTTCAAAAGCTTTATGAATTAGCTCCCACTCAATCATCTGTTTACCAAGAGCATTGAAAGCATGATTCTGTTTATTTTAATGTTCAATGGTTCCAAAGTCGACTTATTTATTCAAATGAGGTAGCCATTACATCTCTATGGATATCAACTCCCTTATCATCTACAAAATGAGAGAGATGTAAATCCACTTTCTAGTTGGTCATCTCCCTGAACATATGCTGAGAAACCCTTCTCAATCCGTTGGCTAGACAACTGTTGTCACCAGGTGTGAATTCAAAACTCTAAAGGCTAACTATATGGGTTATACTGCACCATGCCTTGTTCTTGATTCTGCTCTTCTTAATTTGAATCAGGGAAGGTCACTTCTTGCACATCCCTAGAGTCTTCTGCGGATTTCAGATCTCCAGCTCTGTCTGTCTCATCTGCCATTTCCTCACCATGTTCATTCAGATTTTCTTCATTTTGTTCAGAAAAGAGAGTATGCGTTTTACTTTCAATATCCAATGGGTTACAGACTTATCCCCCCTGAGTTGTTCTTCTTTGTGCCTTAGCTGATGTAGCTTCATCGGCATAAGTAGTTGTGTTAGCCTACTCAAACAAGTGTCCCTCAGCTTTCTCAATAGCTTCATTGGCATCACAAAGTGTTTCATTCACACCTTGAGAGCGTCCACCTAACAACCTCATTTGGTTGTGGTGCAGTTACCTTTCAAAATGAACAAATAAAAATCTGAGTTCCAGGGTAACTGATTGTTTTGTTGTTGGTATAATTGCTTCATCAATATTAGCTATTTCACCAGGTGCGTACTGATCTCCAACAATGTTAATTATTTCCAGCACATCTGTAGGTTCATCAACTAAATTTAATTCATTTACATTTAGCTCAGATGATTCACTATCCAAACCCTGCTCCTGCTTAGCTGTAGACTGGGGTTCAATAGTCTCAGTATTGTCTTCAGTTTTTTCGACATTCTCTTCTGCTATAGACTCAACTAATATGTTCAACTATTCAGTTTCTGTATTTTTTGTCCCGAAATCTGTTGGCGATTCATCTACCATTGATCCCAAGTTAGCTGCCATCGAATCTGAAACAACTTTAAGCAAGTCGACTACAGTGGGTTCCATGGTGGATTCTTCTGCTTGAATGTTAGCAAAATACTTGGATTTTCAACAACATAAGGCATCCAACAACATGAGTTACCTCTTCATCTACAGTCTCAATTGTAAGGATTTGAGCATTGAGAGAGGGAGGTCAGTTGGGTTGGATAGTTCAACTATTTCCCTCATGACATTTCCAATAATCTTGGTAGGAGTTGAAGGTTCCCCAGGCCCATCCATTTGCTTCTTATGAGCTTCTTCTCAGGAGATTTTAAGAATAGCAGCTAACTACTTATCCCCAATCGTCTCAATCTCCTCCCCCGATAAATGACCAGCTTTCGCACCTTCCTTTTTCTTCTGCTTCAGCTGGTTAAATTTAAACTTTTGAAGTTTTGTTGAACTCGAATAAAACTATATGACAAAAAATAAATGAAATCTTTAACTTTTGTATATTTAATATTTTTTGGAGTTTTTATCTAGTGGGAAGAAAATAAAAATGCAAAGCAAGTATTCATCATCCATATTTTGGCTAGGGTACGAAACTGATTCTTACTATTAAAACGAATAGCATTTAACTGGTTTGGATTTACTTTATGATGTGTGTTATATTCGTCAAGTATTTATATCTAATTCAAACTATTGCTGACCGTGATTTGTTATGGATTTCATCATGTTACTTACAATTTTTGATTTTCTAATATTGAACAGGAAGCAAAGAACATTCCGCCCTAAAGAAAGTGCACCATCAGGCAGTAAGGTGGATTTCTTTGCTATGCTGACCACAAATGCCTGTTTCCATCGTTTCTTTTGATTTTCTTTTCTAATTTTAAATCATGATGCCCTCTTTTAAAAATTTATGAGAAGTATATGAGTAGGTTGTGTTTTCTCCTTACATAAATGTTTCAACCTTAGGTGTGCTGGTTGAGTAGCTTTAAAGTTTGGTCCCTAAAGCTATCCAAAAGCTCTATCTCAAAATTTTGCATATGGTTTGCTTTATTTTCAATAGCAACCACATTGATATCATTAAATACTGGACATATTATTTTTTTCGTCCTCTAAGTAGGCCTACTCAGAGATTAAGTTCTTTTTTTCTTAGACTTTAGATTTAGTCCTTTAAATGAGAAAAACATCGGATTTTGGGCTGAAAATAGCCTATAGCAGATCAAAGATAACGGTTCTACTGACTTGGAATTCTTTTTTAAATCCTTTTAATACTTCTACTAAAATAAATGAAGTGGCATCTTATGTGGAATTTAATATTGAAAAAAACAAATTGGACAATTAAAATGCCAACAAAACATTTTTTTCATTTTTGTTTTTTTCTTCTTTTCTATTTTTCATTGTGTTAGAAAATTTATTGTATAGATTTTGATAATGCTCAGAAAACTTAATATCAGAAAGTTGGCACCCCAATTTCTGTATGTAATTTCAACTTTGTAATAGTTAGTTAATTAGCCGAGTCTATAAGCAACTAAGTTGAAGATACATAACACTTGTTGAAGAATTCAGAAGAATTAGCTGAGTCGCAGCTGAGTGGATCAGAAGAGCTTCAGTCAAGTACATCAGTTGTGTCTTTTAGAAGACTTACAGAAGAGTCATCTAAGAAATGAAGGAGAAGACTCAACTTTATGGGGTAAAGCAGCTGAAGGACTTTGAGAAAACTAAAGAAGTCCATTGTGAAGAAAGTCAAAGACTTACCCATTTTGGTAAGGAGACAGACCTGCAACCTTAAAGGTGTCTTGCTGAAAGAGTGCAAGAAGCAGGAACCAAGGGAATGCTTGCAGAACTCTGAATTGTTTCAGAGGTCTGCATGTACTAAATTTAAAGGTTGGGTCAACATCAGATGCTGCAACAACAAGACAAGCCAACGAACAAAAGTGTGAGTTTGAATTTGCCTATCTCTTCAACGAGAAAATTTCAAACTCTCACTATAAAAGGCTGAGGAATTTTCAGAGAGAAGACATAGAGCAAATGTTCAAAACGTGGCACATGAGAAAACACACAATTAAGCAATCTGCAAAAACTATATCAATTAAGAAAATTCTTATAATCCTTAAGCCAATATTTGAAGATACTTTAATTTATCCAAAACATCCTTATGGAAGATATAAGTTATTTTTCAAGTTGAAGAGGAAACTTTTGTTTAAGACAAAAAGAGGTCTATATTTCCAAGAAGTGAAGGAGATATAGTGAGGTTTTAGTTCGAACCTGTTTCAAATCTGAAGGAGGGCTGGGTGATCAAGTCCTGAAGATTTGAAGTGCTGAAGTAGTGAGGTAGCTGCCTTACAAAGAGTTGAGTCCTAGAAGTGAAGCAAACTATGTGATCAAGGCTAGACTTGTACTGTTGTACTATTGTAACAAAGTCACCGTTACTTTAGTGGATTCCTCCTGGAGTAGGAGAAGAGTGGAGTAGAGGGATTACCCCATCCTCGAATCACTATAAAATATTGTGTCATTTAATTTTAGCATTTAAATTCTGCACATTTACGTTCCTGCTTTATATTTGCTATCTAACTGAGAATGACAAGCCAAAATATAAGTGTTGATGAACCAACTTTAAAAAGGGTGTAAAAACTTCTGCTGTAAAAATCAAGAAAATCGAATCTTTAAGAGCTAACTTCACTCATTTGTTTCTCAAGAGACTTAGCCACTTTCTTGCAAAAACTCTAATTGTATTTAAAATAAAAAATTTGGTAAAGTCTATTCCACCCCCCTTCTAGACTTTACTCACACCCCTTGGCACCTACAAGTGGTATCAGTGTGGTTGGTTCAAAGAACCTTCCACACTGGTTATTGAAATAGATCTCATTTCTTTTCAAAACATCAACACTTGAGATTTCAAAGTTTTTCATAGTTATTATCATGGAAGAAAATCGATCCCGTATTCCTATGTTCACTATTGAGGATTTTGGTAACTGAAAAATTCGCATGCAGGAACATCTCTATGCACTACATGAAGAAATATGGTTTGTTATTGAAGAACAACCCATTAGAATCACGAAAGTGAACACATCTGTTTGTTGCAATCTGGATATAAAAGTCCGAGCAAGCCTTGATTCTTTATGATTCATTAGGGAGTCAACTCTTCACAAGACGTCTGTCCTGCTACATCACCCGTTGATATTTATGATTCATTAGGGAAAATAATGAATGATTTTAAGCATATTTAATTCTCACACACACGCTCCTGAATGTGAAAAAGAGCCAAAACAAAAGCCAAAACTCATAGTTGTCTGAAGAGTTGAGTACTCTAAGTCACATAGCTGATGAGAATAAATAGTTGAAGGCTGAGATTGAAAAGGTCAAATCAAACCTTGTTGAAAAATAAAAGAGGGAACAAGAACTCGAAATTGTGATTTCATCACTCAACAAATCATCTAAAACATTGGATAAGTTGATGATGATACAAAAGGAGATTGGAGACAAAGCAGACTTAGTATCCAATTCCTTTGTCAATGCTTAAACTCCAAGAGTGGTTCTGGAAAAAGGATTCTCAAGCAATGGGGAAATCCAAAAATCCAAAACACCATATGTTGCACCCACATAAAATCACAAGCTCTCACATGCTAGTCTTGGATGCAAAGGAAAAGGAAAGAAGTCAGCTAAGTATGCTGAAAGAACTGTTGAAACATAATTCAGAAAGGTTCAACAGTAGACTCCTAACAGGAGATATTCTGTAAAGTCAATATAGAATTACCAAAAACCCCAGAGGATTCATCAAAAGAAATCATATGAAGGGAATGGTAGAAATTATCCAACTCAAGCTGTTTGGAACCCACCAATGAAATATCAACAAAGTCCTATGGGATACAAGACCAAGTGGCAGACACCTCAAACCCATCATTAGCTCGTTCCCAAGGCAAAGAAATCATCACAAAAATCCACCCAAACATAATGCATATTACGCACATCAGTTTCCATATTTTCCCAGAAATGCAAATACACAAACACATACACAGACATACAGATAAAAGAGACAACTGTATGTTCCAAAAGAACCAAAAAAATTTGCTAAAATTCACTATTATTATGGAACTGATAGGAGGCAACTTCTTAGAGTTAGATCTTTTTGGCTATAGGTTGGTTGGAACACCTTATAGTGCTAACCCTTCAAGACCCAAACATATATGGGTACCTAAAGTTTGATTTCCTTGATTGCAGGTTCAACAACAGAGTGCCAAGGAATCTGGTACATGAATAGTGGTTGTTCCAGACACATGACATGCAATAAAAAAAATCTATCAAATTTCAAGGAATTCAGAGGAGGCAAAGTCATATTCGGAGGAAATGAAGCTCCAGGGGAGATTAAAGTCATTGGATCCATCAAGAAAAATGGATTAGAAATCACATATGTTGCTTATGTTGAAGGGCTAAATTTCAATTTGCTAAGTTTCAGCGAACTCTGTGATAAATGATAAAATGTTGGTTTCAATATGGGTGTTTGTTGAATCAAGGATGCTGAAAAAGATGAAAATGTGCTATGTGGGATGAGAAAGAAGAATATGTATGTAGTGGATTGGTCAACTACCACACCAAACACGTCTATTGGCAAGGAGCTCCGCTGAATCAAGTTGGCTATGGCACAAGAAGCCGAGTCATTTAAATTTCAAGACTATCAACAAGCTTGCAAGAATCATTTGGTTGAAGGATTTCCAGACCCAGTCTACAAGAAGGAAAGCATTTGTGATGCATGTCAGAAAGGAAAGCAAAACAAATCATCTTTCAAGGATAAACCAAGTCATTCTTCAACAAGGATTTTGCATTTATTGCATATGGATCTTTTTGGACCAGTAGAGCTGACTAGCATAAGTGGAAAGAAATATACCCTTGTAGTGGTTGATGATTTTCAAGATACACAAGGACCATCTTTATGTGAAAAAATAAGGAAACTTTGCAACTTCTTCAACTAATGAAGATAGTTCAAAATGAGAAGAGTCAATCCATTATCAAGATAAATTCTAATAGAGGAACTGGGTTTGTCAATGGAATTATAACTTCATATTGTATAGAAAACGATATTACTCATGATTTATCAGTTGCAAGATCTCCACAACAGAATGGAGTGGCTGAAAGAAGGAACAGAACCCTCAAGGAAGCTGCATTGCCTAAGAGATATTGGGCTGAAGCAATCAACATAGCCTGCTACACTCAGAATTGGTGTATGATCAATAGGCAACTATCCAAAACCCCCTATAAAATTTGGTCAAGAACGAAGCCAAATGTTGGATATTTTCAAATTTTTGGAAGCAAGTGTTTCATTCATAATAATGACAAAGTCAATCTGAAAGTCTTTGATGCAAAAGCTGATGAAGGTATCTTTCTTGGATATTCAGTTGGGAGAAAAGCATTTTGAGTGTTGAATAAAAGGACTATGGTAAGCGAAGAATTTATCCATGTGGTTTTTGATGAATCTAATGTGAATGGAGAAGATATTGATGAGTTAGCTAAGAATATGAATTAGCCAACTATTCAGAAGAGTCCTTATACCGAGACTGATCCCAAAAGACTTGATACTGATGAGGATGAGTTAGCTGAATCTCAAAGAGAGTTGGAACGATTGCAGTGGAATGAAGATGATCAAGAAGAAGTTGTTCAAGACAACGTGGCTGCAAAAAGAATCAACACAGCTGACTTACTCCAACGAGATGTGAGATGGCTCAGAGACCATCCACCTGCGTTAGTGATTGGAAATATCAGAGAAGGAGTAAGAACAAGATCTGGAACTCAACATAGAGCAATGTTCACTTGTTTTATATCTCAAATTGAACCAAAGAATGTGTCACAGGCATTGGATGACACACATTGGATTCTAGCTATGCAAGAAGAGCTGAATCAGTTTGAAAGGAACAAAGTTTGGGAATTAGTTCAAAGTCCTACTCACTAAAATGTCATTGGTACAAAGTGGGTATTCAGAAACAAGTTGAATGAGGAAGGATCTGTGGTAAAAAACAAGGCAAGATTGGTAGCCAAAGGGTATTGCCAAGAAGAATGTATATATTTTGATGAGACCTTTGCTCCTGTTGCTAGATTGGAAGAAATAAGGATGTTTCTTGCTTATGCTGCACATAAAAATTTTACAGTTTATCATATGGATGTGAAGAGTGCATTTCTGGATGGACTTTTGGAAGAAGAAGTCTATGTAGAACAACCTCCAGGTTTTGAGCAGAAGACTATTGGAGATAAAGTGTAAAAACTCAAGAAAGCACTTTATGGATTGAAAAAATCACCAAGAGCATGGTATGATACATTGTCTCAATTCCTAATAGACAATAGATTTATCAAAGCAAAAGCTCACCGGACACTTTTTAGAATTCAAGATGGAGAAAACATCTTGCTTGTTGAAATATATGTGGATGACATCATATTTGGATCCACAAACAAAGATCTTTGTGACAAATTCTCAAAACTAAGGCAATGAAAGTTCGAGATGAGCATAATGGGAGAATTAAAATTATTCCTTCGACTTCAAGTTAAGAAAATGAAGGATGGAACCTTTATTAGCCAAACCAAGTATACCAGAGGTTTGATGAAGAATTTTGGCATGGAAGAGAATTCATCTGTGAAGATTCCCATGAATACTTCAATCAAGATTGATATGGATGCAGAAGGTAAACCAGTGGGTCAGACAAGATAGAGAACACTTATTGGATCATTGCTCTACTTGACTGCAAGCAGAGCCTGACACAACCTTTGCAGTTGGTGTACATCCAAGGTTTCAGTCTGCACCTAAGGAAAGTCATCTGACATCAGCAAAGAAAATATTGAGATATTTGAAAGGAAGCCAAGAAGTTTGATTGTGGTATCCTAAGGAAGGAGACTTCAAATTGATTATTTACTCTGATTCAAATTATGCTGGATGTAGAGTTGACATGAAGAGTACATCTCGTACTAGTCAATTGCTTGGAAACAGACTGGTTTCTTGGTTCAGCAAGAAACAAAATTCAATCTACATCAACAACTGAGGCTGAGTATATTGCTGCAGGCAGCTATTGTGCCCAAGTCTTGTGGATGAGACAACAACTGAGAGACTATGACATTGAAGAAAAAGAAATTCCAATTATGTGTGATAATACAAGTGCCATTGCAATTACTCAGAATCCATTATTGCACACAAGAACAAAGCACATTGATATCAGATATCATTTCATATTGAGCTATATTAATAAGCTCAGAAGACTCATTCAGCAGAGTTGGAAGCAAATGAATTATGTTTTAGAAGAGTTTTACTCTTTCAGTGGAGTAAATCAACTAAATTGGATGTTCAACAGAGTTAAGTCAACTGACGAGCTGAGTCCTATTAGCAGACTGAAGAGAGAAGCATAGTTGAGCAAAAATGAGTCAGCAGACACATTTATTGGCTAAGAGACAAAACTTGGTCATATTCATTAAAACGATAATGTTTTTGAAGATGAAGTCAACGTCATTTAATGCTGCATCATAAAGGCGGCTACCCTAGGCCTATGATTGGCCACAAATGGTGCGTGTATTTAATGAGATGAAATTAAAACATTTCTACGGTTTAATGTCAACCATTGATCAAAATTCCAAATGCACGATCCGGAAGTAGTCTCTTCATGTTCCATATATATCAAAATTCATTTCTCTCTTCATTCTCACTTTGGATACAAGCTTTCGGAATTCAAACTCTCTGTGGAAAACCTTTCGAAGTTCTTCAAAAATTGTCAGAAATCATTCATGTCAACCAAGAAAAGTTCAGTTTCCCCATTGATTTCTCGAAACTATCCGAGAGAGTGTACTCTGCTGCACTTATTTATGCTAAAGGGCTAGTAAAATAGTTTTCCGACAAGGAGAGAGCCAATAAATTCATTGGGCTTGGAGAAATTAGGGTTTCTGAAATTTCTCACCTTGCCCATGCCACAAACCTTTTTGGAGGAGGTCGCGATGTTCTACGTGAACGCCTTCATTCACGATAATAGGATCCATTCATTTGTGAAAGGAAAAGATTTCAAGTTAGTTTCCAAAGACCTGATCGAGCTGCTTGACCTTCCAATCAGCGGACTCACTGAGCTGAAAGATTACGAGTTCGATTTCATGAAGATATGGAAGGAGATAGCAATTGAGGAAGTAGCTGGTAAGCTGAATCCTTCAGCTACCAAGACTGTGATCAAGGAAGAGTACCATAAATTGATGGATCCAATCAGCTATCTCAGACTAAGGTGACTGTAATGCCAGCCACAGTGGAAGAGCTGGACGTTAGTTGGGGCGAATTCATTTTTGACAAGTTGTGTCAAAATGTTTAGAATGTTGAGTTGGCTGATGGAAAATTCAAGAACACCCTTGGATATGACATAATCATTTGGTATCTATTGGAGAAGAACAAAGTGCCACTAAGAAAGGGAAAGGCATTTCTTGTGAACAAGAAGTTGTTCAAGGGGAACTTGGCAGCTGCCCAAAAGAAGGCCCACGCCAAAATGAAGGGTACTTCTATGGGGGAAAAAACTGAGAGTGTCCCTGAGGAAGAGACAGTTTCTCCAGCTCCTGTCCCAACTGCCCCAGTTGTTACTAGAAAGAGAATGACAGCTGCGCCTCGCAAGGCAGCTGTTAAGAAGTAGAAGACTCAACCCAAGAGTGGTTTGAGAGATGAGAAGAGGAATCAACTCTCCAGATTGCATCTGAGACCTCTGAGACCGAATCTGTAGAAATACCTTTGGAGAGGCGCTCCAAAAGGAATAGAGACTTGCAATTTACTGCAGTAGCCCCCATTGTTGAAAGAGCTGCACTGGACACAATTCCTATCAAGCAAGTTGATGATAATCCATGGACGAAAGACCCGATAATAGTACCAGTTGGTCCGGTGACGAGGGCTCGGGCAAGGAAGTTCAAGGATGCACTCAATGGGTTGATTCAAGTCATTCAGAATGAGACCGAGAGTGCATTGCCGAAAGAGGAAGATGATCGAGTGGTCCAGTTGATTAGCGTCGTCAACGTTCCAGAGCTCACCTCAGACTGAGCAAGCGATGGATGCCAAGAATACAAGCTACTTTGCGTCTTGAAGACTTTGTAATCAAGTGCTCAATGGTGTTGTATTCGTTTATCGTAGTTAGTCGTAGTTTGACTTTTTTATTTTGAGTTATGTTAATATTTTGGAGGCCAAATAAACCTTTAAGGCCACGTCTTGAGTTGTTATTTCGAGTTTAGGACGAGTAGGGAACAAAAATGGCTGAGAAGTCGCAGGGGCGGACGCCGTGAAAAGCACGACCTGGACGTGCTTAATTACACGACCGTGTTCGAACCCATCGTCGCAAACACAGCCTGGCCATGCCTCTTGGCATGGCCGTGTTGAGTTTGGTCATGGAGGATTCATAGGATACACGGCTTGGCCGTGCTTTGGAACACGGCCGTGTTCGGAAACTCCTTCGCGAACACAAGCATGGCTGTGCTTCCTGGCACAACTGTGTTGGGCTGGAATCCGGGGCAATGTGCGAAAAACGGCCTGGCCTTGTTCTCAGGCACGGCCGTGCTTTTTCCTAGATTTTCGAAATTTTCTGTTTTTGTTTCCTTTTTCAGTTTTAAGTTGTCTTATTGGTAGGTTAGGGTTTGGACCCTTTATAAGGGTGAACACTTATTGTTTTCGATCAGTTATCAATATAATTATTCTTTTACTCTCTAAATTGTGTGTTTTTCTAAGTGCTTCAAGATTTACGTTTCTTGTTGCAATTATCGACTTATCAGGCAATAATCCATAATTGCTTGTGGCGTCTTTGCATACCGATGTTATTATTTCGTTAAGCAACAGGTTAAGGTTTCCACCAAATTAACCAAACTAGTGAAGATCTTAGGTTAACAACATATTGTTGTTGGGTCGTATGCACGATTGTTGCTGCGGTTCACATCAGTTGGTATCAGAGCCATCTAGCAAGGTTAAGTCTATCCTTGTTCTTTAATTCTTGTTATTTTCCAGATTTTCTCATAAACCCTAGTTCTTTAAGGGTACAAAAAAAATTTGAATTGCACATAAAATCAGGGGGTAAAGAATCATACACCGCTTGCAAAAAAAATAAATTTCGAAAATTCTGGGAAAATTAGAATTCGGGTAGAGGTCGGCGCGGAAATAGGGGTGATAGGGGACGTGAGGATGGCAATTTGAGTAACATCAAAATGCAAATCCCCTCGTTCTAGGGAAAAAGTGATCTGGATGCCTATTTGGATTGGGAGAGAAAAATCGAGAATGTGTTCGACTGCCAAAATTATTCGAAATTGAAAAAGGTTAAATTGGCATCAACCAAGTTCTTGGATTATGCAAGTGTGTGGTGGGATCAATTGATGGTCTCAAGGATGAGAAGTGGTGAGCGGCCCATTTCTACATGGGAGGAGATGAGGAGTTTGATGCGACGTCGTTTCGTTCCAAATCACTATTATAGGGGCGTCTATCAAAGGTTGCAGAGGTTAACTCAGGGGTCGAAGGGTGTAGAGGATTATCACAAGGAGATGGAGATGCTAATGGCGAGGGCTAATATCGATGAGGATCAGGAGGTGACTATGGCCAGGTTTATTGTGGGTTGGAATACTCCTATAACGGATACCGTCGACCTACATCACTATGTCGATCTCGAGGACATGGTGCACATGGCGGTGAAAGTTGAGCAACAGCTTAAGAGGAGGGGTTTCAACCGACAAGCATCAAGTTCTAACCCCAATGCATGGAAATCAAACACCAACGAAAAGGAGGAGCAGAATTCGAAGGTAGTGGATCAAAGGGGGAAGGCGACCGAGCCTAAACCCGTAGGTAAATTCGAACCCTCTACTGCTCGAACGAGGGATATTAAATGTTTTAAATATCATGGGCTTGGGCATATAGCTAGTCAATGTCCAAATAAGAGGGTGTTGGTGTTGCGTGAGAATGGGGAAATGGAGTTGGAAAGTGAGGGAGAACAGGATTATATTGATATGCCGGAGTTGGAGGATATTCCGAAGGTGTTAGAGGCGGCGAAGGGGGAGGCGTTGTCCTTAGTCTCTCGGAGGGCGCTGAGTATTCAACCTAAGTTAGATGAGGGAGTCCAACAAGAAAACATCTTTCATACAAGGTGTTTTGTCAATGGAAAGGTGTGTAGTGTCATCATAGATGGTGGGAGTTGCACTAATGTAGCCAGTTCAAAGATGGTGGAGAGATTGTGAATTCCGACGATAAAACACCCACAACTTATAAGTTGCAGTGGTTGAGCGACTGTGGGGAGATGCGAATAAGTAGGCAGGCGAAAGAAGCATTTCGGATAGGGGGATATCAGGATGAGGTGTTGTGCGATGTTGTGCCAATGCAGGCGGGGCACATCCTGTTGGGTAGGCCGTGGCAATTTGATAGGAGGGTACAACATGATGGTTACACCAATCAGTATACTCTTGTTCATAATCAAAAATGCTTTGTGCTTGTTCCTTTGACTCCAAAAGAAATTTACGAGGATCAAGTAAAATTGAGAGTTGGAGAGGCAAAAGAAAAAGAGAGTTCGGCTAGTGAGTATAAAAATCAAAATAAAGCCGAGAAAAAGGAGAGCTTGAGAAAAAACAAGAGTGAGGGTCTGGCTAAGGGTAGAAGTGAGGTTCGAGAGATAGCCGGGAAAAAGGAGAGCAATATTGTTGAGAGGGCCGAAAAACAAAAGGGGGGAAAAATGGCCATGAGGTAAGAAACGAGGGAAAAATAAATTTGATGGCAAAAATGAGTGACCTTAGGAAAGCCACCACGAGTGGTTGTTCGATGATACTCTTGGTTTACAAGGGCACTTATTTATCTACTGACAGTCTTAACCCCGATTTGCCTAGTTCTGTCTTGTCTTTGTTGCAGGAATTCGAGGATGTGTTCCTAGATGAGATGTCGGATGGACTACCACCTATTCGAGGGATTGAGCATCAGATTGATTTCATTCTGGGGGCATCACTGCCTAACCGACTGGCGTACAGGACTAATTTGGAGAAACTTATTCGGGAGAGCATGAGTCCGTGTGCAGTTCGGTGCTACTTGTTTCGAAGAAGGATGGGTCTTGGAGGATGTGTGTGGATTGTTGGGCTATTAACAACATCACTATCAAATACCGTCATCCCATACCTTGCTTGGATGATATGTTAGACGAGCTCCATGGTTCTAGCATCTTCTCCAAGATAGATTTGAGGAGCGGGTACCATCAGATTCGGATGCGAGAAGGGGATGAGTGGAAAGCGGCTTTTAAGATGAAGCATGGTTTATATGAGTGGTTAGTCATGCCTTTTGGCTAACCAACGCGCCTAGCACATTTATGAGACTGATGAACCATGTCTTGAGGGCTTTTATTGGTAAGTTTGTCGTGGTTTACTTCGATGATATCCTCATCTATAATAAATCATTGTACGAACACTTGGATCATTTGAGGGCCGTCCTAGAAGTATTGAGGAAAGAGAAGTTATACGCAAACGTCAAGAAATGCACATTCTATTCGGAGCAGTTGATATTCTTGGGGTTTGTAGTTAGCTCAAGGGGAATTACAGTGGACGAGGAGAAGATTAAAGCTATCTAGGATTGGCCTATCGGGCAGTCAAGTGCGTAACTTTCATGGCCTATCAAGCTTTTATCGGAGGTTTGTGCGGGATTTCAGCACTATTGCAGATCCTTTGACGGAAACGATCAAAAAGAGTGTGGCGTTTCAGTGGGGAGAAGCCCAAGATAAAGCATTCGAGTTGCTAAAGGAAAGGCTAACACATGCACCTTTACTAGCCTTACCGGATTTTACCAAGGTCTTTGAGATCGAATGTGATGCGTTGGGAGTTGGGATTGGAGCTGTATTAATGCAAGAGGGGCAACCAATCGCGTTCTTCAGCGAAAAACGGAGTGGGGTGGCTTTGAACTATCCGACATACAACAAGGAGTTGTATGGTTTGGTCCGGGCCTTGAAAACATGGCAGCACTATTTGTGGCCGAAGGAGTTCATAATCCACACAATCATGAGTCCCTAAAGTATCTCAAGGGGCGGCAAAATTTGAACAAGCAACATGTGCGTTGGCTCGAGTTCATCGAGACGTTCCCTTACATTATCCGGTACAAGCAAGGTAAGACTAATATTGTGGCAGACACACTATCTCGGAGGTACACTCTTATCTCTACTTTAGATGCTAAAATCCTTGGGTTTGAACATATTAAAGAGTTGTACTTGCATGATCTTGATTTTTCTGAGTCGTTTGTTGCATGCGAAAAGGGGGCAGAGGGTAAATTTTATAGGCATGATGGTTTTCTATTTCGGGAGGATAAGTTGTGCATTCCTGAATGTTCTTTACGAGACATACTAATGAGAGAATCGCATGGTGGGGGTCTTATGGGACATTTTGGGGTGGCCAAAACTTTAGCCGTCTTGCAGGAGCATTTTTATTGGCCACATATGAAGCGAGATATTGAGCGTATTTGTAGTAGATGTGTTACTTGTAGGCAAGCTAAATCCCCGGTTGAAAACCAGGGACTTTACACGCCTCTACCTATTCCGACGACGCCTTGGGTTGATATTTTTATGGACTTTGTTTTAGGGCTTCCGAGAACTAAACATGGGTCTGATTCTATATTTGTCGTCGTAGATCATTTTTCAAAGATGGCACATTTTATTCCATGTCATAAAACTGATATTGCATCTGTGATTGCCGATCTGTTCTTTAAATAGGTTGTGAGGTTACATGCTATGCCTACAACCATTGTGTCGGATAGGGATTCTAAGTTCTTTAGTTACTTTTGGAAGACCTTGTGGGGGAAATTGGGAACTAAATTGTTATTTTCTACTACGTGTCACCCCCAAATAGACGGCCAAACCGAGGTAGTCAATAGAACTTTGTCTATGTTGTTAAGGGCTATCATTAAAAAGAAATTAAAACTTGGGAAGAGTGTTTACCACATGTTCAGTTTGCTTATAATCGTGTTGTGCATTCTGCATCGAAGTTTTCACCATTTGAACTTGTTTATGGTTTTAATCCGCTAACTCCATTGGATTTATCACCTTTACCTGTTTCTGAGCATGCTAACTTAGATGGGCAGAAGAAAGCTGATTTTGTGAAACAGTTACATGAGAAAGAAAGACTCAACATCAAACGGCGAACAAAGCAGTACACGGCGCAAGCTAACAAGCATCGCAGGAAGATGGTGTTCAAACCAGGTGACTGGGTTTGGGTACATATGCAGCCCGAACGATTCCCGGGACATCGAAAGTCCAAGCTGCAACCGCAGGGAGATGGTCCGTTCCAAGTGCTCGAGCAAATCAATGACAATGCTTACGAAATTGACTTACCGGGCAACTATGGACAAGTCCTCTTCTCAAGAGGAGAGGAATGATGAGAATCCATGGACGAAAGACCCGATAATAGTACCAGTTGGTCCGGTGACGAGGGCTCTGGCAAGGAAGTTCAAGGATGCGCTCAATGGGCTGATTCAAGTCATTTAGAACGAGACTGATAGTGCATTGCCGAAAGAGAAAGATGATCGAGTGGTCCAGTTGATTAGCGTCGTCAACATTCCAGACCCCACCTCAGACTGAGCAAATGAAGGATGCCAAGAATACAAGCCACTTTGCGTCTTGAAGACTTTGTAATTAAGTGCTCAATGGTGTTGTATTCGTTTATCGTAGTTAGTCGTAGTTTGATTTTTTATTTTGAGTCATGTTAATGTTTTGGAGGCCAAATAAATCTTTAAGGCCGCGTCTTGAGTTGTTATTTCGAGTTTAGGATGAGCGGGGAACAAAAATGGCTGAGGAAGTCGCAGGGGTGGACTCCGTGAAAAGCACGGTCTGGCCGTGCTTCTTGGCATGGCCGTGTTGAGTTTGGTCGTGGAGGATTCGTAGGATACACAGCCGTCTTCGAAAACTCCTTCGCGAACACGGCCTGGCCGTGCTTCCTGGCACGACCGTGTTGGGTTGGAATCTAGGGTAACGTGCGAAACACATCCTGGCCGTATTCTCAGGCACGGCCGTGCTTTTTTCCGGATTTTTGAAATTTTCTGTTTTTGTTTCCTTTTCTGTTTTAAGTTGTCTTCTTGGTAGGTTAGGGTTTGGACCCTTTATAAGGGTAAACACTTATTGTTTTCAATCAGTTATCAATACAATTATTCTTTTACTCTCTAAATTGAGTGTTTCTCCAAGTGCTTCAAGATTTACGTTTCTTGTTCCAATTATCGACTTATCAGGCAATAATCCATAATTACTTGTGGCGTCTTCGCATACCGAGGTTCTTGCTTCGTTAAGCAACGGGTCGAGGTTTCCACCAAATTAACCAAACTAGTGAAGATCTTGGGTTAACAACATATTGTTGTAGGGTCGTATGCACGATCGTTGCTACGGTTCACATCACAAGTAGCAACTGATGCTAGGAAATTTATTCGTATAGATTTTGATGATGCATAGAAAACTTAGATTAGAAAGTTGGCACCCCATTTTCTGTTGTATTTCAACTATGTAATAGATAAAGAATTAGCTGAGTTACGAAGTAGCAGAGTTGAAGATCGCAGAAGACTGACTGAAGAATTGTAGTGAAGATTCAGCTGTGTCGCAACTGAGTATCAAAGAAGAAGAATCTCAGTCAAGTAAAGAAGTTGTGTCTTTTAGTAGACTTACAACTGAGTCATCCAAGGATCGAGGAAAATAATCAATAAAGAGGTAAAGCAGTTTAATGACTCGAAGAAAGCTGAAGAAGTCCGTTGCAAAGAAAAGTCAAAGACTTACCAAAAATGATAAGGGACAGACCTACAACCTTAAAAGTTGTCTTGCTGAAAGAGTGCAAGTAAATGGGAACCAATGGGATGTTTGCAGAAACTTGGTGTGATTCAGGCAACCTGCAAAGCATTAACATTAAGGAAAGGTCAACATCAAAAGCTGCACAACAAGATAAGCCAACGATTAAGAAGTGAAGTTTGAAAAATGTCTATTTTTTCAACGAACACTTTTTCAAACTATCACTATAAAAGGCTGAGGAATAATCTGAGAGAATACACGACACTATAGATAATTTGAGCATTCAAGCAAGCAACTGCAAAATATTCTCTCAAGCTATACATTCAAATCCTCAAGCCTAAACTCTCAAAGTGATTCTAACCAACATATTCAGTGAAGGAAGAAAGAAAGCTTCAACCAGTTGAAGAGGAAATCTTGTTATTCAAGAACAAGGGGTCTGCACTTTCAGGTGGTTAAGGACGTGCAGTGAGGTTCAAGTTAGAGCCTGTTTCGAATCCATCGGAGGGATGTGTTCAAGTCCAAAGGGTTTGAAGTGTTGAAGTAGTGAGGCATCTGCCTTACGAAGAAACTGAGTCCTAGGAGTGAAGCCAACTGTGTGATCAAGGCTTACTTGGACTGTTCTATCCTTTTTGTAACATGACTATTGCATTAGTGGATTACCTCCAGGAGTTGGTGAAGAGTGGAATAGAGGAATTATCCCATCCTCGAACCACTATAAAATTCTCTCTATCATTTACTTTCAACATTTAATTTTTGCATATCTTTATAATTGCTGATATAAATTGACTTACTCAACTGATAATAACTTAACCTAAAACAAATGTTGAAAACCATATTCTAAAAAGGGTGTAAGACTTCCGCTGTAAAAACCAATTAAACTGATTTTCCAAATGAACTCACTTCACTCAGTTGAGTTACTCTATCTACAACTCTCTTGAGTATGTTGAGTGGTTAACTCTCCTATTGAGGTTGAACCTAGCTGTCTTCAAAAAGTCTTAGTTGTTTACTTGTAAAAATCTGATTTAAATGGACATTTAGAAGAACCATATTTTTGAATGGAGGTTGAACCATATTTTTGAATGGACATTTAGAAGAAGAAGTCTATGTGGAACAATTTCCAGGTTTTGAGAAAAAAACTATTGGAGACAAGGTCTACAAGCTTAAGAGAGCATTATATGGTTTGAAGCAAGCACCAAGAGCATGGTATGATACATTGTCTCAGTTTCTAATAGACAATGGATTCACCAAAGGCATAGTTGACAAAACACTCTTCAGAATTCAAGTTGGAGAAAGTATATATTGCTTGTTCAAATATATGTGGATGACATCATCTTTGGATCCACAAACAAAGAGATGTGTGACAAGTTCTCAAACCTTATGCAAGAGAAGTTTGAGATGAGTATGATGGGAGAGCTGACTTTCTTCCTAGGTCTTCAAGTCAAGCAAATGAAGGATGAAACCTTCAGAAGTCAAACCAAATATACCAGAGGTTTAATGATAAAATTTGGTATGGAAGAGAAGTCATCTGTGAAGATTTCCATGGATACTTCTATCAAGATAGATATATATGCAGAAGGAAAGCCAGTAGATCATATAATATACAGAGTAATCATTGGATCATTGCTCTACTTGACTGCTAGCAGACCAGACATTACCTTTGTAGTAGGTGTATGTGCCAGATTTCAATCTGCACCAAAAGAAAGTCATATGACTGCAACTAAGAAGATCTTGAGATTTGTGAAGGGTAGCCAAGAAGTTGATTGGATACTCAGACTCAGACTTTGCTGGATGTAGAGTTGACAGGAATAGTACTTCTAGTACTTGTCAATTGCTTGGAAATAGATTGATTTCTTGCTTTAGCAAGAAACAAAACTCAATAGCTACATCCACATCTGAGGCATTATATATTGCTTGGAAATAGATTGATTTCTTGTTTCAGCAAGAAACAAAACTCAATAGCTACATCCACATCTGAGGCATTATATATTGTTGCAGATAACTGTTGTGCCCAAGTCTTATGCCATGTATCATTTTATAAGGGATCATGTTGAAAAGAAAGACATCACATTGTAATTAGTATCAACTAAAAAACAGTTAGCTGATATATTCACAAAGCCCTAATGTGAATCAAGATTTGAATAACTTAAGAATGAGCTTGGTTTGATTTAGCTCAGTTAATATGCCCAGATGACTCATCCAAGAGAGTTAGAGATGGGAAAATTGCATTTCAGAAGAGTTTTACTCATCCAACAGAGTAAAACAAACTTTGTAGTTGTTCAGTAGAGTCAAGTTAGCTGAACAATTGATTTCCAGGAAGAGAGAAGTAGAGTCCAGTAATAAATAAAGAAAGCTGACTCATTTATGAAATAAGAGACAAAACGAGGTCGTTGGCATTAAAGAGGGAATGTTTGATGCATGACGTTAGCATCATTAAATACGACTCAGTAGAGGTTGCCAAAGTAACTCATGCTTGGATATAAATGTTGCCGCATTATTTGCGACGTGTTTAATGCCTTCTGCATGGTTTAATCCTGGCCATTGATCAAGATTCAAACCTTACAGATTCGAAACCGTCCTTTCATGTCTCATATATATCCAAAAATAGTTTATCTCTTCTTACTTTCACTCTCAAAACTTTCAAAATTCCTAAGTATTCTCTGCAACAAAACCGTTTCAAGTTCTTCAAGAAATCTACCATGGCACCGAAAAAATCTGCACTCAACTTTGCGAAACTCTCAGAGAAGGTCCACACTGGTTCTCTTATGGACTTAGAAGGCCTTGTCAAGCAATTTGAGGATAAGGAACTGGCCAAGAAAATTGCAGGGCATTTGTAGAAGTCTGGGCTGAAGAAGTTCTTATCGATTGAGATGATTCAAAGCTTTCAAAAGGAGGTTGCGATGTTTTACGTGAATGTTGATGTTCACGATGATGGTATTCACTCTTCAATGAATAATAAGGAGATCAAGTTGGTGGCAACCGACTTGACTAAGTACCTATACCTTCCAAACAACGATCTCAAGGAATTGAAGGATCATGAGTTCGACTTCATGAAGATTTAGAAGGAGATTGACAAAAAAGAGGTGGCTGATAAGCTGAATCCCTCAACTACCAAGATGTAATAAAGGAGGAATACCACAAGCTGATGGATGTGGTACCCAAGTACGTGGATATGAAGTTCGAGTTATACAATTAGCTGTCCAAAGCTAAGCTAATTGTGATGGCTGCGATTATGAAGGAGCTAGAGGTGAACTGGAGTGAGTTCATCTTCGACAAGCTATGCCAGAACATCCAAAATGTAAAGCTGGATGAAGGGATGTTTGTGCACTCCCTGGCTATGGGCTAGTCCTGGGGTACTAGCTAGAGAAGAAGGGTGTGCCCCTTCACAAAAGGGAATCCCTTCCATGCGAACAAGAGGATGTTCAAGGAGAACCTGTCAGCTGCTCAGAAAAAGGCGCATGCAAAGAAGATAGGCGCATCTGAGGAGGAATCAACTGAGCATGTTCCTGAAGAGCCAGCTGCCCTTGTGCCAGTCCCCTCTCCTGAACCTGCTGTCTTTGCTCGCAAAGTAACAAAGAAAAGGAGGACAACTACTCCCTGTAAGATAGCTGCGAAGAAGCAGAAGACTTAGGCCACTACTGGTCTGAGAGATGAAGAGGAGTCAGTTGCCAAGGCTGCTAATGAGCATGCAGTTGTGTCTCCTGTAGCAAAGTCAGCCATCCATATTGTGGTTGAAGAATCCGATAGGGAGGAGGAAGAAGCCCCATTGGAGAAACGCTCCAAGAGACGTCTTGTGGAGAAATATGTTGCAGCAGAAGCTGTTGAAACAACTGCAATAGAATCAACTGATGTTATTGTCCACCCACCTGCTAAGGAAAATGATTGGACGAAAATGGGTGAACAAAAAATTGATGCTGAAGAAGCTCAAAATAGCTCAGCTGCTGATCGAAGCACTTGGGGCAAAAAGGTTGATGCAGAGGCAAATGATTAAACAAAGAAGGTTGATCAGAGCACTTATGCTGAAACACCTCAAGCTTAGGAAGAATTGGTTGTCCAAGACCCTATCGCCCCTGAAAAACCAGGATCCCCAGCTTATCCTAATATTGAAGAAATGTTGCGTGCATGGACATAATGGAAGTTGAGCGCTATCCTAGTCCAATTCACGAGGCCGAAGATGATCTAACAAGAAGAATATCTCATTGGCTTCATGGACAGTGCCATTGTTACTTATGGTCTAGATTCCATATACTCTAGCCCCATTTTGTTTGAGAAGAAGGAGGCTGCAAAGGCTAAGGCCCTGGAGAGAGCTAAAGGTCTCGAGCACATGTTTGCCCCCTTACAGAATAAAACATTCCAAAAGAGGCTATTAGCAGTGGTAGCAACAGTGATGTAGAGCTCGTTGAGGGAGCTAATACAACTGAGACTGCTCAACTAAGAAAGGCCATGAAGGAGTCTCGTGAGCTGCATGAGCAATCCAGGGTCAAGGGTATTGGAGAATCTTCTATTACTATCTCTCTGACCCCGACAATTGTAGGAGTTGTGAGGGATCTTGATGTAACCATCTCACCAACTCACTTAGAAGGACAAGTAAATAGGAAGGATGGTAATGATGTTAGGAAAGAAAGAGTAGAAGAGGGTAACCCAACAGAGCCATGCCCTAAGGAAGTTGTTGAGATAACTATAATATTGGGTGAACATTCAAGAGAAATAGCCAAGTCCCCGGTGATAGCTGACCCCGTGGAAAAAAAACCAGCTGGTGTGCCAGCTGAGGGGGGAGTTGCTCACACTGCAACCATTTCAGAGGAGACTGCAGGGGACAAAGAACAAATGGTGTTTGGAGGAGATGGTGAGTCAACGGAAGACGTTGTTGGCACCAATGAAGTTGAAATGGTTAAGACTATTTCAGCTGAGGACTTGATAGCAATGAAGGCCAATGAAGTTACAGAGGACTAAATTCCTGTAACTGAGGCACATGATGGAAGTGGGAGGACCATGGCAGTTGAGACTGCTGGTCTTGAAAGTGCAATCGTAGAGGTTGTGACCTTGAAGGATGCCACCAATGAAGACCCAGCTGCAACTCAGTCTATAGCAGGGAATGTCCAAGGCCATGCAGTGTTGGGAAATTTATTTTATAGATTTTGATGAATGCCATGTAAAACTTAAACTAGAAAGTTGGCACCCCATTTTCCTTATAATTTCCAATGTAATAGATATGGCTTGAAAAGCTGAGTCAAGTCAGCTATGCCTGGAAATACAAGAAGTCAACTAAAGACTGAAGTGAAGACTCCGCTGAGGAACAGCTGAGTACGACGAAGAAGGAAGATCAAGAACTTGACTGAAGATGTATCAGCTGAGGAACAGCTGTATGAAGTGTCAGTCAAAGTCATCTCAAGAAGCCAAGTCATAAGTTGAAAGTGACAGATGAGTCTTCAAATGATTGGAGCAGACTCAAGTCACCTGGGGAAAAAGGTAGCAGCCAAGAGGAGTTAACTGAAATGAATCCGTTGCACAAAAGTCAAGAACATTACTTAAATAAGTAATGCTTCCATGCTGCCAGGTCTCAAAGTGCTCATCCCAGAAGCGTGCAAAAGGAATGAACCAATGGGAAGCATTGCACCTCGTGTCAGAACCTAAAAAGTTGTACATTCATTTAATACGAGGAAAGGTCTACATCTCAAGATTGAAGACCAAGAAAATACAAGCCAACGAACACTAGTGTCTTTTGAAAATCAGCCTATCTTTTCAACGGGCAGATTTAGGAAAGTTCACTATAAAAGGCTGAGGAAACTCATTGAGAAAAGGTTACCTGAACCACGAACAAGCAAGCAATATTTAAGCTGTAAACCTGCAAATATTCTCAAAGATATTCAAGAAAATCCTCAAGCCTGAAACTCGAAGGAAATCAATCCAACACAAAGCTGTGTAGGAAAGACAACTTCAAACTGTTGAAGAGGAAACTTTTGAAGAATCAAAAGGGGTCTACTTTCCAAGGAGGATTGTAGGAAGGTTCAAGGTCAAACCAGTATCAAGTTATTGGAGGGCTTCGTGATCAAATCCAAGAGCTTGCTAAAGTGAGTCAAGTAGCAGCGCAAGCTGACTGTGAAGAAGCCGAGTCGGACGAGAAGCTTAATTTGTGTGACCAAGGCTGTCTCTAGATCTATTCACCACTTTGTAAAGCGATCACATTACTTAGTGGATTCCTCCAGGAGTTGGAGAAGAGAGGATTAGAAGAATTACCCCAACTTCGAACCTCTATAAAAATCAACTGTGTCATTTATTTTTAGCACATTTATATTTCTACATATCTACTTTATATCTGCTGATAAACTTATTTGCTATCCAAACTGATTAATAACCAAGTGCTAAAATCAAGTGTTAAAACAAGTTTAAAAAAAATCAAAGGGTGTTAAGTCTTCCGCTGATAAAACCAACACAGCCAAGTTAAGTTTCAAGTTAAACAATTGAGTTATTCTATCAACAGCTCTATCGAGTCTGTTGAGTGGCTAACTCTGCTGAATAACCAACTTAGATGTCCCTCAAAGACTTAGATGTTTGTGTTGACTCTGTAATTTATTTAAAAGGACTAAATCGAAAATTTGGTAAGGTTTATTCAACCCCCCTTCTAAACCTTACTCACACCCCTTGGGACCTACAAGTGGTACAGAGCGGTTGGTTCATTGAGCCTTCCGCATTGGTTACTTAACTAGATCTCTATCTTTTCTAAAAGATTTTTAACACTTGTATTTTCAAAATCTTTCATTCTTAGAAAAGTTATTATCATGGAAACAAATTTGACACGCATTCATATGTTCATTGTTGAGGAATTTGATGACTGGAAATTCGTATGCAGGCTCATCTATCTGCTTTACATGATGAAATATGGCTAGTGATAGAGGATGGGCCACTGCAAATAGTTAATGTGAACACAATTGTAAGAATAGCAGTTGTAGTAGCAGAAGCAGATGATGATAGACCATTCATGGTTGAAAAGCCAAAGACTGAGTGGACTAACGATGACAGAAAGAGATACAACTTCGACAATGTGGCCAAGGACATTCTCTACAAGACATTGTACAAAACAATGTTCAATAAAGTCAAATCTTGCAAATATGCAAAAGAAATCTGGGATAAATTAACTTTAATTTGTGAAGGATCTGAGCAAATTAAAGAAAATAAATTGTCTGTTGCTATACAAAAATTTGAAAATTTTAAAATGCTTGTAGGTGAAACCTTGGATCAGCTGGATGCCAGATTCACTGAAATCACAAATGAGCTATCAGCACTTGGGAAAGAATATACATAAAGGAAATGTGTATGAAGATTCTGAGAAGCCTCCCAGCTGAATGGGAAATGAAGGTCATGGCCCTAAGACATTCAATGAACCTCACAACAACATCCAATCATGAGCTATTCTCAGATCTCAAAGCCTATGAGTTTGAGCTGAGAAGAAAAGAGCAAGAGGAGATAGTTGTACCTAAGACAGCTGCACTTATAGGTAAGGATGGAAAGAGAGCTGAAGTCAAGGAAGCCATAGACCAGGAGGAGATTGCCCTAATGGTTAAAGATTCAACAAGTTCTTTAATAAGAACTATAAAAGAAACAAAGGTGAAACCTCCAGGAGACATCCAGCTCCCTCCAAGTCAAGGGAAGACAGGCCAAGGACAAAAGAGCTGATAACCCAAGGACAAAAAAAACTGATCAAAGAGCTCAGAACCTGTGTTGGAAATGCAGACAACCAGGACATTTTGCAATTGACTGTTCCTATCCACCAGTCAATAAATACAGGAATGAAGAAGAAAAAAAAGTCTTCAGAGAAAGAAGATAGGAAAAGAAGAAAACCATGTTGGCTGCTGAGACTGCTGAGACAGCTAAGTCTAAAAAAAGCGGAGACTCGAGAGAGTAGTGAAGGCGACTACTCAAGTGATTCTCGAAGAAGAAGCAATGATCTGTCTTATGGCTAAAGAACAAGATCAACCAGACCAAGAAGATGAGGTACACTCTAACTCATCTCATTCAGATTCAAGTGATAGTGATTGTGACACACACACTTCATCACCCACTGACTTTGAGCACATAAAATCCTCACACACACTTATAAATGAGGAAAACAACCAGCTCAAAAGCCAAAACTCACAGCTGACTAAGGATCTGAGTACTCTAAGTCACATAGCTGATGAGAACAAAGAGCTGAAGGGTGAGAATGCCAAACTAATAGCAGAGATAGCTGCTAAAGAAAAGAGAGAAAATGATCTTAAAAATGTGATTGCCTCATTTACAAACGCATCCAAATCATTGGATGACCTTATCATGAGTCAAAAAGAATGTGGAGATAAGACAGGCATATGATTCAATTTTTTTGTGCACAGTCAAATTCCTAGAGTGATTCTGGAAAAAAGGATCTTCGAGTAATGAAGCATCTCAAAAACTCAAAACACCAAATGTTGCACCCACATTCATTCCAAAACACAATCACAAACAAACTGTCCTTGGATATAAAGGGAAAGGAAAACAGCCAGTTGAGTATGCTGAGAAGAAATCCAGCAGAGTTCCTCAGCAAACTCCAAATATAAAGTACTCTGTGAAGAATAAACAGAGCTACCAAAAACCCCAGAAGTTTTATCAAAGAAACACATATGATGGGAATGGTATAAACTACCCAAGCCAAGCTGATTGGAATAATGTGAAAAATCAGCAAAGACCAATGGAATACAAGCCTAGATGGCAAAGACGTAGACCTCAGCAAAGGTCATTCCAAAGGCAAAAGAGTTATTATCAGCACACATATGCACCCAGACACTACACTCAGAAATATCACAACTACCGAAAGAAAGCAATGGCTAAAAAACACACACACACAGGCATACAGACAAAAGAGACAGTTGTATGAACCTAAAGCCCCCAAGTAATTTGCTAAAGTGAATTATGATTATGGCACAGACAGATGGAAACCTCTTAGAGTCAAATCATTTGGCTATAGGTTGGTTGGATCATCTTACAACACTAACCCCTCAGGACCCAGGCAAGTATGGGTACCTAAAAACTAATTTCCTTGATTGTAGGTTCAAGGAACAGCTGAGTGCCAAGGAACCTGTACATGGATAGTGGTTGTTCCAGACATATGACAGGAAACAAGAAAAATCTGTCAAATTTCAAGGAGATTAGATGTGCAAAAGTCATATTTGGAGGAAATGAAGCTCCAGGGGAAATAAAAGGAACTGGATCCATCAAAAATAATGGATTAGAAATCACAAATGTTGCATATGTTGAAGGTCTCAACTTCAACCTGTTAAGCATCAGCTAACTCTGTGACAAGTGCTACAATGTTGGATTCAATATGGGACTGTGCCAGATTAAAGATATTGAATCAAATGAAATAGTGCTGCAAGGATCAGGACAGAAGAATATGTATGTGGTAGACTGGTCTATTGCCACACCAAGCACCTATCTGTTAGCAAAGAGCACAGCCGAATCAAGTTGGCTGTGGCACAAGAAGCTGAGTCATCTAAACTTCAAGACAATCAACAAGCTTGCAATGAGTCATCTTGTGGAAGGATTGCCAGACTCAGTGTACAAGAAGGAAAGTGTATGTGATGCATGCCAGATGAGAAAGCAAATCAAATCTTCATTCAAGGAGAAGCCTAGTCCTTCTTCAACTAGGATATTGCATCTGTTGCATATGGATTTATTTGGTCCAATTGAACCAGCCATCATAAGTGGAAAGAAATACACCTTAGTGGTGGTAGATGATTATTCAAGGTATACATGGACAATCTTCATGTGCGAAAAGAAGGAAACTTTGCAAAAGTTGCCTCAGCTGATGAAAAGAGTTCAAAATGAAAAGAGTCAAACCATTATAAAAATAAGGTCTGATAGAGGAACTGAGTTTGTCAATGGGATAATCACTCAGTATTGTGTTGAAAATGGTATTGCTCATGAGTTATCTGCAGCAAGAACTCCACAGCAGAATGGAGTAGCTGAAAGAAGGAACAAAACTCTCAAAGAAGCTGCAATGACCATGTTAGCTGAAGCTGGACTGCCTAAGAGATTTTGGGCTGAAGCCATCAACACTGCATGCTATACTCATAATAGATGCATGATAAATAGGCAATTGACCAAGACCCTCTACGAGATATGGACAGGGAGAAAGCCAAATATTGCATATTTTAGAATATTTGCAAGGATAATCTAAAGGCTTTTGATGCTAAAGCTGATGAAGGTATCTTTTTGGGAAACTCAGCTAAGAGAAAAACCTATAGAGTGCTGAAGAAGAGGACTATGGTCACAGAAGAGTCTATTCATGTGGTTTTTGATGAACCTAATATGAATGGAGAAGACATTGAGGAGTTAGATGATAAGATGAATCAGCCAACTATGCAGAAGAGTCCTTATGTTGAAGCTGAAGTAAGAGTAATAAACCAAGATGAAGATGAGATAGCTGAATCTCAAAGACAGCTGGAAAGTCTACAGCTGAATGATGATGAAAGAGCTGCTCAAGACAACGCAGTTGCGAGACAGCTAAACCCAGCTGATTTGCTTCAACCTGATGTGAGATGGCTGAGAGACCATCCACCAGAGCTAGTTATTGGAGATGTTAGAGATGGAGTAAGAACCAGATCCAGAGCTCAGCAAAAAGCATTGTTCACTTGTTTTATTTCCCAAATGGAGCCAAAAGATGTGTCTCAAGCATTGGATGACACACATTGGATTCAAGCCATGCAAGAAGAGCCGAATCAGTTTGAAAGAAACAAAATATGGGAATTGGTGCAGAGACCAACCCATTAGAATGTTATTGGCACAAAATGGGTTTTCAGAAACAAAATGAATGAGGAAGGATCTATGGTAAGAAACAAAGCAAGATTAGTAGCCAAAGGGTATTGCCAAGAAGAGGGAATAGATTTTGATGAAACCTTTGCTCCTGTTGCAAGATTAGAAGCAATAAGGATGTTTCTTGCCTATGCTGCACACAAGAACTTCCTTTGTATATCAAATGGATGTGAAAAGTGCATTCTTAAATGGACTGTTAGAGGAAGAAGTCTAGGTTGAACAACCTCCAGGTTTTGAGCAGAAGACCATTGGTGATAAGGTGTACAAGCTCAAGAAAGTATTATATGGATTGAAACAGGCACCAAGAGCATGGTATGATACATTATCTCTATTTCTAACTGATAATGGATTCACCCAAGGCAAAGTGGACAGAACACTCTTCAGAATTCAAGATGGAGAGAGTATACTGCTTGTTCAAATATATGTGGATGATATCATTTTTGGATCCACAAATAAAGAGTTGTGTGATAAGTTCTCAAACCTCATGCAAGGCAAATTTGAAATGAGCATGATGGGAGAGCTGACTTTTTTCCTAGGACTTCAAGTTAAGCAATTGAAGGATGGAACTTTCATAAGTCAAACAAAGTACACCAGAGACTTAATTAAGAAATTTGGTATGGAAGAGAAGTCTTCTGTGAAAATACCAATGAACACATCAGTCAAGATGGACATGGATGCAGATGGTAAAACTGTAGATCACAAAAGATATAGAGCACTTATTGGATCACTGATCTATCTAACAGCCAGCAGACCAGACATTACCTTTGCAGTAGGTGTATGTGCAAGATTTCAATATGCACCAAAGGAGAGCCACATGACTGCAGCTACGAGAATCCTAAGATATTTGAAGGGATGCCAGGAATTTGGCTTATGGTATCCAAAGGAATGTGGATTCAAGCTTATTAGTTACTCAAACTCAGACTATGCTGGTTGTAGATTTGATAGGAAGAGTACTTCAAGTACATGTCAAATGCTTGAAAACAGATTGGTTTCCTGGTTTAGTAAGAAGAAAAACTCAATAGCCACATCCACAGCTGAAGCAGAGTACATAGCTGCGGGTAGCTGTTGTGCCCAAGTCTTATGGATGAGACAACAACTGAGAGATTATGAAATTGAATAAAAAGAGATTCCAATTATGTGTGATAACACAAGTGCTATTGCAATCACTCAGAATCCTTTGTTGCATTCAAGAACAAAGCACATTGATGTCAGATATCATTTTATAAGAGATCATGTTGAAAAGAAAGACATCACTTTGGAATATATCTCAACTGATAAACAGTTAGCTGACATATTCACCAAGCTTTTATGTGAATCAAGATTTGAAGAGCTTAAGCATGAGCTAGGGTTAATTGAGCTGAGTTAACACTCAGAAGACTCAATCAGAAGAGATGGAAGATAAGAAAGTGAGAATTGAATAAGTTTTTCACATCAGCCAAGTGAAACAACCATATCGGAAAGTCAGTTGTATCGAGTTAGCTGACAACTGAGTCGCTTAATGAAAAGAGAGAAGAAGAATTAAGTCATTTTTGAGATAAGCTGAGTCATTTATGAGCTAAGTGACAAAAACGCAGTCGTTTTAAATGAGTGGGAATGTTTTTAAGGATGATGTCAGCGTAATAATGACGGGTACAGTCAAAAGCTGCACAGTAAGCATATGATTGGATATAAATACCGCCGCATTAAATGCGAGGAATTAAATGCGGTTTGACGTGTTAAATCTGAGCCGTTGATTTTGATCAAAATTTCAAAATCCAAAGACCCGTCCTTTCATAACCCTTATATACACTTTCTTCAGTTTTCTTTCTCACACTCAAAAACTGTTCATCTTCAAGAAAACGTAAGCAAGCCTTTTTTTCTCTCTCGAAAACCCTAAGTGTCCTCAAGCAAGTTCATCGAGTTTTAATTGGTAAAATCTCTAAAAATGGCACCGAAGTTTGATTTCGTCAAGCTATCGAAGCAAATCCACTCAGGATCATCAGTGGATTTCGAAGGCATGGTAAAGCAGGGTTCTGATGAAACCCTAGTGAAGAAGATTGCTAAAATGTTGGAAAAGTCAGGTATTAAGGCTTTTCTGACTTTGGAATACTCTCATACCTATCTCGAGGATGTAGCACAGTTTTATGTTAATGCAGAAGTGCAGGACGAAGGAATCAAGTCTTCTGTCCACCGCAAGGATATTTTGATAAATGCTAAGGACCTTGCGGAACACTGGTTATTGCCGTCCGAGGGCATGAACGAAATATACGAAGCTGATGTTGACTTGGTTGCTGCATGGAAAGAGGTAGCCAAACCAGAGTGTGCTGCTAAGGTGGTCTACACAGCTGGGAAGAACTTGCTGAAGGACGACTATCACAAGTTGATGGATGTCGTCTCCAAGTGTGTAGAGATGAAGTTTGGCAGCTTCAACCAGCTGTCAAAGACTAAGCTGATTGTCATGGTTGTGATCATGCAGGGCAAGAAAGTCAACTGGGCTGAGTTTGTGTACAGCAGACTCTGCCAGAATGTTGTAAATACATCATTCAAGAAAGACGTATCCTTTGGAGGATCTCTTGGTTATGGCCTGGTGATTGGCCACCTTATGGAAGTGAAGGGCATTCCCCTTCGACATGGAAAACCTTTCCATGTCAACAAGAAGATGTTTAGGGCGAATCTCGTAGGAGCCCAAAAGAGAGCCCATGGAAAGAGGGCAGATACAAGTGAGGGGGAATCAACTGAACCCGAGGACACAACTGTTACCTCTCCTCCCAAGAAGAAAGCTGCCCCTGCAGCTGCAAAGAAGAAGGATGCCCCTGCAGAAAAGAAAAAGGATGCACCTGCCCCTGCAGCCGAGTCGCCTGCCCGTGCAGCCGTGTCTCGTGCCCCTCCAGCCAAGGCTGAGAAGGAAGCTGCCATCCCTTCTCCAGCCATACGAAAGAAAAGGACTGCCAAGCCTAGGAAGGCAGCTCCGTCCAAGAAAGATGCCCCGACCCCCGCCGCCAGGGAATCAGAAGAAGAAGAAGAACCAGAAATTCCTCTAGTTCGAACCAAAAGGAGAAGAATCTTCAAGCTTTCAGAGCGTGAACAGACAGCTGAATCTGCCACTAAGCTGGAGCAAACACAGAGATTGCTGAAACTCAGGAAGTATAGTCTCCTGAAGTAATAGATGAAACTGCCAAGTCTGTTGAGGGTGATCAGAGGCCTACAGAAGACCCAGTTGTGGAGAGGACAGTTGAGAACAACAAAGCAGCTGAGATAACTGAAATTCCAGTTGAAAAAGTTATCTCTCCACCTGCTACGGACACTGCTGAAGGAGAAGAGAAGCAGAGCATCTTGCCTTCCATCCCAGAAAAGGAAGGACAAGAAGAAGATGACGATGATGATGTCATCATGTATTCTCCCGTATACCCAGACATTCAGCGCCGTCTACGAGAATGGAGGGCGTGGAAGCTAAGCCACTCAAGGGCGCAATTTGATCGCCCTAAGTTTATTGAAGAAGAGGAGGAGTTGTTGCAATTTCTCGGCGTCACCACTGCGCTTCAGGCCCTTGATGAAGATAATTACCTGAACATTATGCATATCTTCAAGGAGAAGGAACAATCCAAAGCCGCCGAGGAAGCACAAGCTCTCGAGAAAGCCAAAATATGCCCGCATACTGGAACTCTAGAACACACTCACCCTAATTTGGATGTGTTCTCAGAGAGTGATGAAGATTTGGATCCCGTTGCTGCAACAGAAAAGTCACTTTTGCAGCAGGCTGTGAAGGAATCTAGAATAATGCATGAGAAGCATCTATCGGAAGGACCAGGAGAGTCGTCTCAATCTCTCTTGTAAATTGACCCATTGGGAGTGGTGCAGCAGATTGCCACATACATCGTTGCAGCCACGTCCCCTGTGCTATCGGAAGATGGGTCCAAGGGAATTGGCAATGAGACTGGGAATTTTGGCACCCAAGTTGAGCCAACCCTTACTGAAGGTGTTTTACCACCTGCCCCGGCGGCTAAACACTCAACGGAAGCAGCCACGAGTCTGGAGAAGAGTGACCCCATCATCAGTCACTCAGCTGGTGTGCCAGCTGAGGGGGAAACTCACTCCACTGTAGAAGGGTCAGAGGATGCTGCAGATGACCCTATATTGAAGAAAGGTGGCGAAGTGGAAACTGAGAAAGAACCACAATAGATTGACATTGACGAAGCTCGGACAGATGAGGCTGTTCCAGCTGAAGTTTCAGCTGCTTTGAAGGCTGATGACACTGCTGTTGCAGTCAAGACACAGGATGGAAATTCCCCGGGAGTTAACACTCTGGGCAGTGAAAGCACAATCCAAGGGGTTGAGACTCCTATGGATGCCAATGTTGAAGACCCTCAGACAGCTGCAACTATCGAAGGGAATGTTAAAAGCCTCGCTGCAGTTGAGACTGCTGGAGGTGTTGAAGGCCCAAGGGAAGTTGAGACCTCTCTGGGTAAAGCTCAAGAAATTCAGAACATTCCTCCTGTTCACAGTGTTGAATCTGAGAAGGAGACTAGTGCACTTCATGACTCCTAGGAGAATCCTGATATATCATTTCTGGGGTCTGAAGATGAAGCTGAGTCCACACCCGTTGCACATCAAAAAGACCCAGCTGAGGATGTTCTCCAGCAGACGAGTAAGTCGAGTTACAAAGTTGCTCGTCAAACATTCAACTTCGATGATGAACCAAGCCCCCAAGTTTCATCATCATTCGATGACGTTGATGTTACAACAGAGGATCCGGTACTTCATTTAGACAAAAATCAATCGAGGCCGACGATTGTTAAGTCAAGTAAGACAAGGCTCGATCCATTGGCCAACCCATTTCAAAAGCCCCAGCTGAAACCGAGTCATATGCGTAGGCTCCCACAGCTGCCGCAGTACCGACTCCAGCAGAAACATCACAAGCACAAACCGCAAAATCAATCCCTTTTGTGCGAGATGATGCTTTTGAACAAGTATTTCCCTTCTCTATTGAGCTGCCTGAGCTAGAGAAAGAGACCGCTAAAGAGCAGCGACGATTCACTGTTCGAGAAGATCCTGTAATCCCTACTGACTCTATTGTGCCAGCAAACTTGGACTCCGATGCATAATGGCCGGCAGCTGAATCAGGTGTGACAGCTGAGATCCATGAAGTCTTCAAGAAGATCTGTGAAGAGATTGAGAAGATCGAACGGCACCAAGACTCACTAGATTTACGCCTGGACAATAGAGATGTCATCCTCACAGCAGATTTGAGAGGGATAGTGGTAAGGATCAGGGAATGCTCTCAACAATAGAGTGCAATGCGATATGAGCAAGTTAGCTATTTCAAGGCATTGTACAATAATATGCTTGTTTGGAGTGCTGACAATGTTGATATGAAGCAGAGGATGCAGGCGTATATTGAGAGATTGCATGCCTCTCACACAACAGAAATGGAGCTACTGTGTGAATTCCAACGAAAAGAAGTTCTGCGTCTTGAGGAGACCATGAATGCGAAATTCAGCCTTCTCATGGCTGAAATGAAACTGGTGGAAGCTGAGTCAAAAGCCACTCTTTTAGAATTTCGGACTGCTTATGCCGTAGCAGAATCCAAGCAGAACTCAGCTCGCAGTAGACTCGACTTCATGCTCGCATGCATGTTCCCTAGGGTCCCTCTCTCTTTTGATGATGCCAAAAAGGGGGAAGAGGAGTACCTAAGGAGGTTGAAAGAAGAAGCAACAACTGAGAAGAACAAGTGAAAGGTAGCTGAGGGGGAACATTCGAAGGACCTGACATTAATGATTGCTGAAACCCCTCAGCAGGGTCATGTGACGGCCTCAATCATCCGCAAACTTCCAGCGACTCTGCCGAATCAAACACTCTGCTATGCCAATGTCAGAGAAAAGAAAACTCGTAGAAGTAGGGATGGTAGAGTTCGATAAAAAGACGGATGCCCGCATTGAAGAAGTGTTGAAACATTACGGTGGCATTCCGGCAGGGAAGGATCAAGATGCTACTCCAGATGACGGATCCAAGCCAAGATCAGTTGAAGAATTCAAGACGCTCGAATCCAAAGGCTATTTCCAAAAGATGTCTGTAGCCTAAGCCTGGGATCTGTACTGGGAGAAAGGTCTTAAATTGTGCGAAGAAGCTGATAAGCAGCAGACTACCAGCAGTCATTCAGTTGGTAAGCAGAAGACTCCTGTACAGTATACACCCAGAGGAAGAGGAAGAAGTGGTGGAGGAAGAGGTTTTCGACCTAGACCACAACCCAAAAATATCGAATATGTAGATCCCAGAATGAAGGGAAAGATCTACTGGGTTGGGTATGATGAAGTAGCAAATCTGGAAGTGGCTAGGAACAATGTTGAATATGTGAAAAGACAAGAAGAGGAAAACAAAAGACAAACAGAGCAATGGCTCGAGAGGAAGCGGAAGGATGATGCTTCTAAGAGAGCTTATGAAAAGAAGAAAGCAGCTGAAGAAGAAAGAAAGAGAAGAAGAGTTGATGACTTCGACAGAGCTGAAGAAGAAAAAAGGAAGCAGCGAAGGCGATGGAGTGTTGTTGCGAACCCTTCATGTATTTTACTCTTGTAAATACATTTTTGTGTAAGTCATCTGTATATTCAGTAAAGTGTTTTGTAATTTCTCACTTTGTATTTGTATCCTAGCATAGATGTTTGTAATTTGCTTAGATATAGGTATGTTCTGATATACTTTGTAAATAGATGTGTAAAGGACAAGAATGATATGATCAATAAAATGATTGATTCTACGCATACATTCTTTGTTACTGCATTGTCTATATGTATCTTTGTTGTTTACATGATGTTTAATGTTTTTAAGTTTTGGCATCATCAAAAAGGGGGAAATTATTGGGAAATTTATTTTATAGATTTTGATAAATGCCATTCTTTGTTACCCTCTCTCTCGACAAAGCTGCTAAGGGAGATGGCGATGAAACTAGGATTGAAGTTCTGGACCTTGATGAGGAAATTCAAGAGGGGAACCTAGTGGAGCCACACCCTACAAATGTTGTTGAGACAACAAAAGATTAATTGGTTGAGTATTCATGCGAAACAGCCAAGTTGAATTTCAACTTTGTAATAGATATAAATCTAGTTGATTTATCAAGCAGCCAAGTTGAAGATGCAGAAGACTGACTTAAGAAATGCAGAGAAGATTCAGCTGTGTCGCAGTTGAGTATCGAAGAAGACCCTTAGTCAAGTGAAAGAAGTTGTGTCTCTCAGTAGACTTACAGCTGAGTCATCAAAGAATCAAGGAGAAGAGACAATATAGGGATAATGCAGTTGAAGGACTCAGAGAAAGCTGAAGAAATCCATTACAAAGAAAAGTCAAAGACATACCCAAAATGGTAAGGGACAGACCTGCAACCTTAAAAGTTGTCTTGCGTTGAAAGAGTGTAAATAGCTAGGAACCAATGGGATGTTTGCAGGGGCCTGGTTTGATTCCGACACCTACAGAAGCATTTATGTTAAGGTTGGGTCAACATCAAAAACTGCACAACAAAACAAGCCACTGATGAAGTTTGAAAGTTGTATATCTCTTCAACATACACTTTTTCAAACTGCCACTATAAAAGGATGAAGAAAATTCCGAGATAAGTAACGTGACACATACAAGAGAAATCTGAGCATCCAAGCAAGCAACTGCAATATTCTCTCAAGCTATACATTTCAAATCCTCAAGTCTAAACACTCGAAGTGATTCTAACCAACGCACTCAGTGAAGGATGGAAGAAAGCTTCAACATATTACGGAGGAAAACTTGTTTTTCAAGAACAAGGGGCCTGCACATTCACGTGGTGAAGAACGTGCAACAAGGTTCAAGTTAGAGCCTAATTCGAATCCAACGGAGGGTTGTGTGATCAAGTCCGAAGGGTTTGAAGAGCTGAAGTAGTGAGGCTGCTGCCTTACGAAGAAGCTGAGTCCAGAAGTGAAGCTAGTCGTGTGATCAAAGCTTACTCTGACTGTATTATCCTTTTTGTAACAAGTTGTTTCATTAGTGGATTACCTCCAGGAGTTGGAGAAGAGTGGAGTACAGGAATTGCCCCATTTTCGAGCCACTATAAAATTTCTCTGTGTCATTTACTTTCAACATTTATTTTCTTCATTTTTAATTCTGCTGATTTATATTTGCCTACTCAACTGATAATAACTTGACCTAAAACAAGTGTTGAAAACCATATTATAAAAAAGGTGTAAGACTTCCGCTGCAAAAACCAATTAAAATAATTTTCTAAAAAGCTTACTTCACCAGCTGAGTTACTCTATCAACAACTTTCTCGAGTCTGTTGAGTTACTCTATCAATAGCTTGCTTTATCACTCACATAAACAAAAGAAATAGTTGTATGTTCCTAAAGCTCCAAATCAATTTGCTAAAATTCATTATGATTGTGGAACTGATAGATGTCAATCTCTTAGAGTCAGATCATTTGGCTATAGTTTGTTGGATAACATTATAGTGCTAACCCATCAGGACCCAAATAGGTTTGTGTTCCTAAAACTTGATTTTCTTGATTGCAGGTTCAGGGAACAACTGAGTGCCAAAGAACTTGGTACGTGGATAGTGGATGTTCCAGACATATGACATTGAATACAAAGAATCTATCAAACTTCAAAGAATCAAGGGGAGCCAAAGTCATATTTGGAGGAAATAAAGCTCTAGGGAAAATCAAAGGCATTGGATCCATCAAGAAGAATGGACTATAAATTATAGGTGTAACCTATGTTGAAGGGCTCAATTTCAATTTGCCGAGTATCAACCAACTCTATGGTAAAGGCTACAATGTTGGATTCAACATGGGTGTTTGCCAGATCAAGGATGCAGAATCAAAGGAGAAGACATGGATGAGTTAGCTGAGAAGATGAATCAACCAACTATCCAGAAGAGTCCTTATGCAGAAGCAAATCTCAGAAGACTCGATCCTGATGAGGATGAGTTAGCTGAATCTCAGAGACAATTGGAAGGTTTGCAGCTGAATGATGATGATCAAGAAGAAGTTGTTCAAGACAACTTAGCTGCACGAAGAATCAATCCAGCAGACTTACTCCAACCAGATATGTGATGGCTGAGAGACCATCCACCTAAATTAGTCATTGGAAATGTAAGAGAAGGAGTAAGAACAAGATCCAGAAGTCAACATGAAGTTATGTTCACTTGTTTCATTTCTCAAATTAATCATAAGGATGTGTCACAAGGATTAGATGACACTAATTGGATTCTAGCTATGCAGGAAGAGCTAAATCAGTTTGAACGGAATAAAATTTGGCTATTGGTTCGAAGACCTACTAACCAAAATATTATTTGTAGAAAGTGGGTATTCAAGAACAAGATGAATGAAAAAGGATCTATTGTGAGAAACAAAGCAAAATTGGCAGCCAAAGGATATTGCCAAGAAGAATGTATAGATTTTTGATGAAACCTTTGCACATGTATCAAGATTGGAAGCAATAAGGATATTTCTTGCTTATGCTGCACAAAAGAATTTCACAGTCTATCAAATAGATGTGAAGAGTGCATTTTTGAATGGACTTTTAGAAGAAGAAGTCTTTGTGAAACAACCTCGAGGTTTTGAGCAGAAATCTATTGGAGATAAAGTCTACAAGCTCAAGAAAGCATTGTATGATTTGAAGCAAGTAGTGAGAGCATGTTATGATATATTTTCTCAATTCCTTTTAGACAATGATTTAACCAAAGACCAAGTTGATAAAACACTCTTCAGAATTCAGATGGAGAGTATAAATTGTTTGTTCAAATATATGTGGATGACATCATCTTTGGATCCACAAACAAAGAGCTATGTGAAAAATTCTCAAACCTTATGTAAGGGAAGTTTGAGATGAGTATGATGGGAGAACTGACTTTCTTCAAAGATCTTCAAGTCAAGCTAATGAAGGATGGAACCTACATACGTTAAACCAAGTATACTAGAAATTTAATGAAGAAATTTGGTGTGGAAGATAAGTCATCTGTGAATATTCCCATAAATACTTCTATCAAGATGGATATGGATGCAGAATGAAAGCCAATGGATCAGTCAAAATATAGAGCACCTATTGAATCATTGCTCTAATTAACTGCCAACAGAGCAGACATCATATTTTCAGTAGGTGTATGTGCCAGATTTCAGTCTGCACCTAAAGAAAGTCATATGACAGCAGCTAAAAAGATTCTGAGATATTTGAAGGGCAGCCAAGAAGTTGGCTTATGGTATCCAAAAGAAGGTGGAGTCAAGTTGATTGGATACTCAGACTCAGACTATGCTGGATGTAGAGTTGACATGAAAATTACTTCTGGTACTTGCCAAATGCTTGGAAATATATTAATTTATTATATGAGCAAGAAACAAAACTCAATAGCTACATCTACAGCTGAGGCAGAATATATTGCAGTAGGTAGCTGTTGTGCCCAAGTCTTATGGATGAGGCAACAGTTGAGAGATTATGACATTGAATAGAAGGAAATTCCAATTACGTAGGATAACACAAGTTATATTGAAATTACTCAGAATCTAGTATTACACTCAAGAACAAAGCAAATTGATGTCTGATATCTGTTTATAAGAGATCATGTTGAAAAGAATGACATCACATTGGAACATGTATCAACTTAGAAGCAGCTAGCTGATATATTCATAAAACCTTTATGTGATTCAATATTTGAAGAGCTTAAGAATGAGCTTGGGTTTATTGAGTTGTGTTAAGTTGCACAGAAGACTCATTCAGCAGAGTTAAAGAAGGGAAAATTGCATTTCAGAAGAGTTTTTCTCTATAAGCAGAGTAAAACAACTTTTATAGTCGTTCAACAGAGTTGTTTTAGCTAAACAACTGGGTCTCCATCAGCAGACTAAAGGAAAAGAGAAACAGAGTTAAGTTATAAATGAAGAAAGCTAACTTATTTATGGACAAAGGGACAAAACAAGGTTGTTTGTATTAAAGTGAGAATGTTTGACGAATGATGTCAGCATCATTAAATCCGTATAGTAAAAGCTGCAGACAGAAATCTATGATTGGATATAAATGTTGCTCGCATTAATTGCGACGCGATTAATGCTTTTTACATGGTTTAATCATAACCATTGATCAAATTTTAAATTCTACAGATTCTGGAACCGTCTCTTCACATATCATGTATATCCAAAATCACTTTCTCTCTCTTCTAACATTCACTCTCAAGCATTCAAGTACTCTCTGAGAAAAATCTTTTCAGGTTCTTCAAGAAATCTCCATAAATCATCAATTGCACTGAAGAAATCCGTTCTTGTCTTCACGAAACCCGCAGAAAAGTGCACACCAGTGCCTTAGTGGACTTTGAAGGCCTTGTCAAGCAGTCGGAGGACAAGGTTTTGGCTAAGAAGATTGTTGGACATCTCGAGAAATCTGGTTTGAAGAAGTTTCTATCGATCGAGATGGCGAAGACCTTTCAAGAAGAGGTGGCTATGTTCTACGTGAATGCTGCAATTCACGATGACGACATTCACTCGTTAGTGAATGGCAAAGAGATCAAGATGGCTGCAGCTGACTTAACTGAGTCAATTCACGATGACGGCATTCACTCGTCAGTGAATGGCAAAGAGATCAAGCTGGCTGCAGCTGACTTAACTGAGTTGCTATATCTCCCCAACAGCGGACTCAAGGAACTGAAGGATTATGAGTTCGAATATGAAATCATATTTGGATCCACAAACAATGATATATGTGACAAATTCTCAAAGCTTATGTAAGAGAAGTTTGAGATGAGCATGATGGGAGAATTAACTTTCTTCCTAGGACTTCAAGGAAAGAAGATGAAGGATGGAACCTTCATAAGTCAAACAAAGTACACGAGATTTAATCAAAAAGTTTGGCAGGGAAGAAAAGTCATTTGTCCTGATACCAATGAACATTTCCATAAAAATTGATCTTGATGATGACGGAAAATAAGTGGATCAAACAAGATACAGAGCACTCATTGGATCGTTAGTCTATTTGACTGCCAGTAGACCTGACATCACCATTGCAGTAGGTGTATGTGCAAGGTTTCCATTTGCACGAACAGAAAGTCACATGACTGCTGCCAACAAGATTTTGAGATACGAAATGAAGCTAAGAGGTTGGATTGTGGTATCCAAGGGAATGAGGCTTCAAGTTTATAGGATAGTCAAATTAAGATTATGCTGGAAGTAGAGTTGACAGGAAGAGTACCTCAGGTACATGTCAGCTGCTTAGAAATAGATTGATTTTTGGTTCTACAAGAAACAAAACTCAATAGCTACATCTACAACTGAGGTTGAGTACATAGCTACAGGCAGCTGTTGTGCACAAGTTTTATGGATGAGACGACAATTCAGAGACTATGACATTAAGGAGAATGAAATTCCAATTATGTGTGACAACACAAGTATAATTAGAATCACTCAAAATATAGTAGTGCACTCAACGACAAAGCATATTGATGTCAGATATCATTTTATCATAGATCATGTTGAAAAGAAGGACATCAAGCTGGAATATGTGTCAACTGAGAAGCGGTTAGTTGATATATTCACAAAGCCCTTATGTGAATCAAGATTTGAAGATTTAAAGAATGAGCTTGGCTTAATTGTACTGAGTTAAATCAGTCAGAAGAGTCATTCAGAAGAATCCAAAGTAGAAAAAATTACATTTCAGAAAAGTTTTGCTCTTTGAGAAGAGTAAAACAACAAAGTTAGACATTAAGCAGAGTTGAGTCATTCGGATAGCTGAATGATATCAGTTTATTAGATTATCAGAAGAGTCATCAGCAGGCATATTTATTGGCTAATGATCAAAAATGGTGTCACATTTATGAAGTGAGAATGTTTCTTAGATGATGTCAGCATCATTTAATGCGTCGCAGTAGACCAAGAATAAAGATGAACTTACTATACAAAGGGGCTTATGATTGGCCATAAATGCTGCGGAGCATTTAATGCCGAAATTAAAGCATTTTAAAGTTTAAATCTCACTTGTTGATCAAAATTCAAAATCCTCAGATTTTGACCACGTCGCATGGACTGCCATATATACCCTCAAATATTTTCTCTGTCTTCACACTTTCAAAAAAATCTAAAAAACTCTCAAGCTTTCTGCGAAACCCTTGTGCAAATTCTCAAATCTCTAATACTCTCAAATGGCTCCCAAGAAATCTACTTCCTCCCATGCATTAGACTTGAGAAAGATGGCAGAGAAGGTGTACTACGGTGCACTTATTGACGTGGAGGGTTTGGTCAAACACTATGCTAACCGAACCAAGGCTGAAAAGATCATTGCTTGTTTGGAGAAGTCCAAGTTAATTGAGTTCTTGACTCTACAGATGCTACAGACGTACTAAAAGGAGGTTGTTATGCTTTATGTGAATGCATCTTTGCACGATTGTGGGATCCATACATCAGTGAATATGAAGGAGGTAGTGATATCAGCTGCTGATATGAGTGTGCTGCTGAAGTTGCCCAAATCTTGTTTGAGTGAGCTGAAAGACCACGAGTTTGACTTAGAAAGAC
This sequence comes from Rehmannia glutinosa, assembly GCA_016081115.2. NCBI lineage: Eukaryota > Viridiplantae > Streptophyta > Magnoliopsida > Lamiales > Orobanchaceae > Rehmannia > Rehmannia glutinosa. Next base: position 36,867,297 of record CM071931.1, on the reverse strand, counting down.
ATGGAAGAAATAACTATTGATGATGAAGTTGAGAAGTTTAATCCATCTGCAACGAATGTTGTGGTAAAGTAGGAGTACCACAAGTTGATGGATATTGTGTCCAAATGTGGATATCATGTTCGGATCCTATAATCAGCTGTCAACAGCCAAGTTGGTTGTGATGTCATTCATTTTAGAAGGGATGGAAGTCAACTTGGTTGAATTCGTATTTGATAAGTTGACTCAAAATGTATTGCATGTTGAGGTAGTCGATGGGAAGTTCAAGAATACCTTATGCCATGGGTTGGCTCTTGGGTACATTTTGGAGAAGAAGGGTTTGCCCCTAAGGGAGGGGAAACCATTTCACATAAACAAAAGGTTATTTGGAGGCAACCTATCAGCTAGCCAGAAGAAGGCCCATGCCAAAAAAAGGGTACTTCTGAGGGGGAAATAGCTCAGATCGAGCCAACTGCTCCAGTTCCTAAGAAAAGAAGCACAACTGCTCCTAGAAGACCAGTTGAACCAATGAAGCAGAAGACTCAAGCCAAGAGTCAATTTTGTGACGAGCTAGTTGTGGTGGTTGACTCCGAAGCAACTGAGTATGAGGTAGCACCACTTGAAAGAAGATCGAAAAGAGTGGAGGATAGGCCTTCAGTGTTGGTTACCCAAGTTCTTCAAAAATCAGCTGGCGAGAAGAGAGTGGAGGCAACTGCCACTAATGTTGAAGAGGGTGTTGTGGAAGTTGTTACTGAGTCCGCTGGTGAGGCTAAGCCTGAAGAAGGAGAAGGTTTAGTTGTGCACCATATTGATTATTTCCCAGCTAACTCATAATCATTCGAAGAACACTTCCCTTTATATCATGAAGTTATGCAAAGGATATCTAAGTGGAAGCAATGGAAGCTAAGTAAGAGCAGATACTAGTTTGAATGCCCAAAAAAATTGAGGAGGAGTGGATCCTCGAATTCATAAACAATTCCTCTATCCCTCAAGCTATTGATCATGGTTATGTAATAAGGACATTATACAAGAGAAGGAGTGATTAGAATAAGATGGCATTAGAAAAGGGTAAGATGGTGAAAGGATCACACAACTGTATGTTCGAAACAGTTGTTGATCTATTATTTGGAGCAAATAATGAGAATATTGAAGAAAATTGAAGCTAATAAGTTGCAACAAGCCTTACAGGAATCCAAGAAGATGGCTGAGAAACGACAGAAGACTGGGCTAGGGGAAACTTCATCCCCTACCTAAATCATTAGAAAGGTGATGAGAAACACAACTGCACTCTCATCCCAAGCCACTCCCATTCCACTAAAAATGTTCGAAATCAAGGTGAAACCACAGTTGAGACTGTGGAGAAGAAGATGAAAACTCATTTGGTCAAGTGAGCTATTGATAGAGTAACTCAGCTGAATGAAGTTAACTTTTTAGAAAACTAGTTTACTTGATTTTTAACAGCGGAAGAGTTACACCCTTTTTAAGTTATGATTTTCAACACTTGTTTTAGATTAATCTGATATCAATTGAGTTGAGCAAATATATATCAACAATAATAAATATGTAGAATATGAAATACTAAAAGTAAATGACACAAGCAATTTTATAGTGGTTCGAGGATGGGGTAATTCCTATACTCCACTCTTCTCGCAATGCCTGGAGGTAATCCACTAATACAACAACTGTTACAAAAAGGATAATACAATCCGAGTAAGCCTTGATCACACAACTGGCTTCACTCTTGGGACTCATCTCTTTGTAAGGCAGCTGCCTCACTACTTCAGCTCTTCAAACCCTTCTGACTTGATCACTAAGCCCTCCGATGAATTTGAGCAAGGTTCTAATTTGAACCTCACTGCACTTCCTTCACTTCGTGGATGTGCAGACACCTTGGTTATTTTCAAACGAATTTCCTCTCCAATTGTTGAAGTTGTCTTCCTTCCTTCACTGAGATGTATTGGTTAGAATTACTTCAAATATGTAGGCCCGAGGATTTGAAACTTTAGCTTAGAGAGAATTTGACAGTTGCTTGTTTGAATGCTCAGATATCTCTTGTGTCTCGTACTTCTCTCAGTAATTTCCTCAGCCTTTTATGGTGAGAATTTGAAAATAAGTACATTTAAGAGAGAGAAAATTTTCAAACTTCACTTCTTGTTCATTGGCTTGTCTTGTTGTCCAGCTTTTGATGTTGTCCTTTCCTTAACATTAATTCTCTGCAGGTTGCCTGAATCGTACCAGGTTTCTGCAAACATCCCATTGGTTCCAACTACTTGCACTCTTTGAGCAAGACATCTTTTAAGGTTGCAGGTATGTCCCTTACCGTTTTGGGTAAGTCTTGACTTTTCTTTGCAATGGACTTCTTCAGCTTTCTCCGAGTCCTTCAGCTGCTTTACCCCTTTATTGAGTCTTTTCCTTGATTCTTGAATGACTCAGCCATAAGTCAACTGAAAGACACAACTTCTTTACTCGACTAGAGGTCTTCTTCGATACTCAGCTGCGACATAGCAGAATCTTCTCTGCACTTCTTCAGTCAGCTTTCTGCATCTTCAAATTGGTTGCTTGATAACACAGATATCTTCCTAACTATAACAATGTTGAAATACATACATAAAATGGGGTACCAACTTTCTAATCTAAGATTTCAATGCATCATCAAAATCTTTACGAATAAATTTCCTAACAGTTTTCCCCTTTTTGATGATGCCAAAACTTAAATTGCAAAATAAGGTGCTAAAATAGAATGATTGAAAGAGCGTATCACTTTATTAGATGAATCAATCAGCAGTTACATTATTTTTGTGTATTTACAAAGAAATGTTAAAGTACATCAAAAAAATTCTGCAGCTAACTTCAACGTCTATGTTGCCTTCTTCTTCTTTCTTCTTCTTCTTCTTGCCTGGAGCGATATTCTTTATCTTTCTTCCTCCTTTCCTCCTTTTCTTTTCTTTTTCTTCTCTCATAATCTCTCTTCATCTTTTCATCCGCTAGCCTCTGGTACCTTTCAACATCTTCTCTATATTTTTGCTCAAGCTCATCTGAAATGCGAGCACCTTCTCTATTTTTGGCTTCATTAAAGCCCATCCAATATTTATAGTCCTTTTTCAGATTTCCATGAGTCCAATTGGTCTTCTTGGTGGAGAACTCCTGCCTCTCCCACCAGACCTGAAATTTCTTCCTCTTCATCTACCTTTGTCAGAGTCTTATCCTATGTGTGTTTGTGTAATACCCGGGATTTTATTTTGGCCTTTTATTAAGATTCTAATTAATATTAGATTTAGTTTTTATTATTTAGGGGCTAAATTACTTATTTTAAAATTCAAGCCCAATTTTCTCTAGTCCAATGTCCAATTGTCCAAGCCCAAATTTAAGCCTAGCCCATTATTTCATTAACAAATCCTACTTCTAATACAATTATAGATTTTCAGATACATAATCCCACGAATCTGGTTAAATTTGATCTCCTCTTTCATCTCAATCTTATCGTTTCAATTGTCAAAAGATTCCAAGTTTATCATATTTTAAAATCGAGTTTTATCTCAAATCAAAATCTTAGAGTCTTATTATGTCAATACTCTTGACCAATATTCAGTTATATATACAAAAACCCAGTCAAAAATTATTCTACGTGTTCTCAAAATTCTCACCAGACTCCATCAAAATATTTTCATATTTAGCTTATGTTCGTTTAGAAACCACCTACATCGTCCAAATCCCAAACACTTGAAACTTGCCGGACAGCTCCAAACCTAAACCACCGTGCACCAGCCCCCACCAGAAAGAAAATCAAGCCAGCAACCCAAATACAGATACCCTCCATCTATGGTTGACCCGCGGCCACCAAAACCCCAAACCCACGAACTCACCAGAAATCCAACCAACCCAAATAACAACAGAAAATGCAGATTTCAGCCCAATCAAGGAATATACAGGAGAAATAAGAGCGGCAGCCGCAAGCCACCACCCTCGATGCTTTCGCCGGAAAATCCCGAAACCACGACCCTCAAGCTTCACCATAACTAAGAATCACATCCACCTAGCCCAACATCAATTGCCCAAACCCAAATATACCTGGAATTCGGAAATCAAATGCTCTCCGCCCAAGGCCGAGACCCTTCACGGTGCGCCATCTCTGTCCTCCGATGCACCGCGCCGCCGCTGCCGCAACTCTCGATTCAATAGGGAACGTTTAAGATGGGTTTGTGAAAAAAAAATGAGGGGAGGGCTGATTACGGGAAGAAGGGAAAGAAAATAAGAGAGAAGGAAAAGAAAAAAAAAATGAAAAGGGAAAGAAGAAATGGGGAAGACGAAAGCAGGAGGAGAAAAATCCCAATGTGTCACAATATGGAGGGTTGATGACTTGATGTTGTCACAATATGGAGATAATTTAGGGAATTAGTTTCAGTTTCAATTTGTGGTTTTTACATCCGAAAAATCCCAATGTGTCCCAGATTTACAATTTCACCCCTTTCAAATTTCTATTATTCAAAAATAGCCCTTTTTACTCCAATTTTGACCAATCTCTATTTTTTACCAACAAATTCCAATTTACCCTCTAATCTTATTTTATATTTACTAAGCCCCTAAATTAGGATTTTAGTTTATTATTTTCTAAGTTTTAAGTTTATAATATTCGAGGTTTTGACTAGAATTATGTTTCTATTGTTAGGTGATTTATCGAGCGAGGATTAGACATGCTTGCATCCAACACATTTAAGTTCTACTTATTTTTAAGCTACGTTTTCAAGGTGGGGTTTGTTTTCTAAACTTTATTGTCCTTGTTAAATGCTTAGATTATTTTGCATGAATGTGTAGTACAGTTGCTTAGGCACTATTGAGCCAGGGACTCAATAGGTCCGGGTCGATGTATCCCTCAGGTGGAACCCCTGCAGTGCAACTATTGTCTATGTCTATGGTTTTTCAAAAGATCTATGTTATGTCCTATTGGATTGTATTTGCATGCCTATGTGAGATATATGTGTATTTAGCTTGGACAATTTATACTCCACTGAGCTGTGTCGCTCACCCCATATATAATCAGATTTTTCAGGTTAAGGAGTCGGCGATGGTTATTGTGGTGGATAATGGATGGTCTATGAAACTACTGCAGTAATGTCTTTTTATTTTTAAGTGTTGTTTTCAATTAAATAAGAAATCATTGTACGAATTATGATTTTCCTATGCAACTACTAGAGTGATGTTTTTTTCTAAATGTTAATTTTCAATTGAATGAGGAATTGTAAAAAAATTATTATTTTCTAAGTATTTAACTACGATGCTAGACTCTGTGTGATAATTGATTGGTATTTAGAACAAATGTTCAGTTTCTACGAAATTTTCGAATTGAGATAATAAATGATGAATTATTATGATTTTCTAAGTTTATTTATGTAAATAGACGAAAATGGATAATTCTTTTATAAATTAGTAAATGTGCGATTTTCTTAGAAATAAATGAATATACGAATTTTCTACTTTTTATAATTTGCTTCTGCTGGTTTTGTTGATTTTGAATGAGATATATTTACAAGCCTATTTTCTCTTAATAATAAATATGTACACGATTTTTCAAAGTCTTTCATTGTCAAATGGTCTTTTAGAATTATATGACATCAAAATTATTCAAATTATTTTATGCGATTACTTCCACTGTAATTGTTGTTCTTTTGAAAATTTAATGGCTCGCCATAACGAGTTCTCTTTCTTATGTTAAATAAAAAAAATATTCGGCAAAATAAATGTACGTATATATTTTTTTATAGTCCAAAATTTCGGGGCGTTACAGTTTGACTGGGTCGTTGTACCCTTGAAGTCTGCTGATACTTCTTCAGCTGGGAGTAAACCTACTGGTGTTCACCAAAAAATTGATCTTAATACTGCAAGTGTACAGTGTAGTTTACAGAATAATGGCAAGCAAGGTTGTATTCCTTAGGGATTGAATATGAAACACTTAGGCTATGGTAACATCGTATTCCAATTTTATTGAAACGACAAAAATCAAGAATTTTATAAATCATAAATTAACAAATAAAAATAAAAGAAGTAAATTTGTAAAAATTCGAACTCCATAAGTCTTTTCAACAAATACGAAACCATCCCTAGGCACATAATCTCAACATGCTTCTTTAATATTAAATCTAATCAATGTTTATCAATACCAATCCATGTATTTTTATGGGTTCAATTCCTAAACTAGTCTATTCCTCCACATGGATGGTGCATAAAAAGTTGATTAAGAACAATTGTTGATCTCCCGATACGTTACAACTATTATTAACTCCTAAAAGATCTTAGAATTGAATGACACCCCACAAACAATTGTAGGTCTCTCGACACATTACACCCGTTTATGTCTGAATCCGATTTCCGACTTTGTTAGAACTCATCTCCCGAATTTTGTACTAACAAATATGCATGACATGCAAATTAATGGCCAAATAATTAGTAAGAAAATAAGCACTCAAATTCATATAATAGAACACATAAATCAATTAAGAAACAATCAATCAAGATTTAACATGAATCCACAATTTTGATTATGCCCTAGGATCAAAAAGATTAGCCCAAGATAATTGATAACAAATTCATAGAGAAATTTGAAATCAAATAGCTTGACATCGTTTAAGTACAAACAAAAGATATAAACTAAGAAAGAAAACCCCTTCTGGTCAGGATGGATACTCCTTCCAAGCCTTCGAAACTCTTGTTCTTCCATAGATGCGAAATGCCTTGTGGTGGTCTTCGTAACCTAGCCCTCCTCTCTTTAAAGACCTTTGATTTTTGTAATCCTTTGAATTGTATGTTGTATGTATAGTATCTGATGTTCTAATTTCGTGCAAGCCATGGTCCCTTTGTAGAGTTCTGACGGGAAAAAAACAACAAAAATTGACAAACGAACCGCACGGTCCGTGTCATCCCATAGGTCTGACTGTGTAACACGTCTCTGTCTCTGTTTTTTGCCCAAACACTTCACATGGTTGTGTAATTTTCACATGGTTTCTCACACTGTCGTGTGGCCTCACATGGGCTGACCGTGTGACTGGTTCTTGTCCGTTTTCTTCGTTTCTTCGATCTTCTCTTCGCACTCTTTGATCTTGTCCGGGCCTTCCGACTGATATCTTTCCATTTAAGCTCCGTTTCCTGTAAAAAATTACAAGAATATGCAGTATCATGCCCTTCTAAGGAAACCAAGTAAAATACACTAAATATGCATGCAAAGTATCAAATATATATCAAAATAAGCCCTTAAATGCACATATATTTTACACGTATCAAAAAACTTAAACCATTGCTCGACCTCGAGCAAACATTAGAAAAAGTAATCTCAAGGGGTACAAAGAACACACAAGAACACTATAAACATTTAATCTCATTTGACTCCATATTCAAGTAAACCTTGAAATTCATTATCAATAATTCATCAATCACAAGTTCAGCATAATTAATACTCTCTCGGGTAATCGACATCGCGACACACAAGTAGTAGTATATCACTCAACTCTCAACGTGTATGGAAAGTGTTTGCACTCAAAATCAATTCAATGAATGTAGAACTACCATAGGCTTGCAAATCGTCTAACATCTCTGCCACTTTACTGTGGACAACTTAAGAATCAAAAAGGGCTTTTCATTTGGTTGTAATGTAGGCTCTTTGGTAAGGGTAGGGAAGATTTGGATTTAGCGACTTGACTTGAGCAAATAGAATTTAAGTACACAGACTTGCAACTCACCAACCCAATTTCATCTCAAAAATCATTTTTTCAAGATATTTTCTTTTTCAACTCGAGTCCACCCTTTTTTCTCTTTTTCGTTCTTAAAATTTTTTGCCTTTTTTATTTTTTTTTTTCTTTAGTCTCAAGCTCTCAATTCCTTAAAATTTCCAGAATTTTTTATTCTTTTGTTTTTTTTGTCTATTTTTCTTTCTTTTTCAGAGATTTTTTCTTTTTTTTTCGATCTTCATTATTTTTTCATTTACCTAAACACTATTTATCCCTCATTCTTTTGTCAACTTTCTATCTTTTTCACAATTTCACCACATCTCCCCTAAACTATTCATTTTTATAAGCTCAAGTTTTTGGGATAAAAATATGTTTCAATTTTAACAATAAAAAATGTGGCTAACAATAAAAAGTTAAGGCTCAAAGCGGCTGACTAAGGAATCATGAGTGCATAGGTAGGCTTTTCAGGCTAAGCATACTAAACAAAGATGGCCTTAAATCATTCTCAAAAATTGCACACACACATCGTTTCAATGAAGATACCAAAGAAAGTTCAAGAGTTCTAGCAATCATGAATGACACACTCAAGAAAAAATAAGACTGCATAAGATAAAAGCAGTTATAGGCACAAACGCTCACAGGCTTATTTTTTGCATCATGCTCAAATACCCATTTTCTTAACTAATGCCAAACAAGTAAAAGATATATTCTCAACAATTCATCATATTATTTACAAAAATATTTCATCTCATAATATCAAATGCTCATAGTAAAATCATACGAAAGCTTTTTGTACTTTTTCGAATTTCTGATTGCAAATCACACAAAAGCAATTAAACGTGCTAATGCGATAAACGTGCTAAAATAAAAACTAAAAAAATTAAAAAAATTTAAAATTTTTATGCAAATTTTATATGCTCTACATGCAATCCTAAATGCAATGCAATAATGCAATAGTACTAATTTACGAAACTTAAAATATACTACGTCCCGAACATATGAGGAAATTATCGAAAGAAATCGAAATGCATAAAAAGTACTTACAATGATCATTGTGGTGGTGGAGATGGAGCGTAGTGACCCTGTGAGATGTACCACTGATCTATACAAGACATCATCTCGTACATATACTGTTGTTGTTGGGTGATTGCTTCAAACCTCTGTAAACACTTAGTATGATACTCATCAGTAGTCGCCGTCAACTGATAAGTATCATCTAATAACTTTTCGAAATCGGCTTCCACCCTTTCAAGCCTATCACTCATGTTCAATGGTCGGTTACCCCCTTGTCTAGAGGATTCTGGTATATCCATTTCCTGCATAGGCTCGTCATGCTCCTCTTGAGCAGCAGTCACTTGATCACCTCTCATCAACCAATTACTCTTATTTCTGACGGATGTAGCATCTGGGTTCGGAGTATCAATTTTGGACTCTCAGCTTCCGCATACCCCTCAAAGCTAATATTAAAGTGCTCGGCTATAGGAGTAATAAACCCACAAATACAAATTCATCCCCTTTTTGTTTCCTTACTCTTTCAAATTGTCGGGCTATCATTGCCCCAGCATTTGGCACAACCTCCGTCCCCGAAGCCATAAACCAAATAATAAATAACTCATCTATTCGTAAGTCCCCTTTGCTACCTTCCCTCGCGAACACCATTTCTGCTAAATGTACGTTATTTATAGCAAAATAAAGGGTTACGAATGCTAGACTCCTTCGATGTACCCAACATATAAATCCATTTACCCGTTATCTCCCTCCAAAATCTATCCTTATTAAAATCTTCATGTTCCTCCACCCCATACGCTGGAGTTCCATATATCGCATTAAAATCATTAATCGATAATTCCCTCGGCTCATTGGCTAAACGTAACCTAATCCCTATCAAATTCCATTTCCGAACTACTAATTCAAAACTACTCAAAATTTCAAGCGTATAAATCAAATATGTAGTCCAATGCCCATTCAACAATTCATGCCAATCTATATGCCCACACATAGCATGAAAATCCTCCAACAAACCCAAATTAGCGAGAGTCGGTTCATCGAGATACCTTGTAGAAATCCATGGTCGGAAATAGAGCACCGTCCATCAAGCCCGGTTTGTTTTATCCAGCATGAATACATTTGGGAACTCCGGTTGGTCGACCGCATACTCCAGTTGGGGCTCAGGTTCGGGCTCCGGTGTTGGCTCCCTTTTCCTTATTATATTCCTCCTAGTTCCTCTTTCTCCTCCTCTAGAAGCCATAGATATCAAGTTTTGAAGTTTTAAAAATCTGAAATTTGAAGATTAAAAATCCCCAAACTTGAAGGAGAACTTGTAAAAGTTGAGAAATTTGATTAATTTAGTGATGGTTTTCTTGACAAGGTGAATGATTTGTGTTTGTGGTATAAGATTTGAAGTGGGATTTGAAGAGATTTAGAGATGGGTTTGGGTATTTGAGAGAATATTTTCAAGTTGTAGGTTTTGGGTAGCAGAAAGTGGGATATAAATTGAGTGTTTGAGGTTAAAAGGGAATAAAATTCCACCTGGGCGTCTCGCACGGCCCGTGTGGGTTCGCACGATTAGACCGTGCGGCCCTGGGCATGCCCACTACTCTATGCTTCTCGTTCCCACTGACCGTGTGGATGTCACACGACCTGGCCGTGTGACCGGTCTCTGTTTTCAGGTTGCACGGCCTGTGTGGTTTGTTCACACAAACGTGTGACGTATTTTACATTTTTTTTAAATACCCGGAGTTTGCCGTGATGACTGTTCGCCAAAAATATTTGGATCTCTATACTGCAAGTGTACATTGTAGTTTATAGGATAATGGCAAGCAATGTCGTATTCCTCAAGGATTGACTACGAAACACTTAGGCTATAATAACATCGTATTCCAATTTAATTATAGCGACCGAATATCAGAAGTTTTAAGGAATAATCAAAAAATAAAAATAAAACAAATAAATTCGAACTCCAAGTATTTTCAACAAATACAAAAGCAACCCTAGGCACATAATCTCAACATGTTTCTTCAATATTAAATCCAATTAATGTTTAACAAAACAAATTCATGTGTTTCTATAGGTTCAATTCCTAAATTCGTCTATTGTCCCTCATGGGCGGCGCATAAATAGTAGATTAATAACAATTGTAGATCTCCCGATACGTTCCAACTATTATTATTATTAACTCCCAAAATATCGATGAATTGAATGACTCCCCACAAACAGTTGTAGGTCTCCCGACTCTTTACACCCGTTTATGTCTGAATTTAATTTATGTCTTTGTTAGAACTCAACTCCTGAATTTCATACTAAAAAATATGACATGTTAATTATTTATCAGATAATAAGAAATTAAGAATAAGCACTTCGAATTCAAAATATAGAACACATGAATCAATAAAAAAACAATCAATCATGATTTAACATGAATCTATAGTTTTTGATTATGCCCTAGGATCCGAAAAATTAGCCAAACATTAAAAACAAATTCATAGACAAACTTGAAATCAATATTGTGACATTGTTTAAGTACCGACAAGAGATATAAACTAAGAAAGAAAACCCCTTCTTGTCAGGATGGATCCTCCTTCCAAGCCTTTCAAACTCTTGTGCTTCCGTAGATGTGAAAGGTCTTGTAGTGTTCTTCATAACATAACCCTCATCTCTCAGAAGACCTTTGATTTGTGTAATCCTGTGTATTTTGGTGTGTTGTATGTTGTATGAATGATGTAAATTCATGCAAGCCTTGGTCCCTTTATATAGGTCCTTGGAGAGATCACTAGTAGAGTTCGGACGGGATTAGGAGACCAATTTAGCCATAGACACATTGCAGGACCGTGTGAATCCACACGGGTGGGTTGTACAATAGGAGTTTGCTCTTGGGGTGTCATAAAAAATGTATCCCTTTCTATTATCTTTCCATAGCCACTTGAATCAACGCAATACCAATTTTGTAGAGAAAGTTATGGCCAAAATACTAAACCCTGCCAGGGTTGGAAACTGTTAGCGCGTTTGGACTTTTTGAAGGAAATTCCCTTTTGTTCGACCGTCCATGCTTCTTTCCTTCACATCTTTGCTCACACCTTGGCTTTTGACATATCCATTGAAACATGCTATCGCCTTTTGTCCAATTTAGCTCCATTTTCTGCAAAATTTAGAGTACACAATATCACGCCCAACAAAGGAAACCAAGTAAAACACACTAAATAAATATGCAAAGGCATCAATTATATATCAAAATAAGCCCTTAAATGCACATATATTTTACATGTATCAATGCCTTCTACACATCAACTCACAAAAGCAAACAAAACTAAAAACTAAGTTAATACTAAAATTAAAAATTCAATTAAAATCAAATCAAATGAAGGCAATCAAAACAAAATAAACGAAAATAGGAAATAATTTTGGGCTGCCTCCCATAAAGTGCTAAGTTTTACGTCCTTAGCCAGACTTTCGATTTTTAATTTCACTGTCGTTGAACTGTGTCAGTTGAAACCTTTGACCCGTCATATTATGTATCTTTCATCTGACGAATGGCGTTGCACTATTCCCTCGGATTAAGTTCAGTATCACTTGGGAATTTGCCTTTTTTATGTTGGTCTCCCACTGCTGTAGCGATCTGTGCTACTTGCGTTTCCAAAGATTTCAGTCTTGCATTTACGTTTGTGTTCAACTGAGTGACTTATTGCTTAATCATGTCTATCTTCTCTTCATCCTTATTCAATCTAGCTCTAGTTTCTCTGATAAACAAGGATAGCATATCCTCCGCAGATACTTTCTTATCACTTGACTCTGCTCTGCCTTGATTACCCACATTAAATCCCGGAAGTGGCTGCAAAATATTTTTGTTATTAGCATACGAAAAGTTCTCATGGTTTCGCAGCCCCGAATGATAATAATTGGGCGTCTGATTATTTCTATAGTTGTTGTTGAAGTTCCTCTCTTGTCCCACAAAATTTGCTTCCTCTTCAACAACCGCAGGTTCTCTAGGAGCCACTTGTTGCATCGCATCCAATTTCATGTTCAGCACGGATACCTGTTCCGTGAGCATGACAACTTTCTCATCCTAAACTTCTACCATGTGTCGGACATTGGATCTCTCGGATGACCACTGGTAACTATTGTTTGCCATCTCATTTAACAACTCTAGTGCCTCTTCTGGATATTTCCCTAGCAATGCACCTCCTGATGCATCATCTATAATAGTTCTCGTGTTTCCACTTAAACCATTATAAAAATACTGAACCTGTTGGTAATCGGGATATATGCTGAGGGCACTTCCCCAGTAATTCTCTGAATCTATCCCATGCCTCATATAATGGCTCCGAATCTAACTGGGGGAAAGTATTTTGCTAGGAACCGCTGACTTAGTTCAGCCTAATATGCTGCGGATGGTGTTAGCAACATAACCATCCCTTAGATTAACGCGCAGAGAGATTGCGAAAAGGAGGAATCGAATGATGTCTTCAGAAACACCATTCATCTTCACAGTATCGTAGATTTCAAAGAATTGTGCCAAATGCGCGTTTGGATCTTCAATGGCTCTTCCCCCAAACTAGTTGTGTGAAACCATCTGGATCAATGCTGGTTTTAGTTCAAAGTTGTTTGCATTGATCGGCAGATGGGCCACACCCCCATAAGTTCGACTAGCTTCCGGCTGGAGTAGTCCCTAATTGCCCTTCTCGATGGCCGGTCCACAATCTGGTCCTGTCCATCCCCCCAGCTGGGTGTTCGTCGTTGTTCCTTTTATTCACGCCATTATGATTATTCCCATTGGCCATTGCTTTAGATTTTTTCCTTAGGGCATCTCCAACCGAACTTCAAATACCACACTATCACACTAAATATGCAAAAAACTCCCTCCAACCCAACTCTAAACCTTACACCAAATTTTGTGCAGCGAATAGTATTACACCAAATTTGGTGTAATATTATTCATTTACACCAAATTTGGTATAATGCAATATCTCCTATTTGCCCTCCAATTCTCTTCTATGTCAAATTTAACTTTCAATTGTATCCTCATTTTATATATAATTAATTTATATAACTTGGTTTTAATAATTAATTAATATTTTCTATAAATAATAATATATAACAAATAATTATAATTAAATTAAAAAAGATACAAATATTAATTTTAATATTTGTTTTTGTAATATAATTAATTAATGTAATATTGATTAAATATAAGTTTTTAGTAAATTACATTAACAATAATAAACTATAAATAAATGGAATAATTGTATAAATAAATAAATTTGGTTACTAGAAAATAAAAAAGAAAGAATTAAATATTCATTTGGTGTAGTTTTTACACGAAATTCGGTGCAATGGGTTGGAGATGTCCTTAGTTGTTTCACAATCTTCTCAATTTTCAAATCAATGGGTATTGGCTGGGTAGATCTGGAATGCCTGATCATACACTTAACAAAAACAATGTTAGAACCTAAGCAATAAAATTTTATTTACAAAAAATAAAAAAAATCAAAAAATCGAAAAATATTTACAAAAATTTTGCTTCAAATAAGATTAAACTAATTATCACTATATCTAAGTAGAATCATTCAATCCCCGGCAACAGCACCAAAAACTGGTTCGCCAAAAATTTGATGTTAATACTACAAGTGTACAGTGTAGTTCATAGAATAAAGGCAAACCAGGTCGTATTCCTCAGGGATTGAATACGAAACACTTAGGCTATAGTAACATCGTATTTCAATTTTATTGAAGCGATCAAAATCAAGAATTTTATAAATCCTAAATTAACAAATAAAAATAAAAGAAGTAAATTTGTAAAAACCCGAACTCAACAAGTCTTTTCAACAAATACGAAAGCAACCCTAGGCACAAAATCTCAACATGCTTCTTCAATATTATATCCATTTAATGTTTATCAAAACCAATCCATGTATTTCTATGGGTTCAATTCCTAAACTAGTTTATTCCCTCTACCGGGTGGTGCATAAATAGTTAATTTATAACAACTGTGCATAAATATATATCTTACAACTATTATTAACCGCCAAAAGATCGTTGAATTGAATTACTCCCCACAAACAGTTGTAGGTCTCCCGACACGTTACACCCATTTATGTCTGAATTCGATTTTCGTCTTTCTTAGAACTCATCTCCCGAATTTTGCACTAACAAATATGACATGCAAATTATTGGCCAAATAATAAGCAAGAAAATAAGCACTCGAATTCATATAATAGAACACATAAATCAATTAAGAAAATAATCAATCAAGATTTAACATGAATCCACAGTTTTGATTATGCCCTAGGATCAGAAAGGTTAGCCCAACATAATTAATAACAAATTCATAGACAAATTTGAAACCAAATAGTTTGACATCGTTTAAGTACGAACAAGAGATCTAAACTAAGAAAGAAAACCCCTTCTTGTCAGGATGGATCCTCCTTCCAACCCTTTGAAACTCTTGTGCTTCCGTAGATGCGTAACCTAGCCCTCCTCTCTCAGAAGACCTTTGATTTGTGTAATCATGTGTATTGTATGTTGTATGATAGTATCTTATGTTCTGATTTTGTGAAAATGTTGGTCCTTTATATAGGTGCTGGAAGATATTGTAAGTCCAAGTGGCTACAATAATCTAGAGGGGGGGTGAATAGATTATGCCGATTTTTCGCAAATAACCCTCTTTTTGAAAACAACGAGTAGATAGCAAAAATGTAAATGCGGAAAATAAACAACACTCGTTGATTTAAAGAGGTTCAACCCACCTAGGGCCTAATCCTCTACCACCCCAGTATCTCCGGGATGGATTTTGAAAAGAAAAAAAGGTTTTATTAATTTACCAAAAATTAATACAACACCTTGAGGATTACCACAACCCTCTTTCACCACCTTGAGGATTACCACAACCCTCTTACAACACCTTTGAAGATTACCACAATCTTCAAACACCTATCACCTAGATCACCCAAGTGTATTCTTACCACAAGAATACTCACAAGGATGTCTTGTGTTGAATGATGACCAAAATCAAGATTACAACTCAATAATGATTGATACAATATGAGTACAAGTGTAATCAAGAATTGAAAGCCTAGACCTCAAATAAGTGCAAGTGAAAGTTCTTAGGCTAATACAACAAGATATATGAAAGTGTTTGCTCAATTGCTCTTTGCTTGTATATTGTGTGTTGTCTTGTTGCTTGAATGAAGCCTCTATTTATAGGAGAGGACTTGGCTTTCATTTCCAGACATTGGCTCCTCCTTGGGGAGTGATTTGCTGCAAAAGAAACCATTTAAAATGATCAATATAGCTGTTAGAAATCAATCCCACAAAATAGGGAAAAGTTGTCTGAAAACGCAACGGATAGTTGGCTGATAAACATGGGGTTCGACCGGTCGCGCAGAGATAAGATTGAAATTGAATTCTGCGAATTTTTACACAGGGGGACCGGTCGAAGGGGGTTGCGACCGTCGCCTTATGTGGTGACGGTTGCCGCTTGACGATTTTTTAAACAGAGAAGTCGGAACAAAAATCCAACTTGCAGGTGCAGTCGCCCGCGCCGCCCGGGCCGACTGCCGCCCACCTGGTCGACGGCCGCCGCCCTGCTTTTTTCTTACGTCCCATTTTT
The DNA here is from genome assembly GCA_016081115.2 of Rehmannia glutinosa. Classification (NCBI taxonomy): domain Eukaryota; kingdom Viridiplantae; phylum Streptophyta; class Magnoliopsida; order Lamiales; family Orobanchaceae; genus Rehmannia; species Rehmannia glutinosa. Next base: position 36,851,004 of record CM071931.1, on the reverse strand, counting down.
CGTTTCTCGACTCAACTCAGTACGGGTGCGGGTTGCCTATAGGGCGACTCTGGTCGAGCTGAAATAAATGTGTTGTCCAATGTTTTATTGAAAATAAACTTCAAGAAATACTCCGAAAAATAGTAAAAACATTTTAAGTTGATCGGAAGTATTTGGACAACATTTAGGGACATAGTTTTGGTTTTAAAACGAATTTGAACAAAATCGAACATAATCATCAAAATCATGATAAAAACAATTATCTAACAAACTCCCCCTTTTTGATGATTACAAACCAAAACAATTTTCTTGAGGACGATTTGAAAACCAAATAAAATTTTCGGTTTTACGAGTAAACTATCCGTTAGAAGTATTTCATACAAAGCTCCCCCTATTTATGAGCATATCAACAACCGATTTTTATAAGTAGAAGCACAAGCTATAACAAGCTTATATAGATTGCATCATGAGCTAAGAAGCTCCCCCTGTCACAAAACTTATAAACAATTTCATCCGAGTCCAAAGTTCAAGCCATGGACTAGGTATTAGAGTCCACAATACTTATTGCGAGCTTTTATTAGCTTCTTTTGAGCTAACGAGCCAATATCCTGTTTCTCCCCCTTTGGAATCATCAAAAAGAATGTTAGAATGGTGAAAACACCATACAATAATATCAAAGTGCGCCAAAGGGACGGTTTATTAACCGTTGATCAATGAAAACATAATAATCCAAGGAAAAATAGGAGAAATGTAATATGAAGAGTTCATACGCTTGTTTTGTATGTCAAAACATGATCTCAATAAGTATAGAAAACTTTTGAAAGCAAGAGACTCATGTATAAGTTGAAATTTTCATTGCGACATAACATCGAACACCTTGTGTGCGTTAAAAATAAAAGAGGTTGTATATAACCTTTGTAAATGGTTCAAGCCAAAAATTTTCAACATCAATCCAAGTCAATCATCATACATAACAACACAAACAACCAAGCTCATCATGATCATACGAAAATTTCATAAAAAAAATATCAGGAAACTCGAAAACTCAAGGGTTCCACCCAATTGAGTAAAAGAAGCGGAATTCTTACCATTTGATCGGAAAGAGTGAGCCATAATGATGATGATCATGCTATATAATGTCCATGTTGTGTAAAAGATGCATGAAATCCATTTTTGAATGAAATTTGAGTGAATTTGGCAAAGGGGACGAAAAATGGCCAAAATTTGTCAAAAAAGAATCTTGTCAAGATTTAACGTTTAAAAGCCAAAATATAGCTTAGGGCGACCGGTCGAGGTTGAGGGCGACGGTAGAGGTTGCCCCCTCAACTCCTTGACCCCATTTGTTTTGTCAGTTTTTCCAAATTCGAATTTTCAACCAAAAATCCGATTTTTCGCCCCTAAGTTTTAAAAACGTGCAAAATGCAAACGTAAGCTTCATTCAATATGCATTATGCCTAACCGAGCTCGTATTGATGAAAAAGTCTCGGAAGATAGCGGTTTTGTGAAAATATCCGCTAATTGATCTTGAGATGGTACAAAGGATATCTCAATTTTACGTTTTGAAACACAATCCCTTAGAAAATGATGTCGAATCTCAATATGTTTATTACGGTTATGATGAACCGGGTTTTGAGCAATATTTATAGCGGATATATTATCACAAAAGATAGGTACATTTTCAAAAGAGCATTTGTAATCCGCTAAGGTTTGTTTCATCCAAAGAAGTTGAGTACAACAAAATGCGGCGGAAATATATTCGGCCGCCGTTGAAAGAGAAACACAGTTTTGCTTCTTTGAAAACCAAGAAACTAGGCAATCGCTAAAAATTGACATGATCCGGAAGTACTTTTCCGATCATCAATATTTCCCGCATAGTCCGAATCACTATAACCTTTAAGAGAAAAATTTTCATTCTTTGGATAAAATAAACCATATTGAATGGTGCCTTTTAAATATCGAAAAATCCTTTTAACGGCACTCATGTGAGATTATTTGGGATTGCTTTGAAAACGAGCACATAGGCATACGGCATGAAGAATGTCCGGTCTACTAGCGGTTAAATAAAGTAAACTACCAATCATACCTCGATACTTTGATTCATCCACGGACTTGCCTTTTTCATCTTTGTCAATTTTGACATTTGTTGCCATAGGAGTAGAGACGGTTCTTCCTTCTTCAATGCCGAACTTTTTCAAAAGTTCTTTTGTATACTTTGATTGCGAAATATAAATACCTTCTTGACATTGCTTAATTTGAAGTCCAAGAAAGAAGTTAAGCTCCCCATCATACTCATCTCGAATTCTCCTTGCATTAACTTAGAAAATTTCTTGCACAAAGAATCATTAGTAGCACCAAAGATAATATCATCAACATATATTTGCACAAGTAAACAATCTTGCCCTTTTTCAAAAACAAATAAAGTTGTATCAACTTTACCTCTTATAAAACCATTTTGTAAAAGAAAAGAACTAAGTCTATCATACCATGCACGGGGTGCTTGTTTTAAACCATACAAGGCCTTTTTAAGTTTATAAACATCATTAGGCCTAGAAAAATTTTCAAACCCGGAGGTTGTTTTACATAGACTTCTTCTTGAATAATACCATTTAAGAAGGCGGATTTAACATCCATTTGGTAAAGTTTGAAATTTTTAAAGCAAGAATAGGCAAGCAAAATATGAATAGCTTCTAAACGTGCTACGGGTGCAAAAGTTTCATCATAGTCAATACCTTCTTCTTGACAATACCCTTGAGCCTAACCTTGCCTTATTTCGAACAATGTTGCCTTGATCATCAAGTTTGTTCCGGAATACCCATTTTGTGCCAATAATGGTTTGAGAAGGAGGACAAGGTACCAATTCCCATACATCATTTCTTTCAAATTGATTCAACTCCTCTTGCATCTCTAGAAACCAATCCTCATCCTCAATAGCTTCTTTAGCATTTTTAGGCTCCTTTTGAGAAATAAGAGCTTTCTCGGCAAATTTTCTCCGAGTCATCACTTTGTCAAGGGGATCACCAATAATAAGATCTTTTGGGTGATCTCCCTTAAATTTCAATGCAACGGGAAGATCCGAAATGCCACCTCTATCTTCTTGAGGATCATTTGAGGTGGACGGTTGATCATTTGATGTAGACGGTTGATCATCAATTTGAACAATTTGTTCAATAATATCCTCCTCATCACTATCATCATTAGGAATTCTTTCAACTCCCGAAGCTTCATTGAATTTAACATGGATGGATTCTTCAACAACTCCACTAGTCTTATTGTAAACCCGATATGCTTTGCTTTTTGTTGAATATCCCATAAATATCCCTTCATCGGCCTTAGGATCAAGTTTGTCCAATTGATCATTGGTATTCAAAATAAAGCATTTACAACCAAATATCTTGAAATAACTAATATTTGGAGTTCTACCTTTCCAAAGCTCATATGGAGTTTTATTCATTTTAGGACGAATATAAACTCGATTAATGACATAGCAAGCGGTACTTACGGCTTCGGCCCAAAAATACTTTGGAAGTGAAAATTCATTGAGCATGGACAGACTCATTTCTTGTAATGTCCGATTTTTCCGTTCGGCTACTCCATTTTGTTGAGGTGTCCTTGGAGCCGAGAAATTATGAGCATATCCTTTGGTTTCACAAAATACTCTAAATTCACCGTCAAATTCTCCACCTCGATCGCTTCGAATAGACTTGATAGTATCTTCTTTTTCATTCTCAATAAGTCTACACAACTTAACAAACTCATTAACGACATCGTTTTTATTGGTAAGAAAAAGAGCCCAAGTATATCTCGAATAATCATCGACTATAACAAAAGTATAATGTTTTCCACTTAGACTAGCCGTACCAATATCCCCGTACAAATCAAGGTGAAGCATTTGTAGGGGTTTGGTTGTGGAAATTTCATTTTTGGGCTTAAAACTACTTTTAACTAATTTGTTCTTTTGACAAGTGTCACATAAGCCAAGATTTTCAAAATTCAATTTGGGTAGTCCTTTCACATGTTGGTTTTTGTAAATATTTTTCAAATTCTTGTATCCAACATGTCCAAGTCGCCTATGCCATAAAATAGTTAAATCATTATTGGCGACTAAACAAGAAACATTTTGACTAACCAAATCACTTGTACAAATTTTGTAAAGATTGCCTTTTCTATTTGCTTCACAAATAATTTCACCATTTTTAAGTATAAGGCATTTTTCTTTATTAAAGGAAACATCATATTTTGAATCACAAAGTTGGCTAACACTTATCAAATTAAACTTAAGCCCTTCAACTAATAGAACATTACTAAGAGAGAAAGAAGAGTTACCAATTTCTCCATTTCCAAGAATTTTTCCTTTGCCATTGCCGAACATGACCATACCCTCTTCTTGGAGTTTGATGTTGGTAAAAAGTTCTCTCCTCCCGCTCATATGGCGTGAACATCCGCTGTCCACGAGCCATTTTGAATCTTCCATTGTGGTTATAGCCCCTATTACCTACAAAAGAATTTCTTTTAGGTACCCTATAATTTTGGGGTCCATGGGGGTTAGTCTTGAGACCTTTGGGTCTCCAAACATGTCTTGAGCTATTTCTCAATTTGCAATTATTAGCATAATGTCCAACTTTGCCACAATAAAAACAAGTAGGAGTATTATAATTATTAGCACGTACAAAAGTCGGACCTTGGTTATTTTTCTTAAAAACACTTTGAAATGGCTTATAACCAAGTCCCGTTTTGGAATGCTCACCTCTTTGTGCATCTAAAATTTTTGTGACTTTATCCGTACTTATGTTGAAACGATGCACATCATTTTTCAAACATTCAATTTCTTTTGTGAGCAATTCCTTTTCGGTTTCAAGAGAATGAATTATAGTAAGAGTAAGAGCATGAGCTTTGTCTAGAGATTCATAAGAGGTAAATAATTTTTCCTTTTCAACCTTAATCTCCTTATGCTCCTTTTTCAAATTTTTGTATTTAACGATTAAATTTTGAAACTCAATTTGCAATTCATCAAAATCACATTGTAAGTCATCAACTATGGAGGAAGTAGAAGAATTTGAGTGTACCTCATTGTTTTCATCGTCTATAGCCATGAGACCGTGTTCGGTTTCTCCTTCCTCATCGGTTGTTTCGAGTAGTTCATCCCATGTTTTGACTTCCGCATTTAGAGCCTTCTTTTTTATGAAAGGCTTCCTTTTCTTTTGCTCCTCTTCATCGAGCTTCGGGCAATCGGCAATGAAATGTCCGGGTTTTCCGCATTTAAAGCAAGCATTATCTCTTGGTTTTCTTGCTTTATTTTTATTCACAAATTTTGCAAATTTTCGAACAAGTGCGGCCGTCTCCTCATCATCATCATCATTATCATAGTATGCATTATTAGAAGAAGAAGCAAGACCTTTAGGAATAATTTGCATACCCGATTGATTTGTGGATGGTTTGGAATTTTTCCTCTCCTTGAGATAGACTTCATAGATGAGTAGGTTTCCTATAAGCTCATCAAACTTGAGTGTCTCAAGATTTTGTGCCTCCGTGATTGCCGTTACTTTTTTGGACCATGAGCCGGGAAGTGCATTTAGTACCTTGGTCACCTTGTCTTCTTCGGAGATGACTTTGCCGAGGGCCACAAGAGGATTGACATTATTGTCAAGCCTTTCCACCATCTTGGAGATGCTTTCGCCATCATACATGTTAAAGTTTTCGAATTCTTTAACAAGCATGGTCTTTCTTGCTTGCTTGACTTTCTTAGTCCCTTCATAGATTGTCTCCAATTTTTCCCAAACCTCATGTGCCGACCTTATGCCTCTTATACGATTGTACTCGGTGGCGGTAAGAGAACAATGCAAAATATTTAAGGCCTTACCGTTTAGAGAGAAAGCCTTTTTGTCGTTTTCATCAAACTCCTTCAAAGGTTTAGGAGCCAAGGTGCCATCCTCCGATTTCTTTGTTGGTTGATCGACTCCTTCAATGACCACATTCCAAATGTCGAACCCGCACCCTTGTAGGAAGCACTCCATACGGTCTTTCCAAAATGCGTAGTTGTTGGCGTCGAATAGTGGTGGCTTATTGGTGGAGGCGCCGGTGGTGAGATGAGCATCATTAGTAGCCATGGATCTTTCCTCTTTACTCGGAACGAGCTAGCCAAAGAGTTTGGCTCTGATACCACTTGTAAGTCCAAGTGGCTACAATAATCTAGAGGGGGGGTGAATAGATTATGCCGATGTTTCGCAAATAACCCTCTTTTTGAAAACAACGAGTAGATAGCAAAAATGTAAATGCGGAAAATAAACAACACTCGTTGATTTAAAGAGGTTCAACCCACCTAGGGCCTAATCCTCTACCACCCCAGTATCTCCGGGATGGATTTTGAAAAGAAAAAAAGGTTTTATTAATTTACCAAAAATTAATACAACACATTGAGGATTACCACAACCCTCTTTCACCACCTTGAGGATTACCACAACCCTCTTACAACACCTTTGAAGATTACCACAATCTTCAAACACCTATCACCTAGATCACCCAAGTGTATTCTTACCACAAGAATACTCACAAGGATGTCTTGTGTTGAATGATGACCAAAATCAAGATTACAACTCAATAATGATTGATACAATATGAGTACAAGTGTAATCAAGAATTGAAAGCCTAGACCTCAAATAAGTGCAAGTGAAAGTTCTTAGGCTAATACAACAAGATATATGAAAGTGTTTGCTCAATTGCTCTTTGCTTGTATATTGTGTGTTGTCTTGTTGCTTGAATGAAGCCTCTATTTATAGGAGAGGACTTGGCTTTCATTTCCAGACATTGGCTCCTCCTTGGGGAGTGATTTGCTGCAAAAGAAACCATTTAAAATGATCAATATAGTGTTAGAAATCAATCCCACAAAATAGGGAAAAGTTGTCCAAAACGCAACGGATAGTTGGTGATAAACATGGGGTTCGACCGTCGCACAGAGATAAGATTGAAATTGAATTCTGCGAATTTTTACACAGGGGACCGGTCGAAGGGTTGCGACCGGTCGCTTCTTAGTCGTGACGGTTGCCTTTGCGATTTTACGAAACAGAGAAGTGCGGAACAAAAATCCAACTTGCGGTACATCGCCGCCGTCGCCGGCCGCCGGCCGACCGGTCGACACTGGTCGATCGGCCACCGTCGCCCACCTGGTCGACCGGTCGCCCGCCTGTTTTTCTTACGTCCCATTTTCTTTTTCTCGACTCAACTCAGGTACGGGTTGCCCTATAGGGCGACCGTCGAGCCTGAAACAAATGTGTTGTCCAATGTTTTATTGAAAATAAACTTCAAGAAATACTCCGAAAAATAGTAAAAACATTTTAAGTTGATCGGAAGTATTTGGACAACATTTAGGGACATAGTTTTGGTTTAAAAACGAATTTGAACAAAATCGAACATAATCATCAAAATCATGATAAAAACATTTATCTAACAGATATCACTTGTAGAGTTCTAACATGGGAAAAGAACAACAGAAACTGACCAAACGAACCACACGGTCCGTGTCATCCCACACGGTCTGATAGTGTAACACGTCTATGTCTCTATTTTTCACCCAAACACTTCACATGGTCCTGTAATCTTCACACGGTTTCTCACACAGTCGTGTGGCCTCACACAGGCTGACCGTGTGACTGGTTCTTATCCATTTTCTTTGTTTTTTCGATCTTCTCTTCGCACTCTTCGATCTTGTATGGGCCTTCCAACTGATATCTTTCCATTTAAGCTCTATTTTCTATAAAACATTATAAGAACACGCGATATCATGCCCTTCTAAGGAAACCAAGTAAAATATACTAAATATGCACTCAAATGTATCAAATATACATAAAAATAAGCCCTTAAATGCACGTATATTTTACACGTATCAACTGGCGGACCTCCGAATTGGACTTTAAGCTTTTTGATTTTGCCTTCTTGACTTTTGTATAGCTTCTCGATTTCAGCTTTGTTCTCCTTGAAAGCTAACTCAATTTCTCTTCAGCTAACTCAGTCCGAGACAGCCTTGATCACACAACTGGCTTCTCCTGGTACTCAGCTTTTTCACAAGACGGTTGTCCTTCTACTTTAGCTCCTTCAGACTTTTGGATTTGATCACGCAGTGCTCCAACAAGTCCAAAGCTTCTAGTTCGAACTGGAACCTCACTACACTTCCTTCAACCTTGGATGTGTAGACCCCTTGTCTTTAAACAAAGATTTCCTTCTTAACGGTTTGAAGTTGTCTTTCCTTCACTGAGTGTATTGGATCAATTTCCGTTGAGTATTAGGCTTGAGAATAGTATGAATGCTTGAGATTATTTTGCTCTTGTTTGTAGGTTAGTGTCTATTGCTTTGCTTGCATTCGTTCTTGGTAACCTTCTCTTAAATGAATTCCTCAGCCTTTTATAGTGCCCGTTGAACAAAATATATTTGTTAAACAAATAGATGTATTTTTCAAACTATACTTTGAGGTTGTTGGCTTGTCTTGTCTTGCAGCATTGATGTAGACGATCCTCGAATTTAATGATTTGCAGCTTTTCCTAAATCTCTGCAGGTTTCCAGGAACATCCTATTGGTTCCTTGCTTTTTGCCCTCTATCAGCAAAACAACTTTATCGTACTCAGTCTAACACATTCCTACTTTTAGTAAACATTTGACTTTGCTTGACAACGGACCCCTTCAGCTTTTTTGAGTACTTTTTGCTGCATAACCCCTTAGACAGTCAATTCCACTTATCTGGGAGTGATTCAGCTGTCAGTCTGCTGACTGAGACAACTTTTCTGCCACTTCACTTATCCTTCACTGCACTACTCAGCTGACACACAACAGAGTCTTCAGTTTGATCTTCAGTCAACTTCTGCATTCTTCAACTTGGTTGCTTCGACTCAACTAATAGAACCTTATCTATTACACAGTTGACTTTACAGAAGAATTGGGGTGCCTACTTCCTAATTTAAGTTTTACATGGTATCATCAAAATCTATTACATTAATTTCCCAACAATTTCCCCCATTTTGCTGATGCCAAACTTAAATAAAATAACAAAGTAAATAGTGCATAACGAAGAATAATTGTATAAATATGTCATTTTATTGAACATATCATTCTTGCACTTTTCAATGTATTACAATGTACAATAAAAAAATTACAAAGTACTTACAAGTTTTTCTATGTATTTACAATCATGTAAAAATACAAAAAGAAGGAATCTACAACAGTCTTCATCGCCTCTGACGATTTCATCTTCTCTCTTCATCTTCTCTTCTTCTGTCATCTTCAACTCTCTTCCTCTTCTTCTCATCTTCCTGTCTTCTCTTCTTTTCATAAGCTCTCTTAGAAGCTTCATATTTCCTCCTTCTCTCTTCCTATTCTTGCCCCTGCCTTATGTTTTCTAATTTTTGGCGCTTAGATGCCTCAGCATTCTTTCTAGCAACTTCTCTGGTTTCAAGTTCATTTAGTGTAGCCCAGTATAGCCTGTCTTTCTTCTGCGGATTTATGTATGTGAAATTCTTAGGCCTTTGTGGTAGAGTACCTCTGCCTCTTCCATTTGTTCTTCTCCTATCTCTTCCAGAGTCAGCTCCTCCTCTTTTAGTGTACTGTACAGGCTGAGCTCTACTGGGGGAACCTCGAACCTGGTTTTTAAACTTTCAATGCAATCATGCTGCCTTTCGTTGATTTCTGCAAGTTCAGCTTCCATTGCAGCTTTAGTGTTCTGAAATACGATGTCAGCTTTCTCATCCGGAGCCTCTAATTCTTCTGGATGGATCTCTACTATGTACTTCGCACTTTCTTCAGCAGTCCCTGTGTCCAATGGAACTTCTTCCACAAATGGAAAATAATCTGCAAAAAGGTCATTAGGGACTTCAGGAACATCTCCCACTCCTCTTTCGGGAGCCTTTCCTTTGGTCCCCTAACTTCCTTCAACTCTTTGTGCCTCGGCTGTGGGAGCTTCATCAGCAGTCGCAGCTGTGTTAGACTGCGGAGCTGACTGAGCCTTAGCTGTCTCAACAGCTTCATTGGATTCAGTATTTCCTTCCTTTTGAGTAGACACTGACTCAGCCGCCTTAGCAGCATCACAGTCTGGTGATGGCACCATTGGGGGTGGACCATCAATCAATGTAAATTTGGGTCATGCAGCCTCCTCGCGTGCCTGTTTCACCTCTGCTTTTAGTTCCTCTAGAGTTGGGTCCTCTAGAGCTTTTTCTTTTGGGGGTGGACTCAGCTTCATTGTCAGAGTCCAAAAACTCGACTAACATTTTTTCTTCAGAGTCATGTAGTGCACTGATTTCTTCCATTTCAGGCAACTCTGATGTAGGAAGTGGCATATTTCCTTTATCAACACCAATACCCAAGGAAGTCTCAACCTACGTTGGGCCTTCAGTAACCTTGACAATAGTCTCAACTGCTGTAAGGCCTTCTACTATCCCTTTTGCAGACTTAGCTACATTAGGATCTTCAGCAACATTCCCTTCTATAGACGGAGGTGCATTGGGGTCTTGGACAACGGCATTCTTCGAGGTCTCAACCTCTTCGATTGCACTTTCATGACCAGCAGTCTCAACTGCCATTGTCTGTTGTACATCCTAAGCCTCAGCTGTCTCAGTAGCGTCCTCGGCCTACAGTGCAGTGGAATTTCAGCTAAGAGAGTCTTAACCATATGAGCGTCATCAATCCCACTTTGATGTTGTTCTTCAATTTAGTGAGGTCTCCCACAGCCTCCTCCAACCCAGCTTTGGTGTGTGCATTTCCCCCTCAACTGGTGCACCAGCTGAATCATGATTAGTTGGGTCACTGGACACATGAGATTTGGCTATTTCTTTTAAGTTTTCAACCGATTGGGCAAATATTTCAAAAATATTTGCAGGGGTTGGCTCAGATAGGTTGCCCGCTACATCTTCATCTTTAGCTTCATCGCTAGTTGCCCTGGGTAATCCTTTGGAGTGTGTTGGTGATGTAGAAGATTCAATGTTCATTACCATTTCCAGAATATCAGGGGAAGGAAAGATTTGCATCGATGATGACTCCCCAGGGCCGCTTCGCAACATTTGTTCATGCATCTCCTTGGAATCTTTCAAAGCTCGCTTCAGCTTAGCCTTCTCAACTAGATCAGCATCATCCAGTACTTATACATCACTATCGCTGTTGCTGCTTGCAGGTTGCAAGGCACTTTCGGGAGCTTCTGTAAAAGCGCAAGAGTGAGGCTTTAGGGATTCCTCAACTGCCTTGGCCTTTTCTATCGCCTTAGTCTTTTTCGCATCATTCTTCTCAAAGAGAATGGTTGTGCAAAAATCTGCATCGAGAGCAGAGCGAATGGCAATGTCCCCCAAAAACCTTAGGAGTTCTTCCTCCTTTTTAATGAATTCGGGACATTGGAATTGAGACCTAGTTTTACTCAACTTCTAGGCTCTCCAAATGCGTAGCCTCTCTTCAACATTGAGGTAGGCAGGGGATAGGACTTGAAGACCATCATCGTCCTCGTGCATGTGCTCTTCTGCAACCTTTTCTTCCTCGGCGACAATCGCATCAGTCTGAAGGGATATCCCAGCTAACTCTTCCTTTTTGGTGTCAGATGTGTCTAGTTAGGATGTCTCAGTTGTTGGCCTAACAATTGTCTCTTGTTGTGGCTAAGCAGCTGCTTCTGATTCTTCCTCAGTGACTTTCACAACATCTCCATCTTTTGATATATGTTGTTCCTCGACAACAGTCTTCTCAACTTCAGCAGTGCCTGACTTAGCTGGCTCAGCAGCTTTGTCAGACTTCTTCACCAGCCTCCTATTGGTCTTCCTTTTGAGAGAAACCTCAGCTTCTTCTTCTTGTTCATCAGCTATGGCAGCATACTCTACCATCTTCAATTTCGTTGCAGCAGCTGGCTTGCGGGCCCAACTATTTTTTTCTTTCTCACCATTGGAGAGGGAGCTGGAGCAGGAACTTTCTTCTTTGGTGAGGACGCTTTAGCAGAAATAGATGTGTCCTCGGGGATATGATCAGCCGATTCCCCCCAGGGGTTGCAGACCTCTTTGCATGGGCTAGCCTCTAGGCACCGAAGAGGTTTTCTTTAAACATCTTTTTGTTCGCATGAAAGGTTTTCCCATTGAGTAGAGGAATATCTTTCTTTTCCATCAGATGCCCTAGAATTTCCCATCTTCACCAACCTTCATATTTATCACATTCTGGCATAGTTTGTTGAAAACAAACTCAGCCCAGTTGACTTCCTTCTCCTCCAAGATGGCTGCCATTACAATCAGCTTAGTCTGAGAGAGCTGATTGAATGAGTCAAACTTCATGTCGATATACTTCGCTACTAGATCCATAATCTTGTGGTAGTCTTCCTTAATCAGCTTCTTTACAACTGAGTAGTTGGCTTTGCAGCAGCCTCCGGCTTGGCTATCTCTTTCCACACAGCAGCCAAATCAACATCTTTACCAGTCAGCTCTTTCAGTCCACTAGTAGGAAGAAAACATTGTTCAGCAAGGTTAGCAGTAGTTAACTTAAATGACTTGTGTTTGACAGATGAGTGAATCTCATCATCGTGAACTTCAACATTCACATAATACAAGGAAACCTCTTCAAAGTAGGTGTGAGAAAACTCCAGAGTAAGAAACTTCTTGAGACCTACCTTCTCAAGTTTCTTAACGATCTTCTTGGCCAACTCCTTGTCAACGCCCTATTTGACAAGGCCTTCGAAATCCATGGTGGCTCCAGTGTGGATATTCTCAGCAAGCTTAGTGAAATCGTATGTTGGTGCCATTTTCGTCTTGAACTTTGAGAGATGAACGATGAAAAACTAGGGTTTTCTGAGTATTTCACAGAGAGAGATTTCTGAGAATTCTTCGAGAGCTATAGTGTAAGTGTGAGGAGAGAGAAAATCAAATTTCTTTATATAATGGACTTCAAAGGAAAGTTTTAGAATTCAAAAAATTTAATATTTGATCAACAATTGAGATCACGTTTGAAAACCGCATTAAATTCCCCACATTAAATGGAACATCATTTATATCCAATCATGAATAAACTGTCGCAGGTTTTTACTGACACCATTAATTATCGCTGACGTCAAGCCCAAAAACATTCCCGCTCGCAGAAAAACGACTGTGTTTTGTCACTTAGCTCATAAATGACTAAACTTTCTTCATTAATGACTCGACTCTGCTTCACTCTTGATTGAATGATCACTTGGCTGTGTAGCTAACTCGATACAACTGACTAGACATATAAAGTGTTTCAGTTGGCTGATAAGTGAAACTATTCTAATATGCATTTCTCTCTTTTTTAACCTTGTTGAATGAGTCTTCTGGGCTTCCTAACACAACTCAATCAATCCAAGCTCATTCTTAAGTTCTTCAAATCTTGATTCACATAATGACTTTGTGAATATATCAGCTAACTGCATATCAGTTGATATGTATTCCAATGTAATGTCTTTCTTTTCAACATGATCTCTAATAAAATGATATCTGACATCAATGTGCTTGGTTCTTGAATGCAATACTGGATTCTGAGTAATTACAATGGCACTTGTGTAATCACACATAATTGTAATTTTTTTTCTTCAATATCATAATCTCTCAGTTGTTGCCCCATCCATAAAACTTGGGCACAATAGCCGCCTGCAGCAATGTACTCTTGTTCAGCTGTGGATGTAGCTATTGAATTTTGTTTCATGCTGTACCAAGAAACCAATCTATTTCCAAGAATTTGACAAGTACCAGACATACTCTCAACTCTACATCCAACATAGTCTTAGTCTGAATAGCCAATAAGCTTGAACCCTCCTTCCTTTGGATACCATAAGTCAATTTCCTGGCATCCCTTCAAATACCTTAGGATTTTCTTGGCTGCAAATATATGACTTTCCTTTGGAGCAGATTGAAATCTAGCACATACACCTACAACAAAGGTGATGCCTGGCCTGCTGGCTGTTAAATAGAGCAATGATCTAATAAGGGCTCTATATATTGTTTGATCAACAACTTTTCCTTCTGCATCCATATCCATCTTCACTGATGTATTCATGGGAATCTTCCCAGATGACTTCTCTTCCATACCAAAATTCTTCATTAAATCTCTGGTATATTTGGTTTGACTTGTGAAAGTTCCATCCTTCATTTGCTTGACTTGAAGACCTAGAAAGAAATTCAGCTCTCCCATCATGCTAATCTCAAATTTCCCTTGCATAACGTTTGAGAATTTGTCACATAACTCCTTGTTTGTGGATCCAAAGATGATATCATCCACATATATTTGAATAAGCAGTGTACTCCCTCCATCCTGAATTCTGAAGAGCAATCTATCAACCTTGCCATTGGTAAATCCATTGTCTATTAGAAACTGAGAAAATGTGGCATACCATGCTCATTGGGCTTTCCTCAAACCATATAATGCTTTCTTGAGCTTGTAGACTTTATCTCCAATAGTTTTATGTTCGAAGCCTAGAGGTTGTTCCACATGGACTTCTTATTCCAAAAGTCCATCCCAAAATGCACTCTTCATATCCATTTGATAGACTGTGAAGTTCTTGTGTGCTACGTAAGCAAGAAACATCATAATTGCTTCCAATCTAGCAAAGGTTCAAAGGTTTCATCAAAATCTATGCCCTCTTCTTGGCAATACCCTTTGGCTACCAATCTTGCATTGTTTCTCACTACAGATCACTCTTCATTCATATTGTTTCTTAATATCCACTTAGTACCAACAAAATTCTAGTGGGTAGGCCTATGAACTAATTCCCAAACTTTATTCCTTTCAAATTGATTCAACTCTTCCTGCATAGCTGGAATCCAATGTGTGTCATCTAATTCTTGTGACACATCATTTGGCTCAATTTGGGAAATGAAACAAGTGAACATAGCTTCATGTTGAGTCATGGATCTGGTTCTTACTCCTTCTCTAACATCTCCAATAACTAAGTCTGGTGGATGGTCTCTCAGCCATCTCACATCTGGTAGGAATAAGTCTGCTAGATTAAGTCTTCTTGCAGCTAAGTTGTCTTGAACAACTTCCTCTTGATCATCATTCCGCTGCAAACCTTCCAGCTGTCTTTGAGATTCAGCTATCTCATCTTCATCTGGGTTGAGTCTTCTGATATCTGCATCAACATATGGACTTTTCTGAATAGTTGACTAATTCATCTTATTAGCTAACTCATCAATGTTTTCTCCATTAAAATTAGGTTCGTCAGAAACCACATGGATAGACTCTTTTGTAACCATAGTCCCCTTGTTCAGCACTATGAAAGCTTTAATCTCAGCTGAGTATCCCAAAAAGATACCTTCATTAACTTTAACATCAAATGCTTTCAAGTTGTCCTCGCCATTGTTGTGAATGAAGAACTTACATCCAAAGATATAAAAATATCCAACATTTGGCTTCCTCTCTGTCCAAATTTCATAAAGGGTTTTGGACAGCTGCCTATTGATCATATACCTATTCTGAATGTAACAGGAAGTATTAAAGGCATCGGCCCAAAATCTCTTAGGCAATCAAGCTTCAGCTAACATGGTCCTTGCAGCTTCCTTGAGAGTTGTGTTCCTTCTTTTAGCCACTCCATTATGCTGTGGAGTTCTTGCAGCCGATAACTCATGAGCAATACCATTCTCTGTGAAATATTGAGTTATAATTCCATTGACAAACTCAGTTCCTCTGTCAGATCTTATATTGATATTGGTTTGACTCTCCTCATTTTGAACTCTTCTCATCAGTTGAGGAAGCTTCTGCAAAGTTTCCTTCTTAATACACAAAAAGATTGTCCATGTTTGTCTTGAACAATCATCCACCACCACTATGGTGTATTTTTTTCCACTGATACTAGTTGGTTCAACAGAACCAAATAAATTAATAGGCAATAAATGCAAGATCCTGGTTGAAGACGGACTTGTCTTATCCTTGAATGAAGACTTGATTTGCTTTCCCATCTGGCATGCATCACAAATGATTTCTTTCTTCTATAGTAAGTCTGGCAATCCTTCCATAAGATAACTCCTTGCAAGCTTCTTGATTGTCTTGAAATTCAGGTGACTCATCTGTTTGTGCCACATCCAACTTGATTCGGTTGTACTTTTTGCTAGTAGGCATGTACTTGGTGTAGAAGTTGACCAATCTACTACATACATGTTTTTCTGTCTTGATCCTGATAGCGAAACTTCATTAGATTTAGCATCCTTGATCTGGCATACTCCCAAGTTGAATCCTACATTGTAACCCTTATCAAAGAGTTGGCTGATACTCATCAGATTGAAATTCAGCCCTTCAATATAGGTTACATCTGTGATTTCCAATCCATTCTTCTTGATGGATCCAATGCCTCTAATCTCCCCTGGAGCTTCATTTCCTCCAAAATATGAATTTTGCTCCTCTTGATTCCTTGAAGTTTGAATGATTCTTCTTATTGCTTGTCATATGTCTGGAACAGCCACTATCAATGTATCATGTTCCTTGGCACTCAGATGTTCCTTGAACTTGCAATCAAGGAAATCAATATTTAGGTACCCAAACCTGTTTGGGTCCTGAGGGGTTAGCACTATATGGTGATCCAACCAACCTATAGCCAATTGATCTAACTCTAAGAGGTTGCCACCTATTAGTTCCATAATCATAATGAATATTTGTAAATTGCTTGGGAGATTTAGGCTTATATAGTTGTCTCTTTTGTCTGTATGCATGTGGGTATGCTTGTACATTTGCTTTCTTGGGATAATAATGAAACTTTTGTGCATAGTGAGCATTGTGCTTGGGTGCATATGTGTCCTGATAATGGTTCCTTTGCCTAGGGAATGACCTATTTTAAGTATGAGGTCTTTGCTACTTGGGCTTGTATTCCGTAGGACTTGGCTGACATCTCATTTGATTATTCCAATCAGTTTGGCTAGAATAATTTCTACCATTCTTTTCATATGGTTTTCTATGCTGAATTCTCTGGGGCTTTTGGTAGTTCTATTTTGCTTTCACATAATACTTTCTGTTATGAGTCTGCTGATAGACTATTCTGAATTTTGTTTCAGTTGTCCTGTCAACATACTCTGCTGGCTTCTTGCCTTTGCCTTTATATCCAAGGCCAACATGTTTGTGATTCTGATTGTGAGTGAGTGCAACATATGGTGCTTTGGATTTTTGGACTCCCCCATGAATTGAGGATCATTTCTCCAAAACCACTCTTCGAGATTGAGTATGCACAAAGGAATTGAATCATATGCCTTTTTATCTCCATTTTCCTTTTTTATCATTATCAATTCATCCAATTATTCAGATTCCTTGCTAAATGATGTAATCACATTTTTCAATTCTTTTTCCCTCTTTTCTGTTTCAGCTAAGTCTGCTTTGATCTTAGGTATCTCAGCCTTCATCTCATTGTTCGCATTAGCTATGTGACTTAGAGTACTTAGCTCCTTAGTCAGTTGTGAGTTTTGGCTTTTAAGCTGGTTGTTTTCCTTATATAAGAGTGTGTGAGAGGTTTTTATGTGCTCAAAGTCTTTCATCATTTTGCCTAATGAATCATAAAGATATGTGGGTGATGAAGTGTTTGTGTCACTGTAACTATCATCATAATTAGAATGAGATGAGTTAGAATGTACCTTATCTTCTTGTTCTTTGGCCATGAGGCATATCAAAGCCTCTTCTTCGGTATCAGAGGAGTAGTCGCCTCACTTTTGTCTTACTCAGCTGCTTCTTTGCACTTGGTTGTGTCAGTTTTAGCAGCCAACATGGCTTTCTTCTTTTCTTGTCTCCTTTCTCTGAAGACTTTTCTTTCCTCCTCATTCCTATTCTTGTTGACTGGTGGTTAGGGACAGTCAACAACAAAGTGTCCTGGTTGTCTGCAATTCCAGAACATGTTCTCAGCTTTCTGGTAGTTAGCTTTGTAAGCTCTTTGATTATCAGCTCTTTGATGATCCGCTCTCTTGGGTAGTCTATCTTCCCTTGCCTTGGAGGGTGTTGAGTGTCTCCTGGAGGTTTCAATCTTGTTTCTTTTATAGTTCTTATTGAAGAACCTATTGAATATTTTTACCATAAGGGTAATCTCCTCTTTGTCAATGGTTTCCTTGGAGTTAGCTCTTTTGGATTCTCCAGCCACGAGTGCAGTTGTCTTAGGTACATCTGTCTCTTCTTTCTCTTTCCTTCAGAGCTCGAATTCATAAGCTTTCAAATCTTAGAGTAGCTCATGGTTGGATGTTCTTGTTGGGTCCACAGAGTGTCTCAAGGCCCATCACCTTCGTTTCCTAATCAGCTGGGAGCGACCTCAATATCTTCATACACATCTCCTTCTGTGTGAATTCTTTTCCTAGAGCTGAGAGCTCGTTTGTTATCTCTGTGAAAATCTGGCATCCAGCTGATCCAAGAGTCTCACCTGCAAACATTTTAATGTTTTCAAATTTCTGTACAGCAACAGTTAATTTATTTTATTTAATTTGATCAGATCCTTTACAAATTAAAGTCAGTTTTCCCCAAATCTCTTTATCCGTTTTGCAAGATTTCACTTTGTTGAACATGGCTTTATCGGAGGTTTTATACAAAATGTCATTGGCAACATTATTCAAGTTGTATCTCTTTTGATCCTCGTTAGTCCACTCGTATTTTGGCTTATCGACCATGGATGGTCTTGGTGCAACAGGCACAACGTGGACGGCAACATCGCAAAGACATCACCACGTGCGGTGACCTCTCATTCGGCGGGTGCGGCAAAGAAAGATCACCTTTAAGCAGAGCCCTAACATCTGTGTTCACTTTCATTATTTGCAGTGGCCTATTCTCAATGACAAAACACATTTCATCGTGTAAAACTGAAAGATGTACCTGCATGTATATCTTG
This sequence comes from Rehmannia glutinosa, assembly GCA_016081115.2. Lineage (NCBI taxonomy): Eukaryota > Viridiplantae > Streptophyta > Magnoliopsida > Lamiales > Orobanchaceae > Rehmannia > Rehmannia glutinosa. The sequence continues at coordinate 36,832,238 of CM071931.1, read as the reverse complement.
CAATCATAAAATTCCTCGATAGTAAACATAGAAATGCGAGTTATATCTGCTTCCATGATAATAACTTGTTTTTGAAACAACAAGTGTTGTATCATTTGAAAAAGATTGAGATCTAGTTCAGTAACCAATGTGGAAGGCTCAATGAACCAACATCTCTGATACCACTTGTAGGTCCCAGGGGGTGATAATGTAAAGTCTAGAAGGGGGAGTTGAATAGACTTTACCAAATTTTCAATTTTAGTCCCTTTAAATCAGAGTTTAGTCACAAGTCAGTTGGGTCCTTGATGGACAGCTTAGTTTACCTTCACATTAGAGTTAGTCACTCAACAGACTTGACTGAGTTGTTGATAAGATAACTCAGCTAATTCAGTTAACTCTTTTAGAAATTCAGTAGACTTGGTTTTACAGTGGAAGACTTTCACCCTTTGATTAAAATATGTTTTCAACACTTGTTTTTAAGCTTGGTTATTATCAGTTGACTTAGCAAATATAACAAACAACAATTAAGATATGCAAGAAATTAAAATGTTGAATGTAAAAGACATAGAGCAATTTTTATAGTGGTTCGAGGATGGGGTAATTCCTCTAATCCGCTCTTCTCCAACCCTTGGAGGTAATCCACTAAGTAACAGTGACTTTGTTACAAAATGGTAACAATCTGAGACAACCTTGATCACACAGTTGGCTTCTCCTGGGACTCAGCTTCTTCCCCAGATGCTTGTCCTACTACTTCAGCTCCTTCAGACTTTTGGATTTGATCATGTAGCCCTCCAATAAGTCCAAAGCTTCTGGTTCGAACTGGAACCTCACTACACTTCCTTCAACCTTGGATGTGTGGATCCCTTGGCTTTAAACAAAGATTTTCTCTTCAACAGTTTGAAGTTGTCTTTCCTTCACTGAGTGTGTTGGATCGATTTCCTTTGAGTTTTAGGCTTGAGGATAGTATGAATGCTTGCATTCGTTCTTGTTAACCTTCTCTCAAATGAATTCCTCCGTCTTTTACAGTGCCTGCTTTTGAAAAATATATCCGTTGTGGAGATAGATGTCTTTTTCAAACTAACTGAGACAATTTGTCTGCGCTACTCAGCTGACACATAGCAGAGTCTTCACTTTGATCATCAGTCAACTTCTGCAATTTTCAACTTGGTTGCTTTGACTCATCTAATAAAACCATATCTATTACATAGTTGACTTTGCACTAGAATTGGGGTGTCAACTTACTAATCTAAGTTTTACATGGTATCATCAAAATCTATTGCATAAACTTCCCAACATGGATCTTGCTCTAACTCTTTCTCTTACATTACCAATGACTAACTCAGGTAGATGGTCTCTCAGCCATCTCACATCTGGTTCGAGTAAGTCTATTGGATTGGTTCTTCTTCCAGCTAAGCTGTCTTGAACTACTTCTTCATTATCATCATCATTCAGCAACAAACCCTTCAGCTGTCTTTGAGATTCAGCTAACTTATCCTCATCAGGATCGAGTCTTCTGAGATTTGTTTCTGCATAAGGACTCTTCTGGATAGTTGGTTGATTCATCTTCTCAGCTAACTCATCAATGTCTTCTCCAGTCACATTAGGTTAATCAAACACTACATGGATAGATTATTTTGTTAACATAATCCTTTTGTTCAGCACTCTGAAAGCTTTACTCTCAATTGAATATCCCAGAAAAATACTTTCATCAGCTTTAGCATTAAAAGCTTTCAAATTGTCGTTGCCATGTTATGAATAAAACACTTTCTTCCAAAGATATGAAAATATCCCACATTAGGCTTCATTCCTGTCCAAATTTCATAGGAGGCTTGGAAAACTGCCTATTGATCATACACCTTTTATGAGTGTAACAAGCAGTGTTAATGGCTTCAGCCCAAAATATCTTAGGCAATGCAACTTCAACTAACATGGTCCTTGCAGCTTCCTTGAGGTTTTTGTTCCTTCTTTCAACCACTCCATTCTGTTGTGGAGTTCTTGCAGCTGATAACTCATTAGTAATGCCATTTTCCATGCAAAACTGAGTTAAAATGCCATTAACAAACTGAGTTCCTCTATCAGATCTTATCTTTATAATGGTTTGACTCTTCTCAATTTGGAATCTCATCATCAGCCGAGGAAGCTTTTGCAAAGTTTTCTTTTTCTCACATAAAAATGGTCCATGTGTGTCTTGAGAAATCATCCACCACCACTAAAGTGTATTTCTTTCCACTTATGCTAGCTAGTTCAACTGGTCCAAATAGATCCATGTGCAATCAATGTAAGATCCTTGTTGAATAAAGACTTGGCTTATCCTTGAAGGGTGACTTGATCTGCTTTCCTTTCTGACATGCATCACATATACTTTTCTTTTTGTAGACAGAGTCTGGAAATCCTACAACCAGATGACTCCTTCCAAGCTTATTGACTGTCTTGAAATTCAAATGACTCCGCCTTTTTGTGCCACAGCCAGCTTGATTCGGTTGTACTTTTTGCCAATAAACATGTACTTGGTGTAGCAGTAGACCAATCCACTACATACATGTTTTTCTTTCTCATTCCTGGAAGCACGACTTCATTTGATTCAATATCCTTGATTTGACAAACACCCATGTTGAATCCAACATTATAGCCTTTATCATAGAGTTAGCTGATACTCAGCATATTGAAATTCAGCCTTTCAACGTAGGGAACATCTGTGAGTTTTACTCCATTCTTCTTGATGGATCCATTGCGTTTGATTTCCCCTGAAGCTTCATTTCCTCCAAATATGACTTTGGCTCCCTTTGACTCCTTGAAGTTTGATTGATTCATTTTGTTCCCTGTCATATATCTGGAACAACCACTGTCCACGTATCAGGTTCATTGGCACTCTGTTATTCCCTGAACCAGCAATCAAGAAAATCAAGTATCAAACTAATGATGACAAATTTCTAGCTATAAAGAGAAAAATAGAGAGAATTGTGGTAGTATTTGTCAAAGTCATATCAAATCGTTTAGATGTTTACTTTGCAATAAATGTGTGCCTTTTTCTAATAAGACGTGGTATTGATGAAAAATAAAATATTTGCAATCCCACTTGCACTGGACTTAGCATATATAAGTTAGTTGTTTCATATACCAGTTGTTCATCTTTTTCCATCGAGGCTTATATGTTACGACAATCCAATATCAATTTATTTTCTATTCAAAGACTAAAGATTTTTCAGGTTTTTCCCAATTATGTGTTGAGGGGCTGTTAAAGCAATAGTTAAATTAGGCTTATCTTTATAAATTACAAATACCCCCTTAATGTATTACAAACAGTCCCCTGAGGTTTGTATTTGCTTTACAAAATCCCCCCATTGAGGTGCAATTTCTAATATTGAAACAAATGTAAAGGTATTTTGCAATTTTGGGGCATTATTCGAGGGTCTTAATGAATGAATAATATTTCAAGTTTGAATCAACAATCATGTTCCTGCCACTATCGTCATAGTGCTCATTTTTATGGTTTTTTTTAGCATTAATAAACGTCAGAGATATTTATTCTATAGAAATTCTTGAACTTTCAGGATTCAATTTTAACCACGTATATTTTCCATGTTATTTGATGTTTTGAAGCAATGGGTTTATTTGGCTTGGTTTTAGGGGCCAAGAGTTGAGCTTTCTTGTTGTTAAATGTTAATGAGTAAATAGTGCATTTTTTTGTTTCAAGTTCGATTGTTGCGAATACTTTTGGTAGTTCACAGTATCAATAAGTGTCTCGGGCATTATCATTATGCATGATTTTGCTGTATGTATTGCATTGGAGATTAGCCCACCTGTTTAAATTATGTCGCCTTTAAAGAACTTATTGATTTTGCTGTATGTATTGCATTGGAGATCAGCCCACTATGCTTTTCGTTTCCCCTATGTAAATAACAGGTCCAAATTAACATACTTAACAATGATGACGTATCAGACTAATTTGTTAACTATTTACGCTCATGGCATCTGGGTTTAGTCTAATATGCTTCATTTTCTGTTCTTTCTCGGAGCTTGATGAGGTGTTCAATTTGGTGGTAGCGATGGATAAATTTATTCTTCATGTAGTTTGCATGAACATATCATCAATGTATTGAATTATTTTTTCGTTAATCTTGAATTTTATTTTATTTCTTATTTGTCCTACTTGTTGGATGTAGCCTATTTTACTGCTCATGCTCATGAATGCAAAATGTTTGAGGAGCACTCATTCATTTTAGAAATTATGTTTCTGTAATGAGCTCTCTTCAAAATGTTATAGGAACTTATGAGCACTGAGAGGCGTTAGCATTTTGATGGATTGTTGCAATATAATTATCTCAATGAATTCTTAAAAACTATATTGAGATCAATGCTAAATCATAGTTAACATGATGACCCACTGTTTCCATTTTTTGTGTCTCGTTGCAGTTGAATTGCCACTGATGGCTCAAAAGCTACCTTAAAAACCTTAGGCAAGTGCACCTATCGTTTTTTAGAATAGATTATTGAGTACCGAATGTCATTCCCACGAGAATTGTAAATACTAATAATTACCGTCTTTTTGTTATCTAATCTAGCAATTTTCAGAGATTTTGTTGGATAAAAAATGAAAATAAAGAATTTGAAATGATCACAACATACAATAGATCGAATAAAAGTGGATTGTAGAACAAGAAATCAAGAGTTAGAAATGTGTTTGAATGTAAATCCCTCTAGAATGTTTTTGTGATTCAACAAGATAAATATACAACCAAAATCCCTTAAGCAAAAAATCATCATTTTTTAATAAAATCTCATGTTTCATGGACCGTAGAAATTCCCGATTTAAGTTAAATCTTTTCTCAAGGTGAAAAACTCTTAATATCAAGTTGATTAACTGGAATCTCTTTCTAGTTAAAACCCCCAAGATTGTATTATAACGATTTGTGAATTCCCATATTAGGTTTGACCCTAATCCAGAAGATTTATGTCGTCCTATATCTAGGACTGCATACAACTCTTTTCATTTATAAAGGTTCTTTCTCATCATAAATCTCTCGATTACCCGATGAGGAATAGATATCAAATCAATATACTGGAAATATTAACTTGAATGAAATAAGCATAATATAAGTGAATCACACAAGACATGAGAATTTTATTAAAAGCATACAAACCTTAATTACAAATCCATTCTAGAGTCCATTACATTCAAACACTAGGAGTTTAGCTACACATGATTTTGACAAAAGAATAAATTACACAAGAAGATTTAAGTATTGTAGACATGGTGTACTTATCTTTCTCAAAATCTCAATGGACTTCTTTCTTGATTGATGATGTTGCTCCAAGCCTTCTTCTCCAATATTGCCCTAAGCTTTCTCCTCCAAGAACCCTTGATCCAAATTCTACTTAATATGATGAATACAATGAGTATTTTCTGAATGTCCAATGAATGTCTCTCCCAACTCCAACTCTTGGCTTTTATAGACACCATTTTTGTACAATAATACATTGATAATGCTATCTTTTGTTAAACAATTGCTCCACTTTCATTGTTGGGTTGGTGAATTCTTGTATTCATATGATGATTGAGGGAATATGGAGACATGGTGCAGCAAAATAGGGAGTTAAAGGTGTACAAAGGTGGTCAAAAAGGCTTGGTTGGTGAGTTTTCCACAATTTCAGCATGAAAAAGTATCGACATTTTTGAAAGTGCCCCGACTCGTATCATTGTGTTAGTGTTGTCACATAAACGAAAGATTGTTTCTTTGTCACGGCCAGGCCGTCTTTGTCTCGGGAGTTGAAAATTGGTCGGAAACGGCCGTGTTGTATGACACGGCCAGGCCGTGTTAGGAGCTGTTTTGTGCGGTTTTTCTTCTCTTTTGATCCTTTTCAACATGGCCGTGTTTGGTGACATGGTTTGGCCGTTTTGGACCCTTTTTCCAATTTTTCTTCAATTTATGTCCTTGTTTTTGAACTTATTTGACACCCCCAAATCATGTTGAGTGATTTTCTTGGCTTTTTTACTTAATGTTGGCTTCAAATTGCTCCAAATTGCTCCACCTATAATGTTAAAAACATCCCGTGATAAAATGTTAAAAATAATTAAGGAGACTATGATTTTTCTAACAAAATAATTTAAAATCTATTAAATTGATACAACAAAACATGTACAAAATGGCACTTATCAAACCACCTCCAACTTGGAAAATTTTCTTGTCCTCAAGCAATTTTAAAACAAAGAGTGGGATTGAAAACAAAAAGAGATATCTTTTTTCACAATTTCGATATGATTGAAGTAAATCTCTAACTTTTTTTGTTCCCTATTGAGCCAATCGATTTCAATTTTCAAGCCGACCAATTTGTTAAAAAGAGAGTGACTTCAATAATTGGAATTGTTAATCATCACAGTTGTCATATCACAGAAATTGTTATTCATTTGCTCAGACCAAATACAAGAATGTAATGATAAAAGGAGATATCCAAAATTCGGTGTTTTTTTTTTTAAACATGTATATATTATAAATTAGGACATTTTTGAGACAAACTTCCACTAGGTTTAAATTTTGAATGACTTTCCAAAAGCTCCTAGGGTTGTGTCCCATACTCATATTTGTGCCGCTGTTTTACGTAAAAGACAAGCATGGGGCTCATGAATGCTCCTAGTTACTAAGCAGCAACAAACAGAGGAGTATAACCTCGATTTGTCATTTTTTATAAAAATATAAACATTTTTTTTTTGGATCTTTTTTTAAAAACCCGAATTAGGATTTCTCCAGTGATCATGACACAAAGTATCTCCATTTAAGCAAAATCCAATCTAAATTCATGGCATTATACTCCTTTGGCAAAGTTCATCCTTTTACTAGAGTCACGCAGTTTGAACCATTTTGGCAGTTTTAGGTCTCAAAAAGAGGGCTTTTTTTGGAAGAAAATGGTTGTTACAACCTATCTAATTGCAATGAAGACATCTCATGATTGTTCGCACGAAATTGATAAAGTGCATAGAGAGAAAAGAAGAGAGCAAAAATACCAAAAATAAGGAAAAGCACGCAAATCACACGCAAAGCTAAAAAAAATATCTAAAATGTCTAAGAGTGCTAACAAATCTCACCACCTCCAACTTCAAGGGTCACATTGTCCCCAATGTGAAGAAGGAGATGGGATACATTACGGATTAAAATAAACTAGAAATGAAACAAAGAAAAATACGACCTTATGGCGGGGGCGGGAAGTGTCCTTGAGAGATATACCATTGGTGGAGTTGAGAAAGAAGGGTATATTGTTGTTGTTGTTGCTCGCGAATGTTGCGAATGACGCCAAATTGTTGCTCCATCATTTGTTGTTGTTGGTCGAGCATACTTTGTTGGCGTTCAAACATGGTATGTTGGTGCGATAGCATGGCCCTTTGTTGTTGTTGTTCCATCAAAATGGCGTGGAGGTTATCTTGTTCATGAGGCTGTGATGGTGGATGAGACGAGGAAGCACGGTGCGGTGATTCCCGTGGGGAGGATGGTGAATGAGGGGCATGATCCGAGTCAGGGGTTAGAGGGAGAAAATTACTCCTTCCATGTGGGAACACCATCTGCCAGTTATTGGGGTCACGAACAGTAGTTCGGGCCGGGTCTGGAAGTGGAATTTGGGTAGCCGTGTGCTGAAAACATAGATGGTATTGGTCATTGATCTTTTCAACTAAATTCATAGAAACACATACCTCAAGATCAATGCGCGAGCTCCCCCGCGCTTATGGTAGACCAGTTAAGTCATGTTCAAAGTGGATGGCGATTGGAGTGATTAGGTCTCCAACAAGGATCTTACTACAATCTCCCTTCCCGACCTTTAGAATGTGGCGTGCAAGGTAGGACCCACTGTCTATGTGTTTACCGTGCACCATGGCCCAAAGAAAAAGTAGTTCGTCACTCTTGATTTACTGTTAAGTTGGTTTTATACCAACGTATTGAGTATTCTAGACGAGGATTTTGCATTATTTTCGGGTATTTTAGTGTCGTTTGAGTCGAGTTTGTGTCATTTGTTATCGTTCGAGAGTCGGGACTAATCTTGGAAGCCGAAATTGATCAAAAAATGATTAAAAATGTGTTTGGGAGGTGAAGATCACATTTTAGAAGCGGAAAAACGGAAAATTATCGGCGAGAACGTATAGCGTTGTTGAATGCAAAACCCCCATGCCGCCAAATTGTTGCTCCATCATTTGTTGGGGTTGAAAATTGAATGAACATGGCCTTGTTGTTGTTGTTCCATCAAAAGGGAAAGTGGGAGGAAGCAGGTGATTCCCATGGTGAATGAGGGGCCCGGTGAGAAACAACAACGTGCGTTCGAGGTAAATAGGGCGATCTTTTCAACTAAATTCATAGCTGCAGCGCTAACGGAAGAAGGCTGCAAAGTGGATGGCGATTGGAGTGATTAGGCGACGGTGATTAGCGGCGGCAGCAAAGTAACGATATGCAGCAGGGTGTGACGAGCGGGCACGCGTTTGAGCAGTTTGTGTCATTTGTTATCGCCAAGCCAAGCCCTACAAAAAATGATTAAAAATGTGTTTGGGAGGTGAAGATCGCGTGATCAGCAGCAGCAGGAGAACGGTCTTCAGCGGGCGTGTGATGAGCAGCAGCAGAGACGATACACAGGCGCGTGCTGTAGCGCGCCATTTCTACGCAAAGCGCTGCAGCACACGTCGGCGGGCTAAAATCTGGGCTTTTATTTTTTGGGCCATTTTGACGGATTTTCGAGGGCTTCAATTTATAAATACACCATGGAGGCGTACGGGACGGGGGATCGGACATTATTTTGAGCACAACGCAAGGCAAGAGACACAGAGCTAGGGTTCGGGACGACCATTGGAGGCACTTCTCGTCTGGACACAGAGAGAATTCCTTCTCTTTTCTTCTCAATTCTTTCTTTGTTTTTCTTTGTCAATTTTTGAAATGTATAATTATTTCTTTACGAGTTTTTGTACATCCAATATGAGCTAAACCCATCTTTCTAGGGGATTGATGTAACTTACGTTTGAACCTATGTTTTGATTTCCAGTTTATGAAATTCGCATATTTATTTGATCTATTTGTGCTATTTGATTTGATTGCATCTGGATGATCTGATCAATAGTTTAGATTATTTGGCGTGTTTAATTTGACGCTCGAGAGAGGTAATTGAACGCCTGGCCATAGAATTGCACAACCTAGGGTTTCATAGAATCGATAGATTTATGAATCTTTTGAAGCCTGTGATAGAATATTCATTGAGCGTATTAGGGTTTAGGGTAAATTGCAATTTTTGTCCTGTAACTTTTGGGTAGTTCCAATTTTAGTACTTTATTTTTAAAAGTTGTAGTTTTGGTCTTGGACAATTTTGCCCTTCTGGCTGAATAGCATTTTTGGTCTTTTATCTTTCTAAAGTTAGAAATTTTATAGGGATGACAATGGGATGGGGCGGGGCGGGTTGGCCAGGACCCAGACCCGTCCCGTGCCTAGAACGGGTCGAGGCGGGTCGACCCGTCCTGTCCCGCTTTAAATTAAATTAAATTAAAAAAAGAAAAAAATTATATTTATAAAATATTATTTATTATATATTTATAAAATATTATTTACAAATTTATTATTATCAATTTATAAATATTATATATAATATAAGAATACATAAAAATTATATTATAATATATATTATATATGCAAAATATATATTAAAATATATTTTACAACTAAAAATTCTAGGCGGGGCGGGGTGAATATTTGCGGGGCGGAAGTGATACCCGACAAATATGCTGCTTGTTTTTCGCATTGTCTCAAGGTTTCTCTATCAGCTCCTGCGAGTTCTTTTTCAACATATTGATTATTCCAATATGTTATCTTGTCCTAGTGTTCTTGTGCATATATCGTCAAAATTTGACGATATCTCCTATAGGGTATACATCTTGAACACTCGTCCAAATCCATTTTCTGCGAGAAAATTCTCATCACCAGTTGTTAATTATATAAAATAATAAATATAACTTAAAGTTCTTAATAAACCCGAACTCTGATAACATTTTAGGCAAAACACTTCGTCAAATAAGCTAATTATGTGCATAAGGGTATTCTTCGTATTTTGAAAATATGAAATAACCCCAGGGGACCAATTTTGCAACAACTTGAAACTTACAAGACCGAAATTGCTTAAGTATAAAACATATAAGACCAATTTTGCAAAAACTTTAAAACTTATAGGACTAATTTTGTAAACTCAATAATTACAAGACCGAAATTGCAAACTACTTATAGTTATAGGACCAATTTTGCAATTTTCCCTTAGGGTTTAATTTATGATTTTTATAAACATATCGAAATCAAAAATTGGAACCTAGAATCACTTGGTACTCGAGAGAGGAAGTGATAAACGGTAGGAATATTGGCTTATAGATTAATAACTTGTGATTAATAAACTGGATTGAAAACATAGGGGATAACTAGGTGAAATCAACCCTCTAGAATTCATTTTTAAGTGTTTGATTAATTGTTTGAACCAATTATTTGCTTATTTTTAGTTTTATTTTTAGTTTAATAAATCTTCATCTCTTTTCGATTTCTAGATAGAATTAAGCTATTCTAATTATAGTACTTAGTATAAAATTCGATAACAATCCCTGTGGAGATGATAAACCTACTTTCAAAACTATACTAAAACTTGACACCATACGCTTGCGGTAAGAATTTCGCGAACAATTACCATCACTCTCCCTTCGCCCAAACAATGTGCTAGCCATAACATGGTGAACGTAACGAAAACAAGGGATAATTACGTGAGATACCTTGGCACGAGAGGCATTGTACTCATTCGAGATTATCGGAGGGGTAATTTGACTCCAAAAAACGTGTGCTTGAAATTCCCTAGGTGTTCGACGTTCACCTCCGACCGGAAGACCATAAATTTGATTGAAGTCGGCGAGGGATAGTGTGTACTCTTGATTGAAAAGTCTAAATGGGATGAGGCCATCTGTGGCATGAGGGCCCTGAAGAACCTCGACATTGAAGGAACTGAGAAATTCAAGAGTTATTCGCTCGTATGTACGTGATTTGGCGCCCATGAAACGTCCCCAACCGACTTGCTCGAACATCCATTCTATGTCCTCCCGCAACCCTAAGGTCTCCAAAGTCATGGTGTCTGGGTAACAGTGTTGTGTAATGGTTTGCCCAACAGTTGTTGATACCGGGCTTCATGTTCGTCATCCCAGAATATAATACCGTGACGATTATTCGGTGGATTGGCCCGGGAAGGCCGACGGGAGCTAAAAGGTCCCCTAGACCCGGAGGGAGTAGTAGTGCGGTTGTGTTTTGACATGATAGACCTAGAATAAGAAACCTTGATAGCAACCAAGTATAAACCATCAATAGACACCACAAAAGGACAGTTACCATGAATACATCTATGAAACTCGAATATCTTGTAAGTAGGATGCTTCACGTGAATAACCACCGAAGGCAACAACAAAATATACAACATGACTCAATGCCAATTTTATCATCACTCTCACATCAAAATGGCAAGCAAACCACAACAAGGCATGTCATCAACATATGAGCATTATATGATTTCATCAAGCAAACAACAACAAACTCCTATATCAATAAGACCATCAATAGAGAAGGCATGATCATAATTACAACAACGAGTCCGTCTATCAATTGAGACAATCATATTGAATCAACAACAACAAATCCCTCTATCAATTAAAACCATTATTGTTATTTCATCAATTTGAGCAAGAAAATACCAACAAGTGAGTTCACATGACTTCTTCATGAAAATATCCATAAGTACATAAGGCTAAACCAATTATCATAGGAGTCCAATAAGCACCCTCAACTACAACACTTAAGCAATTAAGCATAAAAATCCCTAAAAATTATATCAAATAGCCCTAGATTAGAGAGATTACAAATAGGCATGAACAAATTGAAATAACAAGAATAAAATAAAAAAAAAGAAGATAAAATTAAATACAAAACAAAATAAAATTCATTCCTTGAGTGAAGACCCACAAGAGAAATACCAAAACCCACAATACACCTAATTTTTGGAGGAAGACAATCGATAGAAGTGTTGAAAATCAAGAGAAGATTGTGTTTTTGTGGAGGAATAGAAGTTTAAATGGAAGAGTAGGAAGAATTTGGGGAATTTTTTAGGAAGAAGATAGGGTTTTAGGGTGAAAAATTGGGGATTTTGGGGGATTTAGGGAGAAAAAATGCGTGGGGGGTTTGTTTTGTACAGCCCGGACACGGCCATGTTCTGGGCTGTAATGTGCATTTTTGTTTTCGGCCCGAACACGGGCGTGTCGGGCTACACGGCCGGGCCGTGTTCAGGCCAAATTTCTCTTTTTTTTTAAGAAAATAGAAAATGGGAAAAAATAACAACATGGGCGTGTCGATGGACACGGCCCGGCCGTGTTTACCTGGGGTTTTTCGGTCGTGTTTAAATTAGCCTACATTAGTGGAGAATAGTGTGAAAGACAAGCCTATGGAGTCCGGTAAGCATCTCATCTCTATATTTAAAAAAAGTGGATCATTTTGAAAACACTTGATTGCGTGAATCTATCTGGATAATGAAAACGGGGTTGGCATGAACATTCCACCTTCATGATCACATTGTGAAAATATGTGCTTGATTGATAGTAAAACGAAATTTGACGAATGAGTTTGGTTGTGAAGTTTCGCAGTTGGTTTGTTGATTCAGTCGTCTTTATTTTTGTTTCCTTCATGTTTGTCGATTTTTAGAGTCTGTAATTGCTTGAGGACAAGCAAACGTCTAAGTTACCCAAATGTGGAGATTAGTCGGGTGGAGCCTCGGACTTATAAAAATCCCTTTGGCATTTGGTAGAATTACCTCCAACTCCAAGCTTCAAAATATGAACTTTGACCTTTCGGGTCTCTATCTTGGAAATAAGCCTCCTAAGAAGATTATTTTTCGTGGATTGACCTGCACTTTGAACAAATATTTTCTCCAATAGATTTTTAGTTTTCACATTACTCAAAGAGACTGAGTCAACAGAAGAACAAGTGTTATCCTTATCAATTTCAGTATGAATTTTAAAAATTACTTGTTCATTCCCCACTCTCAAGGTTAATTTTCCCTTGTGCACATCAATGATTGATTTTACCGTAGCCAAGAAAGGAGCCCCAAGAATTAAAGGAACCTCAATATCATTATGCATGTCAACAATAACAAAATCAACTGGAAACATGAATTTACCAATCTTGACTAACACATCATAAATAATACCTCTAGGATATTTAATCGATTTATCGGCTAATTGAATGTCCATCCTAGTAGGTCTAGGCTCACCGATTCCCATATGCTTGAATGTTTCATAAGACATCAAATTGATACTAGCTCCTAAATCAGCTAGTGCCCTATCAACGGATAAACCATCAGTTGTACAAGGAATAATAAAACTTCTGGAATCATTAAATTTTTGTGGTAGTTTATTCGAAGATCATTTATCAGTCAATTGCACATTGGATAATTCGTTGAGCTTATTTTCATTAGAAATCATGCCATTTAGATCCCTTGCATGCTTCGAAAGAGGTTGAACAAATGGAATATTGGTATGTAATTGTTTGAACGATTCGAGGTACTTACCAAATTTGTCCTCCCTTCTCTCTTCTTCGATTAGACTCCGGTAGTGGATCTTGGGCTTGTATTCTGTTCCTGAGCTTTTCTTTGGGTATGTCATCCTCCATGTATTTCAGCATGGGGGTGTTGGCATAATCTTGTCCATGTGGAAAACTAATGGTAATTGCCTTTACGTGCTCCCTTGGGTTTGGCTCAGTGTTACCCGGCAAACTTCCTTGTGGCCTTTCAGAAATCATTTTCGCAATCTGGCCTATTTGGTTTTCCAAATTATGGATAGATGCCTCTTGATTTCTTAAGGATGTTTCGACCGCCAGGAATTGAGCATCTGTTGATTGCACAAACTTTGTCATAAGTTCTTCCAAGTTAGGCTTACCTTGAGTTGGCTGGAATCTGGGAGGCGTGTGCAGATTAGGATTGGGATTAGGCCGTGGTTGGCTTTGATTACCCCAACCGAAATTAGGATGTTATCACCACCCCGTATTGTATGTGTTTTTGAAAGGATTATTTGGGTGATTTCTAGCTTGATTCCCAACGTAATTAGCCTGTTCAGCTTGCGGTATTGTGTGTGGGCACTCCTGATGATTATGGGATCTTTCGCATGTTTCACAAGATAAACCGTGTGGTGGTGGTGGTTCAGGAGCCGCTAGATCGCTGATTTTTTGGGTCAAAGCTTCGACCTGTGCAGCTAGCGTAACCACCGCATCTGCATTATACACACCCACTGACCTGTTAGTTTTACATTGTACGGATTGCCATTGGTAGCCGTTCATGGCCATTCCTTCGACTAAATATTGAGCGGCTTCTGGCATTTTGTTATTAAGAGTTCCTCCGGCCGCTGCATCGATCATTTGTCTTGTTACAGAAAGTAGCCCATTATAAAATGTTTGGACTTGCATCCAAATAGGTATGCCATGATTTGGGCATTTACACAACAATTCCATGAATCTTTCCCAGGTATCGTACAAGGTCTCATCATCTTCTTGAGTGAATGAAGAGATTTCATTCCTCAATCTTGCGATTGTTGCCGGTGGAAAATACTTCAAAAGGAATTTTTCAGCCATAACGTTCCATGTTGTAATTGTTCCTTTTGGCAAAGTATTTAACCACTGTTTAGCTCGTCCCTGAAGAGTAAATGGGAATAGGCGTAGGCACATGGCATCGTCAGAGACCCCGTTGATTTTGAAGGTATCACAAATTTCGAGAAAATTTGCGATGTGATTATTGGGATCTTCGTCTGGTAGACCGTCGAATTGAACAAATTGTTGCACCATTTGAATAAAATTTGGTTTGATCTCAAAATTATTGGCGGCAACAGTGGGCCTTGCAATGCTTGATGATGTGCCTTCCATAGATGACTTGGCGTAATCGTACATGGTTCTTTATGGTTCATCCGCCATGGCTAAATCCTTGATTTTGTCTATATCCTCCTCGTGGTCTGTATTAGTGCTTTCCTCCGTGTTACTACAGGCGGTCTCGCTTCCCGCCTCGACAAGGAATATGCATTAAATAAAGAGGTAAGTGTTAATCAAGACTCACAAGGTAGATAAGAGGAAAAACAATGGTAAAATAAATATAAAAAAAATGATTAGATTAACATAAATAAACCGTTCCTAATATTACAATCCCCAGCAACGGTGCCAAAAACTTGATGGCTCAAAAGCTACCTTAAAAACCTTAGGAAAGTGCACCTGTTATTTTTTAGAATAGATTATTGAGTACCGAGTGTCATTCCCACGAGGATTGTAAGTACTAGTAATTACCGTCTTTTTGTTATCTAATCTAGCAATTTTCAGAGATTTTGTTGGATAAAAACTGAAAAATAAAGAATTTAAAATAATCACAACTTACAATAGATCGAATAAAAGTAGATTGTAGAACAAGAAATCAAGAGTTAGAAATGTGTTTGAAAGTAAATACCTCTAGAATATTTTTGTGATTCAACAAGATAAATATACAACCAAAATCCCTTAAGCAAAAAATCATCCTCTTTTAATAAAATCTCATGTTTCATGGACCGTAGAAATTCCCGATTTAAGTTAAACCCTTTCTCAAGGTGAAAAACTCCTAATCTCAAGTTGATTAACTGAAATTTCTTTCTAGTTAAAACCCTCAAGATTGCATTATAACGATTTGTGAATTCCCATATTAGGTTTGACCCTAGTCCAGGAGGTTTATGTCGTCCTATATCTAGGATTGCATGCAACTCTTTTCACTTATAAAGGTTCTTTCTCATCATAAATCTCTCGATTACCCGATGAGAAATAGATATCAAATCAATATACCGGAAATATTAACTTGCATGAATTAAGCATAATATAAGTGATCACAAAAGACATGAGAATTTTATTAAAAGCATACAAACCTTAATCACAAATTCATTCTAGAGTTCATTACATTCAAACACTAGGAGTTTAGCTACACAGGATTTTGACAAAAGAATAAATTACACAAGAAGATTTAAGTATTGTAGACATGGTGTACTTATCATTCTCAAAATTTCAATGGACTTCTTTCTTGATTGATGATGTTGCTCCAAGCCTTCTTCTCCAATATTGTCCCAAGCTTTCTCCTCCAAGACCCCTTGATCCCAATTCTACTTAATATGATGAATACAATGAGTATTTTCTGAATGTCCAATGAATGTCTCTCCCAACTCCAACTCTTGGCTTTTATGGACACCATTTTTGTACAATAATACATTGATAGTGCTATCTTTTGTTAAACAATTGCTCCACTTTCATTGTTGGGTTGGTGAATTCTTGTATTCATATGATGATTGAGGGAATATGGGGACATGGTGCAGTAAAATAGTATGAAAAAGTATCAGAAAGTGGCCCTGACATGGTGTTAAATGTGTACAAAAGTGGTCAAAAAGGCTTGATTGGTGAGTTTTCCATAATTTCCGCATGAAAAAGTATCAGAAAGTGGCCCTGACACGGCCGTGTTGGGCAGCACGGCCAAGCCGTGCTATCCTGGGAGTTGTGCAACACGGCCAGACCATGTCAGGAGCTGTTTTGTGCGGTTTTTCTTCTCTTTTGATCCTTTTCAACATGGTCGTGTTTGGCGACACGGTTTGGCCGTTTTGAACCCTTTTTCCAATTTTTCTTCAATTTATTTCCTTCTTTTATAACTTATTTGACACCCCCAAATCATGTTGAGTGATATTCTTGGCTTTTTTCACTTAATGTTGGCTTCAAATTGCTCCAAATGCTCCACCTATAATGTTAAAAACATCCCGCGATAAAATGCTAAAAATAATTAAGGAGACTATGAGTTTAAAATCTATTGAATTGATACAACAAAACATGTACAAAATGGCACTTATCAAACCACCTTCGATCTCTTCAATGTCTTTAGCTCAATTAAAAGGACCAATAAGAGAGCTGACCCGAGTGTCCGTAAAAGGTGAATAGGCAGGTAAGCCGACAAAAAAATTGGCATGGCAAGGGAGTACAAATCAGATCAATTTGGTATGCAAACGTGATCGGATAAGACGTCCAGCTCTACACTGTGTATGAGGGAACGACTCTCTAAAATGCTCTTTCAACTCCAAGATGCTCGATTACCCAATGGTGCATAAGGACATTATCTGGAATATTTATAAACACATTATCTTGAATACGAAAACCAATATCACATATGTTTGAATCGACTGAATAACATATTTGATTAGAATTTTTCGACCCGCTTGCGGTAGTGATTTGTCTTTTCACCCACTGAGTTTTTCGACGCATGGTCCTATAAGGACAAGAAAACTTCTCTTTTAGTTTTGCCAAATACTGATTGTAGTTCCAAATATTTTCCATAAGAATCAACAATAGGTATGCCCAATATCCAAGAGATTTGGTTTTGAACGTCAGCTGAGGCACTACGATTTTCATGGCTGAAGCATATGTATGCTTCTTGGTTTTGTGCAATGTGATTTCATTGAGAATTAGTATATTTGTTTAATGCGATTTCATTGATTATGTAAAAGTTTGAATTTTCAAGAATTAGAAATTGTTTTTCAGCCCAGATTTTTTTATTCGTATTTATAGTGAAAGTAGATGTAATTCACATAGATATATTATTCTTCCTAATTCAAAGGTGGATAAGGTGGATATATATAAAACTTGATGACTTCGATATAAAACTTGATGACTTTGGTGTAAAATCTTACAAAATTTTGGTCATTGTCACATCATCTTGGTGACTTGGTATTAACACCACATAGCGAGTATATGTCTGTTGGTTTATAAATTATTTTCTCAGGTCCTATCAAGTGTGTGTTATATGGGATTAGTGTTGATCTTTTTTGGATTGTAAGTTTTTGTGTAAAGAAGAATCCAAGCTACCAAGTTCACACATGGTATTTTGAAGCAACCAAATAACCTTGTATTGATAACCTAGTGTATTGTTGGTTGTATAGGGCGTATATTGTAAATTTAAAAAAAAACTAATGTTTACATCAATTACTCTAGCAACCGATGTAAATTTAAAAAAAACTAAGTTTTATAATTGTAATATTTCTAGAAATATCAAGGGATTTTTTAAGATATTTTTTGCTTATGAAGGGGAGAAATGTAAAATAAAATCGAACCTCAAGGAGTTTTTTGTAATTTAAAAAACCTTAGGATTTTTTGTAATAAGCCCGAAACTAGGAGTTGTTTTTTTTTTGTATTTATACCTTATTATTATTGTTGTTTTTATTATAATTATTGTTTTTTTTTAAATTTGAAATCTGCCTCTACGTGATTACTGGGGTCAGTATTTTATCACTGGTATAGAAAGAAAAGAGTTATTCCTTTTTTTTTTTTGTGTATAAAGATGAGAATATTTTTTTCAATAGATCATGACAGGTGAGGCATGAAATATATTTACAGCAGCACACCATGTAGGTTTTCAGTTTCTATTTATACAAAACATTATTACTTATCTTTTGCAACAACTTTTTAACAAAATATTTTGCCCCAAAATAAATTGGCAACAAATTCATTTTCATCGTCACTAAATATAACATTTGTTGACAAAATAATGGTGTCACTGTTTCTTTTTAAATAATTAATGACAAAATCTGAAAATGTCATGGAAGGAAATATTTTGGGACAATAAATGTCATCACCAGCTATTATCAATTTGTCACTGATAGATTTTCCTCCTAAATTTGGTGATGACGGATTTCATTTAACCATCATAAAATTGTCAACATTGGTGATGACATATAAGTTCAATGGTGAGGAAACTAAATAGTAATATTAAAGTGTACTTTTCATTGACAAAAATAAATTTCGTCATTGTTACTTATCATATTATGACAAATGTTTGACAAAATATTTTGCCATAAAATAAAATGATGACAAAATCATTTTCATTATTACTAAATATGAATTATGTTGACGAAATAATGGTGTCATTATTTTTTGAACTAATTAATTACAAAATATTATGTTGTCATGAAAGGAAATATTTTGTGACACCAAATGTCATGAAAGGAAATATTATGTAGTTCTGTTTGGACTTCACAGAATATTTCCTGTTTGGAGTCTGTTGTTGAGCTTTTCTAAATTTTGTTTTAGCAGCTCTCTCAACATACTCAGCTGATTTCTTTCCTTTACTTTTATAACCTAGGCCAGAATGTGTGTGTTTGTGATTGTGTGTGTGTGCAACATATGGTGCTTTCGGCTTTTGGATTTCCCTATTGCTTGAGGATCCTTTTTCCAATACCCCTCTTGGAGTTTGTGCATTAACAAAGGAATTGAAAACTAAGCCTTATCTCTTTTTGTATCATCATCAATTCATCTAATGTTTTAGATGACTTGCTGAGTGATGCAATCACATTTTTCATTTCTTTTTTCCTCCTTTTCGTTTTAGCTAAGTTTTCTTTGACCTTAGCTATCTCAGCCTTCAACTCTTTATTCTCATCAGCTATGTGACTAAGAGTACTCAACTCTTCAGTCAGCTATGAGTTTTGGCACTTGAGTTGGTTGTTCTTCTCATTTAAGAGTGTGTGTGAGGATTTTATGGGCTCAAAATCTTTCATCATGTTGCCTAATGAATCATAAAGATCTGTGGGTGATGAAGTGTGTGTGTCATGATCACTATCATCAGAATTTGAGCTAGATGAGTTAGAATTTACCTCATCTTCATGTTCTTTAGTCATGAGACATATCAATGCTTCTTCTTCTATGTCTGAGGAGTAGTTAGCTTCACTGCTGTCTGATTCAACCGTCTCTTTACACTTGGTCGTATCTGTCTCTGCAGCCATCATGTCTTTCTTTCTCTCTTGTCTTCTTTCCCTAAAAACTTTCTTATCCTCTCCATTCATGTACTTGTTGACTGGTGGATAAGGGTAGCCAACTGCAAAGTGAACTGGTTGTCTGCAATTCCAATAGAGATCTTCAGCTTTCGTATTCTTAGCACTTTTGAGAGTTATCTCTTCCTTGCCTTTGGAAGGAGTTGGGTGCCTTATTCCTCGTATAGTTCTTATTGAAGAACTTGTTGAATATTTTAACCATCAGGGCAATCTCCTCTTTATTGATGAAGTCCTTGAATTCTACAGTCTTTGATTCTCCAGCCACCAAAGTAGTTGTCTTCGGCAGAGCCATCTCATCTTGCTCTTTCCTTTTGAGATCGAATTCATAAGCTTTAAGATAAGATAATAGCTCATGGTTAGAAATCTTTGTTAGGTCTATTGAATGTCTGAGGGCCAACACTTTCATTTCCTACTCAGCTGGGAGAGATCTGAGAATCTTCATATACATTTCCTTTTGTGTATATTCTTTGCCATGAGTTGATAGCACATTTGTAATCTCTGTGAATCTGGCATCCAGTTGCCAGCTATCATTTTGAAGTTTTTGAACTTCGGCAATGCAACTGTTAATTTGTTCTCATTTATATGCTCTGAACCTTCACAAATAAGAGTCAACTTTTCCCATATTTTCTTAGCAGTCTTGCAAGATTTAACCTTGTTAAACATTGCTTTATCAAGAGTTTTATATAAAATATCTTTGGCCACATTGTCCAAGTTATATCTATTTATGTCTTTGTTGGACCATTCGCTTCGAGGCTTTTCCACCATGGCAGGTCTTTCTGCAGCATCATCAGCAGCTCTTGCAGTTGTATTCACCTTGGTGATTTTAATGGGTCCATCCTCAATAACAAACCATATTTCATCATGCAAAGCTGAGAGATGAGCCTGCATACAAATTTACCAGTCATCAAACTCTTCGACAGTAAACATGGGAATACGAGATAGATTTGCTTTTATGATAATAACTTTTTGAAAGAAAATTTTGAAAAACTTTCAAGTGTTGATCTTTTGAAAATATTGAGATCTAGTTCAGTAACCAGTGTGGAAGGTTCTTTGGACCAACCGCTCTGATACCACTTGCAGGTCCCAATGGGTGTGAGTTAAGTTTAGAAGGAGGGGGTTGAATAGACTTAACCAATTTTTCAATTTTAAATCAAATCAGAGTTTTACACAATTAAACAACTAAGTCTCTTGGGAGACAGCTGGGTCAAACCTCAACAGGAGAGTTAACCACTTAACAGACTCGAGTGAGCTATTAATAAAATAACTCAGCTGAGTGAAGTTAGCTTTTAAGAAAATTAGTTTACTTGGTTTTAACAACGGAAGACTTACACCATTTTTAAGTTATAGTTTTCAACACTTGTTTTAGATTAAGTTATTATCAGTTGAGTTGAGCAAATATATATTAGCAGTAATCAATATGCAGAAAATAAATTACTGAAAGTAAATGACACAAGCAATTTTATAGTGGTTCGACGATGGAGTAATTCCTCTACTCCACTCTTCTCCAACTCCTGGAGGTAATTCGCTAATGCAACAGTTTTTACAAAAAGGATAATATTGTCCGAGTAAGCCTTGATAACACAGCTAGCTTCACTCTTGGGACACAGCTCTTCGTAAGGCAGTTGCCTCACTACTTCAGCTCTTCAAACCCCTCGGACTTGATCACTTGAACCTGACTACACTTCATTCACTTCGTGGATGTGCAGACCCATTGTTTGTTTTCAAACAAAGTTCCTCTTCAACAGTTGAAGTTGTCTTCCTTCCTTCACTGAGATGTGTTGGTTAGAATTACTTCGAAGATTTAGGCTTGAGGATTTGAAACTTTAGCTTAGAGAGAATTTCGCAGTTGCTTCCTTGAATGCTCAAATATCTCTTGTGTCTCATACTTCTCTCACTAATTTCCTCAGCCTTTTATAGTGAATATTTTAAAATGTGTCCGTTGAAGAAAGAGACAATTTTAAACTTCACTTCTTGTTTGTTGGCTTGTCTTGTTGTGCAGCTGTTGGGAAATTAATATAATAGATTTTGATTATACCATGTAAAACTTAAATTAGGAAGTTGGCACCCCAATTATGTTGTAATGTCAACTGTATAATAGATAGGGTTCTATTAGCTGAGTCGAAGCAACCAAGTTGAAGATTGCAAAAGTTTACTGAAGATCGAAGTGAAGACTCTGATGTGTGTCAGCAGAGTAGTGCAGTGAAAGATCAGTCAAGTGGCAGTAAAGTTGTCTTAGTCAGAAGACTGACAGCTGAGTCACTCCCAGATAAGTGAAGTTAACTGCCTAAGGGGTTATGCAGCAAAAATGACTCAAGAAAGATGAAGAGATCCGCAATCAAGCAAAGTCAAATGTTTGCTGAAAGTAGGAATGTGTCAGACAGAGTACGATAAAGCTATTTTGCTGAAAGAGTGCAAAAAGTAAGGAACCAATGGAATGTTCCTGGAAATCTACAGAGATTCGGGAAAGGCTGCTGAGCATTAAATTCGAGGATCAATCTACATCTATGCTGCAAGACAAGATAAGCCAACAACCTCAAAGTGTAGTTTGAAAAATACATCTATCTCTTCAATGGATATATTTTTTAAATAGGCACTATAAAAGGCTGATGAATTCATTTGAGAGAGGTAACGAATGCAAGCAAAGCAATAGAAACTAACATATAAACATGAGCAAAATACTCTCAAGCATTCATACTATCCTCAAGCCTAAAACTCGAAGGAAATCGATCCAACACACTCAGTGAAGGAAAGACAACTTCAAACTGTTGAAGAGAAAATCATTGTTTAAAGACAAGGGGTCTACACATCCAAGTTTGAAGGAAATGTAGTGAGGTTCCAATTCGAACCAGACGCTTTGGACTTGTTGGAGGGTTACGTGATCAAATCCAAAAGTTTGAAGGAGCTGAAGTAATAGGACAACCGTCTTGTTAAGAAGATGAGTCCCAGGAGAAGCCAGCTGTGTGATCAAGGCTGTCTCGGATTGTCACCATTTTGTAACAAAGTCAACATTACTTAGTGGATTACCTCCAGGGGTTGGAGAAGAGTATCTTTTGCATTCAACACTTTGATTTCTTGCATATCTTAATTTCTGTTTGTTATATTTGCTAAATCAACTAATAATAACCAAGCTTAAAAACAAGTGTTGAAAATATATTTTAATCAAAGGGTAAAAGTCTTCCACTGGATTTCTAAAAGAGTCAACTGAATCAATTGAGTTAATTGAGTTATCTTATCAACAACTAAATCGACTCTGTTGAGTGGCTAACTCTACTATGAAGGTAAACTAAGTTGTCCATCAAGGACCCAGCTGACTTGTGACTTAACTTTGATATAAAGGACTTAAATCGAAAATTTGGTAAAGTCTATTCAACCCCCCTTTCCTGACTTTACATTATCACCCCTCGGACTGACAACAACTTTTGATATTGACCTTTCCTTAACATTAAGGCTTTGTAGGTTGCCTGAATCGTACCAGGTTTCTACAAACATCCCATTGTTCCAGCTACTTGCGCCCTTTCAGCAAGACAGCTTTTAAGATTGCAAGTATGTCCCTTACTATTTTGGGTAAGTGTTGACTTTTCTTTGGAACGGACTTCTTCAGCTTTCTCTGAGTTCTTAAGCTACTTTACTCCTTTATTGATCTTCTCCTTAATTCTTGAATGACTCAGCTGTAAGTCTACTGAAAGACACAGCTCCTTTACTTGACTGAAGGTCTTTTTCGATACTCAGCTGTGACACAGCTGAATCTTCTCTGCACTTCTTCAGTCAGCTTTCTGCATCTTCAACTTGGCTGCTTGATAACTCAGCTATCTTCCTAACTATTACAAAGTTGAAATGCATACATAAAATGGGGTGCCAACTTTCTAATCTAAGTTTTCTATGCATTATCAAAAGCTAACGAATAATTTTTCTAATAGTAGTTAAGTCTGGGAATCTAGCTGAGCCAACCCATAAGATTGTTGTTGAGACAACACAGGCAGAAAAAGTTGTAGATATTGAGACTCTTGAATTACCCCTATAATACCCGAGCCTCTCTCTACTCAATAGGCTAATATAGTTCATGCATTATATGCTATTTATTTGTTGCTTTCATGACTTCGGTGTTTTCATTTTATTTCATTTTATACCTCATGATAATTTCGTAATTAAGGTTGAACATTCACGTGTAAAATTATTAGATACGCTTAGATTACAGGTCGTATCGCTAGATGCTTAAAGGTGGTGAAACGTGGCCTCAATGTGTTTACTGAGGTAAGATTTATATGAATAAATTAGTTATGAGAGTAGTGTAATATTTGTGCGAGATTTGTATAGTAAGCTTAATTATATATATATATATATATATATATATATATACATACGAGGCAGTAGTCAAAATAGTAAATGATATTTAGTATCCTTGTTAAAGATAAGAACAATTAATAATGCCACTAATACTTTAATAATAATAATAATAATAATAATAATAATATCAGCAAATAAAAAGTGGAAAAAGGAACTTAATTATAATACATACATGTACATCGATTTTTTTTTGAATAAATGCAAAATATTATTAAAAAAGAAAAAATAGTGCACTGTTTACAAGCCAAGCAGCTAGCTTTAAAAAAAAGGGGTCTCGTTAAAACCTATCAAAGTAAAACCCATTGGGAAAAACCCCTGATAGGAAAAAGAGTACCCCATAAAAGAAACAACAGAAATAACTTAAAATCGCAATCGAAATGATGGACGTTTATTTCTAGAGGATTTTCGAAGGACATTGTCATGTGTTTTTTTTGCACGTGCTTGAGTATCCTCCTGATGGTCTGATGTTTCCTGTGGAATATCGGCCGAGGATCCTCTAGCCACAATTGCCAGACCGTTCATAGCTTCTAACGAATCACTTGAGTGAAAGACAATCGGAGCAGTTGAAGAGTCGCCTAACTTGGTCTTTGAAACTTCCAATTTGTCTGCATCAACTTGATCGTTTTCATCCGCCATATCTGACCAACGGTTCCGAGCAGTAGCGGTCGTAGCCTTGAAACCCTCCGAAAGATCATTAGAGTTAAGGACATAATCATTAAAATTTGTTGCTTGCGGTTGATAAGGAACCATGGCTCTGTCTGTGTTGCTAGTATTATATTCCGAAGCCATAATCCGATTATCATTATCAGATATATGCTCCAAATTTGTATTTTCACATGCCACATCATCTGAATCAGCACCCAGAATATTAAAAAAATTCTTAGTGTGAATACGTGAAGAAGAAGATTCATCCTCCTTAACACGACCTTGACGACCCGTATTTCCCATGGAGTCATCAACGGCCTTGCCCTTGTCCTGCTGCACCGGGCGGTAAACTTTACGGACCCTGGAACGACCCCGTTGCCTAGAATTCGGACGTGCCGCTGAAGTCCTGGGACGTCTCTGGTCAGGAGAGGTGCGTTTTTCAGTGGTTGAGTTCCCCGCGGGAGTAATACGGCAAGAAACCGTCGAATGTCCCGTTACACAGCACTTTGAACAAAATTCCGGTAAGTTCTCATAACTTACTGACACAAAGGAACACTGGCCAACCCGTTCCATGTACATCGGTAATTACATATATTCTCTCATCGCCTCAAATCAGGCTAACTATGAACACCTAGATAACTTCTACATGAAGACTTGTACACCACAAAAGAAATTACTAGACAACGACAAACACACACACATACGTCTGTAGCATGAAACAAATGAAAAGATGAAGGAAACAAATGTTTAGCAGGTAAGAGGAAAAGAAGAGTTTAGGAAAGATGATCAGGTATGCCCCTTCAATTTCAAGAATTCATATTTGAATTAAAAATAAGGAAAATGATGGATGATTATAAAGATAGAAAATTGGACAGAATTTTAGTGAGTCCAAATATTGAGCTGACTTTAGTAATCTCTAGATTGAAAATGGAAAATCCAACCCAACTGAATTTTTAAAGTAAATAATCATGGAAGGATTAATAGAAATCAAGACAAGACTTTGTTTAGGTTGGGTAGATCATGATAAATATTAGGAACAACAATTAGCATCAGATTTCGAAAGATGGGTAATAGATGAGACAATAATGAAAATTAAAATAGGTAATCTTAATTTGGAGGATTTGTAGAACTTTCTCTTTATAATTAAGAGGATATATTGTCGATAGCTTCGTTACAAAGAATAAGGCGACTTATCATTACCATGTTATTTTTAGTGTTATAGTACATGAGGTAGTTGTTTTATAAGCATATTATATATTTAAACTTGCAGTGGAATACTAAAATTGAGATATTTTTCAACTATGTATGTAACTAGGCGTAAAATTTAATAGACAATAGTTGAAAGGGAGTGTAATATGTTAAGAGACTTAATAAAAGGGTTAAGATATACCAATTAAGTAACTTTAGAATACATTTAAAAGAGAAGATGTGGGACTTGTCTAAATTTGTATTTTTCAAGGTTAATTATTACATGTTTAAGATTTAGATTTAAAGTCTTATATGAGATACGGTTGAGTATATTTGGTGACATAAATGAGGATTGAAACCCTATATTTTGCAGGTTATCTTACATCTAAGGTTAGGAAGAAAAGACTCTTAGCTAACTTTCAGTAGCATGTCCAATGGTGAAAGGTAAGTAAAAGTCCATCTACAACTGCAACGCATGAAAATATATTATTTGAACTATTTGGATTATAGGTGGATATTATGTGATGCATGTTGGCTGGCATGATGATGCAATATGGTGTTTGTTGAGCCATTGAACATGTCATTTACAGCATTTGCATGTGCATGCATATTACAAGAGGATGTTTCCATGCACGAAAAAAAAAATTCTAGAAGAAAATGGATGCTTGTCGACCGCTGCTAGTGCATCGAGGCACGTTGGGCGTGCTTATTATATATGTTTAGGTATAGCAATTGAGGTAGTTCCTGGTGAACACAGGGCTATATGGGAGATGGGCTTTCGGTGGGTCACAGGAGGATGGATCATTTGTGGTTAATTATGTTATGACCCTATGGAGTGGGATACTTCTTGGCGGACACATGGGACTCAAGCAGGAAACCCTTGGCTGGGCTGCAGGAGGATGGACCATACGTAGTTTCATAATGATATTATTGGTCATTTAATTATTAATGTGTGCAGAGCTCTTTTCCAGTGTATAGTAGTTGGATCAGGGGCCCAAATGAAAGAAAATGATTTGAGTAAAGTATTTTTATTCATGTTGGAAAAACATTACTATTCCTTTGACATGCATGATTTTTACTTGCTGAGCTTTGGCTCATGTAGTTCATGCATTGCAGGTGAGCATGAGAATACATGGGTCTCTGGCTTACTGTGCATTACTGGAGTTTCTGTAGATTTTGAGGATCATAGACATGGATGACGACCTGTCGGGCTTGGTTGTGGGTTCATTTTGGTTTTATTTCTGTTGTGTTATATGTAGGAACTAGTGATATTTGTAACTCTTGAAACTGTATTGTAAATATATATAAGTAGTGTACTGGTTTGAGTTGTGGGCATGTATATGTCGTCATTGTGTTTATGTACAAACTGGGTTGACTGACCTTTTTGCTTTTAAATGGTAAAATATTCGTTGTGGTATACCAAGTTTATTTTGTTATTCATCTATTATTAAACTTTCACAGGAAAAGAAAAAAAAATTACACGTTCTTATAAATATAGCCCATGTTCTCAAATTGTACTGTTTATATATCTTCTAGTAGTAGTAATAGGGGTGGGTGTGACAACCCCTTCGAGCTGACCTCACGAATATCAACATTGAACCAGTTGTTGAGAAAACTACATTGGGCGAAGCTGAGCAGACTATTGAAAAGGAGGTTATCGAAGAAGACGTTGTTGGAGAAGTTGCAGAAAATGAAATGCAAACTGATGATGTTCAAGTGGTTGAGACTACAAAAACAGAGGTACATGAGGAAGTTATGGTGGATGCTCCAGCAGTTGAGACTACTATGGGAGAAGGTGAGATTGTAAAAGACACAGTGGTTGAGACTATTGTGGTGGAAGAAGATGTTATATGTGAGAAGAATGTGGAAAAGAGTCAGTTGACACAGTGTGCCTTTGTGCTGGTTGAACCTCCTCATGATGCTGCTAGATCACTTCCAAATGATGTTGTTGAGATAGTTGATGCATCGGAAACTCAAATGGATGAATCTACTGATGCCAATGAAGCTGTTGACATAGCTGAGGCATAATCTGCTGAGCAGGCTGACACAGCTGCTCGTGCCAATGAAGATGATCCAGCTGGGGCTCAAAGAGCTTCTAGTCGGGGGAAGAGGAAAGGAACCCAAATGGAGATGCAGAAGGGCCTTCCTCAACTTCTATTGACAATTTCGGTCCTGAAGATTTTTTGTTCCCTGAACAAATTCTCAATGATGAAGAGCCATTTTTTATTGTCTCAAGATCCAGTGAGTGTGTGGTTATAGAAGAACTTGCAGATCTAAAAGAACACGGATTGATCCAATACAATTGCCGAGAACATATCCCTGAGTTTGATTTTGCTCCTAGGATTGACAGACAATCAGCGTATGAGCTAAGATGAGCTTTCAAATACATGCTTGGGGAAATCGATGGGATGGAAAATGGTCTTTCAGATCTCTGTTTACGCATTGACACTAATGATGCAACAATAAGAAGTGACATTCGTGGCATTCTCAGCAAGATAATGGAATAGATTGCTGAGACAAAAGCTCTTCGAATAGAACAAATTAGAAGCTTCAAAAGATTATACAATAAGCTTTTGATATGGGGTTCTGATCAAGTGGCTTTTCATAATCGCCTAAGAGATCACGTGAACATGATGAACCAGAGCCACCAGAGTGACATGGACTTATTAGCAACGGAGATAGAGAAGAAATTTTGAGCATTTGGAGGCCTATATGAATGTGAAATTCTCAACTTTGCAAAATCAGCTGATTAAACTCAACTCTAGTCACTCTGTTGTTGATTCCTCTACTTAGATGAAGTTGGACGTCATTCTGCAGACAATTCAACCTTAGGTGTTGATGCCAAAAAGGGAGAAAAAGGAGTAGGTCCCTATATAACATCTGGCAAAGGCACTTCAGGTGCTCAAAAATGATCTCAAATACCATCCTCTCTCTCTATGGAAGAAAAAATTGAGCTTGGTATGGAGAAGTGCATAGAAGAGTTTGTTGTTCTTGATCAAAGGCAAGAGGATAGGATAAATGTTCTAAGGAAACAATATGGTGGGCCACCAGCACGGTTAATCTCCAAGGAAAGAACGAATGAAGAATTCGAAACACTTCTTTATGAAGGATTTTACAAGGGGAAGACACTTGCAGAAGCATGGGATATGTACTGGGAAAAAGGCTTGGAGGATATTGAGTTGGTTAGGGAACAAACATCTAAAGGTCAGTATAATACCTCCACTAGCCAACAACAGAGTGGTGGCAGCCAAGTTTCCAAAGGTGGCAGCTAAGTTGGTGCTAGAGGAAGAGAAAGAGGAAGAAATGAACCATCTTCTAGTGAAAGAGGAAGTGCACAAAGTCAAACAAGAAGAAGCTCTTCACCAAGAAGAGGAAGTGGTATAATGTGAGTCAACCCCTTAAGAAGAACAGTTGCCTACTGGATTGGACTTGAAGAAGCTGAAAGAAGAGAAGGTGAGAGGTCAAAGAGAGGCAGGAGAGGTAGAAGATATGGGGAAGTTGAGTCTGTAAATGTTGTAACTTTACATTCAATTGTAAATACACATTGTAATGTAAGTGCTTGAATGTTACATGAATAAAGCTAATTCATTTTACATTAAATTATTTGCTTTCAGTGCACATATGTTGTAATAGTTTTGGCATCATCAAAAATGGGGAAATTATTGTAAAATTTACTGTATAGATTTTGATGATGGTTAGAAAACTATGTATTAGAAAGTTGGCACCCCATTTTTATGTAATTTCTTTATACTTGTAATAGATAGGATGTAGACTGACTCAAGTGCAACCAACTAGAATTACAGAAGACTTGTTGAAGAAAGCTGAGTTCGTGAAGATTCAGCTGATTCAGAATTGAGTACGTTGTTAGAAGATTCTCAGCAGAGTATACCAACCAAATCTTTCATAAGACTGAAATAAGATTACATTAGATGACTCTCTGAGAAGATTCAAGTATCAGTCATAAAGGGGTAAAGCAGTTGAAGGCCTAAACTTAACAGAAGGATTCCATTGCACTGTCTCCAAGGGGGATATACTTCGAAATTAATGAAGTTTTATGTCTGACCATAAATGTGCAAGACATTTATGAGGGCAAGGAGGTTCAACCTATAAGAAGCACCTACACACTGCCACTTTCAGAAAGTTGCAGAAGTCAAACGAATACAAGGAAATATCAACATCAAAGTTGCATATTGTTGAGTGGTTGATCGCTAAATTTTATTAAGCTATACCACAAGTGTATGGCATAGTTAATAAATAGTGACAAGCAAGGTCGTAGTCCTCAGGGATTGATTAAGGAACACAAATTATTGCAATCGAAATTGCCTTAATTTTACTAAAATGGTCAAAGATATGATAATGAGTTATCTAACAATTTAAATAAAACAAACAAACAACTAGTGAGCTCACACGTAGAGAATTAATCAAGGAATAAAAGCAATCCTAGTACTATGATCTCGACATTCATCTGTAAATTATATTCAATGTGTATTTCACAAATCCATTTGTACCTTATCTATGGACTTGATTCCTATCCTAGTTCATTCCTTCTCTCGAAGCAAATAAATCGTAGATCAATAATGAATTGCTAGAATCTCTAATCAACAATTAATATCGACTCACAAAAGCATATTAAATCAAGTCTCAAAACCCCATAAGCATCATAAGCCTCTAGACTTTATAATTATTTATGTAGTGACTTCTTTAATCTGTTGTTGGAACTCATCTCTCGTATTATGAACCAACATATTAAACATGCAAATTATTGATAGCAACAAAGAAAATACACTCAAAGGCTCAAACGGACTAGCAAAGAAATTTTTGTACTTACTGGTAGGCTTATTGGCTAAAGTGGTTAAAATCAAAGATGGCCTAAATCATTTTCATATTCTGCACACACAATGTAGTCTTGAGATAGACAAAAAAGCAGGTTTTAGAAATCATAAACATGAATGACATTCACATAAGACTGTATAATATAAACAGTCAAGGCCCAAAATTCTCACAGGCTTATTTTGGCAAATGTCAATCACTACACTTCTCCTTAGTCATCGCAAAATTAAGTAATCAAGAAAACTCCAAGAATTTCATATCACACATAATCAAGGATCTTGACTCCACAATACAACATATATGGTACTCCAAAGTACAATTATGATTACAATCTATCGATCCATCTCCATTTTCTAACAAAATCTAAAGAAAGCAAGTAAATATGCAAAAGAAATAAATACGTAAATGCAAAATCCTAATGCAATAATAACTCACGTGCTCTACATGCAATTTCTATATGAGATGCAAAGAAGATTAATACACTTTCCAGAGACAAACGAATAACCCCTTCCCCCCAAACTTGTGTGGAACCATATATCAAATTACATAAAGAGATCATTCATTTAACTAAGAAAAGCGTACAACCACTCACAATTCTCTTACTGGTATGATAGAGTGTAGTGGCCATGATCACTTTGCCATTGCTCTATTCTTTTCATCAGCTCTAGTATTTGTGCTTGTGTTTGCTCAATATTATCAAGTAGTCATCGACTTTTAGCTTGAAAATTTGCAAAATCTTCACGCAATTGTGCACCTTCATCCATTGAAAAATTCACGTTTTTCTCAATGACCAATCAAAATAACAAAAATAAAGCAAATACAGTGTCTCAAGTAAGATTAAACTACTTATTGATATATCTATGTTGATTAATTCAATCCCCAACAATGACGCCAAATACTTTATCGCTAAAATTTATTAAGCTAAGCCGCAAGTGTATGTCATAGTTAATAGATAGTGGCAAGTAATGTCATACTCCTCGGGGATTAATTAAAGAACACATATTACCGCAATCGTAGTAGCATCAGTTTTATTGAAATGGTAAAAGATATAAGAATGAATTATCTAACAATTTAAATAAAATAAAATAAAACAAACAAACAACTAACAAGCTCACACGTAGAGAATTAATCTCGGAATAAAAGCGATACTAGGACTATGATCGCGTCATGCAATTCTAAATTATATCCAATATGTACTTTGGAAAGCCAATTGTACCTTATCTACGGACATGATTCCTATCGTAGTTCATTCCCTCTCTCGAAGAAAACAAACCGTAGATCAATAATGAATTGTTAGCATCTCTACTCAACAATTAATATCGACTCCCAAAAGCATATTGAACCAAGTATCAAAACCATATAAGCATCATAAGCCTCTCGACTCTAGAATTATTTATGTTGTGACTTCTTTCATCTGTTGTTGGAACTCGTCTCTCGTATTGTGAACCAATATATTAAGCATATGAATTATTGATCAGGTAACCCGCAATAAATAAGAACAAGAAATCACAAATAGATAGGCAAAATAAGCTAATACAAAACAAACAGATCGAATATCAAATAGATCCACAGTCTACGTCATATCCTAGAATCAAAAGAAAAGTAGCTAGACATGTACGTTTGTGAATTCATAGACAAATCCATAAACAACATGTTTAACATGAAAAGAAAAAATCTTATTTTTGAAATAATCTAGAATCTTAGTGTCTTCCTTGATAACATGTTGTGGAGGTCTTATTTTTGAAAACAAGGCACGGTGGTGAAAGCATGGGCAGTCTCTAGGGATTTAATTCGAAATCCACTGGAACCTACTCTTATGGGAATTCGCCATGTATTGCGGGAAGCCTTTAAACTAGGTATTAAAAGAGGTGCTTTACAGCTTGATGATAAGAATATGGGTTGTAAACTCAACAACCAAACTGTTTTTGAGTTGGGTGAGGTACCTATATAGCCAAAGACATCTTTCTCCTCGGATACCTCTTTGATTCCCTATGTTTTTGTGATATGGATACTAGTTCTCTCAATCAATGTAATAGGCTAATTCTTGAAGCATTTGATAGTGAGGTAGATTTTGTTAGATAAATATTTTTATCATAATTTTGATGATTTTATACTCCTAATTGATTTAGAACATTTTAACTAATTTTTTGGGGTATTTCTTGAACTTTATTTTTGATAAAAATCGGACAACTCCTCTGTTTTGAGGTCAACCGGTTGCCCTAGAGGGCAACCCGTACCTGAAAGTTGTGCAAAACAGAGAACAACCTATTTGCTGAAAAAGAGGGGGTCGACTGGTCAACCTGGGGGGTCAACCGGTGTGGTTGACCGGTCAACCTGGGGGATCGACCGGTGTCTGAAGAAAAATTGTTTTTTCGTAAAATCGCTCTGTTTCTACGTTGAATGGTCAAACCCAAGGGAGGCCGGTCCAACCCCTGTTCGACCGGTCCAACAGTGTATTTTTACTGAACAATTCGAAATTTTTCATTAGAGGTCGACCTATGGTTTTATCAGCAAACTATTCGTTGGTACAACATACAACTTTTCATGATCTTAAGGATTTGATTTCTAACAGTTATAATCTCCATTTGATTTGCAATTTTTTGTAGATTTCAATCTCCAAGGAGTAGTCTATGTCTGATTATCAAATCCATGACCTCTCCTATAAATAGATGAAGGATTGAAGCAACACAACAAGACAACACAATACAACACAATAAGAAACATATCACCAAATATTTTGTTCTTCACTTTCAACATTCTTGTTGTAATAGCCTAAGATTATCACTTTCACATCTTGCTTATTAGGATTTCATTCTTGATTACACTTGCACTTTTGAGTTGTAAAATTTCATTTAAAGTGTAATCTTGATTGTATTTGTAACATCATCCAAAATAAGAAATCCTTATTAGTGTTATTCTGGCAAGAACACGTTTGGCTGATTTGGTTGAAAAAGTTGGTGCTTTTCGTGTTGAAAAGTTTGATGCTCTTCGAGGTGTTGAAGAGTTTGGTGCTCTTCGTGTTGGAATAATTTTGTGCTCTTCGAGGTGAAGAAGAGTTTGGTGCTCTTCTTGTTGGAAGATTGTGGTGATCTTCATAGGTGTCATTGTAAAAAGAGTTCGGTGTTGTTCAAGGTAAATGTTGTAATAGTTTGATGTCTATTAATAAATTTTTTCTTTTTTCGAAATCCACTTCGAATATACCGGGTGGTAGAGGATTAGACCCTAGGTGGGTTGAACTTCTATAAATCACCCCTCTCTAGATTATCGTAGCCACTTGGACTAACAAGTGGTATCAAAGGCAAACTCTTTTGCAAGCTCGTTTTCTATTGCGAGTAAAGAGAAAAGATCCATGGCTACAAACGAGAACTATCTTCCAACCGGTGCTTCATTCAATAGACCGCCTCTCTTCCACTCCAACAATTATGCATTTTGGAAAGATCGAATGGAGTGCTTTTTACAAGGTTGCGAGTTCGATATTTGGAACACGGTTATTAATGGAGTATCTATCCCAATGAAGAAAAAGGAGGATGGAACTCAAATCCCCAAAGGCCTCAAGGAGTTTGATGATGAAGATAATAAAATATTCTCCTTAAACGGTAAAGCTCTTAACATTCTTCATTGTTCTCTTACCGCTACGGAATATAATTGTATTAGAGTAATTCGATCCGCTCATGATGTAGGGGAAAAATTGGAAGTTATCTATGAAGGCTCAAAGAAAGTGAAACAAGCTCGAAAGACCATGTTGGTCAAAGAGTTCGAAAATTTCACTATGAATGTTGGAGAAAATAATTCCAAAATGGTTGAAAGGCTTGACAATATTATAAATCCTCTAGTTGCACTCGGGAAAATTATTTTCGAAGAGGATAAGGTCACAAAAGTTCTAAATGATCTTCCCGCCTCTTGGTCCAAAAAAGTCACCGCTATTACGGAAGCTCAAAATTTAGAAATTCTAAATTTTTGATGCACTTATCGGCAATCTTCTCATCTATGAAGTTTATACTAATGAAAGGAGTAATTCAAAATCATCGACTTCTCAACGGGATATGGGATCAACTTTAAAAGGTATTGCCTCAAAATAAAAAAATTATTATTCAAGTGATGAAGAAGATGAACAAGAAGATGAAGATGACGATGAAGAACTTATTAGAAAATTTACAAAATTTGTAAATAAAAACAAAAAAAGGAAAGCAAGAAATAAGTCTTGCTTTAGATGTGGAAAACCCGTAAACCATGTTGCCGATTGTCCAAAAAGGGAGGAAGAACAAAGGAAGAAGGAGAAATTCCACAGAAAATTAAAAGCCTTGAATGCCAAAGCCGAAGCAAAAATATGGGATGAGCTTCTTGCAACATCCGATGATGAGGAAGCCGAGCAATGTCCAATGGGCATCGAAGAAGACAATGAGGTACGCTCAAATTCTTCTATCTCTTTTATTAATGAATTGCAAGATGATTTTGATGAGCTTCAAAACGAATTTCAAAGCATGCTTTTTAAATACAAAAATTTGAAAAAGGAATTCAACACTTTGACAAATGAAAAAGATAGTTTACTTGTTTCATATGAATTAATCACTTTCTTGTGCTCACACTACTACATTTGATAAGTTGAGAAACCTTGTAAAAGAAAATGAAACTCTCACTAAGAACATTGATTGCATGAAAAACGATTTGATGAAGCTTAATTAGAGTACCGACAAAATGACCAAAATTCTTGATGTTCAATGTTGTGATCGTTTCAAACTTGGAGTTGGTTATAAGACAAATGTTATCAATGATATGAAAAAGAATCAAGTACCTACTATTGCTTATGCCATTCATCATGCTTCTAGAATTATTACTTATTATTATTGTGGTAAAAGTGGTCACATGGTAAATACTTGTCGGGCTAGAAATAGCTCAAAATTGGAGACCTAAAAGTCTCAAAGCTAATCCAAATGGACCCAAACACTTGAGGGTACCACAAGATAATTTCATGATAGGTACTCGGCGCAATAAAAGTCAAAGGAAATTTAAATCGTCAAATACACAACAAATGTTTGCGCCATTTGATCAAAGGAAAGGACATTATCAACAAAATCATTTTCCAAGAAGAAGGTATAATCAACAATGGGAAAGACACAACCCTTGGCAATGGAGAAATTGGTAACACTTATCCTCTTCTTGAATTATGCATTTTTTTTTAATTATTGCACATATTCATGTATTTATTCTTGTCTTGATTGTCATTTTTTTTTCTCAAAATGTTTCTTAAAAATGAGGTCTCAATTATATATTCTCGGATTTTCAAATTTCAAAAAGAGACCTTATATAGCTTTTCTATAAGTACATTAGAACTTACATGTTTTATCAAACTTTTGTTGGTTCTTACAGAAAGCATAGTATGTGCTACTTGTCTAATTTCTAAAATGGCTTATATCAACATTGTCTATATTATCCGGTACTACTAAACTCTTGTGTAAGAATTTTTCTTAAGATTTTGTAGGAGATACTTTGGTGTTAACGGACAAATGATCGTAGAGATATCAATGGCCATCTATACCAAAATTGGTCAAGTTTGAAATGGTTGACGAAAATACAATCGAGGTATGTTCATCAACTTTTATTATTCTTATGGACTCGATATTCTTCATTCTGTATGCATATGTGCTCGTTTTCAAAGCAATCCCAAAGAATCTCATAAGAGTGTCGTTAAAAAAAAAAATTTCGATATTTGTAAGGCACTATTTCATATGGCTTGTTTTATCCAAAGAATGAATTTTTTTAAAAATGATATAGTAATTCGGAATATGCGGGAAATATTGATCATGTCAATTTTTAGGCAATTGCCTAGTGTCTTATTTTTTTAAAGAAACAAAATTGTGTATCTTTTTCAACGGCCGACGCCGAATATATTTCCGCCGCCTTTTGTTGTACTCAACTTCTTTGGATGAAACGAACATTAGCGGATTACAAATGCTCTTTCATAAATGTTTCTTATTTTTGTGACAATACTTCCGCTATAAACATTACTCAAAATCCGGTTCATCATAACCGAACTAAACATATTGAGGTTTGTCATCATTTTCTAAGGGATTGCATTTCCAAACGAAAAATTGAGATGTGTTTCGTTCCGTCTCAAGATCAACTCGCGGATATTTTTACAAAACCTTTAACAGCCGAGTCTTTTGCGTCAATTCGAGCTCGTTTAGGCATAATGCATATCGAATAAGGTCTATGTTTGCATTTTGTGCGTTTTAAAACTTAGGGGTGAAAAATTGGATTTTTAACTCAAAATTCGGATTAACGAAAATATGCTTATGGATGACCAGGATGATGACCAGGTCGACGGCCAGGGCATGGAACGGTCGACCAGGGCATGGAACGGTCGACCAGGGCATGGATCGGTCGACCACCCACTTGGACCGGTCGAACTTGCCTCAGTTTTGGTTTAATTAGCTTATGTCCCGAACTTCATTTCATTTACGCGTTTTTCACTTATTTTGCACCCATTTGCAAATTTCACACACAATTCACTCAAAATGAATTTCTTTCTTGCAAATTCTATATTTTTGGACTTATATTATAGGTATATCATCATTATTGCCCAACTTCTCCGATTAATTGGTAAGTTTAATTCCTTTTTAATCTCAATTGGGTTGAACCCTTGAGAAAGTGCTTATACTTGAGTATTTTGATAAAATTGTTGTATCATTGTGTTGGGCATGTTAATTGTTGATGGATAAAGTTTATAGAATGGCATTTGGTGATGTATTTTTGGGCTTGATTACATTTACAAAGTATTATATACATCTTCGTTTTTATTCTACGCACGCCAAGTGTTCGACAAAATGTTTCAATGAAAATTTCATCCCTTACATGATTCTCTTGCTTTAAAAAGTCTTATATGTTTATAGAGATCATGTTTTGTCATTCAAATGAGCTTTTACAACTCATCCTATCGAATTTTCCCTTATTATTTGGAATTTTAATCTTTATGTTCAAAAGCTCGATAATTGAGTTAAATTGCGCACTTTGATATGATTATATGATGTTTTTATCGTGCTAACATTCTTTTTGATGATTCCAAAGGGAGAGAAATATGAAATAAGCTCATACGCTCAAAGAAGCAAGAAAAAGCTCGAAAAAAAAGCTATAAGCTATGGATGAAAAAGCCAAAAGTTGAGGATATAACTTAATCCAATGGATGGACTATGGAATTTTATTCATGTCTAATGGGTTCTTTTTGACAGGGGGAGCATTCTAAGCTCTTGATATAAAAGTGGAGCTTTTAGCTTTTAAATACTTGCTTCTATAATTACTCTTGTGTGCATGTTGACAGGGGGAGCTTTTACAAAATATTTTGAAAATCTTTACTCCCATCCTTATGATTCTTATGCATGAAAAGTGTCGCTCAAAATGGATAGTTACTTTAGACCGGAAAAACTTGTTTTGTTTTCAAAAACGACCTCTTAAAGTTGTTTTGGTTTGTAATCATCAAAAAGGAGGAGTTTGTTGATAATTATTTTTATCGTAATTTTGATGATTTACTTAACCGAGTTTTTCACCAAAACAATGACCCTAAATGTTGTCCACATACTCATAATTGATTTAAAATATTTTTACTAATTTTTTGGAGATTTTCTTGAACATTATTTTTGACAAAAATCGGACAACTCCTCTGTTTTGAGGTCAATCGGTTGCCCTAGAGGGCAAACCGTACCTGAAATTTGTGCGAAACAGAGAACAACCTATTTGCTAAAAATAGGGGGTCGATCGGTCAACTTGGGGGGTCAACCGGTGTGGTCGACCGGTCTATCTGGGGGGTCGACCGGTGTCTGAAGAAAAATTATTTTTTCGTAGACTTTCTGTCTCTATGTCGAATGGTCGAACCCAAGGGAGACCGGTCCAACCCCAGTTCGACCGGTCCAACAGTGTATTTTCACTGAACAATTCGAAATTTTTCATTAGAGGTCGACTGGTCAACCTATGGTTTTATCAGCAAACTATCCGTTTGTACAACATACAACTTTTCATGATCTTAAGGAATTGATTTCTATTAGCTATAATCTCCATTTGATTTACAATTTTTTTGTAGATTTCCATCTCCAAGGAGGAGCCTATGTCTGATTATCAAATCAATGACCTCTCCTATAAATAGATGAATGATTGAAGCAACACAACAAGACAACACAATACAACACAACAAGAAAAATATCAGCAAATGTTTTGTTCTTCACTTTTAACATTCTTGTTGTATTAGCCTAAGATTATCACTTTCACATCTTGCTTATTAGGATTTCTTTCTTGATTACACTTGCACTTTTGAATTGTAATATTTCATTTAAAGTGTGATCTTGATTGTATTTGTAACATCATCCAAAACAAGAAATCCTTGTTAGTGTTCTTTTGGCAAGAACATGTTTGGTTGATTTGGTTGAAAAGCTTGGTGCTTTTCGAGGTGTTGAAGAGTTTGGTACTCTTCGTGTTGGAAGAATTTGGCGCTCTTCGAGGTAAAGAAGAGTTTGGTGCTCTTCTTGTTGGAAGATTGTGGTGATCTTCATAGGTGTCGTTGTAAAAAGAGTTTTGTGCTCTTCACGGTAAAGGTCGTAATAGTTTGGTGTCTATTAATAAACTTTTTCCTTTTTCGAAATCCACTTCGGATATACCGGGTGGTAGAGGATTAGACCTTAAGTGGGTTGAACCTCTATAAATCATCGAGTGTTGTTTACTTTCCCGCACTTTCATTTGTGTTATCATTTCTACATTCGAAAAAGAGGGCGAAAATCGGAAAATCAACATAATTTATTCACCCCCCTCTAGATTATCGTAGCCACTTGGACTAACAGATTTTGGCTGGCTGGAGATGGAACTGGTTGATGGTGATGGAGGGGTTCTACCTTGGTTGCTAGGGGTGTGCACGGGACTTGGAGATTACCGAACCCGAACCGATATCCGTACGAAAAATATCCAAACCGAAAATCTCCGTTGACTTTTTGACTTTCTCCGAACCGAATCGTCCCGAAAATTTACATGGTACGGTTCTGGAGATTTTTCAAATATCCGTACCGAGAACCGTATCGAACCATACCGAACCGTACCGAACCGAATATCCGAAACTAGAACCGATTTTAAAATAATTTTTATATATACATATATAATATTTTTATCTTATTTATATTTTGATATTTTGTTAACTAAACATTCCTTTGAAATTCAATATTATATAATACTAAAAATTAACAAATTAGAAATTTGGCATATTTTATCAATATATCAAATGAATAATTAAATATATATTTAATTCACTAATAGTTACGTCATATACTCATATTAGTTTATTTAAATGAACTAATAAATGAAATTATAAAATCTTATTTGATTTGTGGTTGTGCGTTGCCATACACTGTGACTAACGGTGTTCGATGTCGACGACTGGTCTCCATATAGTTTTCAATGCCTCAATGCAATGTTTACCTATTTTTAATCTATTTTTATTGATATAGTGTTTTCTATATTGTTTATGTTATTTCTGGGTTGTTTAGGTACTGTTTTTAATGTTGTTATGATGTTTCATTATTGTTTCAATGTAGTTTTCGATATTTCAATGCAGTTTTTACCCATTTTTATGCTATTTTTATTCATTTGGTGTTTTCTATATCGTTTCACTTGTTTATGGGTTGTATATATATATATATATATACACTTCAATGTTGTTATGTTGTTTCTTAGTTGTTTTCATGTTCTCGACGTTTTCAATGCATTGGGAAAAAAATTAAATTATATTTTTCTATTCATGTGGTGTTTCTATATTAATGTACAAGTCTCAAGGGGTGTCAATTAAGTCTAGGGGGGTTTGAATATACTTAACCAATTTTTTGATTTTAAATCAAATTAGAGTTTATACAAAGTAAACAACTAAGTCTCTTGGGAGACAGCTCGGTCAAACCTCAACAGAAGAGTTAACCACTGAACAAACTTGATAGAGTTGTTGATAGAGTAACTCAGCTGAGTGAAGTTAGCTTTTTAGAAAATCAGTTTACTTGGTTTTAACAACGGAAGTCTTACACCCTTTTTAAGTTATGGTTTTCAGCACTGGTTTTGATTAAGTTATTACCAGTTAAGTGAGCAAATATATATCAGCAGTAATAAAGGAGCATAAAATAAATGTTGAAAGTAAATGACACAGATAATTTTTATAGTGGTTCGAGGATGGGGTAATTCCTCTACTCCACTCTTCTCCAACTCCTAAAGGTAATCCACTAATACAACAATAGTTACATAAAGGATAATACAGTCCGAGTAAGCCTTGATCACACAGTTGGTTTCACTCCTGAGACTCAGATTCTTCGTAAGGCAGTTGTCTCACTACTCAGCTCTTCAAACCCTTCGGACTTGATCACACAGCCCTCCCTTAGATTCGAATCAGGCTCTAACTTGAGCCTTAGTGCACGTCCTTCACCACATGAGAGTGCAGACCCCTTGTTCTTGAAAAACAAGTTTTCCATTTCAACAGGTTGAAGTTTTCTTCCTTTCTCCAGTGAGTGTGTTGGTTAGAATCACTTCAAGTGTTTAGGCTTGAGGGTTTGATCTTTTAGCTTAGAGACAATATTGCAGTTGCTTGCTTGCTCAGATTTCTCTTGTGTTTCGTGTCGTTTTTTCTCAGTAAGTTCCTCAGCCTTTTATAGTGAGAGTTTGAAATGTGTCCGTTGAAGAGATAGAT
Source organism: Rehmannia glutinosa (assembly GCA_016081115.2). Lineage (NCBI taxonomy): Eukaryota > Viridiplantae > Streptophyta > Magnoliopsida > Lamiales > Orobanchaceae > Rehmannia > Rehmannia glutinosa. The sequence continues at coordinate 36,790,677 of CM071931.1, read as the reverse complement.
GATTTTCAAACTTCACTTCTTGTTCGTTAGCTTGTCTTGTTGTGCAGCTTTTTGATGTTGAGTTTTCTTAACATAAATGCTCAGCAGGTTGCCTGAATTGTACCAGGTTTTTGCAAACATCTCATTGGATCCAGCTACTTGCACTCTTTCAGCAAGACAACTCTTAAGGTTGCAGGTATGTGCCTTACAATTTTTGGTAAGTCTTGGCTTTTCTTTGTAACGGACTTCTTCAGCTTTCTCTGAGTCCCTCAGCTGCTTTACCCCTTTATTGAGTCTTCTTCTTGATTCTTGGATGACTCAGTTGTGAGTCTACTGAAAGACACAACTTCTTTACTTGACAGAGAGTTTTCTTCAATACTCGGTTGCGACTCAGCTGAATTATCTTTACACTTCTCCAGTTAGTCATCTGCGTCTTCAACTCGGTTGCTTGATAGCTCAGCTATCTTCCTAACTATTACAAAGTAAAATACATACAAAAAATAGAGTGTTAACTTTCTAATCTAAGTTTTATATGCATCATCAAAATATATACAAATAAATTTATTAACAATTTCCCCTTTTTTGATCATGCCAAAACTTAAAATATGATATAAAGTGCTATAATAGAATGATTGGAAGAATGTATGATTTTATTAAATGAATCATTCAACACTTACATGCACTTACATTATTTTTATGTATTTACAAAAATATGTAAAAATACAACAATATATTCTATGCAGCTAACTTCAACGTCTCTGTTGCCTTCTTCTTCTTTCTTCATCTTCTTCTCGCCTACGGTGATCTTCTTCAGTTTTCTTCCTCCTCTCCTCCTCTTTTTTTCTTTTCCTTCTTTCATTGTCTCTTCTCATCTTCTCGTCTGCTTCCCAATGATGCCTTTCTGCATCTTGGTAATATTTTTGCTAAAGCTCATTTGAAATACGTGGAGCTTCTCTATTCTTAGCTTTATTGAAGCCCAACTAGTATTCAGAGTCCTTTTTCAGAGGGTTGATTGCCATGACTCCAGTGTGCCTTTGGATTTCAGAATGATTTTCAAAGGGATATCTCTAACTTATCTTTCCCCTTTTTGGCATCATCCACTTCTGATAGACTTGGAGGAATTTTATTGGACTTAAGGAGAAAATCGAGTTTGTTGTTTGTTATAGAGTCTGCTGTTTTTGGGTCAGAGCTGAGTGAATACAATAGGTTCTTCATTTCAAGGATTTCAGCCTTCAGTGACGCCTCCGTATGCTCCATCTTTTTTTCCATACAAACATTGAGAAGCTCCATCTCAGCGAGATGACTTCATTCCGTTCTGTCAATGTTGTGCATTTGTCTCTGCTGAAAGAAAACTTGTTCAGCTTCCTGGACCAGCAACATGGAAAACAGATGTCTGAAGTAGCCTACTTGTTCACTGCGAAGAGCCTTATTTTGCTGAACCCATTCCCTAATTCTCAGTACTGCTCCACGGATGTCCCCAATGACTATGGCGTCATGATTGTCTATCATGTCATTAAGCTCAGCAAAACCTTACTCCATGGCCTCCATCTCTTTGCACCTGGCTCGGAAGGCACGTCGAAAGTCTGCTGCTTCTGGACTTGAATCCTCAGGGTGGAGAGACTCAAAATCATGGCCGAATGGGACTATCTTTTACTCTGCTGGAACATGCAAATCAGCTAAGTCAACTTGAACGTTGTAACGTGTAGCTTCTTCTGCAATATCAGCTTCGTATGGGATCTTCTCAACGAACGGGAACTAAAGCCTCTCGAACATGCCAATAGGTTCTAAGGAAATTCCCACTCCTCTTTCGGGAATACTTCTCTCATCACCCTCGCTCGCAGCTCTATTTGCCTCAGCTGTTGAAGATTCATTGGCAGTGGTAGTTGTGGAAGCCTACTGAGCTGATTGTGCCTCGGCTATCTCAACAGCTTCACTAGCGACAATTGTGTATTCCTTTTGAGTAATCGATGCCTCAACTGCCTCAGCAACGTCACAGACAGGATATTGAACTAGTGGGGGCGGCCAATCAACTAGTACAAGTTTCATCCTTGAGGCTTTCATTCTTTCTTCTAAGTCTCTAGCCTCTTGATCTGACTCAGCTGATTCTTCAAAATCTTCATCAATGTCGGAATACTCAGCTTCTAAGTCAATTAGGGCATCAATAACCATCGGTTCAGTGGACGCGAACTCTGGCAATATATGCATATCCTCAAAAATTGTCACATTCCCCCTGACAGTCTCAACCACCATAGGGTCTTCAATTACCTTGGCAGCAGACTCAACCACTGCAAGGCCTTGGACATTCCCTATTGCAGCCGGAGTTGTAGCTGGGTCTTTTTTAGTGGCATCCTTAGAGGTCTTAACCTCTAGGATTGCACTTTTAAGACCAGCAGTCTCAACTACATTGGTCCTCCCACTTCTATCCCGTGCCTCAGTTACAGGAATTTGGACCTTTGTACCTTCGTCGGCCTTCAGTGCTGTTAAGTCCTCTGCTGAGACAGTCTCAACCATCGCAGCTTCATTTGTACTACTAGATTATTTGTTAGCGAACTTCTCTTTGCCTTCTAACTTCTCATGTTCTTTGTCTTCTGTAGCCTCCCCCGACCTAGCTGCAGTGTGAACACCATCAGCTGGCGCACCAACTGATTACTTTTCCACGGGGTAAGCTGTCACCGGGGACTTGACTATTTTGCGTGATTGTTCAGCCATATCCTTAGTTGTCTCAATAGCTACCTTAGGGCGTGGCTCTATTGGGTTACCCTCTTCTACTCCTTCTTTCCCAACATCATTGCCATCTTCCCTAGTTTCTTGTCCTCCGAGTGAGCTGGTGAGGTGTCTGCGTGAAGATCCCTTACCACCTTTTCAATCATAGGGGTTGTAGAAATAGGAAAAGAGGATTCTCCAACACCCTTGATCCTAGATTGCTCATGCAACTTATGGGACACTTTTAATGCTTTCTTCAGCTTAGCAGATTTGACTGTGTCAGCTCCCTCAACGGGTTCCACTTTGTCGCCGCTGGTTTCTATGTCAGCAAGAGTTGCAGCTGATTCCCCGAAAATAAATATGTGGGTCTCCGCTGGCTCAACTGACTTTCTCTTGTCAAGCGTTTTGGCTTTCTGAGATTCCTTCTTTTCATAGAGGACTGTGGTGTAGTATAATTCATCAAGAGCACACAGCACAGATGTATTATCCAGGATTCAAGATGGTATTCCCCTTCACCAATCATCTCGGGCCTCATGAATTAGACTCTGCTGGCGCTCAGTTTCCATAATCTCCATAAACGCAGCCTGGCCTCGATCTCAGGATATGCTGGGGATCCTACTTCATCAGAGGCAACAAGGTCTTGAGTAGATGATTCCTTCTCAGCTTGGGTTAAAAAGGTGGACTCTGATGGAGAAGGTTGGGCGAAAGAGCCTGAGCAGAGCAGTTGGGGTAAAAAGAAATTACCACCTCCAGCAATTGTCTTAGCTGCTGTTTCTTCAATATCAGGTGCAGTAGTGTCATCGCCAACCACTTCAACTTCCTCAGCTGTTGGGGGCACAACAATAATAGTTGTGTCTACTGCAGCTGTTTCAGTAGCCATCACAGTCACCTTAGTTTGGGACAGTTGATTGTATGACCCAAACTTAATGTCCACACATTTAGCTACCATATCCATCTGCTTGTGGTACTCATCCTTGATGACCTTCTTGGTTGCTGAGGGATTTATCTTATCAGCTACCTTTTTTTTCGCAATCTCCTTCCATATGGACATGTAGTCGAACTTATAATACTTAAGTAACTAGAGACTACTGTTGGGGAGATGTAACAACTGAGTCAAGTTGGCTGCAGCCAACTTGATCTCTTTACCATTCACTGAAGAGTGAATGACATTATCCCGAACCACAACATTCACGTAAAACATCACAACCTCTTCTTGAAAGGTCTGGGCCATTTCCACCGAATAAATTTTCTTCAATCCAGATTTTTCGAGGTGCTGAACAATCTTCATAGACAAAACCTTTCCATCAGACAGCTTGACAAGGCCTTCGAAGTCCACAAGTGCACCGGAGTACACTTTTTTAGAAAGTTTGGCGAAGTCGAGGGCGGATTTCTTTGGTGCCGTTGATGATTTCTTGAGATTTCTTGAAGAACTTGAAAGGTTTTTTCACAGAGAATACTTAGGGAATATTTGAATGCTTGAGAGTGATGTAAGAAGAGAGAGAAAGTAAATTTAGATATATATGAGATGCGAAGAGATGGTTTCGGAATCTTTGGAGTTTGAAAAGTGATCAATGGTTAGAATTGGAACATGAAAAAAGCATTAATCACGTCGCATTTAATGCGAGCAACATTTATACCCAATCATAGGTTTCTATCGCAACTTTTATTGAACAACATTTAATGATGCTAACATCATTCGTCAAACATTCCCATTTTAATGCAAACAACCTCGTTTTGTTTTTTAGTTCATAAATAAGTCAGCTTTCTTTATTTATGACTTAACTCTGCTTCTCTCTATCTCTAGTCAGTTGAATGGAGACTCAGCTTTTCAGCTAACTCAATTTTGTTGAACGACTATATAGGTTATTTTAATCTGTTGAATGAGCAAAGCTCTTCTGAATTACAATTCTCTCATCTCTAACTCTGATGAATGAGTCTTCTGAGCATATCAACACAGCTCAGTCAATCCAAGCTCATTCCTAAGGTCTTCAAATCTTGATTCACATAAAGGCTTTGTGAATATATCAGCTAACAATTTCTCAGTTGATACATATTCCAATGTGATGTCCTTCTTTTCAACATGATCTCTTATGAAATGATATCTGACATCAATGTGCTTGGTTCTTGAACGCAATACTGGATTCAAAGCAATAGATTATGTGCAAGATTCCAGTCTGCTCCCAAAGAAAGTCATATGATTGCAGCTAAGAAAATTCTAAGATATTTGAAGGGTGGCCAAGAAGTTGGTTTATGGTATCCAAAGAAAGGTAGATTCAAGTTGATTGGATACTCAGACTCAGACTATGATGGATGTAGGGTTGACAGGAAAAGTACATATAGCAGTTGTCATATGCTTGAAAACAGATTGGTTTCTTGGTACAGTAAGAAACAAAATCCAATAGCTACATCTACAGCTGAGGCATAATATATTGTTGCAGGCTGCTATTGTGCCCAATTCTTATGGATGAGGCAACACCTGAGAGACTATGACACTGAAGAGAAGGAAATTCCAATTGTGTGTGATAACACAAGTGCAATGTTTGGTCTGCTGGCAGTTAGATAGAGCAATGATCCTATGAGTGCTCTATATATTGTCTAATCCACTGGCATGCCTTTTGCATCTATATCCATCTTGATAGAAGTATTCATGGAAATCTTCACAGATGACTTTTCTTCCATACCAAATTTCTATATTATGTCTCTGGTGTAGTTGGTTTGACTTAAGAAGGTCTCATCCTTCATTTGCTTGACTTAAAGACCAAGGAAGAAAGTCAGCTCTCCCATCATACTCATCCCAAACTTCCCTTGCTTAAGGTTTGAGAATTTGTCACACAACTCTTTGTTTGTGGATCCAAAGATGATGTCATCCACATATATTTGAACAAGCAATATACTCTCTCCATCTTGGATTCTGAAGAGTGTTCTATCAACTTTGTCTTTGGTGAAACCATTTTCTATTAGGAATTGAGACAATGTATCATACCATGCTCTTGGTGCTTGTTTCAAACCATACAATGATTTCTTGAGCTTGTAGACTTTATCTCCAATAGTTTTCTGCTCAAAACCTAGAGGTTGTTCCACATTGACTTCTTTTCTAAAAATCCATTCAAAAATGCACTCTTCACATCCATTTGATTGACTATGAAGTTTTTGTGTGCAGCATAAGCAAAGAAACATCCTTATTGCTTCCAGTCTAGCAACATGAGCAAAGGTTTCATCAAAATTTATACCTTTTTCTTGGCAATACCCTTTGGCTACCAATCCTACTTTTTTTATCACAACAGATCCTTCCTCATTCATCTTGCTCCTGAATACCCACTTTGTACCAATGACATTTTGGTGATTAAGCTTTTGAACCAATTCCCAAACTTTATTCCTTTCAAACTGATTCAGCTCTTCCTGCATAGCTAGAATCTAGTGAGTGTCATCCAATGGATGTGACACATCCTTTGGCTCAATGTGAGAAATGAAACAAGTGAATATAGATTCATGTTGAGTTCGATCTTGTTCTTACTCTTTCTTTTGCATCACCAATGACTAACTCAGGTGGATGGTCTCTCAGCCATCTCACATCTGGTTGGAGTAAGTCTGTTGGATTGATTCTTCTTGCAGCTAAATTTTCTTGAGCAACTTCTTCTTGATCATCATGATTCAGCTGCAAACCTTCCAGCTGTCGTTGAGATTCAGCTAACTTATCCTCATAAGGATCAAGTCTTCTGAGATTTCCTTCTGTATAAGGACTCTTCTGGATAGTTGGTTGATTCATCTTCCCAGCTAACTCATCAATGTCTTCTCCATTCGCATTAGGTTCATCAAAAACTACATAGATAGACTATTTTGTTACCATAGTCCTTTCGTTCAACTTAATACTCTGAAAGCTTTACTCTCAGCTGAATATCTAGAAAGATACCTTCATCAGGTTTAGCATTAAAAGATTTCAAATTATCCTTGCCATTATTATGAATAAAACATTTGCTTCCAAGATATGAAAATATCCCACATTAGGCATCCTTCCTGTCCAAATTTCATAGGGGGCTTGGACAGCTGCCTATTGATCATACACCTATTCTAAGTGTAACAAGGAGTGTTAATGGCTTCACCCCAAAATCTCTTAGATAATGCAACTTTAGCTAACATGGTCCTTGCAACTTCCTTGAGGGTTATGTTCGTTCTTTCAACCACTTCATTCTGCTGTGGAGTTCTTACAGACTAATAAATCATGAGCAATGCCATTTTCCATGCAATACTGAGTTATAATGTCATTAACAAACTCAGTTCCTCTATGAGACCTTATCTTTATAATGGTTTGACTCTTCTCATTTTTGACTATCTTCATCAGCTGAGGAAGCATCTGCAAAGTTTCCTTTTTCATACACATAAATGGTCCATGTGTTTCTTGAGAAATCATCCACCACCACTAAGGTGTATTTCATTCCACTTATGCTAGCTGGTTCAACTGGTCCAAATAGATCCATGGGCAATAAATGCAAGATCCTTGTTGAAGAATGACTTTGCTTATCCTTGAAATATGACTTCATCTGCTTTCTTTTCTGACATGCATCACATATACTTTCCTTCTTGTAGACTGAGTCTGACAATCCTTCACCCAAATGACTCCTTGCAAGCTTATTGATTGTCTTGAAATTCAAATGACTCAGCTTTTTGTGCCACAACCAGCTTGATTCAGCTAAACTTTTTGCCAATAAACATGTACTTGGTGTAGCAGTAGACCAATCCACTACATATATATTTTTCTTTCTCATTCCTGAAAGCACAACTTCATTTTATTCAGCATCTTTAATTTGGCAAACACCCATGTTGAATCGAACATTGTAGCCTTTATCACAGAGTTGGTTAATACTCAGTAGTCTCCTTACATTTGGTTATATATGTTCTGCAGCCACCATGGCTTTCTTTCTTTCATGTCTCTTTTCCCTGAAGACTTTCCTATCCTCTACATTCATGTACTTGTTGACTTGTGGATAAGGGTAGTCAATTGCAAAGTGAACTGGTTGTTTGCAATTCCAGCAGAGATCTTCAGCTTTCTTGTCCTCAGCTCTTTTGGGGGTTTTTTCTTTCTTTCCTTTGGAAGGAGCTGAATGTCTTCTGGAGGATTCACCCTTAATCCTTTTGTAGTTCTTATTGAAGAACTTTTTGATTCTTTTAACCATAGGGGAAATCTCCTCTTTATCTATGATGTCCTTGGATTTTGCATTCTTTGATTCTTCAGCCACCAGAGCAGCTGTCTTCGGCACAGTTATCTTTGTTAAGTCCATTGAATGTCTGAGGGCCATCACCTTCATTTTCCACTCAACTGGGAGAGATCTGAGAATCTTCATACACATCTATTTTCATGTATATTCTTTGCCAAGAACTGATAGTTCATTTGTAATTTCTGTAAATCTGGCATCCAGCTGACCCAATGATTCACCAACTATCATCTTGAAGTTTTCGACCTTCTGCACAACAATTGTTCATTTGTTTTCTTTAATCTGCTCTAAGCCTTCGCAGATGAGAGCCAGCTTTTCCCATATTCCCTTAGCAATCCTGTAAGATTTAACCTCGTTAAATATTGCTTTATTTTGAGTTTTATACAAAATATCTTGGCCACATTGTCCAAGTTATATCTTTTTCTGTCTTATTGGTCCATTCGCTTCGAGGCTTTTCTACAAACCACATTTCATCATGCAAAGCTGAGAGATGAGCCTGCATACGAATTTTCTAGCCATCAAACTCTTCAACAGTAAACATGGGAATGCGAGATAGATTTACTTCCATGATAATAACGTCTGGAAGAAAATTTGAAAAGCTTTCAAGTGTTGATCTTTTGAAAAGATTGAGATCTAGTTCAGTAACCAGTACGGAAGGTTCTTTGAACCAACCGCTCAGATACCACTTGTAAGTCCCAAGGGGTGTCAGTTAAGTCTAGAAAGGGGGGAGGGTTTAATAGACTTAACCAATTTTTTGATTTTAAATCAAATCAGAGTTTATACAAGTAAACAGCTAAGTCTCTTGGGAGACAACTAGGTCAAACCTCAACAGGAGAGTTAAACACTCAACAGACTCGAGAGAGTTATTGACAGAGTAACTCAGCTGAGTGAAGTTAGCTTTTTAGAAAATTAGTTTACTTGCTTTTTACAACGAAAGTCTTACACCCTTTTTAACTTATAGTTTTCAACACTTGTTTTAGATTAAGTTATTATCAGTTGAGTGAGTATATATATATATTAGCAGTAATAAATATGCTGAAAATAAATGACACAGAGAACTTTTATAGTGGTTCGAGGATGGGATAATTCCTCTACTCCACTCTTTTCCAACTCTTGGAGGTAATCCACTAATGCAACATCAGTTAAAAAAAGGATAATACAGTCCGAGAAAGCTTTGATCACACAGTTAGCTTCACTTCTGGGATTCAGCTTCTTCGTAAGGCAGCTATCTCACTACTTCAGCTCTTTAAACCCTTCGGACTTGATCACACAACCCTTCTTTTGATTTGAATCAGGCTCTAACTTTAACTTTACTGCGCGTCCTTCACCATGTGAATGTACAGACCTCTTGTTCTTGAAAAACAAGATTTTCTCTTCAACAAGTTGATATTTTCTTCCTTCCTTCACTGAGTGTGTTGGTTAGAATCACCTAGAGTGTTTAGGCTTGAGGATTTGAACATTTAGCTTAGCGAGAATATTGCAGTTGCTTGCTTGCTTAGATTTCTCTTGTGTTTCATGTCGTTTTTCTCTCTGAGTAATTTTCTCAGTCTTTTACAGTGAGAGTTTGAAAATGTGTTCGTTGAAGAGGTAAACAATTTTCAAACTTCACTTCTTGTTCGTTGGCTTGTCTTGTTGTGTAGCTTTTTGATGTTGAGCATTCCTTAACTTAAATGCTCTGCAGATTGCCTGAATCGTACCAGATTTCTACAAACATGTCATTGGTTCCAGCTACTTGCACTCTTTTAGAAAGACATCTTTATGTTGCAAGTATATCCCTTACCATTTTGGGCAAGTCTTGACATTCCTTTACAACGGACTTCTTCAGCTTTCTCTGAGTCCTTCAACAGCTTTACCCCTTTATTGAGTCTTCTTCTTGATTCTTGGATGACTCAGCTGTGAGTCTACTGACAGACACAGCTTCTTTACTTGACTGAGAGTCTTCTTCAATACTCAGCTACGACTCAGCTGAATCTTCTCTGCACTTCTTCAATCAGTCTTCTGCATCTTCAACACGGCTGCTTGATAGCTCAATTATCTTCTCAAAAATTACAAAGTTGAAATACATACAGAAAATGGGGTGCCAACTTTCTAATCTAAGTTTTCTATGTATCATCAAAATATATATAAATAAATTTCAAAACATATGTTGTTTTATGTGTATATTTCTTGATTGTTAAGATTTCGAAAATAAAATTTGTTATTTACTGGGAGAGAAATAATTTTTTACTGAAATTTTATTACATGAAACATGCTTTAAACAATCATGCAACAACAACGTAAAAAATTTCGAAAATTTTGGCGAGAGCGCAAAAATGTCCGAAAAAAGCGGAAGCATAAAAAAGTCAGAAAAAAGCCCGAGAGTATAAATAGGTGTCCTTTTTCCAGAATGTGTGCCAATTGTGTCCATATCCCTTTTAGTTTTAAGTCTAAATTGAATTCGAATTTTGGGCCTGATTTTAAAGTTGAGTTTAAAGCTTATTAGTTTTTCAGACTTTAAATAAAAATAAAGGATTCATGCTTATCGGTTGGGCTCACATATAATAATATAAAATAAAATATTGGTTCTTCATTTTATTTTATTTGTTTGTTGACCTCTATTTCTTAAGCTAAATTGTAAGAAAATTTGAACTAAAATTTGACATTTAGATTTGCGTTTAATTTTGGTTTAAATTATATGGTTGTATTTTTAGCTTAAAATTTGGATATTTAACTTGATCTGTTTTAGGAATAATTCACTTTTGGTAAGATTTAAGGCCTTTGTTGGTTTACGGGCCTCGATTCTAAATAAAGTTGGATTTTCAGTCTAATTTGGATTTTCAAGGCTTTACATTCGAATAAAATAACTTTTTTATTCAAGTTCAAATAAAGTTGCATTTTTTGGGCACAAATTAAGTTGATGTTGAACCCAATTTCTTTTAATCCAAATAAAGATTAGTTTTTGGGATTAATTTGTGTTGGATCTAAAATGATTATAAAGGTTTGAATTTTGAGCTTTTATTATCTTTTGGCTCAAAATTCATATAAGGAAATTTTGGATTATAAATTGGGATTACGGTATGGGGTTATGAAGGGGTGGAGTTAATTCAATTGGTAAAGATTGGATTAATTTTGAATTTTATTCAAATATAATACATGACGAATTTGACCCAAATTCGGTTAGAACCCTATTAATTATTTGCATGGTATAGAATTTTGGGCACTATTTTAATGTTAGCTTAAAATCCAACTAAAGATTACATTGAGCTAAATTATTTCCGGCTCAATATAATGGATTTTTTCACTGAATTGAATTTTGGCTCAATTTAGTATTTTGGGATTTAAATTCAAACTAGACAATTTGGATTTAAGCTTAACTAAAATTAGACTTGTTGCCTAATTTGGTTCCTAGGCTTTGAATCTAGATAAAACCGGATTTAATGTCTACTTTCGCATCTAGACTTTAAATATTTATATTGAAGCGGGGGCGGTGTGTAACATTATTCAATTGAGCAATAACAAATATGTTATTAATTTTCTTGCTCAATTGGTCTAGTAGTCTTCAATTAAGTTAATCAAAGCAACATGTTGCCTTTATCACCTCTGCTATAGAGAGCAACTTTATTGAAATTACATAGATAATGTTGTGGAGTTAATACGTGGAATGTAATTTGGCCCTTCGGTTTGATGTTGGTTGGCCGAATAAAAATGCAAATGTGATGATAAGTGTGTGATAATTATACAGACTTTTCATGTGGGCATTAGTCCGTCCTTCGATAAACCTTTTTTGACAGAACTTATTGTCAGTGTTTGATAATTACAATAAGGTTACCACTTACAATTGATTTTATGTTCTTCTACATAGATTAATATTGCACTAGGTGCCTTGTCATGGGTCCCCATTTGGTTTACTTGTCCATACCTTATTTATGCTATGACATAAATATTAATTATGAGTAATATTGTTTTGTTCTCTATATTAATTGTCTGCTTAAATTTTAAAATCTCTGCCAATAATAAATTTATTTATGTGCTTATAGCACTGCTTTAGGATAACATTTGGGGAATTACACCTGAGGTAGATAACGCAAAAGGTTCTTTATAGATATTGTTGAAATAGTTTAATTTCTCGATTATTCTTGTTCCACTAAGGAAAAGTAGAATATAAGGGAGTGCATTAGAATATATCCAATCTCACATTTAAACTTAAAGGCACTAAAGTTAGAGTTGTCTAAGGACTAGCTCGTGCATATGATATTATCTCATTTCCAGCAAAAAAAGGTCAACTTAATTAAAGTTAGTTTGAACACCGTAAAGCACAATGGACTATTCTCGAATTCATGTCTTATTGTGCGAGAAATGAAAGTTTGAGTGAGAAAAGACTTAAAGCATTCATTTAGCAACTATCTCTCAGAGTAAAGAAATAAAGCTGCAGTTGGGATACCGCAATTAGAATGCAAAAGAAACAAGATAAGGATTTCATATGTTACTTTTGCAAAAAAGGTGGATACTTGAAAAGACATTGCTTCTCAATTTAGTTTATGTTTCAACTAGTCTAGTTTTTTACCTTTACGTGTTTAGGTGGGTAGATTCTAGTTCTACTACTCACATAAAGTGTACTAATGCAAGGTTGTTTGTGGAGCCAATAGCCAAGTGACGTTGAAAGATACCTCTCTGTAGGGATATGGAATAACAGTGACAAGTGAGGCTATACAGGCTTAAGTTATCATTAATGACTTGTTATTTTGAATTTAGATGAGACATATAGTGTCATTATAGTCCAATTTAATTTCTATTTCCATTTTGAGCAAATATGGTTATTTTTGTTCACTTGAAAATAATAAATTTTATCTCTTTCAATATTCAAATATTTTTGTTCGTTATCACTAATGATAACCTATATTTTTAGAGTAATTGCCTCGTGTATTGAAACTTTGCATGCTAGTGTAAAGGGTACAAGAGACATTAAATAAAATAAGTGTAGAAATATGATTAGTTAATATTTTTTACCAGAATTATGTAAGAAGCATTTATAACTGCATCATTCAGTATCAATAGAGTTCTAAACTAAGTGGTGGTAATAATTTAAGGTCTTTAAACCTATAAAAGAAAATTGGACTCATGAGCTGTAAGTTGCAGCTTTGTTAAATACTCTAGAAGATCTTTTTTTGGTAATGGAATGTTAAGTCTTTTTTAGGAAGTTGAGTTTGAGCAGGAGATAAAGTTAAAGACATAATCTTTGACGAGAAATTTCATTTCCACATACAGTTGCACTAACTAATGACTGGGTTTCTCTTCCTAGAATTGACAAGATGCAAATCTGGATGATCAAATTAATGTTGAGGAACTCCCTGAACAACATATAGAAGTTATTTCTAAAAGACAAACTCAATAATCTTGTTAGGAAAATTTATTATTAGATTTTGATGGTACCATGTAAAACTTAGAATAGGAAGTTGGCACCCCATTTTCCTTGTATATCTATTTGTAATAGATAGGATTGAATGAGTTGAGTTGGAATCAGCTATGTTGTAGAATACAAGAGTCAACTAAAGATTGAAGTGAAGACCCATATGTGTGTAGTCAAGATAAAAGTCTCAGACTTGACTGAAGAAGAGACCCAGTTGTGGAACAACTGAGTAAAGGATGAAGAAGTGACAATCCAGTCAGTTAAGAGCCAAGTCCGCCAGTTGACAGACAGTTGAGTCTTTCCTAAACGGTTGAGGCTGACTCAAGTCAAAGGGGTAAAGGCAGCAGTCAAGTCAAGTCGACTGATATTAATCCATTGCACAGAAGTCAAGGACTTTTCTTAATATATTAATACGTCCATGCTGCCATGTCTAAAAGTGCTCATCCCAGAAGCGTGCAAATAGAATAAACCAATGGAAAGCATTGAGCTTGTGTCAGGACCTGAAAAGCTGCAGACATCATCTAATACGAGGAAATGTCTCCATCACAAGCTGCAGATCAAGAAAAACAAGCCAACGACCAAGAAGTGTTATTTGAAAATTACTTATCTCTTCAACGGGCAGATTTTCAAATAAGCACTATAAAAGGCTGAGGAAGCAAGTGAGAGAAGGTTACAAATTCTAAGAGAATAATCAAGCAATACAAGCAAGCAAACCTGCAAAAATACTCTCAAGCTTTCTAAGACATTCCTCAGGCCTAAAATCGAAGAAACTCAATCCAACACATTCAGGTGAAGGAAAGAATACTTCATCAAGTTGAAGAGGAAACAGTTTAAAGAACTAAAGGGTCTACTTTCCAAGGTTGAAGGAGATGTAGTAAGGTTCAAGGTCGAACCAGAACATTTGATCTCGTTAGAAGGCTGTGTGATCAATTCCAAGAGTTGAAGGGAGCTGTAGTAGCAAGGCAGTTGTCTTATGAAGAAGCTGAGTCCCAGGAGCAGCCAGTTGTGTGATCAAGGCTGACTCGGACTGATAACTGCTTTGTAATCAGATCTGTTACTTAGTGGATTCCTCCAGGAGTTGGAGAAGAGTAGATTAGAAGAATTACCCCATCCTCGAACCACTAAAAAATTGGCTTGTCTCATTTTACTTACAACACTTTACTTTCCTGCAAACTTTTTGATATCTGCTGTTAAGTTAAAACTGCTAAACCTAGCTGATAATAACCTTGCTAAAAACAAGTGTTAAAAACAAGTTTAAAACATCAAAGGTGAAAAGTCTTCCGCTGAACAAAGCCATATCAACTAAAAAGTTAAGTGTTAGCTGACCCAGCTTAGTTATACTATCAACAGCTCAGTCGAGTCTGTTGAGTGGGTAACTTTGTTGAAGTAAGCCAACCTAGTTGTCCCTCAAGGACTCAGCTGATTTGAGTTAACTCTGTAAAATTATTTAAAAGGACTAAATTCGAAAATTTGGTAAGGTTTATTCAAGCCCCCCCTTCTAAACCTTCCAACTCACCCCTTGGGACCTACAAGTAGTATCAGAGCGGTTGGTTAATTGAGCCTTCTGCACTGGTTACTAAACTAGATCTCAATCTTTTCAAAAGATACAACACTTGTGTTTTAAAGCTTTTATTTCAAAAGCAAAGTTATTATCATTGAAGCAAATCTAACCAGCATTCCCATGTTTACTATGGAAGAGTTTGATGATTTGAAAATTCACATGCAGGCTCACCTATCAGCCTTACACGATGAAATGTGGCTAGTGATAGAAAATGGGCCACTTCAAGTCTTAAAAGTCAACACTGATGTAAGAAGAGCACCTCCAGCTGAAGGAAAAGATGTTGTAGTAGAGCCCAGACCTGCTATGGTTGAAAAAACACGCTGTGAATGGACCAATGAAGATAGAAAAAGATACAACCTTGATAATGTTGCCAAGGACATCGTTTATAAGACCTTGGATAAGCTAGCCATGATTTGTGAAGGATCTATATAGATCAAAGAGAATATATTAAATGTTGTTGTTCAAAAATATGAAAATTTTAAAATGCTTGCAGGTGAGAGTCTAGATCAACTAGATGCCAGATTCACAGAAATTACAAATGAGCTTTCAGCTCTTGGGAAGGAGTACACTCAAAATGAGATGTGCATGAAGATCCTATGAGACATTCCATGGACCTATCCAAAACATCAAATCATGAGATGTTCTCAGATCTCAAAGCTTATGAGTTTGAGCAGAGAAGAAAACGGTAAGAGGAAACAGTTGTGCCCAAGACAGCTGCACTGTTGGCCAGTGAAGGACAGAAAGCTGGGCCAAAAGAAACAATTGACCAGGAGAAAATTGCTCTTATGGTGAAAAGGTTCAACAAGTTCTTCAATAAGAACTATAAAAGAAACAAGGGTGAAACCTTCAGAAGACACTCATCACCTTCCAAAGCAAGGGAGGACTGGCCACCCAAAAGAGCTTAACATCAAAGAGCTGACTATCAGAGAGCTGAAAGAGCTGACTTGCAGAGAGCTGAAAACCTATGTTGGAATTGCAGACAACCAGGACACTTTGTTGTTGACTATTATTATTCACCAATCAACAAATACAGAAATGAAGAGGATAGAAGAGTCTTCATAGAGAGAAGACAAGAAAAGAAGAAAGCCATGTTGGCTGCTGAGACTGCTGAACCTGCCAAGTGCAAAGAACCAGCAGACTCGGATAGTAGTGAAGCAGACTACTCAAGTGACACTGAGGAAGAGGATTCGATCTACCTCATGGCCAAAGAACAAGATCCAAAAGATCAAGAAGATGAGGTACACTCTAACTCATCTCATTCAGATTTTAGTAATAGTGACACAAACACTTCCTCACCCACAAATTTTTATGATTCAATTGGCAAAATGATGAAAGACTTTGAGCATATCAAAACCTTACACACACTTTTGAATGAGGAAAACAGCCAACTTAAATGCCAAAACTCACATCTGACTAAACAACTGAGTACTCTAGGTCACATAGCTGATGAGAATACAAAGTTGAAGGCTGAAAATGCTAAGATCCAAGCAGAATTAGTTGCTACTGAAAAAAGAGAAAAAGATCTAATAAATGTGATTGCTTCATTTACAAAGGCATCCAAATCATTGGATGAACTAATAACGAGTCAAAAAGAGTGTGGAGATAAGACAGACATATGATTCAATTCTTTGTGCATACTCAAGCTCCTAGAGTGATTTTGGAAAAAGGATCCTCAAGTAATGAGGGAGTCCAAAAGTCCAAAATACCATATGTTGCACCAACACCCATACCAAAACACAATCACATTCATATTGGCCTTGGATATAAGGGTAAATGAAAGAGGCCAGTAGAGTATGCTTAAAGTACAGCTGGAAAAAAATTCAGAAAAGGCCATCAGCAGACACCAAACAGAAAATACTCTGTGAAAGTTAAACAGACCTACCAAAAGCCCCAGAGATTTCAGCAAAGAAATACACATAATGGAAATGGTAGAAACTATCCAAACCAAGCTGATTGGAACAATCAAGTGAGATATCAACAAGGACCTATGGGATACAAGCCAAAATGGCAAAGACCTCAACCTCAGCAAAAGTCATTCCCAAGGCAAAAGAGCTATTATCAGCACACATATGCACACAGGGACAAAACCCATCCAGCACAAAAATTCTACTATAACCCCAAGAAAGCAAATGCTCAAACAAACACACAGGCATACAGACGAAAGAGACAACTGTAAGATCCTAAAATCCCCAAGCAATTTGCTAATGTGCACTATGATTATGGAACTGACAGATGGCAATCTCTTAGAGACAGATCATCTGGCTATAGGTTGGTTGGAACATCTTATAGCCCTAACCCCCAAGGACCCAGGCAAGTATGGGTACCTAAAAAATAATTTCCTTGATTGCAGGTTCAAGAAACAACTGAGTGCCAAGGAATCTGGTATGTGGATAGTGGTTGTTCCAGGCATATGACAGGGAACAAGAAAAATCTGTCAAAGTTCAAGGAAATCAAAGGTGCAAAAGTCATATTTGGAGGAAATGAAGCTCCAGGGGATATCAAAGGTACAGGATCCATAAAGAAAAATGGACTGGAGATCGCAAATGTTGAAGGTCTCAACTTCAATCTGCTAAGCATCAGCCAACTCTGTGACAAAGGCTACAATGTGGAATTCAATATGGGAGTTTGCGAAATTAAAGATGTTGAATCAAATGAAATAGTGCTACAAGGAACAAGGTAGAAAAACATGTATGTAATGGATTGGTCAACTTCTACGCCAAGCACATGTCTGCTAGCAAAGAGTACAGCCAAATCAAGTTGGCTGTGGCACAAGAAGCTGAGTCACCTGAAGTTCAAGACAATCAACAAGCTTGCAAGGAGTCATCTTGTGGAAGGATTTCCGAACTCAGTATACAAGAAAGAAAGCATTTGTGATGCATGCCAGATGGGAAAGCAAATCAAGTCATCCTTTAAGGACAAGCCAAGTCCTTCTTCAACAAGGATACTACATTTGTTGCATATGGACTTATTTGGTCCTGTTGAACCAACCAGCATCAGTGGAAAGAAATACACCTTAGTGGTGGTAGATGATTATTCAAGATATACATGGGCTATTTTCATGTGTAAGAAGAAAGAAACATTGCAGAAGTTGCCTCAGCTGATGAGACGTGTTCAAAATTAGAAGATTCAAACCATTATAAAGATAAGATCGACAGGGGAACTCAATATTGTGTTGAAAATGGTATTGATCATGAGTTGTCAGCTGCAAGAACTCCACAGCAACATGGAGTAGCTGAAAGAAGGAACAGAACTCTGAAGGAAGCTGCTAGGACAATGTTAGCTGAAGTTGGATTGCCTAAGAGATTTTGGGCTGAAGCCATCAATACTGCTGCTATACTCAAAATAAATGCATGATCAACAGGCAATTGACTAAAACTCCTTATGAAATTTGGACAGGCAGAAAGCCAAATGTTGGATATTTCAAGATCTTTGCATGTAAGTGCTTCTACCACAACAATGGCAAGGAAAACTTAAAAGCTTTTGATGCCAAAGCCGATGAAGGTATCTTTTTGGGATACTCAGCTGAAAGTAAAGATTATAAAGTGATAAACAAGAGGATTATGGTTATAGAAGAGTCTATCCATGTGGTGTTTGATGAACCAAATGTAAATGGAGAAGACGTAGATGATTTAGGTGAGAAGCAGAATCAGCCAACTATGTAGAAGAATCCATATGTTGATGCAGATGTGAGATCACTCAACCCTGAAGAAGATGAGATAGCTGAATCTCAAAGATAGTTGGAAGGTCTGTAGCTGAATAATGATGAAGAAGTTGTTCAAGACAACTTAGCTGCAAGACGGTTGAATCCAGCAGACTTACTCCAACCAGATGTGAGATAGCTGAGAGATCATCCACCTAAGATGATCATTGGAAATGTTGGAGATGTAGTAAGAACCAGATCCAGAGCTCAACATGAAGCCACGTTTACTTGTTTCATTTCCCAGATAGAGCCTAAAGATGTGTCTCAAACATTGGATGACACACATTGGATTCAGGCTATGCAAGAAGTGCTTAATCAGTTTGAAAGAAACAAAAAATGGGAATTAGTTCAAAAGCCTACTCACCAAAATGTTATTGGTACTAAGTGGGTATTCTGGAGCAAGATGAATGAGGAAGGATCTGTAGTAAGAAACAATGCAAGATTGGTAGCCAAAAGGCATTACCAAGAGAAACGAATAGATTTTGATGAAACCTTTGCTCCTGTTGCTAGCTTGGAAGCAATAAGGATGTTTCTTGCTTATGATGCACACGAGAATTTCACTGTATATCAAATGGATGTGAAGAGTGCATTTCTAAATGGACTTTTAGAAGAAGAAGTCTTTGTTGAACAACCTCCAGGTTTTGAGTAGAAAACTATTGGAGACAAAGTCTACAAGCTCAAGAAAGCACTGTATGGATTGAAACAAGCACCAAGAGCATGGTATGACACATTGTCACAATTTCTAACTGACAAAGGATTCACCAAAGGGAAAGTTAATAGAACACTGTTCAGAATTCAAGATGGAGATAGTATACTGCTTGTTCAAATTTATGTGGATGGTATCATCTTTGGATCCACAAACAAAGAGTTGTGTGACAAGTTTTCAAACCTCATGCAAGGAAAGTTTGAAATGAGCATGATGGGAGAGCTGACTTTCTTTTTAGGACTTCAAGTCAAGCAAATGAATGATGAAACCTTCATAAGTCAAACCAAATATTCTAGAGATTTAATGAAGAAATTTGGTATGGAAGAGAAGTCATCAGTGAAGACTCCTATGAACACTTCAATTAAGATGGATATGGATTCAGATGGCAAAGCTATTGATCACACTAGATATAGAGCCCTCATTGGATCATTGCTCTATTTAACAGCAAGTAAATCAGACATCACCTTTGTTGTAGGCGTATGTGCTAGATTTCAATCTGCACCAAAAGAGAGTCACATGACTGCAACTAAAAGAATCCTAAGGTATTTGAAGGGATGCCAAGAAGTTGGCTTATGGTATCCAAAGGATGAAAGATTCAAGCATGTAGGCTACTCAGACTCAGACTATGCTGGATGTAGAGTGGACAGGAAGAGTACTTCATGTACTTGTCAAATGCCTGGAAATAGATTGGTTTCTTGGCTCAACAAGAAATAAAATTCAATAACTACATCCATAGCTAAAGCAGAGTACATAGTTGCGGGCAGTTGTTGTGCCCAAGTTCTATGGATGAGACAACAGCTGAGAGATTATGATATAGAAGAAAAAGAAATTCCAATTATGTGTGATAATACAAGTGCTATTGCAATTACTCAGAATCATGTATTGCATTCAAGAACTAAATACATTGATGTCAGATATCATTTTATAAGAGATCATGTTTAAAAGAAAGACATCACTTTGGAATACATCTCAACTGATAAGCAGTTAGCTGACATATTGACAAAGCATCTATGTGAATCAAGATTTGAAGAGCTTAAAAATGAGCAAGGTTTGATTCAGCTGAGTTAGGATACTCAGAAGACTCAATCAACAGAGACCAAGAAGAGAGAAATGAAAATTAGCAAGTTTCATTTTCCGGCCAAGTGAAACAACCAAGATGAGGAATCAGCTGTATCGAGTTAGCTGACAGCTGAGTGACCCTTATGTGAATAGAGAAGCAGAGTTGAGTCAATTTTGGATAATAGCTGAGTTATTTATGAGCTAAGTGACAAAATGCAGTCGTTTTCTGCGAGCGGGAATGTTTTTGGGCATTACGTCAGCGTAATTATGATGTCAGTGCAAAAGCTGCACACATTTAGCCTATGCTTGGATATAAATATTGCTGCATTTATTGCGGGGAAACTGATGTGTGTAAAATATACGTGCATTTTGGGGCTTAAATTGATACATAATTGATACATTTGCACGCATATGTACTATATTTTCACTTGGTTTCCTTTAAAGGGTATGATATTGCGTATTCTTGTAATTATTGCAGGAAACGGAGCTTAAAATAAAGAAATGTCAGTAGGGATGCCCGGACAAGATTTTCGAATGCAAAGAGAAGATCAAAACGACGGAAAAAAGGAAGAAAAGCAGGTCCACACGGTCAGACCGTGTAGCCTCACACGGCCGTGTGAACTTGTGTTGGGAAAATGGCACGAGTGTGGGAAGAAAGGAAGAAAACAGAGGCCGGAGTAGGTCCATACGGTCGGGTCGTGTGACATCACATGCCCGTGTGGACTTGGATTCCAACCGCACCACAAAACTGTGGGACATGCCTGCCCGTGTGACAAAGGGTTACGCCCAATGCCACACGCCCGTGTGGGACACCGTTTCAGCGTGTTTTTGAAGTTCTTTTCCCGATACAACTCTACAAATGATCTCTCCAAGCATCTATAAAAGGGGACCAAGTCTTGCACGAAAAAACATCACTTCATACAGCAAAAACACATCAAATAACACAGGAACCGAAGAACCGAAGAGCTTCTGAGAGCAAAAGGCTAGGTCTCAAAGAACACCACAAGGCTTTCGCATCTAGGGAGCACAAGAGCTTCGAGGGCTTGGAGGGAGAATCCATCCTAACAAGAAGGGGTTTTCTTTCTATGGCTAAGAACTCTTGTCTGTGCTTATATGATGTCATAATATTGATTCGGATTTGTCTATGAGTTTGTAATCCATGTTTGGCATATTTTTTGGATCTTAGGGGCATAATTGAAACTGTGGATTTATATTAAATATGATTATGTTGGGAAATTTATTGTTTAGATTTTTATGAATGCCATGTAAAACTTAGACTAGAAAGTTGGCACCCCATTTTCTTTGTAATTTTCATTGTAATAGATAGGGTTGGCTAAGTTAACTCTGGATATACAACAAGTCAAGTCAATTGAAGGTGAGATGAAGACTTATAGTGAGTATGACAAGGAGGAGAAGTCAAGAATATTGATTCGGATTTGTCTGGTGTGTGAAGTGTCGATCAAGTTTGTAATCTAGTCAGTTGTTTGGATAGTCTTCAATCATTGGACTCAAGTCTTGGGAAAAAGGGATCATAATTGAAAAGAATCCGTTGCACAAAAGTCAAGAATTTATATTAAAAAGTAATACTTCCATGTTGCCATGTCTTAAAGTTTAGCGTGCAAAAGGAATAAGCCAATGGGAAGATTTTTCGACTACGAAAAGTTGAATGTTCATTTAATACGAGGAAATGTCAACATCTCGCAACAAGACAAGCCAACGAACACAAGTGACTTTTGAAATCACCCTATTTTCTTTGGGAAGATTTTTGAAAGTTCACTATAAAGGCCGAGAATCACTTTGAGAAAAGGTTACCTAAACCACGAACATTCAAGCTATCATTCGAATCGTAACCAAGCAAAATATTCTCAAGTTACTCAAGCAAATCCTCAAGCCTAAACTTGAAGGAAATCGATCCAACACCAAGTTGTGAAGGAAAGACAACTTCAAAGTGTTGAAGAGGAAACTTTTGAAGAATCAAAAGGGGTCTACATTCTAAGGAGGACTGTATAAAGGTTCAAGGTCGAACAAGTCTCAAGTTATTGGAGGGCTTCGTGATCAAATCCAAGAAGCTTGAGCAAGTGAGCTATAGTAGCAAGGCAGCTGCCCTGTGAAGAAGAAAGTCGAGTAAATGCGAGAAGCCATTTGTGACCAAGGCATCTCAGACCGAGTCCTAAAGGATCAAGTCGTTTGTGTGATCAAGACTTGTATCAGGACTGATAACCACTTTGTACTCTGATCAATACTTAGTGGATTCCTCCAGGAGTTGGAGAAGAGAGGAGTAGAAGAATTAATCCATCTTCGAACCTCTATAAAATTTATTGTGTCATTTACATTTCAGCATTTTATTTCTGCATATTACTTTATATCTGCTGATAATTTGCATTCCAACTGATAATTAACAAAGTGCTAAAACCAAGTGTTAAAACAAACTTAACTCAAATTCAAGGGTATTAAGTCTTCCGCTGAAAATCTCATCACAGCCAAGTTAAGGTTTAGACTAAACAGATGAGTTATTCTATCAACAACTCAATCGAGTCTGTTGAGTGGCTAACTCTGCTGGTTAACTAACTTAGATGTCCATCAAGTACATAGCTGTGTATTTAACTCTGTAATAATTTAAAAGGACTAAATTCGAAAAGTCGGTAAGGTTTATTCAACCCCCTTTCTAAACCTTACTCACACCCCTTGGGACCTACAAGTGGTATCATAGCGGTTGGTTCACTGAGCCTTCCGCACTGGTTACTGAACTAGATCTCCAATCTTTCAAAGAAGTTTTTTTTAAACATTTGTTCTTTCAAAAGCCATATTTAAAACAGCAAAGTTATTATCATGGAAGCAAATTTGACACGCATTCCTATGTTCACCATTGAAGAATTTGATGACTGGAAAATACGTATGCAGGCTCATCTATCAGCTTTGCATGATGAGATGTGGATAGTGATAAAGGATGGGCCACTGCAAATAATGAAAGTGAACACAACTGCAAGGAGAGCTGCTGCGGCTGAGGAAGAGGAGGCTGCTCCTCCCAGACCAGCTATGGTTGAAAAGCCAAGAGCTGAGTGGACAAATGATGATAGAAAAAGATACAACCTTGACAATGTGGCCAAGGATATACTTTACAGGACTTTGGACAAAGCCATGTTCAACAAAGTCAAAATCTTGCAAGACAGCCAAAGAAATCTGGGATAAATTAACCTTAATTTGTGAAGGATCTTAGCAAATTAAGGAAAACAAATTATCTGTTGTTGTTCAAAAATTTGAAAACTTTAAAATGCTTGTAGGTGAAACAATGGACCAGCTGGATGCTAGATTCACTGAAATTACAAATGAACTCTCAGCACTTGGGAAAGAATACACACAGAAGGAGATGTGTATGAAGATACTAAGGAGCCTCCCAGCTGAGTGGGAAATGAAGACAATGGCTCTAAGGCACTCGATGGACCTATCAAAAACATCCAATCATGAACTATTCTCAGACCTCAAAGCTTATGAGTTTGAGCTGAGAAGAAGGGATCAAGAGGAGATAGTTGTATCCAAAACAGCTGCACTCGTAGTCATGGAAAGAAAGAGAGCTGAAACCAAAGAAGTCAATTACCAGGAGGAAGTTGCCTTGATGGTTAAAAGATTCAATAAGTTATTCAACAAGAACTACAAAAGAAACAAAGGTGAATCCTCCAGAAGACATTCAGCTCCCTCCAAGTCAAAGGAAGATAGGCCACCAAAGAGAGTTGAGTATCAAAAAGTCGAATATCAGAGAGCTGACAACCCAAGAAATGAGAGAGCTGATCAAAAAGTTGAAAACCTGTGTTGGAATTGCAGACAACCAGGACATTTTGCTATTGATTGTCCATATCCTGTAGTCAATAAATACAGAAATGAAGAAGGAAGAAAAGTCTTCAGAGAAAGAAGGCAAGAAATGAAAAGAGCAATGTTGGCTGTTGAAACTGCTGAAACGGCTAAGTCAAAGGACACAACAGACTCAGAGAGTAGTTAAGCTGACTACTCAAGTGATTCTGAAGAAGAAGCTATGATTTGTGTAATGGCTAAAGAACAAGATCAACCTGACCAAGAAGATGAGGTACATTCTAACTCATCTCAATCAGATTCTAGTGATAGTGATTGTGACACACACACTTCATCACCTACTGATCTTTATGATTCATTAGGCAAAATGATGAAAGACTTTGAGCACATCAAATCCTCACACTCACTATTAAATGAGGAAAACAACAAGCTCAAAAGCCAAAACTCATAGCTGACTAAGGAGTTGAGTACTCTAAGTCACATAGCTATTGAGAACAAAGAGCTGAAGGCTGAAAATACTAAACTAACAGCAGAGATAGCTGCTATACAAAAGAGAGAAAATGATCTCAAAAATGTGATTGCTTCATTCACAAAGGCATCTAAATCATTGGATGATCTTATCATGAGCCAGAAAGAATGTGGAGACAAGACATGCATAGGATTCAATTCCTTTGTGCATAGTCAAACTCCAAGAGTGATCTTGGAAAAAAGATCTTCAAGTAATGAAGCATCTCAAAAATCCAAGACACCAAATGTTGCACACAAATTCATTCCAAAGCACAATCACAAACAAACTGGCCGTGGATATAAAGGAAAAGGAAAACAGCCAGTTGAGTATGTTGAGAGGACAGTTGAGAAGAAATCCAGCAGTGTTCCTGAGCAAACTCCAAACAGGAAGTACTCTGTGAAGAAGAAACAGAGCTACCAAAATCCCCAGAAGTTCTATCAAAGGAACACAAATGATGGGAATGGTAGAAACTACCCAAGTCAAGCTGATTGGAATAATGTGAAATATCAGCCAAGACCTATGGAATACATGACAAAATGGCAAAGACCTAGAACTCAGCAAAGGTCATTCCAAAGGCAACAAAGCTATCGTCAGCACACATATGCACCCAAGCACTACACTCAGAGATATCACTATTACCCAAAGAAGGCAACTGCTAAAACACACATACAGGCATACAGACAAAAGAGACAGTTGTATGAACCTAAAACCCCCAAGCAATTTGCCAAAGTGAATTATGATTATGGCACAGATAGATGGCAACCTCTTAGAGTCAAATCATTTGGCTATAGGTTGGTTGGTTCATCTTACAGTACTAACCCCTCAGGACCCAGGCAAGTATGGGTACCTAAAAACTAATTTCCTTGATTGCAGGTTCAAGGAACAGCTGAGTGCCAAGGAACCTGGTACATGGATAGTGGCTGTACCAGACACATGACCGGAAACAAGAAAAATCTGTCAAAGTTCAAGGAAATTAGAGGCGCAAAAGTCATATTTGGAGGAAATGAAGCTCCAGGGGAAATAAGAGGCATTGGATCCATCAAGAAAAATGGATTAGAAATCACAGATGTTGCATATGTTGAAGGCCTCAATTTCAACTTACTAAGCATCAGTCAACTCTGTGACAAGGGCTATAATGTTGGATTCAATATGGGAGTGTCCCAAATCAAAGACACTGAATCAAATGAAGTAGTGTTGCAAGGATCCAGACAAAAGAACATGTATGTGGTAGATTGGTCGACTGCCACACCAAGCACTTGTCTGCTAGCAAAAAGTACAGCCGAATCAAGTTGGTTGTGGCACAAGAAGCTGAGTCACCTGAATTTCAAGACAATTAACAAGCTTGCAAGGAGTAATCTTGTAGAAGGATTGCCAGACTCAGTATACCAGAAAGAAAGTGTTTGCGATGCATGCAAGATGGGAAAGCAGATCAAATCATCATTCAAAGAGAAGTCAAGTCCATCTTCAACAAGGATATTGCATCTGTTGCATATGGACCTATTTGGCCCAGTTGAGCCAGCTAGCATAAGTGGAAAGAAATACACTCTAGTAGTGGTGGATGATTATTCAAGATATACATGGACAATCTTCATGTGTAAAAAGAAGGAAACCTTGCAGAAATTACCTCAACTGATGAAGAGAGTTCAAAATGAGAAGAGTCAAACCATTATAAAGATAAGATCTGATAGAGAAACCGAGTTTATCAATGGAATAATAACTCAGAATTTTGTTGAAAATGATATTGCTCATGAATTATCTGCAGCAAGGACTCCACAGCAGAATGGAGTTGCAGAAAGAAGGAATAGAACTCTCAAGGAAGCAGCAAGGACCATGTTAGTTGAAGCAGGGTTACCCAAAAGATTTTGGGCTGAAGCCATCAATGCTGCATGTTATACTCAAAATAGATGCATGATAAATAGACAGCTGAAAAAAACTCCCTACGAAATCTGGACAGGGAGAAAGCCAAATGTTGCATATTTTAGAATATTTGGATGTAAATGCTTCATCCACAACAATGGCAAGAATAATCTAAAGGCTTTTGATGCTAAAGCTGATGAAGGTATCTTCTTGGGATACTCAGCTGAAAGCAAAGCCTATAGAGTGCTGAACAAAAGGACAATGGTCACATAAGAGTCTATCCATGTGGTTTTTGATGAACCTAATTTAAATGGAGAAGACATTGAGGAATTAGCTGATAAGCTGAATCAGCCAACTATGCAGAAAAGTCATTATGTTGAAGCTGAAACTGGAGTAATTAATCAAGGTGAAGATGAGATAGCTGAATCTCAAAGACAGCTGGAAAATCTGTAGCTAAGTGATGATGAGAGAGTGCTCAAGATAACACACACATGCAAGACGATCGAACCAGACTAACTTACTCCAACCTGATGTGAGATGGCTAAGAGACCATCCACCAGAGCTAGTCATTGGAGATGTAAGAGATGATGTAAGAACCAGATCAAGAGCTCAACAAGAAGCAATGTTCACTTGTTTTATTTCCCAAATAGAGCCAAAAGATGTGTCCCAAGCATTGGATGACACACATTGGATTCAGGCCATGCAGGAAGAGCTGAATGAATTTGAAAGGAACAAAGTATGGGAACTGGTGCAAAGACCCAACCCATCAAAACATTATTGGCACAAAATGGGTTTTCAGAAACAAGATGAATGAAGAAGGTTCTGTGGTAAGAAACAAAGCAAGATTGGTAGCCAAAGGGTATTGCCAAGAGGAAGGTATAGATTTTGATGAAACATTTGCTCCTGTTGCACGATTAGAAGCAATAAGGATGTTTCTTGCCTATGCTGCACACAAGAACTTCACTGTATACCAAATGGATGTAAAACGTGCATTCTTGAATGGATTGTTGGAAGAAGAAGTCTATGTTGAACAACCTCGAGGATTTGAGCAGAAGACTCTTGGAGATAAGGTGTACAAGCTCAAGAAAGCTCTATATGGATTGAAACCGGCACCAAGAGCATGGCATGATACATTATCTCAATTTCTAACAGATAATGGATTCAATAAAGGCAAAGTGGACAGAACACTCTTCAGAATTCAAGATGGAGAGAGTATACTGCTTGTCCAAATATATGTGGATGACATTATTTTTGGATCCACAAACAAAGAGTTGTGTGGTAAGTTCTCAAACCTCATGCAAGGCAAATTTGAAATGAGCATGATGGGAGAGCTGACATTCTTTCTAGGACTTCAAGTTAAACAACTGAAGGATGGAACCTTTATAAGTCAAATAAAGTATACCAGAGATTTAATGAAGAAATTTGGTATGGAAGAGAAATCTTCTATGAAAATACCAATGAATACATCAGTCAAGATGGATATGGATGCAGATGGCAAGCCTGTGGATCAAACAAGATACAGAGCACTTATTGGTTCATTGCTCTATTTAATAGCAAGCAGGCCAGACATCACCTTTGCAGTAGGTGTATGTGCAAGATTTCAATCTACACCAAACGAAAGCCATATGACTGCAGCTAAGAGAATCCTGAGATATTTGAAGGGATGCCAGGAAGTCGGCTTATGGTATCCAAAGGAAGGTGGATTCAAGCTTATTGGTTACTCAGACTCTGACTATGTTGGATGTAGAGTGGACAGGAAGAGTACTTCAGGTACATGTCAAATGCTTGGAAACATATTGGTTTCCTGGTTTAGCAAAAAGCAAAATTCAATAGCCACATCCACAGCTGAAGCTGAGTACATAGTTGCGGGGAGCAATTGTGCCCAGGTCTTATGGATGAGACAATAGCTAAGAGACTATGATGTTGAAGAAAAAGAGATTCCAATTATGTGTGATAACACAAGTGCTATTGCAATCACTCAAAATCCTATGCTGCATTCTAGAACAAAGCACATTGATGTCAGGTATCATTTCATAAGAGATCATGTCGAAAAGAAGGACATCACTTTGGAATACATCTCAACTGATAAACAGTTGGCTGACATATTCACAAAGCCATTATGTGAATCAAGATTTGAAGAACTCAAGCATGAGCTAGGGTTAATTGAGCTGAGTTAACAGCCAGAAGACTCAAGGAGAAGAGATGAAACAGAAAAGATGAAAATAGAGCTGAGCTCGTGAATCAGCTAAGTGAATCAGCCACATCGAGTTAGCTGACAGCTGAGTACCTATGTGAAAAGAGAGAAGAAGAATTGAATCAGCTAAGAAGTAAGCTGCGTCATTTATGAGCTAAGTGACAAAAATACAGTCGTTTTTTAATAAACAGTAATGTTTTAAGAATGACATCAGCATAATAATGACAGGTACAGTCAAAAGTTGCACAACAAAGCATATGATTGGATATAAATGCTGCCGCATTAAATGCGAGAAATTAAATGCTAATCGGCGTGCTAAATCTGAGCCGTTGATCTTGATCAAATTTCAAAAACCGTATGCACGTCCTTTCATAACCCATACATATACCATTTCCTCCGTTTCTCTCTCACATTACTCAAACTGTTCATCTCTCCAAAAGCAAAGACAACATTTTTCTCTCAAAACCCTATCAATCTTCAAGGAAAATTTCTTAGGTTTCGTTCGGTAAAACTCAAAGATGGCAACCACCTATGATTTCGCTAATTTGGGAAAGCAAATCCACACTGGTTCTACCGTGGATTTTGAAGGGATGATTAAACAGGGGTCCGATGAAACCCTTGTGAAGAAGATAGCTGAGAAAGTAGAGAAATCTGGACTGAAACCCTTTCTCACGATGGAGTTTTAGATGACGTATGTGGAAGAGGTCGCCCAGTTCTACGTGAACGTTGAGGTTCACGACGAGGGAATCAAGTCCTCTGTTCACGGAAAGGAGTTTACGATCACTGCTGAGGATCTAGCAGAGCATTGTTTGCTGCCGTCGGAAAGAGTGTCGGAAATATTGGAGGCTGATGTAAACTTGGTTGCTACATGGAAGGAAGTGGCCAAACCGGACTATGCTGCGAAGGTTGTCTACACAGCTGATCAGAAGCTGCTGAAGGAAGATTATCATAAGTTGTTGGACATTGTTGCCAAGTGTGTAGACATAAAATTTGGAAGCTTTAATCAGCTGTCCAAAACCAAGCTGATCGTGATGGCTGCGATCATGGAGGAGAAGAAAGTAAACTGGGCAGAATTCGTCTACAGCAGACTCTGCCAGAATGTTGGAAATAAGTCCTTCAAGAACGATGGATCATTCGGAGGGTCCTTGGGGTATGGCCTTGTTATTGGCCGGCTGATGGATGTGTAGGGTGTTCCACTCCGACATGGAAAGGCATTCCATGTCAACAAGAAGATGTTCCGATCAAATCTCTCGGGAGCTCAGAAGAGAGCTTATGCCAAGAGAGCGGATACTAGTGAGGGGGAATCAGCTGACACTGAGGAAACAGCTGTTGTCTCCCCTCCCAAGAAGAAAGCTCGCCCCGCACTGAAAGAAGAAGAAAAGCTAGCAAAGAAAAAAAAAACAACCGCACCCGCCCCGCAGCCGAGTCACCCTGCCCCCGCAGCCGTGTCTCCCGCCCTGCAGCCATGCATGAGAGAAGGAATCCTTAGTACCTTCTCCGGGAATGAAGAAGAAGAGGATCGCCAAGACGAGAAAGGCGTGCCTCTAAGGCAACCCCACGAGGCCTTTACTATCGAGGAACTGGAGGAAGTAGAACCAGATGTTCCTCTGGTGAAAACCAAAAGAAGAAGAAGAATCTTCAAGCGTTGAGCTTGAGAAAACAAATTGAGTCGCCACTCAGTGGAACAGATCAAAAAACAATTTGGAAAAGTAGAGTCTCAGAGATCATTGATGAAACCGCCAAGTCTGAAGCCGGGCCGATCGAGAGGCAAGTCGAAAAACCCAGTTTGTGAATGCAAAGCAGTGAGGAGCAAATAACACGGTGAGACAAAGCTAAGTCTCCTGTCGCAGGTCGTGTCTCGCCTGCGACGACGCTGGGGCTGGGGTGAAAAAGCGACAAGCTCGGCTACCCTCCATTCCGAGAAAAAGGTCTTGCGGGGAAGATGATGGCGATGATTTGGTCATGCTATCTCCACCATATCCGGACATCCAAAATCGTCTGCGAGAATGGAGGAAGTGGAAGTTGAGTCGCTCAAGGGACCAGTTCCAAAGACCTAAATTTATTGAAGAAGAGGAAGAACTGATGAATTTCCTCGGATTGATCACAGTGGTCCAGGCACTGGATGAAGAGAACTACATAGATATCTTGAATATCTTCAAAGAGAAGGAGAAGGAAAGGTTGGAAGAAGAGGCTGAAGCTCGTGAGAAGGCCAACATTGTCCCTTCACTGGAACCACTAAGCATACTCATCCCCACCTCGATGTTCTCTCAGGAAGTGATGAAGATCTGGACCCTGCTGCTGCGACAGAAGAGCTAGAAGCGCAGCAAGCTATGCGGGAATCCAGGATGCTGCATGAGCAACAGCTGATGGAAGGACCAGGTGAGTCTTCCAAATCTTAGCTGGAAATTGATCCATTGGGAGTGGTGCACCAATTGCCACTGTTATTGCTGCAACCACTTCCCCAGCTCACTCAGAGAATGGATCTAGGGGACTTGGCAATGAAGATGGGAACTTGGGGACCCAAGTCGAGCCAACCCCTATTGAAGGTGTCTTACCACCTGCCCCAACGGCTGAACACTCACAGGAAACAGCCGGGAGTTTGGAGAAGAGTGACCCCAACCCAAGTCACTCAGCTGGTGTGCCACCTGAGGGGGAAACTCCCTCCACTGCAGCTAGGTCGGAGGTTGCTGCAGATGACTCCACAAAGAATCTCGGAGGCGAAGTGGAGAAGGAAAAAAAAAAACACAAAGAGTTGTCTTGTGAAGCTCGGACGATTGAGACTCATCTCGGTGAAGTGCCAACCGCCAACTCTGCCGTGAGCCGCTGGACGCGCCGACGCTTGATCGAGGCACTGAGATGGATCTCGCCCGGGAGTTAACACTCTAGGCAATGAAAGTGCAATCCACGGAGTTGAGACTCTGTGGATGCCACCATAGAAGACCCTAAGACAGTGAGTGCAGCCGAAGGGAATGTCTAAGGCCTGCTGCGAGTTGAGACCGCAGGGAGGTATCAAGGCCTACGGGAGGTTGAGACTTCCGGGGTAAAAAAGTAAGCTGAGAACATCCCTCCTGTTATCATCGATGCATCGAGAAGGAGATAAGTGCCCTTCATGATTCCCAAGACAACCCCGATATAACTTTTCCGGGATCCGAAGGTGAAGATGATCTTTGAGTCATCCCCTGTTGCAAATCCAAAAGACTCAGCTGAGGATGTTCGTCCAAGTACGAGTAAGTCGTATCTCAAGGCTACTCGTCAAACTTTCAATTTTGATGATGATCTACCCCTTCAAGTCTCATCATCTTCCGATGACGCTACTGATACGGCCGAGGAACAGTCAACTCAAATGGAAAAACTATCTGAGACTGAAGAAGCTGTTGAGACAGCTGAGGCTCAGCCAGCTGGGTCAATACCAACAGAGACCCCAAGTGAAACACAGTCATCTACGCAGGCTCCCGGAGCTGCAGCAGAATCGACTCAACCGGGCTCATCACGGCCACGAGTCACCATTGAACACATTCCCTATGTCCGTGATGATGTGTTTGAACAAACGTTCCCCTTCTCACTCGAGTTGCCTGATCTTGATGAAGAATCAGCTAGAGATCAACGATGTTTCCATAAACCTGATCCAGTCATTTCAATAGATACCATCGTCCCAGCAAACTTTGATTTTGATGATGCTTGGCCGCCAGCTGAGACAGAGGTGACAGCTGAGGTTCGAGAGGTCTTCAAGGCAATATTTGCAGAGATCGAAAAGATGGAAAGGCACCAGGCCTCATTGGATATGCGGCTGGATAACAGAGATGCTAATCTTACGGCCGATCTGCGTAGAATCATAGTCAGGATCCGGGAATGGTGGCAACAATAGCAGGCAATGCGTGTGGAACAAGTTCGATACTTCAAAGCATTGTACAATAAAATGTTGATCTGGAGCGCTGATAATGTTGACATGAAGAAGAGGATGCAAGAAAATATTGATAGGATGCATGCCTCTCATATCACGGAAATGCAACTGCTGCGTGAATTTCATTGAAAATAACTTCTGCGCGTAGAGGAGAATATGAATGAAAAATTCAGCCTTCGTATGGCTGAAATGAAGTTGGTGACAACCCAATCAAAAGCCACTCTCTCAGAATTTCGAGCAGCATACTCCGTAGCAGAATCCAAGCAGAACTCAGCTATCAGCCGCCTAGATTTCATGCTTGCTGGCATGTTTCCAGGGGTTCCTCTCTCCTTTGATGATGCCAAAAAGGGGGAAGAGGAATACCTAAAGACGATGAAAGAGTGCGGTGAGAAGAAGGACGCCTTGTTGTGAAGGAGAAAACGGTGAAGAAACAGGAGAGGAATGAAAAGGGAAAATCCGTTGAGGGGGAAGGTTCGAAGGATATGACCTTAATGGTTGCTAGAACCCCTCAACAAGGACTTGTCACAACTGACATCATAAGCAAACTCCCAGTGACTCTGCCACTCCAACACTCTGTTGTGCCCATGTCTGAGAAAAGGAAAATAGTAGAAGCAGTGATGAAGGAGGTTGAAGGAAAAATGGATACCCGTGTGATGGACATATTGAAACAATACAGAGGCATTCTAGCAGTAAGAGACTCTGATGCCATTTCAGACGTCGGAACCGACCCTAGATTAGTCGATGAATTCAAAATGCTCGAATCCAAAGGATACTTCGAAGGCATGTCCATAGCCCAAGCCTGGGACTTGTATTGGGAAAAAGGCCTCAAACTGTGCGAAGAAGGCGACAGAGACGAGACTCTAGATCACTCTCTGCTGGCCACTCTGCTGGTCACTCTACTAGAAAGAAGAAGGCCCCAGTACAATACACACCCAGATGAAGAGGAAGAAGTAGTGGAGGAAGAGGTTTTAGACCTAGACCTCTACCCAAAAATATCGAATATATAGATCTAGGAAAGAAAGGAGGGATCTATTGGGCTGGGTATGACGAAGTAGCCAACAGAGAAGTGGCAAGGAAGAATGCTGACTATGTCAAGAGGATTGAAGAAGAAAATAAAAGACAAACTTTTGTGGGAAGAAAGACAAGAAAGAAAGAGAAAAAGAAGCTGCCGAGAAGAGCCTATGAGAGAAAAAAAGCGGTGAAGAAGAAAAAAGAAGAGAAAGAGACCCGAAGATGACAGAGCTAAAGAGGAAAGAAGGAGACAGCGAAGGCGATGAAGTGTTGATGTCCACCCCTTCATGTATTTTACTATTGTAAATGCATATGTATGTAAGTCTTCTGTACATTGAATAAAAATCTCAAACTTCTATATTTTTGCATAGATATAGAATACCATGTTTGCTCTGATACGCTTTGTAAACAGCTGTGTAAAAGACAATAAAAAGATTGATTCTGCTCATACATTCTCTGTTTGCACATTGTCTGTATGTATCTTTGCTATTTACGTTGTGTATGTATGTTTTAAGTTTTGGCATCATCAAAAAGGGGGAAATTGTTGGGAATTTATTGTTTAGATTTTGATGAATGCCATGTAAAACTTAGACTCGAAAGTTGGTACCCCATTTTCTTTGTAATTTGCATTGTAATAGATAGGGTTGTGCGAGTGAGTTAAGTCACTATGCCTGGATATACAAGAAGTCAATCAAGGTGAGATGAAGACATCATTTGTGAAGCGGTGAGTATGACAAGGAGGAGAAGTCAAGAACTCGATTGAAGGAGTATCAGCTGGATACAGCTGTGTGAAGTGTCAGTCAAGTTAACTCAAGAAGTCAAGTCAAGTTGAAGTGACAGGTGAGTCTCTCAATCATTGGAGCAGACTCAAGTCACCTGGAAAAAAGGCAGTCAAGTCAAGACAACTGAAAAGAATCCGTTGCACAGAAGTCAAGAATATTACCTAAACAAGTAATACTTCCATGCTGCCATGTCTTAAAGTGCTCGATCCCGAAGCGTGCAAAAGGAATAAGCCATGGGGGAAGATCTTGCACCTTGTGTCAGACTCTGAAAAGCTGAATGTTCATTTAATACGAGGAAATGTCAACATCAAGGACTGCAACAAGACAAGCCAACGAACACAAGTGACTTTTGAAATCAGCCTATCTCTTCAGCGGGCAAATTTTTGAAAGTTCACTATAAAAGGCTGAGGAATCACTTTGAGAAAAGGTTACCTGAACCACGAACATTCAAGCTATCATTCGAACTATAACCAAGCAAAATATTCTCAAGTTACTCAAGCAAATCCTCAAGCCTAAACTTCGAAAGAAATCGATCCAACACCAAGCTGTGAAGGAAAGACAACTTCAAACTGTTGAAGAGGAAACTTTTAAAGAATCAAAAGGGGTCTACATTCCAAGGAGGACTGTAGAAAGGTTCAAGGTCGAACCAGTCTCAAGTTATTGGAGGGCTTCGTGATCAAATCCAAGAAGCTTGAGCAAGTGAGTAGTAGCAAAGCAAGCAAGCGTGACCTGTGAAGAAGTCGAGTCATCACGAGAAGCTTGTTTGTGTGACAAAGGCATCTCGGTGAGTCCTAAAGGATCAAGTTAGCTATGTGATCAAGACTTGTATGAGGTGATAACCACTTTGTACTCTGATCAATACTTAGTGGATTCCTCCAGGAGTTGGAGAAGAGAGGAGTAGAAGAATTACCCCATCTTCGAACCTCTATAAAATTTATTGTGTCAATTACATTTCAGCATTTTATTTCTGCATATTACTTTATATCTGCTGATAATTTGCATTCCAACTGATAATTAACAAAGTGCTAAAACCAAGTGTTAAAACAAACTTAACTCAAATTCAAGGGTATTAAGTCTTCCGCTGAAAATCTCATCACAGCCAAGTTAAGGTTTAGACTAAACACTGAGTTATTCTATCAACAGCTCAATCGAAGTCTGTTGAGTGGCTAACTCTGCTGGTTAACTAACTTAGCTGTCCATCAACGACATAGCTGTGTATTTAACTCTGTAATAATTTAAAAGGACTAAATTCGAAAAGTCGGTAAGGTTTATTCAACCCCCCCTTCTAAACCTTACTCACACCCCTTGGGACCTACAGATTACTTGTTTTCTAAATTGCTTCATGCGTTCTCTTTTATGAATTCGAGTGCTTATTTATAATTGTCTTTTATTTGGCCAATAAATTGCATGTCATACTTCTAGTCCATAATCCGACCAAGTGAGTTCTAGAAGACGAAAATCAAATTCAGACATGAAACATGTGTGACAAGCATGTTTGTGGGGAGTTATTCAATTCACAAATCTTTTTGGAGTTAATAAAAATTGTAACGTTCTGACCAGACTATTGTTATTAATCAACTGTTTACGCACCACCTGACCAGGAGAATAAATGATATTAGGAATTTGAACCCATAGAATTGCATGAATTAGTTTTTAAAACGTTATTCGCATTTAATATTGAAGAAGCATGTTGAGATTATGTGCCTAAGATTACTCCTAAAGATGTTGAAAATACTTGTGGGGTTCACAAATTTACTTTATTTATTTTCTTTATTTTCGATTTTTTAAGGATTAAATAACTTCAAATTTCGGTCGCTTCAATAAAATTAGAATACGATGTTATTATAGCCTAAGTGTTTCGAGCTTAAATCCCTGAGGAATATGACCTTGCTTGCCATTATCCTATAAACTACATTGTACACTTGCAGTTGTATGAACCAAACTATTTTTTGCGAACAAGTTTTCGGCGCCATTGTCGGGGGATTGATTAGATTATACTTAAATATAGTAATAAGTAGTTCAATCTTAATTGAAGCATTTTTTTTTTGTAAATATTTTTTTCTTTTTTTCTTTTTTCGATTTTTTTTATTTTCTTTTTTGGTTCGATTTTAACATTGTTTTTGTTTAGTGCAGATAGTGCATGATCACGTGTTCCAGATCAACCCAGCCAATTCCCATTGATTTGGATATTGAAAAGATGACTAAGCAACCTGTTTGAGGGTAGAGCCGTTGAAGATCCAAACGCGCATCTGGCGCACTTTCTAGAAATTTGCGATACTGTTAAGATGAATGGTGTTTCTGAGGATATCATTCGATGCCTCCTTTTCGCATTATCTCTGCGCGATAAGGCTAGGGGATGGTTATGCTCTTTAACACCACCACCGCAAATTGTGAGAACTAAGTTAGTGGTTTCTAGCCAAATACTTTCTCCCAAATAAAACGCTGCAGATTGAAATCAAATCGCCCTTGATTTAGGCAATTAGATCTTTGAGCCACTATATGAAGCATGGGATAGATTAAGGAATTGCTAAGGAAGTGCCTTCAACACGAGATATCCCAACTACCAACAGATTCAATACTTCTATAATGGTTTGAGTGGTAACACAAGAACAATTATAGATGTTGCATCTGGAGGTGCACTACTAGGGAAATATCCTAAGGAGGCACTAAAATTACTAGAAAAGATATCGAACAATAGTTACCAATGGCCATCCGAAAATAGACATGTCACATAAATTCAGGATGAGGATAGAATTGCCATACTCACAGAACAAATATCCATGCTAAGTATGAAACTAGATGCGATGCAGCAGGTGAATTCAAGGGATGTAGCAGTGGTTGTGGAAGAAGCAAATTTTGTAGGGCAGCAAGGGTACAACTACTACAGAAATAATCAGACACAACCTCACTACAATCCAGGGCTACCAAAGGAACCGAAACCATCCCTAGAAGAAATGCTAGCTTCATTCATCGGAGAAACTCGAGCGCGGCTAAATCAAGATAAAGCCAAGATAGACAGAATCGAGGATCAGGTAACTCAATTAAATACTAACATGAATGATAGATTGAAATCTTTTGAAAAACAGGTGGGGCAGATAGCTACATCAATACATGGCCAACACCAAAAAGGCAAACTCCCAAAAGCCAAAAAGATAGACCTGGGAAAATTGCCAAACCATTCGTCTGAGGAGTGGAACAAGTTATGAAGGTCCAAAGATGCCAATTGATCAAGAAAAATAAGAAATCAAGAAGTAGAACACGGACGAGGAAGTGGCACCACCCTCAGGGAAAAAGAAAAGGTAAAATTTGCTCCAACTATTGCAAAAGCGAGGTACCTATCCCTTTCCATAAAGGTTTCAAAAAGGAAATTAGATGATCAATTTCTCAAATTTTTGGAAATCTTTAAGAAAATTCAAGTTAATATACTTTTGGCGGATGCACTTGAACAAATGCCAAACTATGCAAAATTTCTTAAAGATATAATGGCAAAGAAAAGAAAATTTTCGGAATATGAAACGGTTAAACTAACAGAGGAGTGTAGCGCAATTATTCAAAGGAAGTTACCTCAGAAACGCGAGGATCCCGGAAGTTTCACGATCCCATGCATAATTGGGGGAACAACCTTTGATAAAGCACTATGCGACCTAGGTGCCAGCATTAACTTGATGCCGTTATCAATATTTAAAAAATTGGGACTATGCGAAGTAAAGCCTACGACAATCACCCTACAATTAGCAGATCGCTCGCTAACATATCCAAAGGAGTGATTGAAGACGTGTTAGTCAAGGTAGGCAAGTTCATCTTCCCAATGAGACTTTGTTCGGTTAGAGATGGAAGAGGACCGAGAGGTCCCATTAATTCTGGGAAGACCATTCTTGGCCACAGGTAGAGCACTATCGATGTGCAAAAAGATAAATTAACATTGTGAGTAAATGATGAACACATATTATTTTCAATTTACAGGGCTATGCAATTTCATGAAAATGTCGAACATTGCAACATGGTTGATGTACTAACCCCATGCATGGAAGCTGAGTTTGAACAGGTTGTGATGAAAGACGCATTGGAATGGTGCTTAACTCACTCAATGGAATCCCAAGGTATGTATTTGGATACTACTAACAATGATGTTATCGATTTTGTGTTCTTAGATTGAGTGGGACGAGAAAATTCCAAAAATGCTCGACAATCCCACATGCCCGTGTGAAGACACACGATCGAGAATGTGCGATGCATACCTTGAGATGCACATGGCCATGTGGATATACACGTCGAGCCACACGGTGTCTGCTGAAATTGGAAACCCTCAGTCACACAGTCGTGTGACTCTACACAGCCAGACCGTGCGACAAGACTTCGACAGCCCAAATCCACACGGTCGTGTGGTCTTACACAACCCGACCATGCGACACATCTGTTCAGCTGAAAATCTGAAAAATGAACTC
This sequence comes from Rehmannia glutinosa, assembly GCA_016081115.2. Classification (NCBI taxonomy): domain Eukaryota; kingdom Viridiplantae; phylum Streptophyta; class Magnoliopsida; order Lamiales; family Orobanchaceae; genus Rehmannia; species Rehmannia glutinosa. The sequence goes on along the minus strand of CM071931.1, from coordinate 36,751,871 downwards.
CCGGGGTCTCCAGAACTTAAACCTCTCCCGGACCATCTCAAATATACATTCTTAGGCGACAACAAGACCTATCCGGTAATAGTTTCCTCCTCTCTTACTGAAATTCAATTAGAAAAACTGCTACATGTCTTAAGGGAACATAAAACTGCGATTGAATGGTCAATTTCTAATTTAAAAGGTATAAACCCTTCGATTTGCATGCATAAAATAAGAATGGAAGATGATTGTAAACCTTCTGTGCAACATCAACGTAGACTTAACCCAATTATGCAAGAGGTCGTTAAGAAAGAAGTACTGAAATGGCTAGATAATGGTATAATTTTTGCTATATCTGACAGCAATTGGGTAAGTCCAGTGCAAGTCGTCCCAATGAAGGGAGGAATGACAATAGTAAAAAGTGAAAACAATGAAATTTTAGCTACTAGAGTTGTTACAGGGTGGCGCATTTGCATTGATTATCGTAAATTAAATGTTGCAACTCGAAAAGATCGCTTTTCCCTCCCCTTTATGGATCAAATGTTAGATCACCTTGCAGGTTATGAATACTACTGTTTCCTAGATGGATACTCAGGGTATAATCAGATTGTGATTGCTCCAGAGGACCAAAAAAAAAGCATTTACATGCCCCTATGGTGTGTTCGCATTTCGTAGGCTGCCATTTGGGCTATGTAATGCACCTGCAACATTTCAAAGATGTATGATGGCGATATTCCATGGGATGATTGAAAACATAATGGAAGTTTTTATGGATGATTTTCGTTTTTTGGTAGTTCGTTTGATCTTTGCTTGCATACTCTAACCCTTGTTTTCTGAGAGATGCGAGGAGACGAACTTAGTATTAAATTGGGAAAAATGCCACTTTATGGTAAGAGATGGCATTGTACTCGGTCATCGTGTTTCTTCCGCAGGTTTGGAAGTCGACCGAGCAAAGGTGGTGGCAATTGAAAAACTTCCACCTCCAAGGAATGAGAAAGCAATAAGGAGTTTTTTAGGACATGCAGGTTTTTATAGACGCTTTATCCAAGATATTTCCAAAATAACCAAACCCCTTTCCCACTTACTTGAAAAACATGTACCTTTTGCTTTCACCCCTGATTGTGTACATGCATTTGAAACATTAAAGAAGGCTCTGGTGACTGCACCAATTTTGATCACACTATATTGGAGTCAACCTTTCGAGATAATGTGCGACGCGAGCGACTATGCAGTAGGTGCCGCACTGGGACAAAAACGCAAAAAGTTGTTTCGTGTTATTTACTACGCAAGTCAAATTTTGGATCCGGAACAACAAAATTACACTACAACTGAAAAAGAATTGCTGGCAGTGGTGTTTGCATTTGACAAATTTCGAGCTTACTTGATCGGGACAAAGACAATAGTCCATACAGACCATGCTGCAGTCAAATACCTATTCGCAAAGAAAGAAGCAAAACCGAGGCTCATTCAAAAGTTTGATACCAAAATTCGGGATAGAAAAGGGTCTGAGAACGTGGTAGCTGATCACCTCTCACGACTGGAACAAACAACTCATGAAAACACGACGGGCACAACAATCAAAGAACTATTTCCGAACGAACTAATCCTAATGGCCGAAAAAACCATCCCCTGGTATGTTGATATTGTCAATTATTTAGTAAGTGGGGTTCTACCACCAAATATCACATATTTTTTGTGGTACGAACATCTTTTGTTTAAAAGATGTGCAGATTCAATTATTAGGATAAGCGTACCTCAAGAAGAATGGGCAAGCATTCTGGAGCAATGACATTCATCACCATGTGGAGGCCACTTCGGGCCAACACGCACAGCGGCTAAGGTATTACAGTCCGGTTTCTTTTGGCCTTATATTTTTAAAGATTACTATAAGTTTGTTTGCAGTGCGATAGGTGTCAACGTATGTGAAACATCTCACGGTGACACGAGATGCCATTAACTAACATCATGGAAGTGGAACTGTTCGACGTATGGGGTATAGACTTCATGGGACCATTTCCAGTACATGTACATCCTCCTTGCAGTAGACTATGTATCCAAATGGGTAGAAGCAATCCCTACTAAAACAAATGATGCCAGGGTTGTGCTAAAGTTCCTACAAAAGAACATATTCACAAGGTTTGGTACCCCACAGGTGATTGACTTGTATTTTGCATGTATTTTGGGCTTAATATTGGCTAGAATATGTGGATATGCATGCGTTATATGAGTAAATTGGGTATTATTCTTGTTTTGTGGAATAGGATTACGCTTTGCTCGTTTTGTAGGAATTTATCTATATTTGTAGCATGTTGGCAACAATTCGGGCATTGAAACCGCCAATACTTGACATGAAAGACGAAGTTTGGAGTCGAATCAAGAAGAAGTTGGACGAACCGGGCAAGAAACGGAAGAAAATAGCCCAAGTGCGTGTTGTTCCAGGTGGGCACGGGCAGGGCGTGCTCCTCTAGTATAGCCCGTGCTCAACCCAGACATGAAGACCCAAGGTTCGGCCTATAGCATGGGCAGCCCGTGCCATATGGGCACGCCCGTGCTCCTCTGAGAAAATTTGACAAGTTGTTCGGCACCCAGTACGGGCTGGGCGTGCCAAAGGGGCACGGCCGTGCCTCGCTGCGGGAAAAACAGAGGTTCATCCGATTTCAACGATGTTTCGACCCGAATGAAGTACAAATAGACCTGGGACGGACACAAGCAAGGACACGCTGATTTTTGCCCTAGAAACCAGAGAAAAGAGCAGTTTTCCACCGGAAACTTCGAGAGATCGATCAAGACCGCAACCACACCTTCGAGGATTGAAGATAGATCGAGAGATCGTCATCATCCCCGAGTCACTCAGTCCATCGTATTGTTATTTCAATTAGTTAGATTTTGATTATGAATAATTTGTCTATGAATTGTTTATCTTCGATGTCGGGCTAAACATCTTGTGATTCCCGGGTTTGGGAGTAGATTAATAAACACTTTTATGTGATGATTAAGGATAATTGAAGTTAATGTTTTCTTTCTCTATTCAAGTACTTTGCTTTAATTCTTGTTTTATCAAAAGGCCTTTGATCTAAACTTGTTGATGTATTGATTCATAATTCTAACCGATGAGTTTCAATACTAGATCTTGAGTACTTGACACAAATAGATTGCATGATTGAGAAGTCTGTGAATATTTGTGAGATCTTTTAATCTTTTGAACTTTTTGGGAGTTGGATATCACATGTTGAGTAGAGATGCTAACATAGATATTACAATCAACGTTTTTACATACATCTCGAGAGAGGGGGTAAATTACTTTTGCGATTGGTCTATAGAGAAGAATATGTTTAACCTTTGTTTGCTTAACCTGAGCATAAAAGTGGGATATTAATTGAAACCATAACCCAGGAATCCATCCATCCATACTTGATCTTTTAATCACTCTTTACTTTGTTATTTTAGGATTAATTTCTGCTTTAGTAATAATAAAACCAAACCTTCAAATTACGATAGTTTAGATAAAAATAGGACTATTATAATCCAATACTTGGTACATTAATTTATTAATCCCTGTGGATTCGACCTTGCAAACCCTATTCTATAAACTGATCCGTACACTTGCGGTGAAGCTAAAAAATAAGGCGAACAAGTTTACAACAGGCACTCATTAGTGATGGAGGATCTCACTTCTGCAAAAAACTGTTCAACAACTTGATGGCAAAATATGGAGTGAAACATCGAGTGGCCACCGCTTACCATCCACAGTCAAATGGGTTAGCTGAAGTATCCAATAGGGAAATCAAGCAGATCTTAGAAAAACGGTTAGTATAAATCGAAAAGATTGGGCTTTAAAGCTTGATGACGCTTTATGGGCTTATCGAATGGCATACAAAACACCTCTGGATATGTCTCCGTATTGATTAGTTTTTGGGAAATCATGCCATCTTCCGGTGAAATTAGAACATAAAGCGTTTTGGGCAGTGAAAAAGCTTAACTTCGACATGAGAGCAGTAGGCGAAAAAAGGAAACTACAAATAAGTGAACTAGAGGAATTTCGTCAAAATGCATACGAAAATGCCCAAATCTACAAAGATCGCACAAAAAGATGGTATGACAAAAAGCTACTAAGGCGAGAATTCCTACCCGGGCAAGTCGTGCTGCTTTACAACTCAAGATTGCGATTATTCCCGTGAAAGCTTAAATCAAAGTGGACTGGTCCGTTAGTAATAAAAAAGGTGATATCACCAGGAGGAGCCGTTGAATTATTAGCAACAAATGGTCGAACTTTCATCGTAAATGGACAAAGAATTAAATACTACTATGGGCCAGACACTCCACAAGAAGTTTCGACCATTGACTTGTCATAGGAATCTTTGTAAGTACTTATTACGCATTCCTCTCTTCTTTTGATAATTTCCTCATATATTCGGGACGAAGCATATTTTTAAGTTTGGGGGGGTTGTCAAGAATGCGTAATTTAGTACTGTTGCATTTTGCATTGCATTTAAGACTGCATGTAGAAGCACTTGCATAAAAAAACGATTTATTTTCTGATTTTTTCGATTTTTAGTCATTTTTGTTTTAGCACGTTTACTGCTTTAGCACGTTTAATTGTTTTTGTGTGTAATTTATTTTTCCGTATGCCCAGCTCCCTATGATTTTACTATGAATATTTTTTGGCATGGATAACTTACTTGAGGGGATAATGTAATAAATTCTTGGGAGAAAAGTTATTTATTTGCTTGGCATGTGTTAAGAAAATTGGGTATTTGGGCATGTTGCGAAAAATAAGCCTGTTAGCTTTTGTGCCTTAAACTGTTTTATACTATGTAGACTTATTTTTTCTTTGAGTGTGTCATTCATGATTGATAGAACTCTAGAACTTGCTCTGGTATATTCATTGAAGCCATGTGTGTGTGCAATTTATGAAAATGATTTAAGGCCATCTTTGTTTAAACCTACTTAGCCTAAAAAGCCTACCTATGAACTCATGATTCCCTAGTTAGCCAAGTTTGAGCCAAAAATTTTATTGTGAGCCACATTGATCTTTAAAATTTACATGTTTTTATCCCTACAAATTCCTGAGCTTATAGAAAATGAGTAATTTTGGGGGAGATGTGGTGAAAATTTATGAGAAAAGAGAGAAGTTGGCAAAAGAAAGAGGGATGATCAGTATCTGGGTAAATGAAAAATTACATGAAGCTCGAAAAAAAAATATTTCTGAAAAAGAAAAATCGAGCAAAGCAAAAAAATTCTAAAAATTGTGAAAAAAAAAATGAGAGCTTGAGGCTAAAGAAAAAAAAATCTAAGAGTGAAAAAGGAGAAATAAGGGTGGAATTGAGTTCAAAAAGAAAAACTGATATTATGTTGAAATTGTGTTAGTGAATTGCAAGTCTGTATGCTTAAATTCTATTTGCTCAAGTCAAGTCACTTAATCCAAATTTCCATACCCTTACCAAAGAGCCTACATTACAATCAAATAAAAAGTCCTTTTTGATTCTTCGATTGTGCACACAAAAGTGGTAGAGATGTTAGACGATTTGCAAGCCTATGGGAGTTCTACTTTCACTGAATTGAAACTGAGCGTAAACACTTACCATACACTTATGAGAGTAGAGTGATACACTATTTACTTGTGAGTCGCGATGTCAAGTACCCGAAAGAGTATTAATGATGCCGAGTTTATGAATAATATAATTGATCTCTTGACAATGAATTGCAGGGTTTCCTTGAGTATGGAGTCGAGTGTTGTTTAATGTTTATAGTGGTCTTGGGTGTTCTTTCATTTTTACCTTATATTATTTTTCTAAATTTGCTCGAGGACGAGCAATGCTTTAAGTTTGGGGAATTTTGATGTGTGTAAAATATACGTGCATTTTGGGGCTTAAAATGATACATAATTGATACATTTGCACGCATATTTACTATATTTTCACTTGGTTTCCTTTAAGGGGCATGATACTGTGTATTCTTGTAATTCTTGCAGGAAATGGAGCTTAAAATGAAATAATATCAGTAGGGATGCCCGGACAAGATTGCCGAATGCAAAGAGAAGATCAAAACGACGGAAAAAAAGGAACAAAAGTAGGTCCACATGGTCAGACCGTGTAGCCTCACACGGCCGTGTGGACTTGTGTTGGGAAAATGGCACGAGTGTGGGAAGAAAGGAAGAAAACAGAGGCCGGAGCAGTTCCACACGGTCGGACCGTGTGACATCACACGCCCGTGTGGACTTGGAGTCCAACCGCACCACCAAAGGGCTATGCCCAATGCCACACGCCTGTGTGGGACTCTGTTTTAGCGCGTTTTTTAAGTTCTTTTCCCTATACAACTCTATAAGTGATCTTTCCAAGCATCTATAAAAGGGGACCAAGTCTTGCACGAAAAAACATCACTTCATACAGCAAAAACACATCAAATAACACAGGAATCAAAGAATCGAAGAGCTTCTGAGAGCAAAAGGCTAGGTCGCGAAAAACACCACAAGGCTTTCGCATCTAGGGAGCACAAGAGCTTGGCTTGGTGGGAGAGTCCATCCCGACAAGAAGGGTTTTCTTTCTATGTCTAAGAACTCTTGTCTGGGCTTATATGATGTCATAATATTGATTCGGATTTCTCTATGAGTTTGTAATCAATGTTTGGCATATTTTTCGGATCTTAGGGGCATAATCGAAACTGTGGATTTATATTAAATATGATTACTTATTTTCTAAATTGCTTCATGCGTTCTATTTTATGAATTCGAGTGCTTATTTATAATTGCCTTTTATTTGGCCAATAAATTGCATGTCATACTTCTAGTCCATAATCCGACCAAGTGAGTTCTAGAAGACGAAAATCAAATTCAGACATGAAACATGTGTGTGGGCGTGTTTGTAGGGAGTTATTCAATTCACAAATCTTTTTGGAGTTAATAAGAATTGTAACATTCTGACCAGACTACAATTGTTATTAATCAACTGTTTACGCAGCACCTGACCATGGAGTAAATGATATTGGGAATTTGAACCCATAGAATTGCATGAATTGGTTTTTAAAACTTTATTTGCATTTAATATTGAAGAAGCATGTTGAGATTATGTGCCTAAGGTTGCTCCTAAAGATGTTGAAATTACTTGTGGGGTTCACAAATTTACTTTATTTATTTTCTTTATTTTTGATTTTTAGGATTAAATAACTTCAAATTTCGGTTGCTTCAATAAAATTGGAATACGATTTTATTATAGCCTAAGTGTTTCGAGCTTCAATCCCTGAGGAATACGACCTTGCTTGCCATTGTCCAATAAACTACACTGTACCTTGTAGTTGTATGAACCAAACTATTTTTGGCGAACAGAAATTCATGCGGTTTCAAAGGTTTAATCTTGACCGTTGATTTTGATCAAACTTTTCAAATTCCAAAAACCGTCCTCTCACGTCCCATAAAAACCAAAACCCACTTTTCTCTCTCCTCAAAACACTCTCGTCTTCAGCAAGCAGGTTCAAGATTTCTCTCTGCAAAACTGCAAAAACCCTAGTTTTTCAAGAAAGATTATGCGACTATTTCACCATTTATTTTTCAAGAAAATGGATGCTTCATTTGATTTCGTCAAAATGTCCTAGAAAATCCACTCTAGGTCGACTGTAGATTTCGATGGTATGCTGAAACAGGGAGGTGATAAGGCTCTGGTTCAAAAGATTGCTGATAAGTTGGAGAAGTCCGGCCTGAAGGGATTTTTCACGATGGAGTTCTCCCACACGTGCTCCGAAGAGGTCGCCATGTTCTACGTGAACACTGAGGTTCACGGTAGAGAGATCAGATCGTCTGTCCATAGCAAGGACATCAAAATAACTGTTGCGGACTTAGCTGAGTACTGTAATCTGCCTTCGGAAGGGCTGAAGGAGATAGCTGAGAAAGATGTCAACTTAGCTGCTGCTTGGAAGGAGATTGCCAAGCCTGAGTCAGCTGCTAAGGTTGTTTACATAGCCAAGTAGTCCTTTATAAGAGAAGATTATCATAAGCTGATGGACATCATTTCCAAATGATTGACATGTAATTCGGCAGCTTTAATCAGCTGTCTCGGACAAAGCTGATCGTGATGGCTGCGATCATGGAGGAAAAGAAGGTCAACTGGGTTGAGTTTATTTTCAGCAGCATCTGCCAGGATGTTCTTCACAAGACCATTACTAATGGTGGTCTATTTGGAGGTTCGTTGGGATATGGCCTGGTCATTGGCCATCTTATGGAGGTAAAGGGGATTTCTCTTAGGCATGGAAAGCTTTTCCATGTCAATAAGAAGATGTTCAAGGCGAATCTTTCTGGTGCTCAGAGACAATCGCATGCACGAAGAGCTGACACCAGCGAAGGTGAATTAGTTGATCCAGTTGCAGCAGATACAATTGCAACCGTTCCAGGTCCTTCTCTGAAGCCGACTCAGAAAAAGAAGAGAGTTGCTGCAGCTAAGCCAGCACCTGCCCCAGCAGCCAAATCCACCCAAGCACCTGTCCTTGCAGCCAAAACCGAGAAGGCTACATCTACACCTTCTCCGGTTGTGAAGAAGAAGCGCTCAGCTGTGCCTCGCAAGCCAGCTGCAGCAAAGAAGACAAAGATGGTGGAGCCAGATACCATTGAGGAAGCAGAAGAGGAAGAAATTCCTCTAGTCCCAACTAAAAGATGAAGGTTGGTCAAGAAGTCCGAGTTGGAGAAGCCAGCTGAGTCTGGCACTCAGCCTGCACAGAAAGAGACTGCAAGCTCAGGAAGAGCAGTCGAAGGAATTTGTTGGTAGTGAAGTGATCCCCATGGAAGTCGAGAAAACTGCTGATGTGGATCAGCAGAATGTTTAAGAACCAGTTGTTCGAGTTACAGCTGATGAACATGGAGCTGAGACAGCTGAGCAAACTAAAGAGACATCTGTTCAGTCCCCTCAAACAGATACAAGAGAACCTGAGAAGGAACATGCTCTGCTCGCTCCTATTCAGGAAGAGGAGGATTATGATGTGGTAATGCTATCTCCTGTTTATCCTGATATCCAGGAGATTGAGGGTATGGAGAAGCTGGAAGCTGAGTTACTCAAGATATCGATTCCAGAGCCCGTAGTTTATTGAAGAAGAAGAGGACCCCTTAAACTTCCTGGGTAACATAGTTATTAGCTCCGCTCTTGATCCTGATTTCTACGTGACCATTCTTTCTCAAATGAGGGATGAAGAGAAACAAAGAGCCTTGGAGAAGGAAAAATCTACTGAATAATCAAATAAGCCCCACACTTGCCCATTTACAGATGTACCTAAGTTTGCCATGGACACGACTGATAGCAGCGATAGTGACATTGAGGATATCAACCCTGCTATTGCAGCCGAGAAAGTTGAGTTCCAGCAAGCTGTCAAAGAATCAAAAGAGATGCATGAGCAGCAAATACAAGAGGTCCAGGAGAGTCCTCTCAAATCTCTTTTGTCCCTGATGTTATGGATGTGGTGCGAACCATTGCTGCCACCACATCCCCTGTACACTTAGAAGAAGATGGCACCAGGAAAACTAGCAATGAAGCTAAGGAAGGTGAAGAAGTGGGCACCTTAGCCAAGTCAATTCCTGCAGAAGGTGTTGAGACACCTGCCCAGATGGCTGAATACTCAACAGGAATAACAGCCGAGTCTCAGGTGTTGTGTAACCCCTCTACTCAAGACTCAGCCGGTGCACCAGCTGAGGTGGAAAATCACACCACCACAGCTAGGTCGGAGGATGCTGTGGGAGACCAACCATCCATGAAGTTTGGAGGCAAAGAAGAGAACCTCAATATTAAGCAGAGTGAAGTTAACGAAGTTGAGTATCCTTGCCCTGAAAGTGCAATCCTAGGAGTTGATACTCTGGCGGATGCCATTGAAGACCCCAAAGCGGCTCGGTCACCTTTGAAGGGACAAACGTAGAAGACCTGTTGCGGTTGAGACTGCTGAGGGTAACGAAGGCCTAAAGGAGGTTTAGACTTCCCTAGGTAAGAAGATTGTTGAGAATGAGTCTGCTACTCATGTGGAGGTTGCTGAAGAAGATGAAGAGATCATCTCCCTTCGTGATTCCCAGGAGAATATCGATACTGAATTCCTGGAATCTGGCGACGAAGCTGAGTCCACTCCTACTGATATATCTAACAAGGACACAGCTGAGGAGGATGCACAGGCACCACGGATCCAAGTCAGTGACAAAGCTGTTCCGATGAGGTTTATCTTGGTTGATGGGCCATCTCCAATGGCACCATCACACTCCGATAAAGCTGATAAATCAGCTAAGGAATCGACAACTCAACAAAAAGCCACAAATGATGTCGAGGAAGTTGTTAAGACAAGTGAGGATCGATCCACTCAAAGAAGCTAACACGATTGCTCAAGTTTGCCGATATTTGAAAAAAATTTGAGGCACATCGAGCTGAAGAAATTTTGAAAGAAAAGGGAAAGGCTCCACAAGCCCAAGATGTGGAGATACCTATCTTCCCTGAAGATCTATTTTTGGAATATTTTCCGTTCGAAGCCCAGATTTCTCTTGAAGCCAAATCAGCCGCGGAACAAGCCAGATACACAGTCCAAGTCCCAACTGAAGAACGCGAAAGTCCAGCTGATACAACTATGGTGCCTATTGGTTTTAACTTCTATGTTGTATGGCCAGATGATCAGTCTGCTGAGACAGCAGACTTCCGAAAAGTCGTTTAAGCTATATGTGCTGAGATAGAGAAGATGGAGCATGGCTTTGCATCTTTGGACCAAAGGCTAGATAACAGGGATTCTACCATCACTGGAGATATCATAGGAATTGTACTGAGAATTCGAGAATGGGTTGGACTAGTCAAGGCTTTGAGGCGTGAGCAGGTCACCTATTTTAAGTCATTATTCGCAAAAATGGTGATTTGGAGCTCAGATAACCTCAAGTTCCAGCAGAGGCAAAGGGACAACACATTCAGGATGGATGAGTCACATAGGTCTGACATGGAGTTGCTCAAGTTTCACACAAAACTGAAATTGCAAGAATGGAGGCCAATGTTGAACAACAGATTAAGGTGCTCCGGACATAAATGAAGGCGATGGCGGTGAGTCCAAGGCTCTAAGGTCGGATTCGAGCAACAGTACTCACGACCCATGACAAACATGACTCTACGAACAACAAACTCAATTTCCTCCTGAGTGGTATTTTCCCAAACCTTGCTCTACCCCTTGGTGATGATGCCAAAAAGGGGGAAGAAGAAGCCATGAAGGAACTAAAGGAAGGGCAAGAGAGTGATAAGAAAGGAAGCAAAGGGGAAGCAAGCCAGGGGAAGGAACTTCTATGAGGAAACCTCCGCTAAAAATAATGTTTGCTAAAACCCCACAGCAAGGAGAAGTGACAACCTTGATTCTCAGCAGACTACCAAAGGAGCTTACTATAGAGGAGAAAGCTGAAATGGCAGTCAAGCAGTCGAGAAAGGCCATGGAAGCTGAATTCAAAAAGGTAGCTGAGAAGCACTCCGAGCGCATCAAAGATATAAAAGCAAGAGTCGATGGCCCCCTAGTTGGATTACTGAAAGAGTCCCCAGCAATAAAACCCCCTAGAGAAATCACTATACATGATGCTGGATTTGAACCAAGATCACTAGAGGAGTTTCAAACTCTAGAAGCTGAAGGTTATTTCAAGAATATGACTCTACCACAGGCGTGGAACTTGTACTGGGAAAAAGGACTTGAATTGTGCAAATCAACTGAGAAGCAGCAGAGTTCCAGTAATCACTCGACTAGAAATGCACCGGTACAGTACATACCCTGGGGAGGAGCTGAGTCATACCGAGGAAGGGGAAGGTTTGGAAGTGGTGGAAGAGGCAGAGGCACTCCACCACAGCCAAGACCTACAGATACAAGATTCATTGATCCACATAAGAAAGGGATCAATTACTGGGTTGGCTACGATGCTCTTGCTAACATTAAAGTGGAGTGCAAGAATGAGGAGGCAAGAAGAAGACAGAAGGCTGAGAGAGAAAGAGTCAACAGAGAATGGGAGGAAAGGTAGCGAAGGGAAGACCCTGCTGCTAAGCGAGCTTATGAAAGAAAGAAGAAAGAAGAAGAAGACAGGAATGGAAGAAGAGCTGAAGAAGATAGAAGGAGAGTTGAAGATGAAGAGAGAAGAAGGAAGCAGTCGAGGCGTTGAAGACGGCTGTAAGCCCTTCATTGTATTTTACTTAATTTTAAATACAAGTTTTGTAAGTATTTATTGTAACATCATCTTTCTTATTTTGCTCTCGATACAAGACTTATAAAGCTAAGCTCCGACGATATGTAATAGATAGTATAGCTCATATACAGTGTGTAGAGTATACTATGAAACAGCTTTGTAAAGTGCAATTTGTAAAGTACAAGAATGATATGATCAATAAAATTGGCCTATTCAAAACATACATTCTTTGTTACTGCACTACTTATGTTTGTTGTAATTATTTAAGTTTTGGCATCATCAAAAAGGGGGAAATTGTTAGGAAAATTTATTATTAGATTTTGATGATACCATGTAAAACTTAGAATAGGAAATTGGCACCCCATTTTCCTTGTATATCTATTTGTAATAGATTGAACTGCATGAGCTGAGTTGGAGTCGGCTATGTTGAAGAATACAAGAGTGAACTGAAGATTGAAGTGAAGACTCATCTGTGTGTCAGCTGTGTGTAGTTAAGATGAAAGTCTCAGACTCGACTGAAGAAGAGACCCAGCTGTGGAACAGCTGAGTAGAATGAAGAAGTGACGGACAAGTCAGTTAAGAGCCAAGTCTGCCAGTTGACAGACAGTTGAGTCTTTTCTTAAAAGGTTGAAGCTGACTCAAGTCAAAGGGGTAAAGGCAGCTGTGAAGTCAAGTCGATTGCTATTAATCCGTTGCACAGAAGTCAAGGACTTTACTTAATATAGTAATACGTCCATGCTGCCATGTCTAAAACTTCTCATCCCAGAAGCGTGCAAAATAGAATAAACCAATGGGGAGTACTGAGCTTGTGTCAGGACTTGAAAAGCTGCATACATTATTTAATACGAGGAAATGTCTCCATCACAAGCTGCAGATCAAGAAAAGACAAGCCAACGACCAAGAAGTGTTATTTGAAAATTACCTATCTCTTCAATGGGCAAATTTTCGAATAAGCACTATAAAAGGCTGAAGAAGCAAGTGAGAGAAGGTTATGAATTCTAAGAGAATGATCAAGCAAGCAAACATGCAAAAATACTCTCAAGCTTTCTAAGACATTCCTCAAGCCTAAAATCGAAAGAACTCGATCCAACACATTCAGTGAAGGAAAGAATACTTCATCAAGTTGAAAAGGAAACAATTTAAAGAACTAAAGGATCTACTTTCCAAGGTTGAAGGAGTTGTAGTAAGATTCAAGGTCGAACCAGAAGACTTGAGTCTGTTGGAAGGTTGTGTGATCAATTCCAATAGATCGAAGGGAGCTAAAGTAGCAAGTCAGTTGTCTTGTGAAGAAGCTGAGTCCCAGGAGCAGCCAGTTGTGTAATCAAGGCTGACTCAGACTGATAGCTGCTTTGTACCCAGATCTATTATTTAATGGATTTCTCCAGGAGTTGGAGAAGAGTGGATTAGAGGAATTACCCCATCTTCGAACCACTATAAAATTTGCTAGTGTCATTTTACTTACAACACTTTACTTTTCTGCATACTTTTTGATATCTGTTGTTAAGTTAAAAATTGCTAAACCTAGTGATAATAACTTTGCTAAAAACAAGTGTTAAAAATAAGTTTAAAACATCAAGGGTGAAAAGTCTTCATTTGAAAAAAATCAAAATCAATCGAAATGTTAAGTGTTTAGTGACCCGGTGAGTTATACTATCAACGGCTCGATCAGTGCATTGGGTGTGTTACTTTTTTCAAGTAAGCCAACCTAGCTCTCCTCAAGGACTTAGCCGATTTGAGTTAACTCTGTTAAATTATTTAAAATGACTAAATTCGAAAATTTGGTAAGGTTTATTCAACCCCTCCCCCTTCTAAACCTTACAACTCACTGGGACTTACAAATCTCAAAACCGATTACCATGAAAGGTTAGATAAAATTTATGGATGACTTTGATAATTTTGGATCTCATAATATTACATAAAAATATAAAGCTCATTGATCATAAATGAATATTTAAGACCTAATATATTCAAGAGGTAATATTCAGAGATATAAGATATGTCTAATCATCAAGAGTTCCATAAAAGGAACATGTTGATTACAAATAGAATTTTGTTCATTTTAAATATGTTCTATTTAAAGACCTTTTAGAATCTTCGGGCACGATGACTCATTCCGCCCCGAGTTGACTCACCTAGGTTATGGTATTATAATTTTCCCTAGGTTATTATCTCGTTTGTTTTTGTGATAAATAAAGTTGATAGTTGTACATACCATAGGTTCAATGGGAGTGAATTTCATTGCTAAATATATTATTTTTCATTACCCTTTGAATGAGTATAAAGTTAAGGATATACAAAATACTACTTATGATTATAAAGTCTTTTGTATGGTTTAGTATGTGCGCATCCGGATACAGCGTACATAGTCTAACTACTTGGTAGATAATTAACCCTAATAATAAATCATTTGGAAAGCAGTCAAAAGAGTTTATAAAATATTCTTAGATAACAAAATTAATTTAGCTCACTTATCGAAAATCAGATCTTTTTCGGAGATTATTCGGTAATCGCATTCCGATGTTATAGGATGCCTATATAGTAAACATCTATTGTGGGCTAACTTAACTGCTAAGAACTTTGTTGAAAAAATGCCAATCGACACTTAGTTTGTTTGGATATGACAGTTATGTTCTAGCTTATTTTGGGGCATCTTATCAAGGGATATGGTTAAGGATTATTGTCACCAGACTTTATCTTCAGGATGTTATTGAATTACTAGTTACTAGTTAAGATAAATTTGACAATAAATCGGTCTTGCCATATTCGATCAATAGAAGCTTTTCGATTGTGGTATCAAGTTTCTTGTTGTTAAGGAAATTGATATGTATAAGATTCGAAAGTTTAAACCATTAGATCAAGATTTGACATAGGTTGTTGTCAAGGGCGATTGGACTCTATGGATAGCGACTGGTCATTGTACCATGGCGACCGGTTTTCATAGATAGAGACCGGTTGCTATTGAAATAGAGAAGAAAATCCAATTTTTGGAAACACTCAGGTACTGCTTTGAAGTATAATAGTCATCAGTGGAAACGACTTGTGAGGGTGGGTAGTCTGGCTCAGAATAATATATTTGGGCATTGGGTAGTGGAGATATGAGTTTCTGGGATGACAGTTAGATCGGTAACCAATCTCTTGCTAGTTCTAGAGAGACCCATTATCTTCCTTATTTGAGGGTTCGCGGCTTGTGGAGGGATGGTTCTTGGGATTTTGAGAGGTTGGTGTCTATTTTAGTGGATAGGGTGGGGTAATTCTCTATGGATTTTATTGAGCAGATTGTGCAGATTCCTATCTATGGGGACATTGTTATTTGCATGAGGCGGAAACTTACATCTTCTAGGTGTTTTTCTCTGACCTCTGCTTGGAATTCTATTAGATTGAGAGATCAGTTTAATCTTATCCTTGGAGCCATTTGGACAAACCTTTTCACGCCTACCATTTATGTCTTCCTTTGGCGTCTTTTGCTTCCTCACTTGCCTCTTGATTCCATGATACGGTCTAGGGACATTTCCCTTGCTTCCCGCTATCAGTGTTGTGCTTCTGCCCCTTCTTTTCAGCCAGAGACTATCCTTCATCTTTTTCTTGAGAGTGTTGTAGCTTGTGTGGTGTGGGCATACGTTATTACATGGTTTCATTTTTCCCCACCCATTACTGATAATATTTTTGTGCTTGTGAGTTCTTTTGTTCATCGCACACACATTAGTCATGTGACTTTCATTATTCCTTGCATGATCATGTGGTTCATCTAGACAAAAAGGAATAGTGCGAAGCATAGGGGTACTTGTTTCTTGTCTTCTCATGTCATTCTGCAGGTTGAGCATCATCTATTTTTCTAATGGTACTGAGTGGACGAATTACCCCGGGTGACTGGTCTGGTTGCACTTCCTATGGTAGATTTGTGCAGACTCAGATGACTCCCGCTCGGGTTTCACGTCCTAGGATTGTTGTTTGGCTATGCCGGCCTCCTCTCCATTGGGTAAAGTTGAACATGGACGGTTCCTTTGATCGCAGCACGAAGCTGGACAGTGGAGGAGGTCTGATTCGAGATCTTCACAGGGATCTTTTCATTGCTTTCCACACACCTCTTCAGGCTTCCTCGAGTTTTGATGCTGAGATTCATGCCTTGCAGATGGATGTGCAGATTTCTACATG
Organism: Rehmannia glutinosa; assembly: GCA_016081115.2. Lineage (NCBI taxonomy): Eukaryota > Viridiplantae > Streptophyta > Magnoliopsida > Lamiales > Orobanchaceae > Rehmannia > Rehmannia glutinosa. Next base: position 36,735,598 of record CM071931.1, on the reverse strand, counting down.
TGTTTGGATTGAGTTCGATGCAGCTGCTATTGTTATTCTGATTGTTTCAGGTAATCCGGGATCTTGGCAGATTCAGCACCCACTCATGAGAATCCGACAGTCTCTGCAGAATATTCAGTTTCGGATCTCCTATGTACTTCGTGAGGGTAATCAATCAGCCGACTTTCTGGCAAGGCTTGGTTTGATTATCCACTGTAGACACATTATTCAGGATGGTACTTCTCCCAGGATGTTTTTCTCTCTCATTTGGATGGATCAACTTGGCTACCATTTCTTCCGGTTCGACTAGACTAGTCTAGACTAGACTAAACATATTATTTGGTCTTGATTTATATCAATTACAATAGTTTTGATTCAGCCCACACTTTGTGGTGCAGATTGTATCCCCCACCCCGTGTTTTGTTGTACTACCAGTAGGGTGTATAGGGATCTCAGACGATGTATCTTTGTTTTCTTCTCATTTATTTAATATGTAGGGGATCTCGCCTTAATCCCCCATCCTACGAGATGACATTTCAAAAAAAAAGCTCTTGTATAGCGACCGATTGCTATAACCTCATAGGATTCTCTATTTTTTGAAATTTTCGAAGAACTTACATGCACCGATCGTCCTATATAGTGACCGGTCACTGTCAATGCAGAGATTTCTCTGTTTTTAAAAAACTTTATAAAACTTTCAAGTATCAATTGCTATCTATAGCAACCGGTCGACCTTAGTACAGAAAGTTGTCCAAATTTTGACAAAAATATAGTTCAAGTAATACTTCATAAGTATAAGATTAAAGAGATTAAAACAGTTGAAGTATTTTGACACCTTTTGTAAATATTGTTTTGGTTTATAAGTTGAATATGTGAAATTATCAAAATAAAAAATAAAAAAACTATGTTCTAGCATTTTTGTTATTAATCTAGATGCTATGATTTTTTTCATAGTTTCATCTTTTATAGTTTTTAACAGATTTATTTTTGTCTTTATCGATGTATTGCTAGTTGAGTTAATTAATAAAATTAATTTTCTTGTCAAAAAGAGGGGAGTGTACATTATTTTTTTTCCTTTCATTTTGTAGTTTAATACAACTAAATATTTTTTTATGTGGTGACAGAAGTGAATCTTTAAAGCAGGGCCACTTCCTACCCTCCATAAACCCGAAAAAAGTCTAATATTTTCGGATTGAGATTTCATGTTCCATTTCCCTATTCCACTCCTTATTTCATTGCATCGGATTAATGGCACGTGTACAAGATGATGTCACAATTGTTTATGTGTCCTTCATCCAATATATGGAATAGTGAGTGAAACATGAAAAATGGAACAAGGGATATCATCCCATATTTTCAGAATTAATTAGTTAAACATATTTAAAAATCAAACATGTATAATTTATTAATTACAAAAGTAATCACAACTTTAATAGAGTTCTGAAAATTAATGCAAATATGCCTGGATTAATTAGTCTAATGGGGACAAGAATGAAGACGAAAACGGCCAAAGTGCTCATCCCTTTTCAATGACGAAACAAAAAGTCTTCAATAATATTCTCTCCCCCCTCATTTTATATTCTAGCAAAAAATCAAATTTAGCAGTCTCTCTCTCTCAGTTTACATTAATTCTACCAAGAATCAAATTTCAGCAGTCACATCATCCTCTCCTCTTCCCCCACCACCACCACTCATGGCGGAGAACCGCCTGAAAATCCGTATCCGCCGCATTCTCCGATCATGCAAATCCAAAGATCAAATCTCCGACGACGTCGTTGAGAGCCACCATAGTCGCCAACACTACCAATTAGTCGAGCTTTTCTCCCCACAACCTTGTCCCTTCACCAAACTCTCTTTCCTTTCCTCCGATGTGGATGGTCGAAAATGCCCCCCTGCTTCCCCCATCATTTCACCTCTCAATACCATCTACCAAGTTCCCAAAGAGAAGAAAAAGACTAAAAAGCCCCTAAACAAGAAAAAATACACTGGATTCGCAGAGTTCCCAAAATGCAAATACAATGGCTTATTCATGAGCAGCGACGATGAAGAAGAAAATGAAAGAGCAAATCTATATCCCTCCACCACGGCACGGCGGAGCATGGCGGTGGTGGAAGACAGCTTAGCGGTGGAGAAGCGCTCGAGCGATCCGTACAGTGATTTCAGAACCTCCATGGTGGAAATGATTGTGGAGAAACAGATATTTGCGGCCAAAGATTTGGAGAATTTGTTGCACTGTTTTCTGTCTCTAAACTCTTATCATCATCATAATCTTATCATTCAAGTCTTTGCTGAAATTTGGGAGGCTCTTCTTTCCTAATAAAATTAGTTTCTGTTTTTTCTTTTATCATATTTTCAGTTTGTCTAGAGCTGAGAAAAGCATTGTGAAATTGTGCACAGACTTGTTTGGATTTAGATCTGTTGAGATTAATTAATTCCTTTGTTTAATTTCATTTACGTTAGCTTTGTTTTCTTTGTTGACTGTTTGAATTTTATTATATGTACACATTTAGAACAATCAAATTTGATTGGAAATTTAGAAATCATGTGCTCCCTTCGATTCCAAAATTATGAGCTTAATTTTTCAACAAAAAATTAAAGAGGAAAAAACATTAAACTCCCCGAACTATGCGGTTTTTTACACTTTACTATATAAACTAATTTTTGTTACACTTTACCATACAAGCTATACAAGTTTTGCACTTTGCCCTATAGTGGTCATTGTCGGTGGACTATTCTCCGAATATTCCGGCACGTGCCCGCCACGTAAGGGCAAAACCATCTTTTCCTAAAATTCAAATAGAATAGTTACACTTTAAAATCTGAACTTTATTAAGAATTTTATTTTGGAGATAATTACATTTTACCCCCCAAACTATAGGCGTTTTTGGAGTTTACCACCTAAACTTTCCCGAATCGTACTTCACCCCCTAAACTTCGTGTTTTTTGCACAATGCCATATATTGGCCACCGGCGGCGGAATATTCCCAGAAAATTCCGGCACGTGCCTTGCACGTGAGGGCAAAATCGTCATTGTCTCAAATTTTTAAAAAAGTAGTTACATTTTACCACCTCAACTTTGTTTGACTTGCTCTTTAACCCCCTAAACTTTGCGTTATTACACTTTGCTACATAAATTTTTTTTTTAAAAAAAAAACATATATTTATACATTTATTTTATATCTTTTTTTTCTAAATTTTTATCCACAAAAAATAAATAATTACTTTGGTTAAGTATAGTATCAATAAAATTATACTATAAATTCTTCATTTTAAACTTTCTTGTAAAACCTTAGTTTATTTTTCCTTTTATCCTATTAATTTTTACATTATAATTAACAATATAAACTATCCTTTTCATGATTTTAGGTGAATAAAATTATAAATTTTCACCAAAGTCAATTTGAACATAATATGATGCATTTAACTTTTTTTTGTAAGTAAAATTACTAGAAGATATAAGTATTACAAATTTAATGAATTTGATTATTTGTACATTTAAGTAGTGTATAAGATTTGTAATAAAATAAATTAATTTTCATAATTTTTAATTATAAAACTAAAAAATTAAATTGACGAAAGGAATATTCTTCCATAAATTTAAATATAATACATTATAAAACAATATGATAATAAATTTGTAATACTTTTATCTTTTAATAATTTTACTTACAAAAGAAAGTTAAATGCATCGTATTATGTTCGAATTGACTTTGATGAATATTTACAATTCTATTCACCTAGAAAATGAAAAGAATAATTTATATTTTTAATTATAATGCAAAAATTAACTCAATAAAGTTTAAAATGAAGAATTTAGTGTAATTTTGTTGATAATACACATAACTAAAATAATTATTTATTTTTTGTGGATAAAGAATTAGAAGGAAAAAAAGAAATAAAATACACGTATATATATATAATTTTTTTTAAATTTTATGTGGCAAAGTGAAATAATGCGAAGTTTAGGGGGGTAAAGTAATAGTCAAACATAGTTCAAGTGGCAAAATGCAACAACTTTGAGACAATGACGATTTTGCCCTCATGTGACGGAATATTCTAGGAATATTCCACCGGTGGTAGCCAATATATGGCACCGAGCAAAAATTCCAGGAGTTCAGGGGGTAAAATGGAACTCAAAAAAGTTTAGGTGGTAAACTCAAAAAATGCCTATAGTTTGGGGGGCAAAATGTAATTATCTCTTTTATTTTGCCATCTGAACTTTACACAATTTTCACTTTGCCATATCAATTTAAGAAAATTAAAAATATTATGTGTATATACATTTATTTATCTTTTTTTTTTAAAATTTTTATTCGTAAAAGAAAATTTAAATTAATATTTACCTTAGTAAAATATACTATCAATGTTATAATTTTAGGGTTTAGATTTATGATTAAGGTGGGTACAAATATCATTGATATTGATTTGTTTTTGGTGCATGGTTTAGACATCTTTGAATTGTTCTAAGATTTAGAAATTTTTTATATTGATTTCACTCCAATTTTATAATGTGGTGTTGCTTTAGATATGTACTTTTAATTTTTAGTTCAATTCTTAATTGTCTATTCAAAACTTGATTATAGTGTTAAAGAATTATTTTTGTTTTTCATAGTTTAGGGGGTTTACTATTTTTTCCTCAAAATTAAAAGGCAAAAACTTATGTGAGACGGTGAAAGTCCGTGAGACCGTAATACTTTTAGTTTAAAAAAAGTGATACTTTTAGTGTAAAGAGTGATACTTGTCTAAATATATTTAAATTAGTGTATCTAGACAAAGTATGACTTTTTACACTAAAAATATCACTTATTCACTAAAGGTATCATCAAATCTTCTGATCTCACAAGAGACTTATCGAAATTAAAATGAGTTTTTTTTTTTTTTTTTTAAATAAGGAAAATTTAAATGATAGTTGAAAAATGTTGTCTTGTAGAGGGATGATTGAGCGATGACATAACATTATTTGGAAAATTTTAAATAATTGTAAAAGAGAACCTATAGCCTCAAAACCATGAATTATAAAATTATATTGAGTTATAGGCTTATAGCTAAGTGTTTAATTTTTTAAATGCTAGGGTTAGAAATTCTGTAACATGAGTGGTGGACTTTCTGAAAAGAAGAAAATAAGAGAAAAAAAGGGGGACTAAGACGTGGCAGTAAAACCGAATCTTAAAATAAGAATGTCACAAAGATGACAAAAAGTCATTGGACCATGATCAGTTCAAAAGTAATGCTCACTGTTGAGATTTTGACAAGAGAACACTTTAACAAAGTTTATTGATTCGTCCTTTATATACTGCAGTTTTTCGGTCTCATGTTATGTTTAATACAAGTATACAACATACATATATAATAAATTTATTTTGTCATAATTTATTGGTTGGTCTTTTCCTGGATAATGTTTTCTAGTAAAATCTTGTTTTCCTAAAATGGAATTTTTGTTTTCAAAAAATATGATTTTAATAAAGATAAACCTCAGAAACTCTCAATCAATTGTTTTTTAGGGTCAATAATGTAAAACTACGAAAGTGTCTCTTCTAATTTTTTTTTCAACCTTTATTTATCTAAGACTAATATTGAATCGAATTAAATCCTTTTTTTGGGGATAGATGGAGTATGATATATAGTTGTTCGCCAAAAATTGTTTTGGTTCATACAACTGCAAATGTACAGTTTAGTTTATAGGATAATGACAATCAATGTTGTATTCCTCAGGGATTGAAGCTCGAAACATTTAGGCTATAATAACATCGTATTCCAATTTTATTGAAGCGACCGAAAACTTGAGTTTATTTAATCCTAAAAATAGAAAATTAAGAAAATAAATAAAATAAATTTGTGAACCTCACAAGTATTTTCAACATCTTTAGGAGCAACCTTAGGCACATAATCTCAACATGCTTGTTATTTGTTGGCCCAATTGCATTTGTTATAGGCCCAAAAGGAAGCCAAGCCCAACTGCAACCAAACCCATTGACTCAATCTTGACCGTCCCTAATAGGTTATTAATCTTGGCCCTTGGTTTTGAGATTGGCTCTCCCTTTATCTCTCCAAACATTCCATCCGCCTGCCACACCCCTAAAAAAGCATTAACCACCCATCTCTTTCTCTTACAAAAAACTGGTTCTGCTTTTCTTGAGAAAATAGCTTTGTGATTTTTCAGTGAAAAACATCGTCCATCTACTTTGTGTATTTGGGTGTTGGTGTTCGTCCATTTTGGGCATTCTTTTTGGAGAGCTTGAGTTGGGGTCCGATTTCCTTTGTGGTGTTTCGGACGGTCTCGATTTTCCTTCGTTGGTTTCGGACGGTAGTTGGGTGGTGGCATTTTCGGTGGTGGCTAAACCATTGGGTGCGTCCGGTTTATTTCGACGGTGAAGGGGCCTCTTCGCACAACCTGAGCCTAACGTCCGTTCGACCTCCAAGCTTCGTGCTTCAGTCCGGTTCGAGATCGACATTGGTGTTTGCGCATTCGAACGGGTGAGAAGGAGTCAGCTCCATCTCCGGCGTCCTCTCTCTTGGTTCAGTCCGGTTTGAGAGGGTTCGGTATATTCGATTTATATGTTCTGTTTTAGATTATGTGTAATCCATAATCCTTATCCCGTAGGCCATATTCTGTAATAGTTATATTTGTTACCTATTTTAATATTTATCGGCTATGGCGTACGGGCTATACAGCGGGGTTGATACCTAACAGTGGTATCAGAGCTTCCCCCGTTGTGGCGGTATGAAACCCTTACCGTAGGGTTTCGCTCTGGTAAAGAGGCTTAATCTCCCCTTTTAATGCTTTTAGTAGTGTAGCCGCTTGCCGCGGAATTATCGCTTTCGTAGTGTAAATACCGCTTGCCGTGGTTTATTTGCTGAGTCTTTATTTGCTGGGATTCTGTGTGATCCCTTTTTCTGCTCTTACTTGGTTGATCGTCTTTACGTGGTTGATCGTATTTTCGGTTTTTTATTTAGTATTAAAGGAACTCCGAGTGAAAAAGCCGATTGACCCTACACCGCGAGTGTAGTGGAATCCTGTGGTGCGAGGGGTTTCCTATTTGTGGCTTTTATTTGCGCCTGTTTGTATTGAATTTTCGTGTGTTTGTTGCTTGTTCCGTGATTATAACTTGCTTTGTGTGCCTTGTGTTTTTAAAAAATCTGTTGTGTTTTTTGTGAAAATGGTTGTGCCTAGTTATAATCTTTAACCATTTAATGGAAAAACTGATTTTTCTATTTGGCAACAAAAATGAAAGGGATTTTAATCCAAGAAAAGGTTTATAAGGTGTTTGTTAGTGGTGTTTATGGTGAAAAAGATACATTTAAAAGAAAGTTGAAATTGATGAGTATGCTTATTCTTCTATTATTTTGAACCTTTCGACTCGTGCTTAGAAAAGTTGGTAAACTTTCTTGGCAAAAGCTTTGTGGGAAAAATTAGAAGAATTGTATACGGAAACTTCTTTGCCTAGTAAGTTGTTTTTGCTTGAAAATTTTTTCAGATTTAAACTTGACTTAAACAAAGAGATTGATGAAAATTTGGATGTGTTTACCAAATTAATTCAAGATATTAAGTTGATGGGTGATAAGAATATTGATGATTATACTCCGATTGTGCTTTTGAATGCTATTCTTGAGTCTTATAGTGATGTTAAACCGCTTATTAAGTATTGTAGGGACACGATCACACTGACACACTGTTGTGAATGGCCTTAAAAGCAAAGAATTGGACTTAAAAGTCAATAGAAGTTCTAGGCAAAATTCGGTGAGGTTATGCATGTGAGAGGACGTTCTCAAAACAGGTTTAATAAAACCGGTAATAATAACAACCAGTAATTTGCTAAGAAAAAGGGAAAGAGTAAGTCTAGGTCTAAGTCTAGGCCTAATAATCGGAAGTGCTATGAATGTGGTCAAAGTGGTCATTATGTTAGGGAATGCCCTAATAAAAGAGATAATCAGAATTTTAAACAAAATGAGCATGCTAATATGGCTTCTCTACGAGTGAAAGCGTGCGATGTCTTTATGGTTTATGGAAATTGTCTTTGATGTGAATTTCGTGCATTCGAATTCTGTGTGCGAAATGAATGGCTTGTTGATTATGGCTGCACTTTTCATATGACACCATTTAAAAGGTGTTTTCTAATTATAAAGAAGTGTTGCATGGTTTCGTGTGTCATTGGCTAATCAAAAACAATGTAATATTGTTGGAATTGGTGATGTTTGTTTAAAATTTGATTTGGCTATGTTTTGACTTTGAAAAATGTGAGGCATGTGCCCGATTTTTGTGTAGCAATCTGATTTCGTGTGCTTCTCTTGAGGATGATGGTTTAGAGGGGAAATGGGGAATGGCTTAATGAAAATTTTAAACGGTAACTTGGTAATTTTCAAAGTTGTTAAAAGGAGGAACCTTTATGTTTGTCTTCTTGAACTTGAATCTAGCCCGCAAAATTCTTTGAATCTTGTGTGTGTGGCTCGAAAATGACAAACCGATTTATGGCATAAACGTTTGGGTCATATGAGTGCTAAAGGTCTTGAAATTTTGCAGAAAAATGGCTATTTTGGAAAGGATAAATTGTCTTGTATGCCGTTTTGTGATTCTTGTGTTCTTGGCAAACATTCTAAAGTGAAATTTCCTATTTCCTCTCCTCCGAATAAATCGCATGTTCAAATTCTTGAGTATTTGCATGCCGATGTGTGGGGTCCTGCGAGTGTTGCTACGCATGGTGGTTCTAGGTATTTTCTTTTTGTTATTGATGATTTTTCAAGAAAAGTTTGGGTGTTTTTGTTGAAAAACAAATGCAGTGTGTTTGATGTGTTTAAGCGTGGAAAACTTTAATTGAAAATCAAACAGAAAGAAAATTAAAATCCTAAGAACTCGATAATGGACTTGAATTTTGTAATCATTTTGTTTGATAACTTGTGTCTGATTCGGTATAAAACGGCATAAAAGCAGTCCCGTATACATGCTGCTGACAAAAAAACAAATGTAGCGGAACGTATGAATAGAACTTTACTTGAAAGGGTGAGAAGTATGCTTGCTTGTTTCGGACTTTCAAAAAGTTTTTGGGGTGAAGTCTGTTTTAATCACGCTATGTGATTGATCGATCTCTTCTCGTGCCTTTAAGTGGTAAAGAAATCGATTTTTCTAACTTGAAAGTGTTTGGATGTTCTGCGTTTGCACATCAAAAACTTGATAAACTTGAACCTCGAAATTTGTGAAATGTGTTTTTCTTGGTTATCCCGAAGGTGTTAAAGGTTATAGGTTGTGGTTAAAATCTCAACCTGGTTTTAAAGTTTTAATTAGTAGGGATGTGATTTTTAATGAATCAAATGCCTTGCTTATCTTTGCCTATGTCCGATTCGAGAAAATGATACACCTAATAAGGTGGAGCATGTTCCTAGTGTGGATATTTTTCCGATCTTTGTTGTGCATGAAAATCATGAAAATATGCCTAAATCGAACTCGCTATGCCTCGAAATCGAACGATTTTGCATGATTTTGAACTGTTTTGCACGAAAATCATGATGATGATGCTATGCATGATGAAATACTTGATGAAAATGAACGAGAAAATGAAAATGCATGATTATCAACTTGTTAGAGATAGGGCAAGACGAAACATTAGGCGGCGACTGCTAGGTTTGATGATTTTCATATGACTTCATTTGTTTTCGGTGTGTTTGACTCGATTGATAATTCCGAGCCTAAATCTTATGAAGAATCTTTAAAATCTAAAAATTATCTTTGAGTGGTTAAATGCTATGAATGAGGAAATGAATTCTTTGCATGTTAACTATACTTGGATTCTTGTGCCTAAACCTCGCTAATTGTTCTGTTGTGGATTGTAAATGGTGTTTAAGGTGAAGAATGAATGTGAATCTGTTAGATTTAAAGCTAGTTTAGTGGCTAAGGGATTTACTCAAAAAGAGGGGATAGATTATACAAAAATCTTTGCTCATGTTGTGAAGTTTACTCTTGTCCGAATTATGCTTGCATTATGTGCTCGATTTAATTGGGAATTAAAACAAATGGATGTCAAACTGCGTTTTTGCACGGTAATTTGGATGAAAAAAATCTATATGCGGCAACCTATTGGTTTTGTTGATAAAAGAATCGATTTTGTTTGTTTACTTAAAAATCTTTGTATGGCTTGAAACAGATCTCTAGATGTTGGAACAAGAAATTTGATGATTGCATCTTTGTCTTTGAACTTTAAACGAAGTTCTTATGATCATTGTTTGTATTTTAAAGAAGATGCTAAGGTTCTGTTTTCTTGTTAATTTATGTTGATGACATCTTTGTTAATTAGCCCTTGTGTTAAAATTGTTGAGCATGTTAAAACTGTCTAAGTGCTAAGTTTGACATGAAATACTTAGGAGATGCTAGAAGGATTTTAGGAATGAACATTTTTCGAGATAGAAAAACTCGTGATTTTTCTAAATCAGATTTCTTATGTTGAAAAGATTTTGAGTAAATTTTCTATGTCGGATTCTAAACCGTGAATGTTCCTTTGGCTGGTCATTTTTGTTGAGTAAAGAACAATGTCCTAAAACCGACCATGATGTTAATTCTATGAAGAATGTGCCATATTCCAATGCTATAGGTTCGTGATGTATCTTATGGTTAGCACTAGACCGATATTGCTTATTCGTGAGTTGCTTGAGTAGATACATGTCTAATCCTGGAATTATACATTGGAATCTTTGTTAAATGGCTTTTGCGATATTTGAAACATTCTTTGAATTCTGATCAAATTTGCTAAGTGCGAAGATGGGGTTAAATTGAAAGGTTATGTAGATTCTAATTATGCAAATGATAGGGATAACGAGAAAATCAACAACTTCCTATGTGTTCACTTTGTGTGGTTCATGTGTTAGTTGGAAATCACGATTCTGACATGATGTTGTTGAATGCTTGTTGAATACGATATATTGAGTATATTGTCAGAATCGAATCGATTTCTTATGTTGAAAAGATTTTGAGTAAATTTTCTATGCCGGATTCTGTGAATGTTCCTTTTTTGGTCATTTTTGTTGAGTTGACCATGATGTTAATTCTATGAAGAATGTGCCATATTCAATGCTATAGGTTCGTGATGTATCTTATGGTTAGCACTAGACCCGATATTGCTTATTCTCGTGAGTTGCTTGAGTAGATACATGTCTAATCCTGGAATTATACATTGGAATGTTAAATGGCTTTTGCGATATTTGAAACATTCTTTGAATTTCAAATTTGCTAAGTGCGAAGATGGGGTTAAATTGAAAGGTTATGTAGATTCTAATTATGCAAATGATAGGGATAATGAAAATCAACAACATCCTATGTGTTCACTTTGTGTGGTTCATGTGTTAGTTGGAAATCACGATTCTGAGATGTTGTTAAATTTTCTAATCAATCGACTATATTGATGTAATGGATCAGATTTCTTATGTTGAAAAGATTTTGAGTAAATTTTCTATGTCGGATTCTAAACCTGTGAATGTTCCTTTGGCTGGTCATTTTTGTTGAGTAAAGAACAATGTCCTAAAACTGACCATGATGTTAATTCTATGAAGAATGTGCCATATTCCAATGCTATAGGTTCGTGATGTATCTTATGGTTAGCACTAGACCGATATTGCTTATTCGTGAGTTGCTTGAGTAGATACATGTCTAATCCACGGAATTATACATTGGAATCTTTGTTAAATGGCTTTTGCGATATTTGAAACATTCTTTGAATTACAAATCAAATTTGCTAAGTGCGAAGATGGGGTTAAATTGAAAGGTTATGTAGATTCTAATTATGCAAATGATAGGGATAAGAAAATCAACAACATCCTATGTGTTCACTTTGTGTGGTTCATGTGTTAGTTGGAAATCACATTCAAAGATTTCTCACGATTGAATACGAGTATATTGTTGTAATGAATCAGATTTCTTATGTTGAAAAGATTTTGAGTAAATTTTCTATGCCGGATTCTAAACTGTGAATGTTCCTTTGGCTGGTCATTTTTGTTGAGTAAAGAACAATGTCCTAAAACTCGACCATGATGTTAATTCTATGAAGAATGTGCCATATTCCAATGCTATAGGTTACGTGATGTATCTTATGGTTAGCACTAGACCGATATTGCTTATTCGTGAGTTGCTTGAGTAGATACATGTCTAATCCACGGAATTATACATTGGAATCTTTGTTAAATGGCTTTTGCGATATTTGAAACATTCTTTGAATTACAATCAAATTTGCTAAGTGCGAAGATGGGGTTAAATTGAAAGGTTATGTAGATTCTAATTATGCAAATGATAGGGATAAAGAAAATCAACAACATCCTATGTGTTCACTTTGTGTGGTTCATGTGTTAGTTGGAAATCACGATTCTGACATGTTGTTGCATTTGTCTACGTTGAATCGAGTATATTGATGTATATTGTCAGAATCAATCGATTTCTTATGTTGAAAAGATTTTGAGTAAATTTTCTATGTCGGATTCTAAACTTTGTGAATGTTCCTTTTGGTCATTTTTTGTTGAGTAAAGAACAATGTCCTAAAACTGACCATGATGTTAATTCTATGAATAATGTGCCATATTCCAATGCTATAGGTTCGTGATGTATCTTATGGTTAGCACTAGACCGATATTGCTTATTCGTGAGTTGCTTGAGTAGATACATGTCTAATCCTGGAATTATACATTGGAATGCTGTTAAATGGCTTTTGCGATATTTGAAACATTCTTTGAATTACAGTCTGAAATTTGCTAAGTGCGAAGATGGGGTTAAATTGAAAGGTTATGTAGATTCTAATTATGCAAATGATAGGGATAACAGAAAATCAACAACATCCTATGTGTTCACTTTGTGTGGTTCATGTGTTAGTTGGAAATCACGATTCTGAGATGTTGTTGACTCGTTCACGATCAATCGACTATATTGATGTAACTGAATCAGATTTCTTATGTTGAAAAGATTTTGAGTAAATTTTCTATGTCGGATTCTAAACCTGTGAATGTTCCTTTGGCTGGTCATTTTTTGTTGAGTAAAGAACAATGTCCTAAAACTGACCATGATGTTAATTCTATGAAGAATGTGCCATATTCCAATGCTATAGGTTCTGTGATGTATCTTATGGTTAGCACTAGACCTGATATTGCTTATTCTGTGAGTTGCTTGAGTAGATACATGTCTAATCCTGGAATTATACATTGGAATGCTGTTAAATGGCTTTTGCGATATTTGAAACATTCTTTGAATTACAGTCTGAAATTTGCTAAGTGCGAAGATGGGGTTAAATTGAAAGGTTATGTAGATTCTAATTATGCAAATGATAGGGATAACAGAAAATCAACAACATCCTATGTGTTCACTTTGTGTGGTTCATGTGTTAGTTGGAAATCACATTCTGAAGATGTTGTTGCACAGATCTTTGTCTACGCATGAACCGAGTATATTGTTGTAATCGAATCGATTTCTTATGTTGAAAAGATTTTGAGTAAATTTTCTATGCCGGATTCTAAACTGTGAATGTTCCTTTGGCTGGTCATTTTTGTTGAGTAAAGAACAATGTCCTAAAACCGACCATGATGTTAATTCTATGAAGAATGTGCCATATTCCAATGCTATAGGTTCGTGATGTATCTTATGGTTAGCACTAGACCGATATTGCTTATTCCGTGAGTTGCTTGAGTAGATACATGTCTAATCCTGGAATTATACATTGGAATCTTTGTTAAATGGCTTTTGCGATATTTGAAACATTCTTTGAATTACGATAAACAAATTTGCTAAGTGCGAAGATGGGGTTAAATTGAAAGGTTATGTAGATTCTAATTATGCAAATGATAGGGATAACAGAAAATCAACAACATCCTATGTGTTCACTTTGTGTGGTTCATGTGTTAGTTGGAAATCACACTTACAAAGATGTTGTTTGCATCCTCTACGATGAAACTGAGTATATTGTTGTAATCAAGCGTTTAAAGAAGCAATTTGGCTTAAAGGCTTGATTTCAAATTGGTTTTCTTGATGGTAATGTTGTTGTGTTTTTCGATAGTCAATCCGGTATTCAATTGTGTAAGAATCTGTTTTTCATGATAGAACTAAGCATATTGATGTGAGGTTTCATTACATTCGTGATATTGTTGCTAAAGGCTTAGTTAATCTTGAAAAAATACCTTCCGAATTTAATCCTGGCTGATATGGGAACTAAATGCTTGCCTGTTAGTAAATTTTTGACATGTCTAAAAATTCTAAATTTTGATACTGAGATGATTGAACAGATTCTCGTTCTTCTTTGGATTTGGAAATGACTTCTTTGTGTGCTTGTTATTTCAAGTGTTATTATCTTGTGTGTGCAATATGGTGATTTTACCCTGTCTCGTTATGTTGTGGCTTCTTGTGTGCTTGATAAGTTGTCCCGTGTGTTATGGTTTGTTTTGTGCTTCTTGTGATCCGATTCTTGCTTCAGATCTTTGTGTGTATAGTGAAGAAAACTTAAAAAGGCGGTGATGATTATGTGCGTATGCCCTGAGTCGTGTGAACCGGAATTGTGCCAAGGTGGAGAATATTATTTGTTGGCCAAATTGCATTTGTTCTAGGCCCAAAAGGAAGCCAAGCCCAACTGCAACCAAACCCATTGACTCAATCTTGACCGTCCCTAATAGGTTATTAATCTTGGCCCTTGGTTTTGAGATTGGCTCTCCCTTATCTCTCCAAACATTCCATCCGCCTGCCACACCCCTAAAAAAGCATTAACCACCCATCTCTTTCTCTTACAAAAAACTGGTTCTGCTTTTCTAGAGAAAATAGCTTTGTGATTTTTCAGTGAAAAACATCGTCCATCTACTTTGTGTATTTGGGTGTTGGTGTTCATCCATTTTGGGCGTTCTTTTTGGAGAGCTTGAGTTGGGGTCCGATTTCCTTTGTGGTGTTTCGGACGGTCTCGATTTTCCTTCATGGGTTTTGGACAGTAGTTGGGTGGTGGCGTTTTCGGTGGTGGCTAAACCATTGGGTGCGTCCGGTTTATTTCAACGGTGAAGGGGCCTCTTCGCACAACCTGAGCCTAACGTCCGTTCGACCTCCAAGCTTCGTGCTTCAGTCCGGTTCGGGATTGACATTGGTGTTTGCGCATTCGACGGGTGAGAAAGAGTCAGCTCCATCTCCGGCGTCCTCTCTCTTGGTTCAGTCTGGTTTGAGAGGGTTCGGTATATTCGATTTATATGTTCTATTTTAGATTATGTGTAATCCATAATCCCTATCCCGTAGGCCATATTCTGTAATAGTTATATTTGTTACCTATTGTAATATTTATCGGCTATGGCGTACGGGCTATACAGCGGGGTCGATACCTAACAATGCTTCTTCAATATTAATTGCGAATAAAGTTTGAAAAACCAATTCATGTAATTCTATGGGGTCAAATTCCTAATATCATTTACTCCTCCCGGGTGGTGCGTAAATAGTTGATTAAGAACAATTGTAGTCCTCCCAGATCGTTACAATCATTAATAACTCCAAAAAAATTTGTGAATTGAATAACTCCCCACAAACACGCCTATCACACATGTTTCATGTCTGAATTCGATTTTCGTCTTACTAAAACTCACCTCCCGGATTATAGACTAGAAGTATGATATGCAAATTATTGATCAGATAAAAGCAATTATAAATAAGCACTCGAATTCATAAAATAGAACGCATGAAGCAATTTAGAAAACAAGTAATCATATTTAATACAAATCCACAGTTTTGATTATGCCCCTAAGATCCGAAAAATATGTCAAACATTGATTACAAACTCATAGACAAATCCGAATCAACATTATGACATCATATAAGCACAGACAAGAGTTCTTAGACATAGAAAGAAAACCCCTTCTTGTCAGGATGAATTCTCCCTCTAAGCCCTCGAAGCTCTTGTGCTCCCTAGATGCGAAAGCCTTGTGGTGTTCTTCGCGACCTAGCCTTTTGCTCTCAGAAGCTCTTCGATTCTTCGGTTCCTGTGTTATTTGATGTGTTTTTGCTGTCTCAAGTTGTGTATTGATGGATGAATTTTCGTGCATAGCCTTGGGTCCCTTTTATAGATGCTTGGAAAGATTACTTGCAGAGTTTGAGTAGGAAAATGAGATCAATTCAGCCCCAGTTACATCGCACGGCCGTGTAATCCCACGCGGCCGGGTCGTGCGATTGGAATTTGATCTTGGGGTCTTCATAGAGGCTGTAGGTTTTTCTCTTAACTTTCCATTGCCACTTGAATCACCTTAATATCAATTTTTTAGAGTAAGTTATAGCCAAAATACTAAACCCTGCCAGTGCTGGAAACTGTTAGCGCGTTTCGACGTTTTTGAAGGAAAATTCCTTTTGTTTGACCTTCCATGCTTCTCTACTTCATATTTTTGCTCATAACTTGTCTTTTTACATATCATTCGAAACATGCTATCATCGTTTGTCCAATTTAGCTCCACTTTCTGCAAAATTCACAATAGTGAGCAATATCACGCTCAACAAAGGAAACCAACCAAAACACACTAAATATACGTGCAAATGCATCAAATATATATCATTTTAAGCCCTCAAATGCACGTATATTTACACTCATCAATAGTAAAAGGTGAAAGATGGACAATTAATTTAGCATCCTCTTAGAGTGTTCACATGAGTTTTAGAAAATAGATTTAAGTCTCAAATTGATATACTGCTTTTTAAGGCAGATCAATCCAAGTCAACAGTATTGATGAAATCCTTCTTTCCAAGGAGGAAGTTTTCAAGTCTTCTTCTCTGGAAGCTGGAAATCCTTCCATTGGGAACTTGTCTGCACACGCGCAAACGTTAAAGGATCCCGGGGGTTAACCCAGAGAGACCCCTCTGACGCTCAAGTTAGCACGGTGAATGAGAGAATAATTAAGACAGTAATAGAATACTGAATTAAATTCGTAGGAGAATTATGAGAATGTACTTACAAATGAATATGAGGGACCTTTTTATATCTAGGAGATGGTACTGTGGGCCGTGTAGGAGAAATCGACCTATGGGTCATTCCGTGTAGGAGAAATTGGCCTATGAGCCAATCCCGGTTCCCTTAGGCCGAGTTATTTTATTAAGTGACCATTGGGCAATTAATATTAAATTAATATATAAACTGAATTTATTAAATAATTAAATGTTGTTTTGGCCCCCAGCATAAGGACACTTGAAGCAGTGCAGGAGAGCTTATCTTGTTGTATATCTTGTCTTGCCTTTAGAGAATCTTTAACCACTTTTTCATAAGGACACTTGGGAGGAGAGCTTTTGACCATGTCTTCCAAAGGTAATATTCTTCTCTCTACTCTTTAACTTTAAAAATTTTTCGCTTTGTGAAGACTTAGAAAAATTTCTTGAAAGTTGAGGTGAGAGCTCATGGAGAGTTGGAGTGATGACTGGAGTATTGTGTCAAGTGAGGAGAGAGATGAGAGTCCAATAGATGGAAGAGGGCGCCTCCACTCCCCAAATGGCCACAAGGGCACGCCCGGGAGCCCTCCTGAGAGCTCGCCCCCGGGGGGTCGCCCAAGCCCCCTGGGCCATTTTTCTTCTCGTGTTTCTCCATCTTCTCCAACATTTTTGCATATTTCGGGCCGGATTTTGGATTTCGGTCCTTTTTTAGTTCCGCTCGTGGGCATCACCAGTCATTCAGTTTTCGGTTCTGTCATTCTATTTCCACCTTTATCCATGGATTTTGATATCCCCTATGTCGCTCTAGAGTTGTGTTGTGATGGCGAGGGGGAAGTAGATCTTGAGCCGGACTCGAGTCCGAGTGATGAGTCCAAGGAAGATAGTCCATAAGAGGTCCATCGATCCAAGTATCAGCATAGGCCTCCTCTAGGGAATCGGGGAGTTGTTCCAGGAGAGTTGGCCAGCCTAGTATCATCTATTTGTCTTTGTAGGTTGCGGGAGCAGCTAGAGCTTCCTTCAGCATTTGTGATGTTTGCCCCAGGTTCGGACAATAGACTTACTCATCCTCCCGAGAGCTTCTTCATGGTGTACCTTTACAATTTCTCTATTGGCTTTGTTCTTCCTCCGGATAATTTCTTCATTGCAATCCTTAGATCCGTGGGAGCATGTGTTGGTCAGTTGATTCCTCAAGCTTATGCATGCATACTGAGGTTACGAGCATGCGATGCGGATTGGCATATTTTCTTTGTAGATGGGTTTCATTCTTTGTTTTCTACCAGGAAGTCTCCTGGTGACACCTTCTTCCACTTCTTCTCTCGCCCCCAGTGCAAGTTTCTCAAGGGGTTTCCTTCTCCTAGTGGATTGTGGAAAGTGGACTTCTTCTACGTGAGGGATAGTGGTTGGGAGCTCCCTCACGAATGGGCTTTGGAAACCATGATGGCCCGAGACACTCCCGCTTCCCAAAAGGAGATGGTGGAAGTTTATTGATCTAAGGGGTTGTTTGAGAGTCTTCTGAATGTTAAGGAGTTCTTGGGTACCCCACCTTGCTTAACTTCTCTGTATGGCTTCTTGCTTTACTTGTATATTTTGATTCATTATTTTGATCTTTTCCACACACGTGTTGGCTTTTTTTGCTTTTCTTTTCTTGCACATGTTCATCGCGGAGAAGATTTTTTTTGGACCCTTCCGGTGCTCGGGAGAGGTGCCCTTTTGGAGCCCACTGGGGGCCCTCTCAAAGCCCGGAGGGGGCGCCCTTCAGGAGCTTTCTATAAGTCTTTACTTTATTATTTTGATCTCTTCTCCACATGTGTTAGCGTTTTTGCTTTCTTTTTCTTGCACATTTTCGTTGTGGAGGAGAACTTTACGTGGACCCTTGTGAGGAGGCCCTCTTCCTTCGGGGTCTTAGCCGGATGAGGAAAATTTACTAGCCTCTTTGCGGGAAGGCCCCTCCCATCCGGGGTCTTAGCCCGATGAGGTCTTTGTTAGTCCAAGCGGCTACGAAAATCTAGATAAGAGGGCGAATAGATTTTCCCGATTTTCGATTTATGCCATCTTTTCCGATTATGTGAAAAACTCTTCAAGAATGAGAAATATAGAGGAAGGATGAACACAATGATTTAAAGTGGTTCAACTCACCTAGAGCCTAATCTACTACCACCTCGTATGTCCGAGTCGATTTCAAAAAGAAAAAGTTTATTATTTGATACCAAACAATTACAACTTCCTCTTGAAGAGCACCACACTCTTTTTACAACAACACCTATGAAGAGCACCAAACTTTTCTTACAACAATGAAGAGCACCAAACTCTTCAACACCTAGTGAATCAACCAAGTGTATTCTTGCCAAAAAAACACTCGGCAAGTATTTCTTCTTTTGGATTATATTATAAATTCAATAAATATCACACTTTGAATGAAATATTACAACTCAAAAGTGCAAGTGTAATCAATAAAGAAAGTCTAATAAGTAAGATGTGAAAGTTTAGTGCTTAGGCTTATACAACAAGAATGTTGAAAACAAAGAACTAAAGATTTTGCTGATTTTTCTCGTTGTGTTGTAGAGTAATGAGTTGTATTTTGATTCTTCAATCTTCATGTATTTATAGGATAGTTCCAAGATGTAATCCCCAACATAGGCTCCTTCTAGTTCAAATTTGTCTGCAAAAGAAAGATCCGACCTTTTGAGAAACAGAGAAGTTTAAAATCAAAACTTCAACTTTCAGGCACCGGTCCCCCTATAATCACCCTCCCGCTCCAGATTCTCTGTTCTATTTTCAAGTTTAAAACATTCAGGTATGAGTCTCCCTATAGGGTGACCGGTCGACCTCTTTACAGAGAAGTTGTCCGATTTTTGTCAGAAATAAAGTTCAAGAAGTACTTCAAAAACTTGGTAAAAATCAATTAAAATATTTTGAAGTATTTGGACAATATTTGGAAACATCGTTTTGGTATAAAACCCATTTGTATGAAATCATCAAAATGAAAATAAAAACATTGATCTAACAAACTCCTCTTTTTTGATGATTTCAAACCAAAACAATTTAAGGAGAGCGAATTTTAAATGAAACAAGATTTTCCAATCAAAATAACTATCCATTTTAAGCAACACTTCTCAAGACAAATCATAGGATAAGGTGCAGAAGGTTTTCAAAACAAGTTTTAAAAGCTCCCCTAATCAACATGCTAAGCAATGAATATGCAAAGAAGCTAAAACTTATAAGCTAGAAGCTTAGCTTTATCAAAATAGCTAAAAAGGTTAAAAGCTCCCCCAGTCAAAATAACTCATAAGTCATAAGGCTCAATAAATTCAAGAGCAACAATCAACAACTTATAGCTTTTTATCACTGAGATGTTTCAGTGAGCTTTTCTAGTTCAATTGATCTTATCATTAGCTTATGAGCTCATTGCATTTTTCTCCCCCTTTGGAATCATCAATAAGACTATTAGCACAATACAAATATCATATATATATGTATATATATATATATCAAAGTGCGCATGAGAAGAAAAATGAGCAATAATCATGATAATAATCATGCTATGAGTTTAAGAAATCACAATAGCATATTAAGGCCATGATAGAGGTATAGAACTATGATCAATATGTGAGTTTCAATCAATTTAATGAAGGATACATGCAAAAAAAGTGAAATATCAATGAAGCATTTTAGCAAACACATGGCATGCGTGAATATAAAACAATGAGGTATATGCAATTTGGATATCGCATTAGGCCAAAAATTTCAATATCAATCCTAATTCTAGTGCAATAATCCAACCATGTAAGCAATTCCCATCAAATAAATATAACATTGATTAATATCACAAGTTCCAAAAATAGCCAAGGGTTCAACCCATGGGAGATGAAAGCCAAAAATTACCAACAATTGAGAAAGAGGCATATGATAGATAAGATATGCATTTAGGAAGCCCAATATTGTAGCAAATACAAGAAAATATCATTTTACATGAAATGGGTGTGAATAGGGCGAAGGGCTGTGTAAGTTGGAAAATAAAACAGAGAAAGGAGGACATATGGTTTAAACACAATTTTTGCACATAGGGTGAGCGGTCGCTATGGAGGGCGATTGGAGCCTGAAGACAGCGACCCGTCACTGCTTCAGTGCAATCCCTCTGTCCAAATTTTGAGGTTTTGAAAATGTGATTTTTCACCCCAAAGTTTTTAAAAAGCATAAAATGCAAACATAGACATTATTAAATATGATATATGCCTAAATGAGCTCGAATTGAGTTAAAAGACTCGACAGTTAATAGTTTTGTAAAAATATCCACGAGTTGATCTTGAGACGGAATAAAGTACATCTCAATTTTTTTTAGAAATATAATCCCTTAAAAATGATGTTGAACCTCAATATGTTTGGTTCGATTATGATGAACCGGTTTTTGAGAAATATTGATAGCGGAGGTATTGTCACAAAAAATAGGAACATTCTTGTAAGAAAGTTTGTAATTTGCTAAGGTTTATTTCATCCAAAGCAATTGTATACAACAAAGAGCCGCGGAAATGTATTCGGCTTCGGCCGTTGATAAAGATACACAATTTTGTTTCTTTGAAAACCATGAAACTAGGCAATTGCCTAAAAATTGACACGAGGTGGTTGTACTTTTACGATCATCAACATTACTTGCATAATCCGAGTCACTATATCCTTTTAAAAAAATATTTCATTCTTTGGATAAAACAAGCCATAAGAGATAGTGCCCTTTAAATATAAAAAAATACATTTGACGGCACTTAAATGAGATTCTTTGGGATTTCTTTAAAATCGAGCACATAGGCATACGACATGAAGAATATCGAGTCTACTTGCGGTTAAATAAATTAAACTACCAATCATACCTTATACTTGGATTCATCAACTGATTTACCTTTTTCATCATTGTCTAGCTGATGTTTGTCAACGGTTCTTCCTTCTTCGTATGTAAATACCTTCTTGACTTTGTTTGATTTGGAGTCCAAGAAATAACTTGAGTTCTCCCATCATACTCATCTCAAAATCACCTTGCATCAACTTAGAAAATTTCTTGCACAAAGATTCATTGGTAGCACCAAAAATGATATAATCAACGTAAATTTGAACTAAGAGGCTATCTTGACCTTTTTCAAAAACAAAGAGAGTAGTATCAACTTTACCTCTTGTAAAATCATTTTCTAGAAGAAATGTACTTAGTCTATCATACCATGCTCGGGGTGCTTGTTTTAAACCATATAAAACCTTTTTGAGTTTATAAATATCATTTGGCCTAGAAAAATTTTCAAACCCAATAAAACCATTTAGAAAAACAGATTTAACATCCATTTAGTAAAGTTTGAAATTTTTGAAATAAGAATAAGCAAGCAAGATATAAATAGCCTCTAAAAGTGCTACGGGTACAATAGTTTCATCATAGTCAATACCTTATTCTTGACAATAACCTTGAGCTACTAACCTTTCGTTATTTCGAACGATATTGCTTTGATCATCGAGTTTGTTCTAGAATACCCATTTTGTTCCAATGATAGTGTGAGATGGAGGACAAGGCACAAGTTTTCAAAATCATTCCTTTCAAATTGATTTAGCTCTTCTTACATCTCTAGAAACCAATCTTCATCTTCAATGGCTTCTTTTGCATTCTTTGGCTCCTTTTGAGATATAAGAGCTTTTTCGGCAAATTTCCTTTCTATCATTGACTTGTCAAGTGGATCCCCATTTATAAGATCTTTTGGATGATCTTCTTTAAATTTTAGAGTCACGGGAAGATCCGATATATCACCCTTATCCTCTTGTTGAACATTTGAAGTAGAAGGTTGATCATCAAGAGTGTAGTTTGGAACAATTGGTCCTACTTCATCTCCTCATCACTATCATCATTTGGGATTCTTTCAACACCAATGGCTTCATTGAATTTGACGTGAATTGATTCTTCAACCACCAAGTTTGTCTTATTATATACTCGATATGACTTGCTCTTACTCGAGTATCCCATAAATATTCCTTCATCGGCCTTAGGATCAAGTTTTTCTATTTGATCCTTGGTGTTCAAGATAAAACACTTGCAACCAAATATTTTGAAGTAGCTAATATTTGGTGTTCTTCCTTTCCAAAGCTTATATGGAGTTTTGTTCAACTTTGGACGAAGATATACTCGATTTATAACATAGCAAAACGTGTTTATGTCTTTGGCCCAAAAAATATTTTGGAAGAGAAAACTCATTTAGCATAGATCGACACATTTCTTGTAAAGTCCGATTTTTCCATTCGGCTACACTATTTTGTTGAGGAGTTTCCAAAGCCGAAATATTATGTGCATATCCCTTGGTTTCACATAGGACTCTAAAATCACCATCAAATTTACCTCCTCGATCACTTCTTATAAGTTTGATAGTATCTTCTTTTTCACTTTCTATAAGTCTACACAATTTAGCAAATTCATAAGAGGCATCACTTTTATTTTCAAGAAAAATAACCCAAGTATATCTAGAAAAATCATCAACTATAGCGAAATTGTAATGTTTTCTACTTATACTAGTCGTGCCAATATCTCCATACAAATCTAGGTGAATGAGTTGTAGAGGTTTGGTTGTGGAAATTTCAACTTTGGGCTTGAAACTACTTTTAACTACTTTGTTCATTTGATAAGTGTCACATAAGCCAAAATTTTCAATATTTAATTTGGATAGTCCTTTGACATGTTGATTTTTGTAAATATTTTGCAAGTTTTTGTATCCAACATGTCCATGTCGCCTATGCCATAAATTTGTTAAATCATTGTTGGCGACAAGACAAGAAATATTTTGACTAACCAAATCACATTTACAAATTTTGTAAAGATTGTCTTTTCTACTAGCTTCACAAATAGTTTTACCATTTTTGAGAATAAGGCATTTTTCTTTATTGAAAAGAACATCATAATCTAAATCACATAGTTGGCTAACACTTATCAAATTAAACTTAAGCCCATCTACTAAAAAAACATTATGAAGAGAGAAAGAAGAATTACCAATGTCTCCATTGCCAATGATTTTGCCCTTGCCATTTCCGAACATAACCATTCTTCCTTCTTGTCACTTGATGTTGGTGAAGATATGTTCTTTTCCGGTCATGTGATGCGAATATCCGCTGTCCACGAGCCATTTGAAATTTTCTTTGACCATAATTTCCCCAAGTACCTATATTTAAATTATTTTTAGATACCTTAGAGTGTTGGGGTCCATGGGGTTTAGCATTGAGACCTTTGGGTCTCCAGAAATGACTATTACTATTTCTAATCCTACAAGTGCTAGTAAGATATCTATATTTGCCACAACAAAAACAAGTAACAATCTTAGGACTACTAGCACGTATGAAAGTTGGAGCTTGGTTCTTTTTCTTGAAATTATCAGTTTGGATAGGTTTGTAACCAAGTCCTAATTTAGATTGCTCACTTCTTTGTGCACCAAGAATTTTTGTAAGCTTATTGATGCTCAAGTTAAAACATTGCACATCTTTTTTCAAATTTTCTCTCTTTTGTGAGCAATTATTTTCCGAAATCAAGGCTCTTAATTTTAGAAAGAGTAATAGTATGAGCATGATCAAGAGATTCATAAGAAGAAAATAACTTAACTTTCTCTAATTTTAACTCTCTAAAATCCATTTTTAAACTCTTGTATTTGCAAATAATATCTCTAAACTCATTTTGTAAATCATCATAATCTCCTTGAAGTTCATCAGTTAAAGACGAAGAAGAAAATTTAGAGCGTACCTCACTATTTTCATCATCTATGACCATGAGTCTTTGCTCGGATGCGTTGCAAGAAGTTCATCCCATGTTTTTGCATCCGCATTTAAGGCCTTCTTTTTCGAAAAGAACTTTTTCTTCTTTGGTTCTTCCTCAGCCATTTTGAGACAATCAGCTATAAAGTCCCCGGGTTTTCCACATTTAAAGCACGGGTTGTCTCTTGTCTTTCTTGCCATATTTTTATTGACAAATTTGGAAAAATTTTGCACTAAGGCCACCGTTTCCTCATCTTCCTCATCACTAGCATAATAAGAATTATTTGAACTAGAGGCAAGACCTTTAGGAGTAGATTGCATACCCGGTTGAGAGATGGATGGTTTGGAGCTCTTTCTTTCTTTGAGGTAGACCTCATAAATGAGAAGACTTCCAATAAGCTCATCAAATTTGAGAGTTTCAAGATTTTGAGCTTCTGTAATAGCCGTCAACTTTTTGGACCAAGA
Source organism: Rehmannia glutinosa (assembly GCA_016081115.2). NCBI lineage: Eukaryota > Viridiplantae > Streptophyta > Magnoliopsida > Lamiales > Orobanchaceae > Rehmannia > Rehmannia glutinosa. The sequence continues at coordinate 36,710,514 of CM071931.1, read as the reverse complement.
ACCGGGAAGAGCATTCACTACTTTGGTTATCTTATCTTCTTGGAGATGACTTTTCCAAGCGCCAATAGAGGATTGACGATGTTGCTGATCCTTCCCACCATTTTCGAAATGTCTTCACCCTCGAACATTATGAAGTTTTCAAAGTCTTTAACAAGCATGGTTTTTCTAGCTTGTTTAACTTTCTTAGTTCTTTCATAGATAGTTTCTAATTTTTCTCATACTTCATATGGCGACCTTATTCCTCTAATCCGATTATACTCGGTGGCGGTAAGTGAACAATGCCAAATATTTAAAGCCTTACAGTTTAGATAGAAAGACTTTTTGTCATTTTCATCGAACTCTTTGAAGCTTTTGGGAACTATAATTCCATCCTCTAATTTCTTAGTTTGTTGAGTTATTCCTTCAATGACCGCGTCCCAAATATCGAACCCACAACCTTGTAAGAATCATTTCATTCGGTCTTTCTAGAATGCATAGTTGTTGGCATCGAATAGAGATGGCTTGTTGGTTGACACGTCAGTAGTAAGATAGCTTTTTTTCGTACCCATGGATCTTTCCTCTTCACTCGCAATGAAGAACGAGCTTGCCAAAGAGTTTGGCTTTGATACCACTTATTAGTCCAAGTGGCTATGAAAATCTAGAAGGGAGATGAATAGATTTTCCCGATTTTCCAATTCATGCACTCTTTTTCGAATATGTGAAAAACTCTTCAAGAATGAGAAATATAGAAGAAGGATGAACACAATGCATTAAAGTGGTTCAGCTCACCCAAAGCCTAATCCACTACCACCTAGTATGTTCGAGTGGATTTTGAAAAAAAAATTATTAATTGATACCAAACAATTACAACTTCCTCTTGAAGAGCACCACACTCTTCTTAGAACAACACCTATCAAGAGCACCAAACTCTTCTTACAACAATGAAGAGCACCAAACTCTTCAACACCTAGTGAATCAACCAAGTATGTTCTTGCTAAAAGAACACTCAACAAGTATATCTTATTTTAGATGATTTTACAAATACAATCAAGATTACACTTTGAATGAAATATTACGACTTAATAGTGCAAGTTTAATCAAGAAAGAAAGCATAATAAGCAAGATGTGAAAGTTTAGTGCTTATGCTATTACAACAAGAATGTTGAAAATGAAGAACTAAAGATTTTGCGGATTTTTCTTGTTATGTTCTAGAGTAATGTGTTGTATTTGATCCTTCAATGCTTTATGTATTTATAGGAGAGCTCCAAGATGTAATACTGCCACGCCCCAAAATTGGGAGCCGCGACACGGACGGTCTAACTTATGCCGATTTACCGAGGTGGCCCAATTATTCATTAATATAATCCAAACATAAATAGCAATTCCCAATATGTATAAATATTAAAATAAACTAAGTCTGGTACGGTCGCAGCGGAATCAGAAAAATCAAAATTATAATCCATCACACAATCATACTTCCTACGGGTCCTACGCCCGTCTGTTACAAGGAATTCTCAAAACTTGTTCGTTCGGAATGAAACCAAAAACACAAGTCATTCGTCTTAATAGTCCAGTACAATATGGGGCTAGTCAGTAGCTTCAACATCTTCGCCGCGGTCTTCCTCGGGCAAAACCTCATCCTCTGGTTGGAAACAATAGGTGGGAGTGAGACAAAACTTCTCAGTGGGTCTGGTGAGTGTGTGCAAGTGGGGCTTATATTTTATGCAGTAAAATTATTTCATGAGTTTTGATGCAAGAAACGTGCAAGAACATTCTCTTATACTTAATAGTTTTATTAGTATTAGCTAACAATCAGTCCGTCAATTCAGATCAGTTGGTTGCGCACAAAAGTGTGACGCCAACCCAGCCAATCTGTCAATTCATATCAGTTGGTTACACACAAAAGTATGACGCCAACCCAGACAGTCCGTCAACTCATATCAATTGGTTGCGCACGAAAGTGTGACACCAACCCAGACCACCTTTACGGTAGAGAAGTGTTGATCAAACAACATCTCCCCAACAGTACACCTTATCCCTCTTGTCGATAGGGTCATAGCCGCTATCCTAGTTGGCACGACGTCTCCACAGTGGAGCCAACTAAGCTCGGAGAACGTCATAATCATGATTATACCCATAATTCTACGACCCAGTCGCCCGCCAGACTCTCCTATCGGCTCGAGGTTGGGAGTTGGACAATGGAGGCCGCCATGAGACTGTAGTCAAGCTACCCATCCCATACGCGACTTATCCATTCCACAAATACGTCAATTCATATTAGTTGGTTGCGCACAAAAGTATGACGCCAACCTAGACAGTCAGTCAGTCATTGACACGTCATAGATACCGGAGGGGTAATCTAGCCTGTTCTATTCATTGATTCAGTGTATTGTGCTGAAGTAATAAATAAGGTTAAGCTTATGCGGGCAAGGAAGTCGCCTTATTATCGATATACAAATAATCGGTATGAAAATCCCGAATCAATTCGGATAATAATTTTAAAATAGAACTTTTAATTAAACAAAATATTTAAATGTTTTACAAATAAACTGAATTTAGAAAATAAAATAAACTGGTTAATTTTATTTTAAAATAAAACATTTTAATTAAAAAGGAAAATTTATGCCGGGTTTTAAAATTCCATAAGTTGTGATCCCGGACTCGGAAAAGGGCAAGGTCAGTCTCTAATTTTTCTAAAAATTCTAAGGAATCATATTTTTTGGGTCTCAGGGTCAGATTTTCAAAAATTGCAGGTCAGTCCCAATTTTCTTCCAATTTATTATTTTGACTCGATACTTTTAGAAAATGGATATCTCTTATACCGGAAAAGATTTTAACGAGATTCCATGTCTAATAATTTACTTGGGGCAGTAGCCCATTTTCTTGAAATTTTGACTAGAGGTCCAGAATATTAGTTAAAATAATTTCATGTAAGTTTTGGGACAATAGTTGTCCAACGTTTCAAAATTTTACAGTTTAGCCCCTTAAGATTTGGAAAATTACATTTAAGTGTCTAAAATTCGTATATTCATATTTGCTTGTCCCGGAGGGTCCCAACTATTATTTTTTATATATACTTTATTATTCCAGTAATTTTAGTCCAAATTTTGGATTTATTTTACAGTGGGATTTCACAGTTTTGATTTTATCATTTTTTGTCCTATATTTTGCCTTATTTGCGAAAGTGGCCCAAACTCGAGTTTTGTTCACAAGTCCTCAAGTCCAGAATATTAATATAACATAACAAAATATATTTGTCATATTCTCAGCCAATATTGAATATATATATATATATATATATATATATATATATATATATATACAAAGGAGACATAAATGCACATAAAAGCTAATTTTCAACAATAGAAAAGCACTTTTATCACATTCCAAAACACATAATTTTTTTTTGGAAATTTTGACAAAAGGAACCGAAATTTCCAGAATATATATATATATATATATATATATATATATAATCTCATATATTCATGCATTTGTTTTATATATAAGTAGACATATATGCATATAAAAACTAATTTCTAACCAAAAAAGCACTTTTATCATAATTCCAACATATACATAAAATTTTCGAAATTTTCCAGAAATAAAAGGAATCCGAAATTTCCAGAAATATAAAAAAAGTTACAAACACATATTTCATGCTATTTATGCAAAATTTATGAGTATTTTGAAAAGTTTCACCCACCTCTTGTGTTCTTGGTAGAGATTGTCTAGGTAGCTTCTACTACTCACAAGACTTCCTCAAAGTCTCCTACTCTCTTAGGGCAGCCCCTACAAGTGAGTTTTTGGGTGTAAAAAATGTGAAGAAAATGGGAGAAGAAAAAGAAATAAGGAAGAGTACTAGTAAATGGTACTTACCTTGTGACTTGCTTCTTGAAAGTCCTTCTAAATCTCAATTCCAAGCCTTATTATTCTTAGAATTTTCGGCCATATTGGTTTGAGAGAGTGTTGTGTCCCTTTTTTGTAAAGTATTTAAGTGTAGAAGAAGATGGATGGAGAAGAGTTGTGTGTTTCCTTGTGAAATAGCTAAGTGTAGAAGAAGAAATGGTATGTGAACAAAATAATGAAGTCTTCCTTTCCCCAAGCCCCCATCATGACCACCCCCTCCTATTGTACAATCAAGTACCTATTTTTTGGAAGCTTGAAAATGATGGCTCATGCTTGCCTTGGTAGAAGAAAGACTTGTTGGAATGGATGAAGGCTTGCATGCTTAAGTGAATAAGACAAAAGGAAAAAGACAAGGTTGTTTCTTCTACTCTTATACAAGTCTCTTATCCATCTTACAACTAGTTCTCATATATATAAGTCAATTCCCATATAGTAAATCATATCAAAATTATGTAATTAGTCATCTATTTATAAGATGTCTAGTAATTCCCAAGTAGTATCATCACTTATAATCTAAGGTATTAAATAGAATTAGAACCAATAATACAAGTCAAATATATCAATCAAGCAATTAATCAAATTATAAAAATTATTTCGAAATATATAAGTATAATTTTTGAAATTAATAAATTATTTAAATAAATATTATGCTACAAGAAAATAATTAGTTGTTTAGAGAGAAATCCAACCGGTTAATGTATTAAATTAGTAGTAGATGGTTTTAATAGATCATAAAATGAAATAGTTTGTTTAAAAAGCATAAAATCGTTTCTCAATAAAATAAGTTCAAATACTACTTTAGTTTATGCCAAAAATTTCAAAAATCATAATAAATTTTTGTTAACTCGAGATAATAGATTTGGAGTAAAATATTGAATTTATCGAAATGGATATTTCAAAATTTCAAAAATTAAGACGTAGTTTCTTTTACATAAAAAATTTATTTTGATCGATTGAGCAATAGTAGCTTTATGGAAAATGACTAAATATAAGTATCGTCGTCATTAAAATAATATGGCGACAAGAGTTTTATTTTTCAAATACTAAAGATGGATTTTAAATAGTATTTTACCGAATCAAGTTGTAAGGAAAATGATAATGGTCGTCAGTAATAACATAAATCAATTGCATTATCACGTAAATAGGTAATAAATTAAGTAACATTAATATTGACAACATATTGTATTATGTAAAATAAATAGTGAATATAAGAATAATTAACTGGAATACTAAAATAATATATCGGAAAATATATGTGGATCGTGTCATCTATGGTATAAAAATTTCGGGCCTCACAAATACCCAACATAGGCTTCTCCTAATTTAAATTTATCTTCAAAAGAAATATCAAACAAGCTCCAAGAAATTGTTAAAAATGAAAAAACCATAAATTCCCGAGAAGTGTTTCTGCAACGGATAGATTTTTTTGTCAAAAGGCTATAGCGGCGGGTTGATATATAGAAAAATTCAAATTTCAAAATGTTGAATAAAGTTTTGACACAGGATGGCACAGAGGGCGACCGGGAGCTGTCTATGACGACCGTTTTCTATATATAGTGACCGTTTGCTCGAGAAATAAAGGAGTTCAAAATCAAAACTTCAACTTCTAGGCACCGGTCGCCCTCCCTGCTCCAGATTCTCTGTTCCGTTTTCAAGTTTTAAAACATTCAAGTACGAGTCTCTCTATAGTGCGACCGGTCGACCTCTTTATAGAGAAGTTGTCCGATTTTTGTCAATAATAAAGAAGAAGTACTTCAAAAATTTAGTGAAAATCAATTAAAATATTTTGAAGTATTTGGACAACATTTGGAAATATTTTTTTTGGTATAAAACTCATTTGTGTGTCCCCTGTCATAATGGAAGTAACAAAAGTGCTTGGACCGATGTCGTCCGGAACTGTCTTTGATTTCCCGATGAGGTTCTATGATTTTCTGTCTCCATGCAGTAGTTAGTATCTTAGTTAGCGGGCATTTAAGGGAATTGTTGTTTGCCCAACATTCCTTCTGCGGCTTCACGACTTGTTCTTGTCACCCTCTCAGTCTTGCGCTTGTTCTTTTGCGGGGGCTAAATTGCTTCATCTCCCCGGACGGGCGTTCTGCTGCAGTGGGCGATTTACTCTAGAGTGAAGGGAATCCTTCTTCCAATGCACCCTGAAAAAGCTCTCGAGGGGAAACATGTTGTTGAATTCTAGTTAAGGTCTCCTGTTGGATGTTGGTGACTTCATCTACATCTTCCACGAGGTGCCCCATAAAATTGCGTAAAGGTTCCCCCACCTTATGTCGAAATAGGTGTGCGATAGTCTCGTGGTTTTCTTTGTTGACGGAGAATTATTGTATAAAAGCCTCAGCGAACTCGTGCATCATGGTGATGGAACCTTCCGGGATCCATTCCAACCAAACCAAAGCTTGCTTGGTTAGGGTAGTTGGAAATGCTTTGCAGTAGGCAGCGTCTGTCATCTCATAGAGATCTGCTTCAGCATAGAATTTATTCAAATGCTCCTAGGATCTCCAGTTCGATCGTATTTCGGGAGAT